>OU744733.1:47647413-48847413 GCA_916613615.1 Steromphala cineraria
AAAACTACATTAAAGGTGCAGTATTGCGCTAATTTTGACATTTTTCGCTTAGAATCGTTTTAAAAGATGAAATATATACTTAACAAAATGGTCCCAAGTCAAACAAAATCTAAAAATTAAATATTTTTTATTTTGGAAAAAAGTTTTTTTTTGTTTTTGTTTTGTGGTCCGCAAACTTTTACGACTTCCGCTTCTCGCGTGTTACTCTACACCATCATGTCAGATTCCACGATGCCGTCTCGTCATGTCGGTTTACTCCAACTGGAAAGTTTGATGCGGTGAGTTGACGATTTGTTTTGTGTGAATGAAGAGTAGATAGTTATCAAATGATAAATACCTATGTACTAACGTTTTCGGATGTCATATAATTGTATAGATTATTCATCTTGGCAAAAAATACTCTTGATCGTGTTGAGATATACAGATATATAGGCCTAGCATAGATCAGATTCAGACCGACACGTTCTGTCAAATTTAATCAAATAAGACCAGTATATCTTCCAACTAAACTGTCTCAATGAATAAGGGAGCTTTTCTGAATACATTGTTTTCATTCCGAAACAATCGTGTCCCAACTGGCAACTTCAGAGCATTATCAATAACAACATTTTTCAACAATAGCTAGGCTAACCCAGACGAATTAAATCAGCTGTGCTGCTAACGTGGAAATGAGATTTTAAAAAAAATCTATATTAAGTACAATTTAAGTACTAATAAATGCCTTTTCTGTACATTTAGATTCGAATAATGGACCTCACCTCCTGAATTGTATTTATTTATTTAATTATTTTAACTTTCAGACAATCATGATTTATTTTGTTGTCTTGTCAGAATGTCATGTTTTTTCTCCTTTTTTTGCCAGTAATATTCGGATGATGACAATAGTATTCTTTCCATAGTCTTCCATGTTAATTTTATTAAACATTAATAATGTTCATGCATGGGTTTTTTTCCCACATTTATCATATGTATAACCACTAAGCTGTTAGCTAGACAAAATAGATAATTAAATGGAATACTGATATAAACAAATAATAAATGAAATATTAAAAAAATATGTGGTTAAAACCTTCCAAACCATATTTAGTTTAGAGGTTAGGACATTATCCTAATGTATTGACCAACCAACATGTTGCACCCATCATATATAACAATTATGAACTGAAAACTTGCTTGCTTTTATCTGATCAAAAGTTCATTAAAAAAAGGTTTATGGTATGTGTCTCCTCCAATAGACAATATTTCTAAATTGTCAATTCAAAAGTTCTGCAAAGTTTTCTTGCTCATCAAGATAATTTTTTGCAAATTCAATTACATAACTAGTTCTGTCACATTATCAATATAAATTCTTTATATGAATTCCAGAAAGAAGAAAGGATTTCAAGAGAAGAGAGAAGAAATTGTGGGTGGATACAGGCAGGAAATATAGGAGTGAGGACAGCAGGGGAAGATATCAAGCCACATGAAAAACCTAATCAGTATTTTGTATTTTGAGATGCATTTTCCTTTTGATTTATCATGAATAAAACAATATTGTCTAAAATTAGTTTGTTAATATGGTGTTGAAGATTGTGTTAAAGGTTAATACAGATTTAGATTTGTTAAATATCTACAAGCTGAGTTTAAAACATTAAAAGATATATTTTCAAACATTTGAAAACAATTATTGCTCGACATATCAGGTTATGCTAAATTAAACCTTGCAAATACCAAGTTCTGCAGTGGATATTAGGGATGTCACGATACACCGATGCATCAGATACACCGATGCATTGATGCATCGTCGCGGTACAGTTCACGATACAGTCAACTGTATCGTGATACAAATTTTAGTGAATATCGTTCATATTTTTGTGAAAATCAAGTCAAGAAATCCAGAGTTGATTAGATTCCTTGTTAAGATAGCATTAAATGACTTTTTCATGAAGAAGTTGTGTTTAAATGTTGGTTACTCAGATAAGTCTCTTTAGGAATATTAGATTTATATCCCTGAATTTTTTATCTTACCGTAATAATGTCGCATTTAGTGTATCGCGATATGTATCATATCGTGACCTCAGTATCGTGATGTGTATCGTATTGAAATGGACATGTATCGTGACATCCCTAGTGGATATATAATTTCAAGTTGCTTTCCTTAGAAACCAAAGACAGTAAACACCGTACAATTAGAAAATACAAAAGGCACATCAGCAAATTGATGAATATTTTGACTTGTGCCTATTGCTTATGGCAATGTGCAAGGGGCACATTTTTAAGATTTCAAAGAAATGGAAAACAAATCAAATTCATTTGAAAGTGGCAAATCCTAAAATGCATGTTCTTAAGACAGCAAATTATGTTGACACTGAGTCTGTACATACTGTTGGAATGTTCAGGACAGACCACTGAATGCAGATATATTCATGTACATGTAAACAACAAACTATAATAATAAATCCACCAGCATTGAATTGGGATAAAAACACATTAAAACAAACCAAAGAAACAAGTAGAACTATATTTATTTCAAGTTTTGAACATATAAAGCATTTAGCTGATTAACTCTTTACTGTTTACAATATTGCCATGTCTCAGCCCTTTCCTGCTTACTTGACAACAACTGCACAACCCCATACTGCTTGTATATTACATGTATCATAAAACTTTCAATCCATTGAATGATCTTTTTGTCACCTCTAAGGTGTTTTTTGGCAATTTTGTTATTCTAAATGCTCATTTTAGATAGTTTATTAACAAAGGTACAATATCTCGAAGAAATAAAACCCACATCAGCCAAAAAATAAAATATAAACTGCAGATTATATATTGATGATAATTTTATTTCATTTTTGTAAAGGAATTTTATCAATACAAACTCTAAAAACATGAATTCCTGATAACAAAATGACACTTATTAAACTATGATTAAGGGGAGATAATCAACAAGTTCAATCAGAAGGTGATCTTCAGTTCTCTCAAAACCAAAAAGTGAAAGATATCAAAGCTCTATCTCAAATTATAATATGTTCTGGGGCCCTTGGCAATAAAATCTGTAGACCTCTTTTTTTATATAAAAGTAATGAAAGTGAACTAGAATTTATTTGTTAATATTAGTAATACAAATAAGTGCTGGTCAAACCTATTTTAACATAAAACATCTAAACAATACTATTTCACCATTATAAAACAAGTAATTCAAGTTTTTATCTCTTTGCCGCTGTTGATATTGTCCAATTTAGATTTAATCCTGTTCAAATTTGTTTTACTGTCTGACTATAAAATTGGGATAAATTAACTAAAATGGACTACATTTAAACTTATCAATTTTAAGCTTGTGTTACTTTCACCACCCATACCATCAGGTTTAATTCATACCTATTTGATGATGCTAGGGATAGTATACTGTAGCAATCACTAAATGTCAAAACAATGAATAAACTCCTCAAATTATCATAACTAGTTTTTGTCAAATTATTTTCTGAATACAGCATAACTTGCTGTTAAATTGTTTCAAAGCGTTTGAAGGCGCCATTGTATTGTTCACAATATCCCTGAATAAGAGATGTGATAGTTTCTTGAGGGTTTGTTCCTTAGTTGAGTTTAACAAATCAGCACTGAACTGCATGTGGAATATCACAGACTGCCCCACACTCCAGCACTGATCACTAACTCACTATCCTGGATTAGCTTCCACTCTGATTACATCCTGCAATAGAAAGTTTAAAACATTATATTGACTGCTGTCCACAAATATATGAAGATTATCAGATTTGATTGGTATGTGGAGATATTAGGCTAGCCACTTAATGATCCAATTAAATCCAATCTGTATCAGAACAGAACAGAACAGAACAGAACAGAAATTTTATTCTCGAGAATCACACAAAGTGACATAGAGAACATACAGCATTTACATACATACTAAAACAGTGTACAAAGTCCAGTTTTGATAAATTGAGCAATTTTCGTGTTAAGTGGCGGATAATCACATTTCATTAAATATACAAATTTGTCAATATGAGGATGTTTACAGAAATATTGGGGAAGGAATTGACATCTGAAGGAATGTAGTGCTGGGCAGTATAATGAAAAGTGAAGTTCATCGCATACAATAGTTGTACAAAATTGGCAGGTTCTATTACATTTTTGAATGCCGGACCAGCGTCCTGTTTCAATGGGAAGCCTATGGTTTGAAGTTCTAAACTTAGTTAACCAGCGTCTGTAATGGTAAGGTAATTGTAACAAATATGGTTTGTATCAAAATAAACATTGAATTTTAATGTCCACAAATATATGAAGATTATCAGATTTGATTGGTATGTGGAGATATTAGGCTAGCCACTTAATGATCCAATTAAATCCAATCTGTATCAAAATAAACATTGAATTTTAATGTCCACAAATATATGAAGATTATCAGATTTGATTGGTATGTGGAGATATTAGGCTAGCCACTTAATGATCCAATTAAATCCAATCTGTATCAAAATAAACAGTGAATTTTAAAATTGATTTAAAGTATTTTCACAGGTCATAAAATGAACACATCTCATAGCTTTAACATAAATTTATTATCATAACTTGATTTTGTTTGATGCATTCATAACAAAATTTCTACAGTCATTAACACCTACAGGAAATTTGTGCTTCCAATCATTATTATCAATGATACTGGTTGAAAAAGTTTCATGAAGTTTCTCTAATACATCTGTCAAGTTTCTGTTTTTCTCATCAAATCATTGCTTTCATTGCCCTCAATGCATCAAACAGTATTCAAATAATAGAGTGAGTGCCTCTTGGAAATCATTTTGAAGATTTGAAAGGATTTTTATGTATTTATCATACTCTTATCCCTAGATTCAGCATATAAAATCACAATGACAGCAATATAAATACATTTATCTCTGTGTGAGTGTGAATGTTTACAGTCATATAAGAAACTTCAGATAGCAAAAGAGTTGAAAAAAGCATAAATTTCAAAAATATAAATGTTATGATAATCATACAAAGTGGTGGATCCAGGATTTTGATGGGTGGGGGAGGGTGGGGGGACCTTATTTGTATTGACTTGAATAATCAAAGTTATCAAAAATATAACTTGCTCAGAATATAACCCCTTTGAAAGATATGCACAAATTTCAATGACAAAGAGTTTCATGATTAAAAGAATATTTTATCAAAACACTCTTTCAGTTACAAAACGTACAAATTTTGGCCTAAAACAATTCACAATTTCCCTTCATCTAGGATTTTTGGGTAATATTGATTCAGATTACTGTAGTTATTAGAAGAAATGAATACATTCATAATGTACAGGACCAGTTTTTAATTCTTAGAGTAACTATATCTGTGTTATGATTTTTCATATTCTGTTAATATCTTCAAATTGAACACATTTCTAAAATTATCTCCCTTGGCAGAATATATATATATTGTCAGACAAAGTTATTAAGTACTATGCAGACACACAAGTATGTATCATCCAAACCTCCTCTGAACCAAATCTTAAAATGGTCATTGTTTAGTGAGATTTGTGGGGAACAATCACCATCACATTGTACACAGATTGGATAAATCCATTATGTTTTTTTGGGATGATACTTGTGTTTATTCAAGTTCAACAAAATGCAGATAGATCATCAAACACTGAACTGCCTGTGGGAAGCTGCTTGTCTCAAATTCAAATACTGGCTGCCAACAAAATATCCTTGTTTCAGATTTAACTCTGATGGGCCCCTAAAGATAAACTATTGTTGAATCTGCTTAAAATTACCAACTAAGATTAAAGGAAAACCTCAGTGAGGGGGGAAATATCCTTAAAACATTTGATACTCACATTAATCAAATGTTTATCAATGTCAATAAATCAATCATATTTGCCAATAGACAATTGATAATGAAACTAGAACTGTTCACATTTTCATAATTGCTGACCTGTCTCATCAGTACTTCAGATTTTCAGAAATTCTTGTGGATCACATTGGCCAGTCACTCAGATATTGGAGGGGCCAAAGGGAATTGACATACATTTTCCTTGCTCCTTAGATGAACTTATAATTACTAATACATTTGCATAATCTAACAATAACCTAAATTGTCCAAAAGATATTTACACTAATTTTTTCTTTCAAAAAGGTTAGTAGCATATATCCTAAACTCCTGACATGGGGCCTGTATGACCCCAGCAAAAATGATGGGCCATTTATGAAATCATTGTTTGGGGGGTGGGGGGAGATTAACCGGACCTACTGTCAATCCGAAGCTCAGTCTCATTCATTTATTCTTTGTGAGAGATTAACAATTAATAAGAATTTACATACCTGTGAATTGGGTCTTCCAATAACTTCTTCTGTGAAGAGTAATCACTGTAAATGAAAAATGACATTTAACATTTCATCATAACACAAGTCACATTGCTGCTAAATGAGTAATGAGTAATGAATAATTACTTTTCAAATAATAATTTAGAATTCCTTTAAAAGTTATTAACTACTGATAATTCATAATTCAATTCCTGTAAATTGAACATTGATGAGAGTGATCATGAAAAGATGAGCAAACCAATATAATGATGATTTTTTGGTAAATGTCAAGTTAAATCGAATCTTTCAGAAATCACTTGCAACTGCTTTTGCAAATAAAATTCATCTATAGAAATTTCATACCTTGCACTTGAATCATCGCCCTTGACCAACATTGGAGACAATGGTGTTGATGACAGATGAATTCTAAAATAAATATGGTTTATCAATCTTAATAATTAAATATAACAATGACATAGATTTCTGTTTTCTGTTTTGATAATCAGTAATCAATAGTCCATGTCGTATGTTTACAGAACTACGATTTACCCATAATATAAAATCTGTGTACATTGCAAACCGGATATCTACTGTAGACATGCCGGAACTGAGTGTGCGGGATATTTCCTATCTTATTAAAAGACGCATGATGTTCTAGTCCAAACAATGAGTTGAAACATATTACAAACAATTACAAACCATTACAAAGCCTAAATTCTAACTGAAAACATTACAAACAAATTTCATATATATATCATTTCTATTGACAACCTTATCATATGAACATTCAATCGAGACAAGAAGAAATGTCCTCGGTCCTCGCTTTTTTTATGAATAATAAATCGGAAACACGCAACAAATATCGTAAGTTGGCAAAGTTTGCTTATGCATAATAATAAAAAATTCATATTTGATGGACTTTAAATAAAAAAGCGTAAACAAACCATGTGACTTACTTCTGGTGACGGCTGCATCAAGTGTCATTTGTATGCATAAAGTAGACGGCCGGCCCAATCGCTGTGTGCGAGTAAGGGGCCGTGTTGTTCCTTCAAACTGGTCCAACGTTGATGGGTTTCCCCGAGAAAAATACTGTGATCTCGGCGATTCTTTGCACGTTGTACCTTCTTTGATCTGATCGTCGATGGGCTGAAAAGTCGTCCCCGTCCACGCTTTCCCATTGTTACAAATCGTTTTTAACTAGCGGAAGTGAAGTGTATTAGACGCGAGTCATGCATTTCCGGTTGTCCGCCATATTTATGGAAACGTTTCCATAATTAAGAAGATTATTTTTACCGGTGATTCATTCGAAAACTACTCGACAGATTTTTTTTTATTTTCGTAAATATAACTTAATTAAATAATAGAATAAATTCATAACATGCATTTTGTCGAAAACCGTCTCGTTGAAAAGCTCATAATATGTGCTACTGCTCCTTTAAGTATTTAAGTATTCTATTCATTATATGATTTGCCAATGGAATATATAATCACTTTAAAACTGGAATGTTACTCCCATTTGTACACATGGCTGAAAGTAGTTTCGGCATCTGACCTGGTGTACAGTGAACATATAAAATATTTTCACTGTTGCCTGATAGACAGTTTATTTCACCGATAAAACCCAGTATTTCATCGCTGATCATAAAATGAAGAATGTGCTTTTAACGTAACGTGATACTCCTTGATAGTATCAAAATGGTTAATTCATAGTTAAAAGTACAATTGAAAACTATTCAAAGTTACATTTCCCTACATACCATAGGGGGACTCAAACCCGCATTTCGTCACTTCTTTAACTGATCGTCAAAGCTTTAAAGGGGCCGTAGCACGTTTTTTGACAATTTTATATTTTACATATTTCACTGTTAATTGTACGTTAATGCTATATGTATTAATTGGAAAGTGTCAAAAATCTCATAACACAAACCAATCATCCATAATCAGAGAACAAATTATAAAGATTCACATACAGTCCAGTTTTGTGTGAACACCTTTAATTCAGTTTATTTAAGACAAAGGAAGCGCATGGCTGAGTTTTATATTATAAATTTGATTTATTACTGCCTCATCTAGTTTAGATATATTGTCTTTCAATTGGAACCATTTTTTTTGCATTTTACACACGTCACCTCATATTCCACTTAAACCCGTGCTACTGCCACTTAAACCCGTAAACGAGTTCCTCCTGCTCAAATGATCGCCACAACATAACACGCACAAAGCTAATGGCAACTCAATATCTATATGTATGTACTTTATGATCTCATGTGATTGCTAGTTTCAAACACTTCCTTGTCAAGTTAAAGATACTTAGCAATGACATAAAAATGAATATCAAGTATTTTATAAGTAATCATTATATGTACCATTTCATTACGGCATATTCTTAAAATGCATTTGAATTACCTGATAAAATAATTTAGAAGGAATATAATCAATATAATGTTATCATAATCCTATTATTAGGTATATCATACAATCTTACGTAAACTTATTGGTATCATTAAATAGGAATTTCCTAGGCTTACATTATCCAATGATTAGAACTTACATCCACTAATTAAGACATGAATTTATCTTCCGATTCAGGACTTTTCCATTAATTTGGCACATATACATACATGAAGTTTGAAGAAATATAATCCATTGTTGAAAAATAAAGTGATTAAAAGTGTTGGGATTTTCGCAAGCCCATCAGTGTGAGCTAATAAAAAGTTATACTAATTATACGTTACATATTTGAATAATGTTATTATCCCATAAGAGGCATTATCTTTCAAGCAACTTTCAGTTACAGTCTAGGAAGGTGAACATGATATTGCTAGATGGTTTTTTAAGTAGAAAGCTTTAGGATTTCGTGAGATAACATACCATGGCACGACATTCTCTCAAGCACAAATACCTAAAAGTGATTATATTGCATTAAAAGGCTTTATTAAATTACCCTTAATCGATATATACTTATTGCTATAGTATACGTTTGTCACGTTTATATGGCCTTCACACATACACGTTGTTGCAATCGGGTTATAAATTGGCGTACAATCCCGCAATGATTTCAACTAATTTGTTTGTATATGATTTATTTATACACCTTTAAAATGTACACTTTAATGTTTAATGTGCCCCGACCAAACTCGTATCAAATATACTATATACTGAAAATGGCAACTTATGTGCTACTTACCTGTTTATGATTCCTTATATATTAAAAACTATTTCATTTCAATATTGATATATTTTTTTGGGAGGGGGGATAAAAATGCAGATATGACACCAAACACATTTGCAATTAGTTGGATGTAATCTTGGTAGTGCAATCGGTAAAGGTGCTGCTTGGCAACATAGAGTACACGGGTTTGTCATATCGTGATCTACAAATAAACTATCTATAACGTCATATGATCTCCATATATATCATTTTCAAAAGAGTTCTTATTTTGGTATGTCTTTTCTTTGTGATCAAATACAGAACCTTACATTGTTATAATTGGCATGAATAATAGAGATAATCAAATGAATCAAAGCTCCATTCTTCTAACAATCCAATTATGTTTTTTTCTAAGTATGTAGTTAATAATAACCCGGTACCGAGGGGTTATGGAAAATCGTAATATCGGTAATCGGGTTATTATTTACTTACTTACATTCCCGCGGAACACTACTGCATGGTTTCAACTATTGTGTATATAGATGTATTTATAGAAAAATTTCAATATTCAAACATGACACAACAAACTTTACGTCTAGTGGCATGGATTCTCGGTAGCTCAACTGACAAAGGCGCTTCTTGATAACATAGAGGTCCCCGGTTCGATTCCCACATTCCACTTTAGTTGTTCATAAATCTTAACTTTCTTTTTTGATGAAAACTAAAAATTTTACAAGTCCAATTGTTTGCGTTTTTTCATCATCTTAAAACCGACCAACCTACGCATATGAAGTTTACGGCTTATAAAATTTAATTAATTAAAGGCAATAAATTAATAAGGTGTGTAAAGGGTAAATACCTATAGGACGGTAGTTGAAAGTTCCCTTGAAAAAAGAAGGGATATAACCACCAAGAGGGTGCAAGGACATTTATCCATTGAACTGTCTGAGTGGCATTGAGAAGTTGTAGCGTAATAAAAAACATGATTTTGTGGATATCCAACTTCTTTATAGTCTCTACAACTTCGAGTTGTCGCTGTACAAAACCGATAAGCTTAGAAATTAAAACTCATCAACAAATGTCGGTTAATGTGGAACCCGAATAACCCGAACAACACACGCATTCCCTCTTTAATATGAAATTGAACAAGTTAGTTTATTGTATTTCTGATATATCAGCCTCTTCATGTGGGTTTCTTCACAGGAAAAGCTGTCAACGCAAATAAGTAACAGAACCTTTGAAGATAGATCCTATCCGACAGATGTCTGAATTATAGTGTTAGGATTGTTAATAACATTTGACATTTATTGGTACATAATATTGATCTGTTTTGAGATCGTAGGCGACATCGACACTTGTAACCAAATCCTTATATTTGTTATTGCACAATAAAATAACGTTTATCATTCGTGACAAGTGACAATTAGTATCACTAGCGCTGAGAGTATAAATGTGTTATTTACATTACCCTCGCAATAAATCGTTATTACTGCCACACTAGGCACAATCTAGAACACGTGTTTTCTTACATGCTATTTTGATGCTTTACCTAAGAAATACAGTAGCCCTAACAATCATGTGTAGTGCAATAAAGTATAGTTGCCCTGAACTATCACAGTTAAAGCTAGAAGAAAGCTAGAAGGCTCTTGTTTCGTGACGTCATTCAAAAACTACACTTTATTGCGGAATAAAGGGTAGGTAGGTAGGTAGGTTTATTTAATTCCCCCAGATTTGGAGATACAAGTTAACTCAAAACATTAAATTAATTTCAACATTGAAATAATGATATTTATATGGGGAGGTAGGTCCAGTTGATGCCTAGGGCAAAGTGTCCAACAAGCAGAAGCAGCTGTGTCGTGTCGATGTCGTACGTGTGTTGACCAAGCAGGACACCAGTCAGAGTTCTCAGATCAAGATTGTCCAGAAGAACATAAGTTTCAACACCGAAAATGTCAAGAATATCAGTCCACATGGTTTCACGTTTCTCTGTGACGACTTTGTCCAGACACAGATGGAGAAGATGGTGCACGAGACCATGCACAAGACAAGAGCACATAGTACACAGTTCAGTCCTCACTGGATGAGTGATGGGAGACAGCACAGCTTTGAGTCTAGCACGTCTGTGTGGATGGAATTTACCCTCTGTCCATAGCAGGTGTGGAGAATAGACTCTGTGACAGTTCCTAAATAGCTCCATAGTTAGGTCACTGTCAAGTCGTGTCAGAAGTTCATTGTTTTCTACGCTGCCAACGTTCTTCTTCATCTGTAGTTTCCAACTATTTGTTGTCGGCAAAGAACACAGTCGAGCCTGTGAGAGAACTTCATCAAATCCATAGCGAGTGCACAAATTCTTTATTTCTGGAATAAATCCATTGGTAACTTGATTGCTGGAAACACGATCAGAAAAGAAGCGATACATGAACATAGATTTTGCTGAACATTGAGTTGGGCAGTTGAGCAAGCGTCCAAAGAGAGATAGTTTACGGATGCTTATGGTTGCCATGATGGGAAGTATTCCAATTAGTGAGAAAACCATATCTGTACGAGTTCTTGTGGGTAATCCTTGGAATATCTTCAGACATAGTCTGTGTGCCCTTTCTAGTTGGAGACAGCTGCTTTGGGATAGGCAGTACAGAGTTTCACATCCGTATAACGCTCTTGAGAGGACGATAGACTGGTAGATCTTCGCAGCTGTCAGTGAGTGTAGACCATTTTGGTGTATTCGAATGTTTCTGGTTGCAATGAACGTTGACTTAATCTTCCTGCAGATGACATCGACTTGTACAGATGAATTTGAGTTCTTTGTTACAACAGTTCCAAGGTGAGTATGACTGTCAGTTTCTTGAATAGGTTAGTTGCCTAAGGACCAGGTTCTCCCTGAACGGATAAGATGATGATGATTCATTAAAAACTATGACCACACTTTTACTGGCACAGTATCTAAATCGCCATTTGCTGCTGTATTGTGAACAGATTTGGAGCAATGAGTCAAGTCCACTCTTTGTAGTTGCCCTGAACTATCACAGTTAAAGCTAGAAGAAAGCTAGAAGGCTCTTGTTTCGTGACGTCATTCAAAAACTACACTTTATTGCGGAATAAAGGGTGGGCGCCGCCTTTGATCTTTACGGGAACAATGCTAGAAATTAATTTGGCTATATAGCTCTGGTTTAAGGGGCCAGTCCTATCAGACTATTTTGTTGTGGAAAACGAAATTCAAGAGGCGGCAGTGATGCATTCTATTTTTTGTCGAATTGTTAAATCTTGAAAAGCTGTTACACTCACTAACATATAAGAAAAATATGAAATAATCATTTATGAATCATATATGATAAGTATAAACAGGGAATTACTCTTTGATTTTGTTTACACAAAACTATAAGGATAGGACTGCCCCTTTAAGTTGACCCATTCTGACGTTAACAGTCATACAATATGAAACAGTTAACTTTAGATTTTTATCCTTTTATTAGTGATAAAGTCATAGAGTTATTTTTATGATTCATTATCTATAAGTAGGAACAAAGAGTGCTTTCAAATACTCTGAATGAAGGTTTTATTGATTATTCAGTGCCTTTTTACCCTTATGTCAAAACGTCAGGTTGTTGTTTTTGCATGTCTTAGCCTTGTTTCTAAATTAATTAGTTGAGATCTCAAACATCAGTCCAATTAGTTTGCTATTAACATTTCGTTCTAAAAGAATGAAATAATTGTGCAACTGCGTTTTGTTAAAGCAGTGTCAACCATGCTTTTCTGTAAGTAAGTTTGTGCAAGCACAAAGACAATTTAAAACCTTGATTTGGCTAAATCTAAAAAGATATTCTTAAAATGTTGTCTTTTTTCAATCAATTTTATCAACGTTCATGAATTGTTACACACTGCCAAATGTTGTTTTTCGTTCTGTGTATATGCAATTATTGTTCACTTCCGCTGTTACACATAGAACACAACGTCATAATCGAAGCCTGACGTCAAAGTAATGTTTATTATGTGACGTCATGTGGACATCACATGAAAAAAGAACCCAGACCTGACTGCATTCCTATGTACAAAAGTAAAATATCTTCTTTATCATTCCCAAATTACATCAAAAAATGAAAAAGTAACTATTTCATAAGAACTAAGAAGGAAAAAAATATCGAATTTCCATGAATCAAAACTTTATAACCTGTCAAAAACTACCAACTCTTCTAAGTTTGACTAATTGGCGCAGGTTGTATGTGAAGATGTCTCTCAAAGTCTTAACTTTTAACCCTGACGTCTCTCTACTGAAACAATTAGTACTAACAGGGGAAGTAGAACAGTCCTGGAAATTCTATATCTTCAATTTGGCCAAAATGTATATACATGTACATGTATGCCAAATGTCATCTTGGAAATATCAAACATCCCAAAACGGAACTCTATAATCTGTCTAAAGTGAAAAAAAGAAGAACCCTTTAATTTTGTTTATAAAAAATACCCCGATAGGATTGTCCCTGTAAGTAAAATGAAATAACCTCTTTATCTCTTGTAATGAATGGATAACGCATATTTCAAGCGTATCTTGCGACATACTGCTGATGTATTGAAAACAATCTGCAATATTTGCATTAACTCTACAATCAACTTAAACTTTAAATCTATTCTCCAATGCAGTTTTAAGCATTATATTTGGAAGAATATATTTAATATCTGGGCTAGTACTTAAAAAATTATAATTCAAAGTAAATGTTCAGGGCATGTATCTCAAATTATCTCTACTATCTGTTTAAACGGACCAAGATATATTCAGGCACATTAAAATAATTCCATTTTTTCTTTTGCATGTAACTGTGCATTAAAACAAGATATTTCAATATCTTTGATATTATTTTTATATAAAGCTCAATGAAGATGGTATTGCGAGCATTGTATTGATATACTTTGTATTGCGATATACTAGTATTCCTATTTCAAATAAGTGTACAGCCTTAGTGTTTTTTACACATAAGATCTAGTAGGACAAATGTTTTCCACACTATAATCGTGTTATATTAAACTACCTGACCACCACATGTCAGAGCCATCGATTCTTTCCATGATTGTATTTGAGTTATTCCGCTCTATGACTCAAAACCTCTCCCATCAACTGTAACTTGAAATGTATCTTGAGTAAATAAGTTGAGTCTATAAAACAGAGATGTTGAAAACAATTATTTGGATCTTTAAATTGCTAAGCATTGAAGCATTTGTTTGTCAATAGACTTCTGATAGTAAACATGCATAGCCCTTCTTTTCTTTGAAGTGTCACATGTCTGACAATTTATCACATATATAAATATTACCTGAAATGAAATAGATATATTAAGCATTTAAACACAACGTTTTTAATTACAAAATTGAGTTACGATTGCATGAAGAAACACAAGTTATTGTTGGCATACAAGGGTGATAGGTAAAGGATAAGGACCAAACATAAATAGTCTAGTTCCAGACATTAAGTGATTCTAATTGGAAAACGTGATTATTTCATCTTGGTTTCGTTTGGCGTCTTAAATCTTGGTTATTCTTGCTAAGGCATTTCAGGAAACTAATCAGCCATTGTTATTTACTGAAGTCTTAAGTCGGGACATTAATGTTGAATAGTGTATATTGCCCTCTAGGTCGTTGTAGACATCATTGCTAACTTGAATACACTACTGATGAAATGGTGGCTGTAGGTCACTGTTTATAAACAGTCAAAGATGGCTATGCCAGTGAACTATATATTGCAAGATAGGCTGGATATGTTCCTTGGTCGCTGTTATCAACTTAATTCATGCATTGTTTATTTTTCTAATACGTTCAATGAAATTATCGTCTTCTTATCATGGGCAGTCCGTGCTAATGTGGTATTTTGTTTTTGCCTTTGATATAAATAACAAAGCACTTTATAAAGTAAAAAATCGCAATTGTTTACTCGCAAAAAAAAAACATTCCACAAAAATAACCTGTCAATATAATACCTGCTTTATGAGCTATAAATCTTCCAATCAAAAAAGGAATATAATCCAATATCATTTCAAGAGCTATCCCAACTCAAACTTGTCTTCTGTGCACATGTTTGACTAATTCAACTTTCCAGGTCACTTTACTGAATGAATTATTTAAAAGAAATGATGAATCATTTTTATAATTTAATTTCAACAAATTACCCCAAAATAACATTAGTTTACGACACATATTTATCTTAAAGGAGTCAAACACTTAGCAGGTTTCAAACGAAAACTACTGGCAAGCATTTAATGGTAGAAAACACACATGATACAATAACGTCAGATTTGTCCTTAACAATAATCTCAATTAATAACGTTTGGCGTTACGCCCTTTTTAAATAGCACACATAATGTCGCTTTAAAGAAGCTTGAAAATAACGCACTAACACAGTATATAAATATAGTTAATTGACAGCACAACCTTCAAAAACCATTATACCATTGTTACTTGACTGACTGTTGTCTGGATTCAACCCTCATGTGTGATATTATTCTGTGACTTGAATTAATCTGTCATCACTTGACTGATAGAGCTTGAAGCTTTGGGGCATACACAAGGCTAAGCTAACCTAAACTGACGGCGTAAAAAACGTTACAATTTTCAGACTGAAATATTGAAAGCAATTTTGTTAATTAAGTTTGCATTGAAATAGTTAAAGCCTTAACAATTTTGTTTTATACATTTAATTGAACAATATTTAACAATTTTGCGAAAATCCCCCAAAATGACTATCTTGGTGCTGTTTGTAAGTAACATGACAAAAACGTTTTATTACTGTTTAGAAGTTATGATGGCCATTGCCTAATTGACAAACACACAAAAGGCGACTAACGGCTTAGCAAAAACTCTTACCAAAGAACTATTGAAGACATTGCAAATTCTTGGGACACATCCCACCTTGATTTTAAGCATAATGCCAATATAGACTGCTAAAATGAATTGATAAGTTCTGCTATCTTATATGCATCAACATATTCTATACCTCATAGTAGATACAAATCATACCTTAAACCTTTTTGGAAGGCTAATGGTCTCAATGATGCTCATTACAATATGCGAGCTGCTAGACGTAAGTGGATAAGTAAGGGTAAACCCCGAGAACATGATTCTGAACAGCGTTTGGCCTATAAAGAACAGAAAAGGGAATTTCGACGTAAGTTCCGGAAATCTAAAAGATCCAACAAAATTGAACTGTTAAATGAAATAGAAAGATCCTCTGAGCTAGATGTAAACACCTTTTATAAAACTGTCCGCAAACAAAAAGCAGTCGTAACTAACGTATCTACACTTGCCTATCAGGGTGAAAGTGGCTCAACGCCCTATGAAGTATGTAGAATATGGGGCAGATACTATGCTGACTTGGTTCAACCACATGAATCGGAAACTTTTGATGACGACTTCAAAAATCATATATTTAGTTTGGTTCGGGATATTGACAATAGCCCTGTGGAATTTGATGATGAACTAGATAGTAAATTCGTATTTCAGGAAGTGAAAGACGCAATTAGTGCTCTTACCAAAAACAAATCGCCTGGCCCTGATATAATTACCAATGAGCATATCATATATGCAGGCGATGCCCTAATAAGTCACCTATGTATACTGTTCAATCATATGATCCCATTATGTCCCTTATGAATATAGACTAGGAATGGTTATATCAATATACAAGGGTAAATATGATAAATCTGACCCAAGAAACTACAGGGGTATTACACTTACGTCTTGCCTTGGCAAATTATTTGAAAAACTTTTGTTAAGGCGAATCGAATATAAATTATCTAAATCTAAACCTGACTTTCCTGACAAATTAAAATTTGGATTTCGAAAGGAACACGGAGCCATAATGTCTGTTTTTACTCTCATGGAAAGCATTCAGTATTATAATCACCGGGACTCCCCTGTCTTTGCAGCTTTTCTTGACAACGCAAAAGCTTTTGATAGAATATGGCATGACGGCTTATTTTATAAATTATATGAACTAGGTATTAAGGGTAATACCTGGAAATTACTTCATCACTGCTATACCAATAGTGAATCATTTGTCTCGTATCAGGGCGAAAGATCAGAAAACTACCTCATCAAACAAGGTGTTGGACAGGGAAGAGTTATCTCCTCTTGGTTTTTACTCGTTTTTATAAATGATTTGATTATGTCATTAAGACTAGCCAACTGTGGTATTCATGTCTTTGGAATAGACGTTCCGTCTGTCTTGCTTGCTGACGATACTACACTCGTAAGCACATCTCCTTAAGGCCTGCAGGCATCACTTGATATTGTATTTAAATACGCCTCTAAATGGCGCTTAACATATAATCCCTCAAAAAGTAACATCATGGTTTTTAGTAAAAACAAATCCCATCTTACAAACTTCCAATGTAGCCTTGGTAACACTGCAATTCCTCACTCGGATTCTACTGTTTATAGAGGTGTACTTTTAACTTGCAATCTCTTAACAAAAACCAGATGCGAAAAGTATTGTCAAAAAGCAAGACAGAATGTGAACTCCCTCAGATCTGTTGGATTGAATAATTCTGGATTACATCCATTCACATGTGTGAAAATATGGCTCAGAATGATTCTTAAAACCAGTCTCTATGGATGTGAACTATTACCAAACATCAAAGGCCAGCAGGCAGATTTATTTGAACAAACGCAAAGGTATTTTTCTAGACTTGTACAAGGTCTTGATAAGAGATCATCCTCAATATCTACTATTGCAAATTTGGGTTTATGGTCACTCATTGGATATATAGATAAATGCAAACTTTTATTTCTTGGACGATTATGTAACATCAATTGTAATAACTTTTTTGAAGAGCAACTTTGGCGTTCGCAATCTGCATATCGATCAAACATTTTATACATTAATTCATACTACACTGTCCTACCATGTACTATGGCAACTTGCATATAAATACCCTGAATATAAACATAACTTCCAATTCTGTGTTAAAATTTCGTCAAGAGGTAAAATTTCAAAAGAATGCACTCTTTGTAATAATAACACTTTTGATAATGATTTTCACGTACTCCTGTCCTGTGAAAAATTAATACAACAAAGAAACGATTTCTTTACTTTTCTACTAGACAACTTTGACGTTGAAACTTATGTCATTTTTGAAATGGAAGAAGAAGTAGACATGCTTTCATTTCTCTTCGGAGCAAAAAACCAATTTTATTATTCATTGAAAGATTCCTCACTGTATGAAAGTATACTTTTACGCTTTTCACTATATGTATATGAGTTTAGACCATATCTCCTTAACTGTTACACTGAATGAATACTTTGTAACTTTGTAACTTTTAAATTCCCTACTATGTAAATATTTTACATATCAATTTATAATGTAATTGTATTCTGATTTTGTAATCTTCGGTTTTTACTGGAGGAAATAAAGATTCACTCTCTCTATATATATATTTAGCCATTGTTTCTTCATTTCTCTATTTCATGATATAACGTTGTGAGTCAAAACAGAGAAACAAGAAACACAAAACAGTTGATTTTTACTGCAAAGACCACCTCTAAAGTTATCTTGTAGTGACGTCATGGATAGTACAGATCATAGGTCAGCATGTGGTTATGTACTCCTACACTCCAGGAGCGTATAGGGGTGTTATCAAAGCTCATTGATTGCTCCATTGATAATTATTGACCACTTTACATTGATAGATTGCAATTTGCATTCTTAAAAAAAAACTCTGAATCGGACAATAATTTAAAACCGTTTCATTTAATAATAGTAAATTGTCCCTTTGAATATTGAACTTCTGTGCCAATATTTCATAAACAACATTTGTTTCCAAATGACAACGTCAAATTCAATTTTCACTTAACAACTCATAGTTTTCTCTGTTCACTAGAAAGTTACCTTTAAGAGAACATAAATCCAAGTTAAAACGTATTGAATAGTTTTATGATGGGAGTGGTTCTCCATCTTTTACGTCAATTTTACATTTGTTAACATCCTGGCTATAGGAGTGCCTTTATTGGAACCAGAGGCAGAGACACTTATTAAAAAAGTTAATATTAATCAAGGAAAGAAGAATATACACAAACCGTTCCCTTTCTCTGTTATCAAAGACTGTAGATTGTAATGAAGATGTCATGTGTTAAAAAGACACATACAAACTGTTTCATATAGAATAAATCCTTTATTGACTATGTTTTACTACTTCTTGTTCTCGTTATTACCACGTTTAATATTAATATTTTCATCACCACAAACAGAAATTCTTGTGTTGTGTTTGACCGCAGAATTGTAATACATACTTAATGATTAAGGTAAAGAAAACATTACATTAATCTAACATTTGATGTATATAGCTAATCAGAGAAATTTGAAAGTAAATTTCCGAAAGATTTTAAATTTTACAGGTTTTTAATTTCTTACCCTTCGCAAATACAAAACTTAATCTTCAAGCGTGAAGGCTAGTGACATTTGTATTTTTCTTTCTGGTTTTGGAACTGTGCATAGAAAAATCCTGAGTTAGTTAAGCATATAAGAAAATGAAGCAATTCTGAGAGTGAAATACCAAATGCAACTGATCGAATGTAGAGCATAGCAGATTTCAGATTCATTTATTACTCAAATCGCCACCAACGGTGGTACAAGAGCATAAATAATACAACATATATACAAATTGATCAAGATAGCAGAGACAGTCTGAGTAATTCATAGAAACCATGATATGATATTAACAAACATATGGATATATATATATAAATATACATGCATATAGAACTACAAATATTATTACATATCGTTCTATTTGAAAGTCATATAACTAGCAATTCTTAAAAATAATATTAATAAATTTAGCAAGTTTCTTAATTACCTTTATGTTATTATTAGTAAGCAATCGTTTGAATTTTATAAGGCTCGGCCATTTTAAATAGTTATTATCAATAAACAAAGATCGTTCAATGGTAAGAGCTTCACATCTCAGCAGATAATGGTATTCATCGCCAATAGCAGAAGAGTCACATAATTTACAAGTTCTTTCTTGTTTAATAATATTTTGCCAGCGTCCAGTTTCAACAGGAAGTCTATGATTGGTAGTCCGGAAGCGAAGTAGAGGTGTAGATATAGATTTAGACAAATAGAGATAATTTTCAAAGCTTGGTTTCTCTTTTAAAAGTTTATAGTATTGTCCTTTTGAACTTGATCTTAATTCACTTTGCAAACCACACATCCTGAGTATCTATCGGAGTTTATGTTCTAATGGTCTCATAAGTAAGTGCTCTCTGATCTTTCAGAAGCCAACAAACGGAAAATGAGACTACAACCATTAGTTATTTAGATTGTATTTTCCTCTTTAAGGTTTCAACTTTTCCCAGGTTAATCTCTTATTGATCAAGTTAGTAAGTGTTCTCAGACCCATTTACGACAAACTGTGGCTTGGGAGTAGATATTGTTCTGTAGTGTAGAAAGGAAGACCACTCAGCAATTGACACTTTCATGTAATCTCACTATAATGAGGACAGACACGCCAACAGTCACTGAACTCGCAGGGGGAGAACTTGTCATTTCATATCAATTACGTTTTACTTCTGAATCAAATAAAAACATATGTATAGCAATGGTATTTAATGGAAGTTGCAAAGAGAAAAATAAAGCCTGTTTTAACAGTGGGGAAGGATATTGAAAATTCCTTAACATTACAACTCTAATTGTCATGTGGAAGGTTTCATTCAATGAGAAGCATCATTTCGAATTGTTTTCTGTTTCTTTTGTAAAGTGTATGGGAAAAAACACAATACAACACTAATAAAACCATTTGAAATTATAAAAACACAGTTTTATATTTATTCAAATACCTTTGGCTTCAACTGTAAAGAAAATTGAAAACAAGATTTGCTCCACGGCTACACTGTAAAACGTTAAAGTCTGACTATAATTGGCTAGGTCCATACAGAAATCTAAATATTATTCATTCCTCACTTTAAGATACATGTAGAGAAGATTTCTTTGTTTTGACGTAATTTGAGCTGGTAAATCACTGAATCTAAACCTTTGTCGAGTGGTATATTTATTGAAAGCCAAACAATTATAAGTGCACCTTTTGTTGTCTTCAGCTTTCTTTTTAAAGTGGAATCTGAATCTTTAATTGGCATTTTATTATTTCTTACATAAAAAAATCAATGGCTGCCAATCAAACGTTTTAAATGTTCAATCTATACAAGTAATTGTAATATAATGCAAAATGTTTCTTTTCCCATACACTGATATTATATTGATTTCAGTATAAGTGAAATCAAGGTGAATTCTCCATGAGGAAACAAGATCACTATGTCAATTGGCACGTGGTCAGAACCATCAGACAATTGATTTGATCAGTTCCACATGGCGAGAGTGCAATCATGCATTATTTATCAATTTAAGGCATGAAACCTGATTACCTTAATCAAAAACTTTAAAGGATAAACATAACGTCTGATGTTGTCACTAATTTCAAATTATTTGTAATTTTAAATAGATTAAGGATTATTAAATCAATAATGCAACCTTCCTTTTTGATAAGATAAATTCTCCAGCAAAGTCCTCTCTGTAGAAAGGGGAATTCAAAAAGCATCATCGATGAAATAACCTACGTCAGTAGGATAAATGATATAAATCATGTTGATATATTGCCCATAATGATCTCACATAATGATGAAGCACTTCACGGTTAATACTTTCGAGGCTTAGTCAATATCCTATTGTCTAGACTACCAATGGTGTCAAGGGATTGGTGACAATTAAGAATGTTTTCTCACATTTCGCAAATCACTCTGTCTAAACATTTCTTAATCAGGAAGTGAGTTCAATGAAGCAAATGGAAACATGCTTGTTGTCAATTTGTCTATTAACGTTTTAATTTACTTCATCATCGACACAGAATAGGATCTGACATTGTTAAACGTTATTTCACTCTATACTAAGTTATAGGAAAAGAAACGGAGCAATCTTATTTCAAACTGAAATTCCCTATGGATATGCACAATTAGTTTGAGTTTGATATTATTGAGATTATTGGCTCACAACAATGAAGCCTCAGTTAGTAAGCAGTTTTAATTCAGTCCCCCAGATAAACTAAACAACTTCATTGGTAATGGAAGCTTCTCCTTTTAAGAACAGACATTTTGCTTATGGATTTTGAATGGAACATCGCATTGATAGTGTCTCTAACTAAATAATATTTCTTAAAATTTGTGATAAATATGTTTTCACGCAATTAGAAAATGGAAAAGCATTAGTAAGAGTGAGATATGAATACTGGTTATTATAAAACAAAACTAGTCTAATCGAATTTGACTATAATGAAGTAGAAAGAATATTGGTTCTAGAGAATGTTTACCAGAAGGTACCTTTATGACCCAAGAGTACTACTACTCGGTGCTCTCTACTTGATAGATAATAATTGAACAAACAGAGATCTCTGTCTTTAATGGGCCAGTGGCACGTTTTCGGACAATTTTATATCTTAAATATTTCATTGATAATTGTACGTTACTGCTAAATGTTTTATTTTGACAGGGTCAAAAATCTCAATACATAAACCAATCATTCAGTCAGATAACAAATCATAAAGATTCACATAGAGTCGATTGGCGGCTCTTATTGTGTGAACACCTTTAACTCATTTTTTGTAAACAAAATGAATCACATGGCTGAACATTATGTGATTTATAATTGCTTCAATTAGCTTAAATACATTTTCTTTCAATTGAAACCATTTATTTTCATTTTCCTGACGTCATCACATATTCCCCCTAAAACACGCAACTGCCCTTTTTAAAGAGGGAACCATGTTACACAATTTGATACTTTTTCAGCTTATCTTTTGTTAAATTGTGATAGGAAATGTTTTGACTTAAAGAAAGCCATTAATTAAAGATAGTGGTTATGATATTCATAATGTACTAAACTTCAAGTTTTATACCCTCACGCAAATGAGCTAACTCCTATAACAACAACATGTTTCTTCATTAACAATAGTCAACAATTCATATCAATCTAAAAATGCAAACAAAAGTTTTTATACAAGTTTTCATTCTTAAATATCATTGTTTTATCACACTGTATTTACCTTGAATGATCATCTTCAATTATCAGCTTAATTGTAAATTCCCTAGACTGAAGGTAATGAGGCGCCAATTATCCTAAATCTCATCACTGTTAATAACAATCGAAAAGTTACATCTTGCAGACGATCAGAAAGTTATCATCGCCATACTCCAGTACATAGACAGATTACGAAAACATTCTCCGTTTCAAGTTACAGACAAGTAAAGCTTGCATGAGATTGGATATACAGAAAACAGTGTTCCTGTTTGTATGATTATCTTAAGGACGTAATGAAGCATTAAACCTGAATATGAGAGTAAGAAAACACATACATTGTGGATATTCATGTTTCTAATCTATTAACTTTTGCGTGAAATTTGATTATGGATTTCAGACACAATTTGGAAGTATATCTTTAATGTACCTTTCATTTAAAGTTTCCCTGACATGTGTTACATGTACATCAAAAGAACGATGTACAGAAATATTTCTTAGCTCTTTTTGTACCAGAATCAGATCATAAGCAAATACATTTTCTCTGAGAGAAAAGTTTTTCAAGAGCTGTTACACGATTAGTTAATGAGGTAAATGAAATTTGATGGCCTGACCCTTATAGCAAAATGATCTATTTCTCAATATGTTCTGCCTCAGCTTGAAGTTCCATTTTTAAATCAAATTTTACATAACAGGACAGGGTAGATGTCATAACGAACATTAAGCTGTTGACATAATCAGATAAGGTTGGTTTCTCAGAAGCAATAACTTCTATTTGATTGTTTCGCCTAAGCATTGATTCTTTTAAGTGATTTACTAGCACCAAACTTGAACATTCAGATCGTTATGAATACATCATATTATCTATAGATCTTCCTCGTTTGAGGAATGGATTAGAGAAAAAGTAATTTCTCCTACAGACGAACACATATCAAAAAGCAGATAATGGTAGGGGCTCTAGTGGTCCTAGTGGGGTATATAATGATGAGGAGTTTTATTGATCGACTGTATTTAAAGCAAGTTTATGATAAAAAAAACTGCATTGTCCATTATACTGTAAAGATACTACCTAATGTCACCTGATTAAATGTCAATATGCCTTTCACAAAATATTGACGAATAATGCAGAAGACTTGATAATACATTTTATTATATGAAAGAGGATGAGATACTCTGTTCTATCAGTGAAATAAACCCTCTATCTGGCAACAGTGGCGATAACCTTTATCGTCACTCTACTGAGTGGTGATAAACTTTATCACCACTCGAGTGACGTCAAGTTCAAGAGTTTGATGTCATGTTACAATGGTCTGACGTCATGAATTCTCATATGACGTCACACTGTTACCGCGCTGACGGGCTTCTCTAAGCGGTCGCTCAGCATGAAATTGGCCTTTTTTGATAAAATTAGAAGGATTTCATCATAAAATAAATAGAATATCTGTCAATTCTTGACAAATACCATGTTTATCTCATCTCGTGAGGTAGAAAAGTTAGATATTTTCTCTCGTGGCTGCGCCACTCGTGAGGTAGAAAAAGTTAGATATTATCACTTGTGGCTGCGCCACTCGTGAAAATATAAACTTCTACCTCACTCGATGAGATAAACATGGTATTTGTCAAGAAAAGACAGATATCCTCTATGTATCTTATATACCTAGGGTAACAGAAACAGCTGTAAATATGATGGGAATAAAACCACTCTTATCAAAAGCTTTGCTCAGCTTTTCAGCTTTTTAAAATCTTGAACTGAGACCAGTAATGTGCTTTTGCTGAATTCATTTAATACATATTTGTGTTATTTACATGCATCTTATGAAACGCTAAATGATCCCTTTAACATTAACATATATAAAATAACTACAACGGAAAATCAGGTTTCGTAATGTCAAACATTTCCTACACAAAAATTGAAAACATGATTTGAGGAGTTAACATAGAGAACAATTGACAAATGCTCAATAAGCCTTATATGATCCTATTGAAATGATAGTTATCAATTATTTTTCGTTTGCTCCATGATTTTAGTTGTGTTGCAATCTCGTCTCTACTTTAATCGTGATTAGTGTCACATCGAACAAGAACCTTTCTTGTTACTTGACATTTAAATGTTTCTCCCGAAGACGATTTCTTAATCTTAAGATCTTTGGCAAGTCTGATAGTTATTGACTAGAAGAACTTGATGCAAATGATAATTACTAGAAAACAACCCTTTGCTCAGGATATTTGTCAACTGGTTTCTATCAGATGTTCCTTATCATTGAAGAGCTCTCTCAATTTATAATATGGATTCACTCAGCTATCCATTCAACGACGCCAAGGGGGACATATCGAATCAAGGGACATATCGAATCGATTATAATTGGATTTAAGTTGTGAATATCTTGTAACCAAATCCTTCAAGTGTGCATATGTCTCTGACAGGAGGGAAAAAACGTTTATCAAGAAGAACATTATTTGGCAGAAATTATAGTTTAACAGAACAGCCAACAAAGAGGAGAAAGTCCTTTCTCCTGAAGCTGCCATTCTGTACAATATAACATTACGGTTTGAATTAGCTTCCTCGTTTAAGCAGGGTTATTGGAGTTGTATACAAAAACTATTCCCCTCAATATTATGTACGATCAGGACTCTGGCAATCTAATTTATTGAAAATGGTTGAAACTCTTTAAGGTTATAGTATTCAGCAGATTGTGATAATTATCTAAATAGTAAATTCTGAAATATACACATATTGATTATGGATCGGATGCTTTCATAGGATTGTTATGTTGACCCTTATATCTACATGTAAGCATTCACGGCTGAATTTTTTTTTCTCTACTAAATCTTTTCGACATATTAAGTATGGAAAGTTTAGATAAAAAGATAATATTATGTGGGTATTTTCGAATCACATTCTGTCTCAGCTCAAGACCCTAATAACAACCAAAGAGCTTTGATAATGGCCGAGGGCTGATACAGAATGTGATATGATAATACCAATATCAAACTATTTTGATCATATATACTTACTAAACAACAACAAAAATAATTGTAACATTTTAAAACTTTAATTCATGTCTGATGTTATATATTTTAGCTGACACATACCATACCAATACTATGCAGTACTCCTCTTGTGACTTTATGGGTTATAACTGTGTGGACAAACACATTATGAAAATCATTTCTTTTAGATTATGAATTTAAATTTGAACAAGGAAACAAATCTTAAAATTGAAAATAAAAGCAAAATCAATCATGATTTGAGGAGTTGATAAGATATGTGCTTGATAAACCCCTTTTCAAATAATAGTTATAGATGACTTTTCGTTCGCTCAATGATTTTAGTTGTGTTGCAATCCTTAAAACTTTGTCATGAAATATTGCCTCTTTTTAAATCGTGATTACTGTCACATCGAACAAGAGACTCTCCCTGTTCCATGACATTTAAGTGTTTCTCCCGACAACGAATTCGTAATCAATAGATCTTTGGCAACTCTGTCACTAATTGACACGAAGAACTTGATGCAAATGATAATTACTAGAAAACAACCCATTGCTCGGGATATTTGTCAACTGGTTTCTTTCAAATGCTCCTTGTCATTGAAGAGCTCTCTCAGTTTATTATATGGATTGATTCAGTTATCCATTCAGACCCCGAAAGGGACATATTTGGAAATCGAATTGAATCAAATTGGATTAAAGTTGTGAATAAGTCCAGCAAATATGCATATGTCTCTGACAAGAGAAAAAGGCATTTTCAGGAAGATGTGTTTCCAGGAATCCCAGAAAACATTATTTGCACAGGATTATAATTTTACATGACAGGCAACAAGGGGGAGAAAGTCATTCCCCCTAAAACTGCTATTCTGTATTAATGAACTCTAAGGTTTCCATTAGCTTCCTCGTGTAAGCAGTGTTATTGGAGATGTATAGAGAAACTGTTGAATATCAAATACGATCAGGACTCTGGCAATCTTATTTATTGAAAATGGTTTGAAAAATTCTTTAAGATTATAGTATTCAGCAGATAGAGAAAATTCTGAAATATATGCATATTGATCCTGGATCGGATGCTTTCATAGGATTGTTATGTTGACCCTTACAACCATGTTCCGAATTGGAACGTCAGTCTCTACTCACACCCTTCTGATACCATTAAAAATGATCTTTATACCCTGATGCAGGCGTTTCCAGCTGATGATTATATTCACAGCTTTACTTATCTCCCAAGCATTTGATTTGTTATGACTCGATTTCTATTTTTCGGCACACGAAATATGTATTAATGCTTCGTAATCATGAAGATAAAATGACGTTTATTTGAATAGATAATAAGTGATGCCGTATTAGTTTAAGGCCGTTTCGTGCAGACAACTTAAATTGCATTATGGCTGTAGTCAAGTGTTTGAATGATAAATATCGTGACATTTTACAGAAGGCTTGATAAGATATGTGTCACCCCCATTTAGGTATTTGGCTAGAATTAAAAATTGAATTAAGTGAAAGTTTAGACTTTGTTATTAGGGTCAACAGGCTTTTTCAATTATCATTAACTTTGCAAGTGTGAAATAAGTGAACGACTTAAATAAATAAAATGCTCAGGCCACTTTCAGTGGAAACAATTTTGGGACCATATTGACGAACATTAATCTTTTAATGAACTGAGCACCTGCTTTGTGTTATATAGTGTGTATGATGTTGTCAGCATTATTGATAAAGCAAGACTTCACTGAAGCGGATATTTCCATGACTCTACAAAACAATGAAGACAGTGGCGATGACATGGAGTCACTGTAAACAATCTTACGGCAGTTGAGAGCAAAATCATGGCAAGAATTGTTCCCCATGGAAGTTTAACATCTTCAAACATGAAGACGAGTCAGATGAATCGGAATTAGAGTCAAACGATGATTATATCCCCAAAATCCATCATCGACCAAGACGTCAAGTCCACACACCAAAGCCCCAACGAGACTGGGTGAATCTAACATACCTAAAGATGCTTCTTCACAACTTCCTGGGCAGTTCCAGAGTCAGCGTTTTCAGAGAGAAAATATAACACCCATTGAGTTGGTAAAACACATTATGTGATGAACACGTCATTGACATGATTGTTGAAATGATCTGTCTCTATACCTATGGCTTATTCCCCCCCCCCCCCCCCCCCCCCCCCCCCCCCCCCCCCCCGGCCCAACTGAAGTTGAATGATCAGTTTTAGTATATATTTCGATATACAGAATAATATTGTATACAAACATGCACCTAATATTGTTTGACTTTTTTTTTCAACATTTTA
Source organism: Steromphala cineraria (assembly GCA_916613615.1). Lineage (NCBI taxonomy): Eukaryota > Metazoa > Mollusca > Gastropoda > Trochida > Trochidae > Steromphala > Steromphala cineraria. The sequence goes on from OU744733.1 coordinate 47,676,175, forward strand.
TTCATCCACCCCTGTTACATAAATTGACTTTCATTCCAGGGAGACAAAGGTCACATACAATAAGCATTTCGTTATACTGTATCAAGTCAAAAGTCAAGTCAAAAGGTGTTTATTTGTAATGAGGCCAAGGGCCCATATACAAGAAATATAAAATACAATATATCTGATATACAAATGAGTTTAAAAAGTTTCTAAGTAGATAGTTCTCTTTACATAAGCATGGTAGATAAAATATTGCATACATCGTATTACAATGTCCTGGGATGTACATAGTAGTGTCTTAAATTTATTAACAGAAGGTGATTTCCAAAAATATTCTTGCAGAAATTTGACTCGCAAATCTTTATATAAATGGCATTCGAGAGTGAAATGGTATTCATCCTCTATAGCACTACAACAAATAGGACATATACGTAAGGAACGATTAATTGATTGTCATCTACCTTTATTGTTGCTGAGGGGTAAGACGTTACATCTAAATTTGATGAAAGTTGATCGTACCTTTTCATCAATTAAGATATGCAAGTGCCTTTCTGGTTAAAATTTGAATTTATAGACTTTGTACATCATGTACCTGGAGCTATTGTTTAATGTAGATATCCAACTTTGAGAAAATTCGTTTATCAATGCATTTTTGAATATTTGTAAAAAAGCAAATTCATCACCTACACATTGGTTTATCCAGACATAACCAAAAACCATGAGAAAACAATATATACTTTGTGAATGACACCCAACTCTTCTTTCCCATGTCACCATAATACAGTATCGATTATTGAACATAAAAACTAGATACGAGATTTTACGTAGGTGGGATTTTATACAAAGATAGCACACTCACTCACACACACACACACACATTCAAGCACAATCCCCCTTTTTATTATCTAACAAGACATACGAAAACATTTCTTTAGTCTTTATGGCAAAATAATACAGATTACTTGTGCTGCTCTTCTGAAGAGAATAAAATATGATACATCATCCAAGACTTATAGAATTTATCAGCAGTACAATTGCTAAAAGCTATGCCTTTTTCTATTTTATATCTGACAAACAGTTCTTTTAAAAATCTCTTAAATTGTGGTTTACATTTTTGATATTTACATTTATAAATGAAAAATTTGCAAACAAGAGAATAAAATCAAAGATTTTGTCTGTTACTATATTTTCCTTAACACCAAATATTATTAATTCAAGGCTGAGGTTCATGTTACAAACATGTGAACATGTCTTTATCCAAGAGCAGAAGTCATTCCAAAATAACTGAGAAAAGTTACAAATCCATAACAAATGTGTAATTGTTTCATTTACACTTTGACAAAATGTACACAAATCATTTTCTGTATATTTGAGTTTAAACAAATAAGCATTGGTTGTAAGAATTCTATGAATGACTCTACTGGAACCAGCGTAATTTAACTTCCTGTGTTGTTCCAGTCATTTTAAAATAAATGCTGTGCCAATTAAAATTATGGAATTATCTGACCTTTTGTTTTTAGGTCAGAAAAGATAGATAAAGAATATATATGTTTAACTTTAAATATTGCTTGATACTTTTAATAATACCATGGAAATCCAAGAAGTTGGTGGAAGTTTGGTACATTTCATTACAACCTTCAAATAATAAAAATTCTTTATTTTCATCAACTAAGTCTATAATCTGAGTAATGCCTTTCTCACACCACTGTCTTAAGACAACAGGGTTATTATTAACTTTAATATGTAAATTATAAAATATTTGTTCCGTTAAAAAGCCACTAAATGAATCTGGTTTTACTTTCTTATCAAAGTCAACATATGAGGTCAAGCAATTTTTCAAAAAAAGGTTGTCAACAGTACTTAGTTTCTTTTCGACATAACATGCACCAAATGAACTAAAATTATCCATGAATGGGTTTGTTGCTTGAAAAAGTTCCACTTGTTAGCTGTCTAATCCAACACACCGTTAGGGCCTTAGTATACATGAAAATATCTACCATACCCAGACCACCCCTTTTAAGAGGTTGACAAGCGTTTGCTCGCTTAACTCTATCTCTCTTTCCACTCCATAAGAATTTGAAAAGGATATCATTTAAGGAAGCAAAAAACTCCCTTGATGGATCAGGCAGTGACAGCAACAAGTAGTTTTGTTAAAATACTATTGTTTGACTTTTAATAAGAGTATGATAAATCACATCTATGTCTTTTTAATTAGTAAACGCTTATGTTATGCCATCGTCAAGTTCGTCATGTTAATGTGAAGAGAGAGCAAAACAACCATCCTGTTTGATTGAATATGCTGTTTGATTAAAACGTCTTCATCCCTTGGTGAGACACAGCTTAGAAATCAATGGTAATGTTGAAATAAAGAACGTCACTGAGTGTAAACTCCATGCAAATTGAAAATACCAAAAGGCACATTTGTAACGGTTTCATTGTGCTAGCCCAAATGCTTTCAAATTCAGTTCCACAAACGCATTTCCTGCTTGTGTTTCCATGGAAACTTGAAAAACAAAATCCAGAAAGTTGAAAATCACAAATGGCACAACATGTCATAATTGGTCAAAATAGTAAATTTCATTGTGCTAGCCCTTATGGTTTTCACATTCTGCTCCCGAAACGCATTTCTAAGTTAAGTTTCAATGAAAACCAGAAAAATAAAAAAATCAAGAAAGTTTTCGAGTTCTGCTCCAGAAACAATGTGAATCACAGACAGACAGTCGGACAGAAAGACGGACGGACAGACGGACAGACATAAGGTTAAAAAATGGCATATCAAAGTGGTCTCCACAAGCAAGGAAATTCAAGAAAATTGGCAAATGTGTGGGTCTAAAGAAAATGAAAACTTTAAAAGGTACACTAACTCAAATTGTGTGTTTCGAATCTTGAATTTCAGTCACTTAGTTATTTATATTCTGCGCCAAAATGTATCGTTTTGGAGGGTTGGTTTTTTTCAGGTTAGTGTTTAATGTATGGTGTCGTCAATTCTTCTGTGAACCAAGAATCATTTGAATGCATGGATTCTAAACTTTATGAAACAAACAAACAACTGCACGGATTATATATATATATTTTAGTTAAACTGAGAAACAGAAAGTGTAATGTTCATGTTCGTAAATTTCAACAGATATAGCTCTCGCATTTGGTATCAAAAAGTAAAACTGAAAGAAACAGTCGCAAACCATAAGAACAATTGTAACAATAAAATCCTGATCAACCCTCTGTTGTAATAAAAGCAATGTTTAGGTTAAAATGGTAAAAAGCCATATTGAATACAAGCAAGCCTAACTTCTTTGCGAGGCATTTTGTCTAATCTGCAACGCTCATTTTGAAAGACTTTAACAGTTATTTCAGGAAATCTGTAAGTTGTTCAAATATGTTCTTTACACTTTCTTTCTCTTAATCATTTTAGTATAACAAGGTCATAATCATAGTTTTAATCTCCAGAGATCCTTTTTATTTTTGGCTTGGTGGTTTCCAGCTTAACATATGGGTAAACATAAACTGCATACTATAAGAATATCATTTAAGGTTTCACTGTGAACTATTTGCTAACTTCATGTCCTCTTATCGAGACAAATCTTCTTCCAGATAGATTTGATAGATATTAGATGTTTCGAAATGAAATTGATATACATTAGGAGGAGCAAGAGCCTTAGATAAAGTAATATCCTGATTTACAAATCTTCCAAAAAACTGTGATCAAGGTTTGCAAGCTGTCACACCGTAAGGCCAATCGGCATGAGTAGATGTTTTACTTAATAGATTATGCCCAAGGGTCGACTTAGGTCTTGCTGGATATGTCAGTTGATGGATTATCTGTCAAACTAACATTATCAGAAAAAATCTTTTGTTAAACCTATTCAAATATTGACATTGTATTTTTCGAGAAAGTATATTAGATGTATTCTGCTAAGCTGTTATTCAAAATTTGTTTCTGGCATTTGATAACCACACGTCCTGTTTGCTATCTACAAGTGATATGTATGTTTCAAATCAATAATAACGGCAATTTGATAAGTATGTGCATTGTGTCCGATAAGCCCTTATTGAAGCATCATGCATATTGCTTTAAGCGAATAAATTGTCTTTTTGTATAACATTTGTTGTATCTTCAGTAAAGTGTGTTATTTAAGTTGTGTTCTAAAATGACAACCATAATCTGGTGTATATATTGTATGTCATCATGTGAGTTCATACTTTTTTAAGATAGATACACAGAAAATGTCACGAAATGATAATTAGGCATTGCCCGAAAGCAGAAAGTATTTTACAAGTTGCCAAGAAAGGTTGATTTCATTATTACTTGAGGACTTGGTGGACTGGCAGTTTTTCACCAAGTTACACAATCATATATACATATATCATCTTGAGGCGATCAAGGCACGGTAGTCATAACCTCTTTTCTGATATATACGGAACACTTAACCATTATTATTGCAGCGAATAATTGCACTGGATGTAGCAACATTATCGTGTAGTTCTATAGCCTATTTATCCTAAAAGCTTTTTACATAGACACGGAATAAAACAGTTTCTGGAAAACATCAATTCTTAGTTCACTCTTATTTTGGGAAATTCCGGAAAAAGCTTTGAAACATGCAAAGACAGTAATTGTAAATACTCAGTCGCCCATTCCTTGACAGACAAATTGAAAGCCTTATCTCGTTGAATTGGCTCTGTTATTTAGGGATATAATTAAATTTATATTGTGGCCGGGAGACGGAACCGACGAGTAATCACATATTTCTGAGCTTTTGATCTCTTTTGCAATTCCCAAATGTGTGTCTGTTTATAGTGTCTTTATGTCTGTTAATTGCAGTGACGATTTCAGAAATAGCTCCTTTTTCGGCGTTCAGTTTTACTTCGTACAATTGATATATACTTCGTACAATTGATATGTATTAAAAATCTATGTATTGTGAAATTCCTCGTCAAAAGCTGTATTAACAATAAGTATCAAATATGAACACTTTGTTGCTTGGCAATGCACATCCTGTTTCAGTGAAACAATTAAACTAACGTGCATAAGAAACGTCCCCAAACATTTTTTATTTGTCATTTTTCATTTAATGACCTTGAACATAACTCAGTGTCAGGAATAGGTCAACACTCAAGTGGATGACATGACCAAAACGTACATTGAATGCACCTCTTTAAATGAATTAAATCAGTGAAATTTCCCAAATGTACATAAAAGTACCTGTATGATCTTGGGGTATAAAACAGGCACTAAAATATCTTGGGCATCAGTTATATCATGTTAACAGCAAGAACATGCCGAAATTAACTTAAAGCTGTGAGAGTGAGCATTATTGATGCTTCAACTAGGCGCTACAAACGACCATGTCGCTAGAATCATAAACTGCTCGAAGCGAACAATTGGTAGGATGTTGACGCATTTTGGACAGACTGGCGGGACAGCATACAGCCCCAGGAGCTACAGACCGAAGGTGACCTGCCCCATTGTTGACAGACATTTACGTGTGCTTCCCCTGAGGAACATTTTCCTGACTGTGACCTCATCAGCTGCACACAGACTGAATCATCGAATCAGCAGATGGACAGTGACCAGACGACTGCGTCAATACGACATTCGAGCAAATTGACCTCACAGAGCAATGACGTTGAAGCATCAAATTTGACGTCGAATACTGGCTTTAGCGAGAACTGTTCATCAATGGCAGCAGCGACATTGGAGCCGAGTGCTTTTCAGCGATGTGGGCAGGTTCCAGCTCATCAAGTCCGAGGGCAGACAGGGGGGTGAGATAACGTCACGTTGTTGCGTCCTTTTGATGAACGTTATGGAGGCAAAAGTGTTATGATGTGGGGAGGGATTTATGGGGACAGGAAGACGGATCTGGTCACCTTGGCTGGTATTCTGACAGAACGCGGGTATATTAATGAGGTTCTGCAAACTGTCGTCATCCTGTCCAAACAAAGAATGATGCTCCAACATGACAACGTCACGCCCACACTGCTGTCCTAACAAGGAACTTTCTCAACACAACGTTGTGAATGTTTTGCCCTAGCCAGCGAGATCTCCGGATATGTATTCAGTAGAGCATCTTTGAGGCGACGTATTCGACAACATCAACAGCCTCAACTGACAGTGCAGGACTTGAGTCGTGTTTGACAGGGAAAATGGCACCATATCCATAGTCGTGTTATTAGGCGATTTACAAACCCTGTCCGCCGTCGTGTTGCGTTACTTGTTGCATTACAAGGAGGGCACACTCGATATCTTGACGTTTAAGTGACCGAGCAGTGTGATTTGTGTTTTTACAGGTGATCGAATACCGGACAATACACCCCTAGTCAACTAATCATCTTGTAAAACGGTCCAAAAGTGCCTTTATGTTGTACGAATTCTTGCAATTTGATAAATATACAACAAGTTAATATTATAAAATGTTAGAATATACGAGTGTTTTGTTATTTGTTATTTATAGTTTGAAAACGCACGAGGACGTTTCTATTGCACGTGAGTTTATCGTGTTTTAAAATTTTCTCTGGAAGATGAAAGACGGACACGAAGATGGATATAAGAAGATGGTTATATCGAAAGGTCACACACTAAATTCACCACTTCAATGCTTTCAGGGCATTTAGAATGTTCTTTCTTCTCAGAACAAAGAAGAGGGAAGGCACGATCCACACAGTTTATTTTACTCTCTGACTATTTATTCTATACATTACTTGCAAACTAATCCGTGGAAGATAACTTTAAAATTATTAAATGTTTACTTCAATTATGCCAAGTGCATTCTTCAGTGATACTTGGTTTGACTTTTTGTACAACATAAAATTGAAAAAAAAACACCAGAAAAGATTGATTTAGCGCCATTTTACAATAAATAAATTAATATATATATTGATATACATAAGACCATAAATGTTGTTTTAACTCTCTTTTTAAAAAGAGTTGTGCCAATATAAGTTCAAATAGCAATATTACATGTTACAATGTTTTCAGGTTAAGAAATCCATTACCTAAAACCTGTTTCTTTCATGTGTATGAGTAAACCCTGCTTCCTCATCGTATTTCGTCCATCTGTGTCAAACTTTGCCTTGGTATATAACAAGCCATTTCACTAAGCTTGAATAGTCATTTTCCAAACTTACTAATTTAAGCCTTGCTGTCGCAACTTGACTTTTCTGTGTTGTTGTTGTTGTCATGCTGCTTCCACCTGTTGGTGACGACTCCAATGTTATTTATTCTGTGCTTTCTCTCTAGCCTACAAAAGGGAAAGTCAAAGTTCAATCAGAATTTATAAACAAAAGTACATTAGATACAAACGATAGCAGCTTTTCAGTCAAGTCCATCGGCTGAACACTTTCATAAATCGAGTAGTGCATGTAATGTGAAGATCGATATATTTTACTTAATTTCTTGTTTGATCAATCAGTGCTAGTATTATGACGCCGAAAAAAGCCTAGCAAATAATTGTTTGAAAAGGTTTGACCAACTTAATAAATCGAGGTCAAACATTACGGAGTGTCGGTGATTTGCTGCAAGAAGGGTTATAACTAGAGGTTACAAGTTAGGAGAGGGCGCTGTTAGCAAACCAGAATAGTACAGGGTCAACAACAAATGTCAGGTAAGCCACATCCGCGACTGGCGTTTTAATCATTGCGTACGAAAATGATTCTCATCAAGCAGAAGCGATGGTTCTCGGATAAAGATAACTTCCCTCATACTCACAGAAAAAAGCCCCATTTCTTTGGCTGAAAAAAAGGTGAACACCGTAATAATTAATGACTAACTGCCTGTGGGCAAAACAAGACATTTGATAGAGTTATCGCTTAAACTGTAATTGTTCCGTAATTCCTATCATATATGTCGTTTGAACGTCAAACCTTCAGTTGGAATATTGATAGGATGAAAAATAATTGCATTAATACTTACAACATTTTCAATATCAAATGCGATATACAACACTAAGAGATAGTTATGAGATAAACATGCTGTGGTTGGAAATCAGCGACATTTCATAGCTCTGAAATTAATTAAGTTGAACGGTTTTCAAAAGTCCATATAAGTAACAAATGCATCACAACTAGAAACCCCATTATCATAATTTGGTAGATTTAAATCCCGCTTTGATATTCAATATTTAAGCATGATGCGAATCTCTTTATGAACGATTTAATACAAAAATATTAATAATCTGAGAGGTGCTTTACTTATTTGTTGAGTATATATTTTAACGAGATTTTTATGTTTTTGTTGCATGATGATTAATGAATGATGACTGTCTTTTACTATTCCAAGCTTAAAGTTTTCCCCGTGATAGAATTCACCTAAAACTTGAAAACATGACTTTATGCAGTAGTAAAGATTTCGTGAACAGTAAAAAGTTTTTTACCTTCAATTTCAGAGAGAGGAAAAAGGATCTCACGCCAACGTCATGAGTTTCAAAGAGAACCACATATTTTACAGACAGCTATTTACACACTACGCAGTGATGCCTCAACCTCTCTGGGGAGAGAATGATGAATACAGAGACTTATTTGTAAAAGTAAAGGGATTTACATGTTAGGCATTTGAATATCAGAAACTGTTTAAAGGTCCACTCAATGAGTTTTATGGGGTCATGTACATGTATGCCACACTCTACATATGGTGTCATTTTATTTCGACATATCGACTGTTGAAGGAGAGTATCATTTAAGTGCAAATCAATGATACATAGCAACAACAGGTATAAAGTCGTGATAATGATAAAAAACTGGACAGTAACGCGCGTCATTCAATCAAACGTAATTTTTTAAACTTATCTACAGCAGTCAGAATGACATTTACGAGTTGATAGTGTATAATATGTTGTATTACCAGTATTCATATCAATGGACGAATGAATTTGGCTTCCATGACTATACATGGCTGTTATATGATTTCCATTAAGAGTGTCATTTAGAGATGAATATGTGAGATGTTTTGAAGTTATGTCATGAATTGTCTCAAAGGAAAAAAAATGTGATTAAAATCACGGAGTACCTCTTCAAAGTGTATTGCAAATGAGAGTTCTGTTGTCCAGGCGTTTTAAAGCTGTGAGGGTTTGAAACATTGTCAACAGATGTTAATATTTATAAATCAAGAATATTAAATTATCACCTACTATATATTTTAAATTTTTACTGATAATTGTACGTTAATGCTAAATATATTATTTCGATAGTGTCAAAAATCTCATTACACAAACTAATCGTCAGAACAAATTATAAAGATTCAAATAAAGTCCATCGGCGGCCATTTTTGTATGAACATTTTGAGAACAAAAAAGGAATCGCATGGCTAAACTTTACATTGTATATTTAAACTATTATTGCTTCAATTAGTTTAAATGCCCTGTCTTTCAATTGGAACCGTTTATTTTCGTTTTCCTGACATCACCTTATTTTCCCCCTAAAACGTATTATTGCCCCTTTAAAGAACTGACGCTATACCCCTTTTTAAACTTTACTTAAGTAAATAAATTTAAGAGTTAATGAGTCGTACTATAAAGGCAACTGTATCGCGCCAAAAATTCACATTTCATAATTTGCTTGTACTAATCTTTTGTTGTGTCTATTTCGCCGTGTCTGGGATATTTGCATCTGAAACAATAAATATTAAAGTCAAATACTAATTCAAAGCCATCAAAATACATAATTATACTTGGTGGTCTCTGCAGTTGTAATCATGAAATAAGTTACAACAATATAATTGCATAAGAACAGTCATGCATGGTTTACCATTCTGTATGAGGTTGACCAGAGAATTCTAAAAAAACGTGACTAACCACACCATTCTTAAATAATACTCTGTCTAGAGACAGTGCCTGAGGTTATGGTGTACACATTAACAGATGTTTCATCTAAAAGTTGTTATGTCATCTGGAAGAAAATTATATGCCTAAGTGGTTAAATCTGGTGATGGTCTCATTCAAGATAACTTTTAAAAACTGGGCAATTCCGTCATTTCAAACCAGCTATACATGGAAAACTAGAAAATATTTAATGATCTGTTTCCTACCAAAATCTCAATTTATCATCTGGGAGTGAGCTAAACCTATTCTGACTTGAGCTCATTACACGTTATATGTGTTCGGTATACGTGAAGATCAAAGTCTCTTTTCTGTCAATTTCTATCTCGAAAGTTGACCTCGATAAACCCTCAAACATCTATAATCCCACACAGGTGTCATTCACTGCTATCATCTCGCTTTAATGAGCATTAAAATCACATTTGTCTGAAAATAGCGATGTAATTGCTTGATACCCAAATAAAACATTCAATAAGACACCGCAAAAGCAAAGGTTTCTAAGATTTCTTGAATGGAATATAATGTCTTAGATTTAATTGATTTTGGCATTGAAGCACCACAAAATTTGTCAATAAAATGTAATTGATTTATAAATGATTTTCAACGTCGATATCTTTGTGAAAAACATAACCGTTAGTGTCAACTTCATACTTATGATAAAAAACACAAGCCTCGTCCAGAAATCTATTCATTGGCATTTCATTAGCTTGTGAAATTCCTGAAAACAATACATAATTGCTAAAATCCTGGTTTGTGTCCAAAATCAGGACAATGTGCACGTCAATTTTCAATGCTTGTTTAATTGATACGGCCGTTTTTATTATCATAGAACAAATAAGTATCGATCATACTTGGAGCATTTAAGAGATAAAGATGAGTGTTGAGCAATATTTGAATTCAGTTTAAATCATTGGAACTGATGTGTTATTTTAATTAAGGAAGATAACAGTTATGATACATAGTGTCTGCAACTCATTGATCTTATATGTTAATTTGGTTATGTTTATGTGTAAGCAAACATGTAAATAACCTCTGCGCAAGCACTTAAGTATCAACAAATATAATGATTGATTTGCAATTAACAAAGGTTTGGATACAAACATGTGTTACTTTCAGGTCATTTAACATTACCTTTTTAATTAGTATCACCTAAAAACTTATAAATTTCAAATCAAAATTACAATATACTCATAAAGTGATAAGGGGTCACATTTGGCAAACTTTATAAATAGATGCATTTGAAGCAAGAAATAAAGTCACAAGTATGATCGAAAACCGGACAACGGTGCGTACCAATCAGTCAACGGCAAGTTTTGAAACCTAACAGAAAAAAATGATACTGTAAGAAACGTTAAACAACTAGTATCTAATTAAATTTGGCGTGGGAATTTGGAATCCGCGAACTCATATATAACTTTTCTAAGAATTTAATTGAAAACATGTATTTGCCATTTGGGAATTCATATGTGAGACCTTTTGCTTATTATTGATTGTGCCAACTACCTTCGTATTGAGCACAGTTGTGTAGTGGTTAGCGTGCTGGGCTCTCACGCCAAAAGCTAATGGTCATTGATAAAAGTGTTAAAAACTAAATGGGGTTTAAAACATTTTGTTGCAGAACATACGCAGATGTGATGCTTATCGGGAGTTTAGATCAATACAAATGAGAGGTGAACATTACCTGCGTCTGATTAATACAGAATTCCTAACATATACAGTAAACGTTACAAAAGCTGATGAAACGGTCACTCTCTCTAACACACTGTTAGAAAATGTGAAATGAAGCAGGCAACATTAAGTTAGCAGCAGATTAGTTGTTCGTTAGAAAACACATGATTTTCAAACACTAAACTTCTGTATGTTTTCAGTTTCATTACTCATAAAATAACATGACGATTCAAGAGTAAAGCATTTATATAACCATTGGAAATTCATCTGGTTTTTTTAATTATATTTTTCAGTATTCGTTTTCAATGGCTTCATTTTTATGTTGTAGAAAGAGGACAAATAGCAGTACATTATCGGGAGACTGATTGACGTAAGCCGAGCCTAACCTCCTTAAAACCGTACATTTATCTTCAGATTCAGATAAAGATTCTATAGAATTGCAAAGACGTTAAAATGGAATACTACTATGACGTGCATAGTTTTTATTTTTCAGTAATTGTATAACGTGCTGAAATCTAAGACTAACTGTAATTTAAGTAAAATCCGATCAAAATGCATTATTAACTTATCCACTTCACTGAATTCATCTTCCGACCTACTTCTGATATCCAGGCAGATTTACATCATGCTCGAAAACTTGTTCACGAAGAAACACAAATAGTGCAGATTTTCTTTATGTAAATATAGATCACACTCATAAAATAAGATAAGCTTTAATTTCGCTGTCTTCTTTGAAGGAAATTTTAATTTTCTTCAGAAATGCAAAAATAGGTCAACTATGTGATTGTAGGTAATATAAGTAAACCAGGTGAAGTGGGATCAATATAGATGTCACGTTGTTTCAAGAGCATCTAAGTTACTTCACAATATTTCGACTTACGTAAGTCTGAATGCAACATTAAACTAAAACGCACATAACAAAATCTGTTTTCTTTGAAAACATTTAGTTTAGCATTTAAATTGCTTTTGTGTCCTTACCTGCTAATAACAATCAAATGGACTATATCAAATTCTAGTGACACATTGTTGACACGAGTTGATATACACATCCTTATTTTAGTTAATCTATACTTATTTCTTCAAATATGTTTCCTATCAAAATACGAATCTTTATTCTTGATAAGATTAGAAATTGTTTTCTTCCGAAAATAATTTACAATATAATATTTTAACTATCCGGATCGGAACTCCGTCCGAACCTGTCAGTTGCACTTCACAATGATTACCTATTTGTTATTTGCTTTTGACAACAATACTAGTTTATTAAACTCAAATAACATAAACGTCTCAACTTTCGATACAATATACATACTCATTACCTGATGCAAATGTTTAACACTTTAACTTTGGTAATTTACTGAGACATTTGAAAACGAACTATCTCTATGTTCTGAAATCCACTGTTTTAATCTGAAAATAAAGTTTTTATCTTGAAAGAAAAAATCTCGAGGAATCAGATGTTGTAAAATATTTTTAACAGCATTTTGTAAGTGTTACAATCTACTTTGCTTGAATATATTTTTTATTATTGCCGGTTTTCATAGAACGGATAGTAAGTTCTTGTTAAAGTGTGTAGGATATATTGTATTCATTACAATTTATAACAATAGCAGGATAAAAAAATGAATGTTAAAGTGACATATCTCTTATCGAACCAGCATTATATAAGATTTAACGGATTTAACAGTCCAAAGAATCAGTTCTTTCACGCGATGTTCTGAAGTTCTAATAGATTACTGTTTTTATTCATGTCAACAACCCTTATGGGAACGTTTTACTGAAGTTTAAAGAATTTTAATCAACAAGCCTGTCATGTTTTCGACACAATTGCAGCGATATCGTAGACGTTCAACTTTCGATAAAATTAACATAATAATTAACAATGATGCAATTGTTATACATTGCTTTAACGTTTGTAATTTATTAAGACATTTAAAACCAAACTATCTCCATGTTCTGAAATCCACTGTTATGATCTTAAAATAAAGTTTTTATCTTAAAAAGGAAAAGTCTCAAGGAATCAGATTTTGCAAAATATTTTTAACTGCAATTTGTAAGTGTTACAGTCTTCTTTGCTTGAATATTTTTGATTGAAACTTGAAACTGTGTTTATTTCCGGAAAGGGGCCATCGGCCCATTATACATATACATACATCATGATAACATTGATTATAGTTGAAGCGCCATAACATAATATAGATCGCTAGTTGCATGATAGGAAACTGGATCGTTTCTTAAATGCTAGAAATACATATTTTGCCAGATTATTAACAATATTGTTATTTCGTAATGACATCAACTGCAGAAATTTACTCATAGTAGGAAAAGAAGTGTAGTATTTAGGGAGCAGGCTTCGATGAAGATTATCATAAAAGTCACATTCCATACAAAAATGATACTCGGATTCAATAATTGGACTATGAAAATTATTATTGACAGTTTTCATAGAACGGATAATTTACAACTTAATATGACCTCTTGTTTGAAAGAGAGATGTTGTTATTACCTTCCTAAATACAGCTGATCTTTTTTTCAAAATTGTTATCGCAAATATTTTGTCATTTCTGCATGTGGGTAGGGTATGTTGTATACATTACAATAAATAAGAAGTGCAGGACGAAAATGATGAATGTTAAAGTGAGTTTAAGTTACATATCTCTTATCGAACCAATATCATATGGGTTTTTCTAAAATGTGTAACAGCCCAAAGAATAAGTTCTTTCACGTGATGCTCTCATGTGTTGATAGCTTACTGTATAATTCATGTCAACAACCCTTATGGGAACGTTTTACTGAAGTTAAAAGAATGTTAATCAACAAGCCTGTCATGTTTTCGACACAATCGCGGCGATAGCGTTACGCTTCAGGAAAATCAGGGACCTCTGGTTTGGATCAAAGGCTCAGGACTTCAATTTTGTAAAAATAACATCATTAAGTAACAGAAATGTCTAACAACGGTTACAATATCAAAGTGTTCGCATTTCAGATAAAACAAATTGCAGTTTAATATTTTTCATAAACTTTAGATGTTTGCAGCTTAAATGTGTACTTTTTGGGTGTACATGTAGCTTTAATCACTTATTTGATGTTATTTCAAAATATGTGTAATCATTTTAATAATCACGATTCTGAATATGTATATGTATGTATATGAGTGTACTAACATGTTCTATATAAACTGAAATCCATAAGATAAAGTTGTGTATTTTTCTAACTAAAAGAACAATACAATTTGTCAATAAGATTAATATTTGTGTAGACATAATCATGCTTTTCTGTTTGATATTGTCTATAACTAAATGTTTGACTACATTCAAAGGACGACTTTTTAAAAAAAGCTATGATTTAATTGAAATTCCTATGACAAGTTTCGACTGCCATAAGCAAGTGCCAGTATACAAAACTATATACATAAGTGAAACATCGAGAAATACCCATGCTGGAAATCCAAGTGGATAATATAAGGAGGTAGATCTAAACTGTGTCACAGCTGGTATTGATGAACGATTTCATGTATCTAAATGTACATTGAGAATAGACCATCATGAATGATTTATTTTACTTCAATCAGAGTTTGTCAACTGTAACAAGTAAGGAGAATGCGTCTGCCAATACTGATGCAAATGTTCTATGGCTTCCATTTAACAACTGGAACAGACCATGTAATGTGCTCATTTTGTATATACCTCAATCGTATAGCAATAAGGTAACCTCTTCACAGTAAGGAAAGCATTTGAAATACAATAAAGTTTAGATTTGCGTGACTGAAACATCTTATATTTATCTGATGTACACAAAAACGTTTTTCATTGGGTTCCCTTAGAATTTGCTTATATCTTCTTATGAGATGAGATGCATATCCTCGAATATTGTTTAGCATTGTTGAAAACATGCATACTCACTTATGCATTACTTTTCTCTTTCCTACAAAGCGGATGAACTGGATTTATAATGTATAATTTATAGTGTGTTGTACATGTGTTAATCATTCAAAGCTGTATCATGAGATATTACTTATGGAAGATCGAGCATTACTCCAAGATATTGTTCTGACAGCAGATGTCGAAGAATTCCCTGCAATCAGCAAGGACATGACATCACAAGTCTTTTGCATCATCACGAAATGACATCACAAATCTATGACATCATCAATACAGTTACGCCACAATGCAACAGGAGTAGTACAGTACAGTGGTACAGTAAAGTAGTACAAGAGATCTACATTTTTTGCAACCAAAATGAAAATTATTTTGGATGATAAATAGAATCTCAACCTCGTGTATTCTGATATCAATTTTATAAACACTAATTGTTAAAAGTAAAATATCCTCGGCAAACCAAGCATTTGTTACTTATACCAACATGTAAATGTTTGATACTACAAGACACTTGGGTGAAATTATCTATATGTTTCTCCTGAATAGTTGATATATGACTTAACGGTTCAGTTGTACACGAGGTCGACTGTCAATGCTTTTAGGACAATCTTTTGATCATAAACTCGTGCAAAGACAAACTCCTCATGGCTCGTTTATGTTACCAATAACGGATATGAATGAATATTGCCTAATTTAATCTAGCAATAACCCCGACTTATTGTTATATATTGTCTACTTCGAACACAAACTCTATTTGATGTTTGAATACATAAGGAGTAAAACACAATTTTGTTAATGTGATTTTTTCTTCTTGTACAGTTTGATTCCAAAAATACGATGTTGTGGACAATTTTTCTAAATACTGATAATCAAAAGATAAATATTTTCCTCCATAATTTTACTTCATCTCTTGAATTACTTGAATATAAAAACGTTTAAATTTGCCAAATTTAATTAATATTCTTATCAAAATATTTCTTTATTGAAGGTATCTTAAAATTAAGATAGAAAAGGAACTGATGACTTACATTTTTAAAGCATCATCTTCATTATTTTAATTATTTTCGGAGAGGCCAAGGAGAAGACTTTCCGATGTATTATTGGTGGCCTGTCTGTTGAAACAATTAGCAATACATTCGCAAACAGCCTATATTGTTGATGCAAACCATACATGTATAATATATGTATGCTTATGTACATGGTTGTGGTTTATTTGAGAGGCTATGTATACTAGTATATGCCTCTCAAAGAAACTACAACCATATAGCTAAATAGATCAAAAATAAAAAACCTTTCTCAGGATATAATTGGCCACGCTCCTCAAATGAGGCTACATACTACACATGATTCATTTCATACAATGAACAAGCAGATCAGATGTGAAGAGCCTCTAAATCATTCCTTACCATCCGCCAAAGTTCAAAGTGTCAAAGATCATTGTGTCGGTTTGTAAAATACTCATCACCCAGTGACTCAAAGTGTATTGCCTCATACTGTTGAAAATACTTTTAAATATCATATACATTTAATTAAATCAAGAGTTTCATCTTATGATATATTACATACGGTATTTCTACCAATATATTTGACAATAAATAATCCCAATGGCCTTCTTGTTTGTTGATATTCCATATACGAGCATCTCAGTATTGTTGTGTAGAGACTCGGCAAAGTAAGCTCTTGGTGACAGAACATGATGAAATGCGTGCATGGCCCAAAGCAGTGTTAGTGCACACAACCAATCATGCTTCCTACATTACATCTGTAGTTGACAGGTAAATTAGAATAAAACGTCAGCAGAAAATGTTTTTCTGAAACGATATTAGAGATAAACCAACACGGATTTATGGTGTAGTATCCAACATGTTTTGCTTTTATCCGCGTTAAAGTTGAACAAATCATATAAGTAACACTTCAAGATACTCTCATCTGTTCGGGAACCTTCTGATCTTCTTGTTAAAATTCTTTTTGGAAAGTGACCATGGGTTGTCCTCTTTATCTGTTAGAACATTCTAACATGCAGAACGGTCAAGAAATAACGTACACTGTGCAAAACAGTTCATAAGACATCTTCCTCATAAAGCTTAAAAAGCCAGTTTCTAAACTTACTCATTTAAAACCCCAACGTTATACTTTCCTGATGAAAATTAGCTATTGAGAAAACAAATCATTCCGTTGAAAAATCTTTTTCCTAGAAAGAATACAGCAAAATTACTTTTGAAGTATTGAACTAAACTTCTAAGAACACATTTGCACTTTTTGATGCCATATATATGTTTCAACTATCACTGTTTTGTTTTCGATCGTTTACAGTCCGAAAATGCTTTCACTGACTGTGCAATATACATCATAATTAAGTCCGTTCCTGTCACTACATGTCTCAAAAGTCGACGTTGCACTCTCGGTAAAAATTTTTTTTGTAATAATTGGTTGAATAAGCTCGATAACCACCTCAGACATCCAACATGACGTCACAGAATGCAAGGGTTTCTCACATCTCATGAGGTTTCCGTTCATGACTTGAAAACGATGTGTTAAGTAATATTGATATTGGCATTGCAGCGTCTCATACACGTTGATAAAATTACTTATTTAGCTAGAAGACTTATAAGGGATTGCACACACGATTTCGTGAGTTTTTACTAGCCTTAAGAAAATATAACAGGTTGATTTAATCTTGTCTTCACGATAAAAGGCTTCATTAAGTGATTATGTTTTAGAATGTTCTAACAAACTAAAGTTATATTTTATTCTAGTGTTATGATATATAACTTGTTTTGTTCCCATGGTAATGTAATCAAACCAGCCATGGGTATAAATGAATATCAAATCTAAATATGGTCAAGATCACGCCAACATTAATCGAAGCATAGGAGACAGATTAGGGAGAAGAGGAACTTATAGTTGGCCTGGTTTCTATCAACCATTAGCTCTCACGATTAACGAAGCACCCAAAATCACCATGTTGCGTTTAAGTGAACAACATATCACAAATGCCTGTTTTTGTCAGAACAAATACCTTAACATTCTCTCCCAACAGAGGCAGAATAAGTCATTTTGATTTAGCGTCTGTTCTAACTCGCCGAATTCATGGGATAGAATAGGTGCCTGATTGGAGGCAATAGAAGTCAGTTGTGCAATCAGCGACGCTGTTTTATAATCCCCATTTTGGCTACTGATTCATGGCAAAAACATTGAGATATGAACCACCCTTTCCATGTAATAAACGTTTTGATTTGCTAAGTAAATTCGAATGGATTGCATTTGTTTCCCGCCAGGGGAAACTGCTTGAGCCCACGGATTTCGGCGAATTAGAACACCATGACTTGATATGTCTCTTAAGGGAGAGAATGATACCTTAATGGAGGATCGTTAAAACTTTGTTTAGAGGACATGCCGGTCATTGGTTAAATAATGAAACTTTTATTCCTCAGACAAACCAACTTTTATTCCTCAGACAAACCATCGATTTAAAGCTGACTGGAACCTCAGGGTATTGATTGACAGAATTTTATCATGCTGTATCTAAAGTGTCGTCAATTATCGATATAATGTTCTTAAATGTATATTAAGGGTGAAGCTGACTATTATGAATGATTGATTATACATTCATAATGTCAACTTAAACAAATTGTAAGTAGATTTCGTCTGCAATTCCTGATGCATATTTCATATAAATCGGCGTTTCGCCAGCGGAATAGGTCTTTAAAGGTGACATTTCCGTTATTACTCTTAGTGTTATTACAGTAGTGAGGGAATCGTCAATACAATGTTTGGGCTTGGGTAACTGCAATATATATCATATAAATAATAAGATAAGTATTGGTTTATATTTTGTTCAACATTAAGGTTATTACATATTTGGGCATAGTCATGGTTTTGTCAGACAAATAAGAAGAATGTGTAAACATAAAGGTGTCTTCTTGACCTATTAGAACCAAGTCTCAGTTCTCTATAATTGTGGATATGAACATGTTTGGCTGAACTAGTTTGTAAGAACTGCACATTGTTTAGTATGTAAATTTAGCCACAGACTAACTGCCATACATTCCCAGCAGTGAAACGTTTTCAAAAGGTCAGAATATATAAGAAATTATGTTCTTGACGTGTTTGTCAACATGTTTATTAAACATTTCTTAAATACACATTACCAATTAGTAAATAAATTATAGTTACATTAATTGTTAAAGCTAGACATGAGGTGGTTAATATTCGAAAATTCAGGTATTCTCCTTTTTCACTTGAAATTATTTCAGGAAAACTTCAAAACTAAAAAGAATAAAAAAACTGACTCCTTCGCAGAAATTGAAAGATAAGGTGAACCTGGGGCACAATTGGTCATACACACCCTAAATACCTTTTTCAATATTTCTTCAAGGGAACTTAAATGCGTTAAATACCAAAGCTTGTGTACAGACATCTTTGCTGAAGATTTTAGTTAATATGTTTGGTGATTCGATGACCTGTTTTAAGGACAACAGGGACCTTGTCCTGAAAACCCATTGAGTTTGTAATCCTTTGATCCACTGATATGGTAACCCTGTGACAATGTGTACGATTAGTTATAGATAGCCCGATAAGTGGTAAAGCCACTGGCTCCATATTTTCAAACTAGAAGTGTTAATTGGGATGTAATATCTTCAACATCATTTATGAACTTACAGTCCTTGTCGCCAACGTCTGAGTGAGTATTCTGTTGTATTGACAATCATATTTTTCTTCAGGAAAACAATTATTCAGAACGATCGATTTGATACGCAAGTTTTATTTTAGTAATGTTGGTCATATGGCCTATGCTACAATGTAATTTACAGTATCAGTTGCGTCACGCTTTTCTAAATCTAAATGATTTACAAAAATATACAGATATAATGTTATGTAATTTTCATTTTGACAAATTGAGGATGTTTTGCAAAGAATACAACCAATATAAACTTCGTTCAGTTGCATCATATATCACGCTCTCGGAATCTGATAATGATCACAAACATTTTCATTGATTTGAGCTTGGTTTAAAACGCAATCAATTCAAGTTGTTTTTATTTTGAGACTCAGTGACAACATATACTAACGTCTGAGTTCATAACATGTTTTCTGTAAGAGTGGTTTTGTGTAATACGCCAAGGGATTACGTGTATTAAACGGAGTGACAGATGCCCACGATCAACACTTTATAACGTGTCCATGATGATTATCGTTCAACCTTTTTTTTGTCGGATAGTTTCAATTTCTGAACATTTTCTGACACTTGATAAGTTAATAAGCATTTCCCGTATAGACACAAAGCGTAAATAACTTTGAAGTTGTGTCTGACAAACCCAATTTAAGTATGACCAAATCACTTCCTGTTGTTCTTCATTCCAACAGACAATTTGGTTAATAGCGCCATGACTTCAGACAATTTGGTTAATAATACTTTGATAAGAACTATGGAGAGGATCGGTTGATTCATTTAAATGTACCCTGGTCTTCCATTATCACGTAACCATTAAAAACCTTACTTGGCACAAATACAGATTTGGAATTACTTGAGAAATTCTAATGAAACTCAAGTACTTCCAAATCAAAGGAAATTGAAAATAATCAATTTCTAAACGGGTATTGATAACATTATTATTTAAACGCTTAAAGATAACAATACTCCCTCGCGTCTACAATAGACTAAAGCACGGACACGCACATGGTTGTCAAAATCCTCGCAGGACGAGAACCCTAGTGTGACTCATTGTCCGAAGTCAAAACCTTTGTTCAAACATTTGTCTATTTTGAAAATCAACTTACACGAAGAGATAGAAATTCTAATTCTGATGTGTCACGTTTAGAGTAGCAATAGACTTGCAATGATACTGATCATAGCTGGCGGCTGGGTCGACTGTTTTACAAAAATGGTAGATCAGACAGCATTACCCACGTGAGGAGAATGCCACTTAAGGATATTAAACCCTTAAATACTGATGTTCTCTAAACACGTTTAAATGCTGATTGTTTTCAATTTCCTGTGACCTATATGTAGATCATTGAAACTTGATACATGGAAATATCATCATGTGCAATGGTGACCTTTTTTGGGTTTTCCACTTATTCTTACCGTTTAGTTATAATTTTGCCGTTTTCATGAAAACGCAACCTAATTCCTTTCTTTTTAAGAAACAAATACTGTAAGGTCTAGCTTTTGAAACTTAATATATGGAACAATAATCATGTGCAGTGGTGCCGTTTGACGTTTTTAATTTTTTCTACCATTATTTGTAGCCGTTTCAATTTCCGTGATAACACATCTTAAGACGTTTCTTTAATCAGAGAGTAAAAGTAGACGCTTAATTAAATTGAATAAATAGAACAATAATTATATATGTTTACATTTTCTACTGAATTCTTGGTTGTGTTCATCACAACACAACTTTCAATTCTATTTCCAGGACTTGATAACATAAAGTTCCCCCCATCGATTCCCACATTCCACTTTCGTTGTTCATAAATCTGAACTTTCTTGTTTGATTAAAACTGAAAATTTTACAAATCCAATTTTTGCGTTTCTTTACAATCTTATAACCGACCAAGGTTGTTATGAGATAACCATCATACGCATATCTGGAGTTTACGGCTCATAAAATTCAACTAAATAAAGACAATAACTTAATAAGGTGTGTATGTAAATACCTATAGGACGGTAGTTACGAGTTAAAACCAATTGAAAGAGGAAGGGATATAACCACTAAGAGGATGTAAGAACATTTATCCAGTGAACTGTCTGAGTGGCATTCTAGAAGTTGTAGGGTAATAAAAAGCATGCACATGCTAATGCTAATGTGATGAAAAATGAGTTTGAATGATAAATAGAATCTCACCCTTGAGTCTTCTGATACCAAATATATCAACAATCGTTGATAAAAGTAAAATATCCTCAGCAAGCCTCGGATATGTTTTACTTTTATCAACTTGTGTTGATATATTGATATCAGAAGACAATTGGGTGAGATTCTCTATATATTCATTGGGAGGGGGGATAAAAATGCAGATTTGACACCAAACAAATTTGCATTAAGTGGGATGTAATCTCGGGAGCTTAATCGGTAAAGGTGCTGCTTGACAACATAGAGTACACGGGTTTGTCACATCGTGATCTACAAATAAACTATCTATAACGTCATATGGTGAAACCTAATCACGTCCTTACATCTCCATTTATATCATTTTCAAAAGAGTTCTTATTTTGGTATGTCTTTTCTTTGTAATCAAACACAGAACCTTGCATTGATATAATTCGCATGAATGATATAGATAATCAAATGAATCAAAGCTCCATTCTTCTAACAATCCAATTATGTTTTTTCTAAGTATGTAGTTAATAATAACCTGGTACCGAGGGGTTATGGAAAATCGTGATATCGGTAATCGGGTTATTACTTACTTACTTACATTCCCGCGGTACACCACTGCATGGTTTCAACTTAGTCTAAATTTATTTATATACAATTAATTTATACACGTTTTAGTGATATATTTAGCTGATCAAACATATGTTGATAACAATAAACATTTAGACTACTTACAATACCCCCTAATTAGGGTTTTAGAAAATAAAGTCGATTCATTACATCAACACCATTTTATTACAATGTTTCAACTATATCTGTTTATATGCAATTAATATATAAACGTTTTAGTGATATATTTCGCTGATTAAACATATCTTGATAATAATAAACCTTTAGACTACTTACAATACCCCTTGCTAAGGGTTTAAGAACTGAAACCTTGAGTCCTTACATAAAGACTATTTTATTGCAATATTGGTATAAATATGTATTTATTGGAAAAATTAAAATTCAAACATGACGTCGACACAACAAATTTTACGTCATGTGGCATGGATCCTCGGAAGCTCAACTGATAAAGGCGCTTCTTGATAACATAGAGGTCCCCGGTTCGATTCCCACATTCCACCTTAGTTGTTCATAAATCTGAACTTTCTTGTATGATTAAAACTCACAATTTTACGAGTCCAATCGTTCGCGTTTTTTTAACAATCTTGTAACCAACCAAGGTGGTTATGAGATAACCAACCTACGCATATGGAGTTTACGGCTTATACAATTCAACAAAATAAAGGCAATAACTTAATAAGGTGTGTAAAATGTAAACACCTACAGTACGGTAGTTACGAGTTAAAACCAATTGAAAAAGGAAGGGATATAACCACCAAGGGGATGTAAGAACATTTATCCAGTGAACTGTCTGAGTGGCATTCTAGAAATTGTAGCATAATTAAAAAACAAGATTCTGTGGATAACCAACTTCTTTATAGTCTCTACAACTTCGAGTTGTCGATGTACAAAACCGATAAGCCAAGAAATTAAAACTCATCAACAAATGTCGGTTAATGTGGATGAAGTAAAACCCGAACAACACACGCATTCCCTCTTTAATATGAAGTTGAACAAGTTAGTTAATTGTATTTCTGATATATCAGCCTCTTCATGTGGGTTTCTTCACAGGAAAAGCTGTCAACGCAAATAAGTAACAGAACCTTTGAAGATAGATCTTATCCGACAGATGTCGGAATTTTAGAGTTTGGATTGTAAATAACATTTGACATTTATTGGTACATAATATTGATCCGTTTTGAGATCGTAGGCGACATTGATACTTGTAACCAAATCCTTATATTTGTTATTTCACAATAAAATAACGTTTATCATTCGTGACAAGTGACAATTACTATCACTAGCCCTGAGAGTATCAATGTGTTATTTGCATTGCCCTCGCAATAAATCGTTATTACTGTCCACACTAGGCACAATCTAGAACACGTGTTTTCTTACATGCTATTTTGATGCTTTACCTAAGAAATACAGTAGGCCTAACAATCATGTGTAGTGCAATAAAGTATAGTTGCCCTGAACTATCACAGTTAAAGCTAGAAGAAAGCTAGAAGGCTCTTGTTTCGTGACGTCATTCAAAAACTACACTTTATTGCGGAATAAAGGGTAGGTAGGTAGGTTTATTTAATTCCCCCAGATTTGGAGATACAAGTTAACTCAAAACATTAAATTAATTTCAACATTGAAATAATGATATTTATATGGGGAGGTAGGTCCAGTTGATGCCTAGGGCAAAGTGTCCAACAAGCAGAAGCAGCTGTGTCGTGTCGATGTCGTACGTGTGTTGACCAAGCAGGACACCAGTCAGAGTTCTCAGATCAAGATTGTCCAGAAGAACATAAGTTTCAACACCGAAAATGTCAAGAATATCAGTCCACATGGTTTCACGTTTCTCTGTGACGACTTTGTCCAGACACAGATGGAGAAGATGGTGCACGAGACCATGCACAAGACAAGAGCACATAGTACACAGTTCAGTCCTCACTGGATGAGTGATGGGAGACAGCACAGCTTTGAGTCTAGCACGTCTGTGTGGATGGAATTTACCCTCTGTCCATAGCAGGTGTGGAGAATAGACTCTGTGACAGTTCCTAAATAGCTCCATAGTTAGGTCACTGTCAAGTCGTGTCAGAAGTTCATTGTTTTCTACGCTGCCAACGTTCTTCTTCATCTGTAGTTTCCAACTATTTGTTGTCGGCAAAGAACACAGTCGAGCCTGTGAGAGAACTTCATCAAGTCCATAGCGAGTGCACAAATTCTTTATTTCTGGAATAAATCCATTGGTAACTTGATTGCTGGAAACACGATCAGAAAAGAAGCGATACATGAACATAGATTTTGCTGAACATTGAGTTGGGCAGTTGAGCAAGCGTCCAAAGAGAGATAGTTTACGGATGCTTATGGTTGCCATGATGGGAAGTATTCCAATTAGTGAGAAAACCATATCTGTACGAGTTCTTGTGGGTAATCCTTGGAATATCTTCAGACATAGTCTGTGTGCCCTTTCTAGTTGGAGACAGCTGCTTTGGGATAGGCAGTACAGAGTTTCACATCCGTATAACGCTCTTGAGAGGACGATAGACTGGTAGATCTTCGCAGCTGTCAGTGAGTGTAGACCATTTTGGTGTATTCGAATGTTTCTGGTTGCAATGAACGTTGACTTAATCTTCCTGCAGATGACATCGACTTGTACAGATGAATTTGAGTTCTTTGTTACAACAGTTCCAAGGTGAGTATGACTGTCAGTTTCTTGAATAGGTTAGTTGCCTAAGGACCAGGTTCTCCCTGAACGGATAAGATGATGATGATTCATTAAAAACTATGACCACACTTTTACTGGCACTGTATCTAAATCGCCATTTGCTGCTGTATTGTGAACAGATTTGGAGCAATGAGTCAAGTCCACTCTTTGTAGTTGCCCTGAACTATCACAGTTAAAGCTAGAAGAAAGCTAGAAGGCTCTTGTTTCGTGACGTCATTCAAAAACTACACTTTATTGCGGAATAAAGGGTGGGCGCCGCCTTTGATCTTTACGGGAACAATGCTAGAAATTAATTTGGCTATATAGCTCTGGTTTAAGGGGCCAGTCCTATCAGACTATTTTGTTGTGGAAAACGAAATTCAAGAGGCGGCAGTGATGCATTCTATTTTTTGTCGAATTGTTAAATCTTGAAAAGCTGTTACACTCACTAACATATAAGAAAAGTATGAAATAATCTTTTATGAATCATATATAATAAGTATAAACAGGGAATTACTCTTTGATTTTGTTTACACAAAACTATAAGGATAGGACTGCCCTTTTAAGTTGACCCATTCTGACGTTAACAGTCATACAATATGAAACAGTTAACTTTAGATTTTTATCCTTTTATTAGTGATAAAAATCATAGAGTTATTTTTATGATTCATTATCTATAAGTAGGAACAAAGAGTGCTTTCAAATACTCTGAATGAAGGTTTTATTGATTATTCAGTGCCTTTTTACCCTTATGTCAAAACGTCAGGTTGTTGTTTTTGCATGTCTTAGCCTTGTTTCTAAATTAATTAGTTGAGATCTCAAACATCAATCCAATTAGTTTTCTATTTATATTTCGTTCTAAAAGAAGGAAATAATTGTGCAACTGCGTTGTGTTAAAGCAGTGTCAAACATGTTTTTCTGTAAGTCAGTTTGTGCAAGCACAGGGAAAAGTAAATTTAAAACGTTGATTTGATTAAATCTAAAAAGATATTCTGAAAATCTTGTCCCTTTTCAATCAATTTTATCAACGTTCATGAATTGTTATAAACTGCCAAATGTTGTTTTTCGTTCTTTGTATATGCAATTATTTTCACTTCCGCTGTTACACATAGAACACAACGTCATAATCGAAGCCTGACGTCAAAGTATTTTTTATTACGTAAAGTCACCTTGAACAAGTGATGTTATTTCCTTGGTGGACATCATATGAAAAACGAACCGAGACATGACTGCATTCGTATGTATTAAAGTAAAATATCTTCTTTATTATCCCCTTATTAGATAAAAAAAGTCTTTAATATAAAAAAGTAACATTTTCCGAAGAACGAAGAAGAAAAATGAATTATCGAATTTTCATTAATCAAAACTTTATAACCAGTCAAAAACTACCAACTCAAAACTGTCTCTTAAGTTTGACTAATTGGCGCAGGTTGTGTGTGAAGTTGTCTCTCAAAGTCTTAACTTTTAACCCTGACGTCTCTCTACTGAAACAATTAGTAATAAAAGGGGGAAGCAAAACAGTCCTGGAAATTCTATATCTTCAATTAGACCAAAATGTATATACATGTATGCCAAATGTCATCTTGGAAATATCAAACATCTCAAAACTGAAGTCTATTATGTGTCTAAAGTAAAAACAGAAGAACTCTTTAATTTTGTTTACACAAAAATACCCCGAAAGGATTGTCCATGTAAGTAAAATGAAATGACATCTTTATCTCTTGTAATGAATGGATAGCGCATATGTCAAGCGTACCTTGCGATATACAGCTCATGTATTGAAAACAATCTGCAATATTTGCATTAACTCTACAATCAAGCAATTCAATTAAGCATTTAACTGTGCATTAAAGCAAGATATTTCAATAGATTTGACTTTATATTAATTGGATTTGATATAATTGTGATATGTGGCTCAATGAAGATAGTATTGCCAAAATTATATTGCATAATAATAATAATAATAGTGCATATTTATAAGGCACACATTTCCACGCAAGCATCATGCTCAAGGCGCAACATTAAATTGTGTATGTACAGAGATGATATGGCAATGTCTTATGAGTCGTAGAACTGAACAAAGAGATAAGTTTTAAGGCTGGATTTGAATGAGTCATATGTTGCAGATAGTTTCAGATCATGGGGAAGAGAGTTCCACACTTGGGGCGCATAATGTTCAAAAGATCTCTGACCAAAGTACTTTAATTTGTATTGTGGCACTGTCAGTAGGTTCTGATGTTGAGATCTTAGTTCTCGTGCTGGGATGTATTCTGATATAAGCTCTGATATGTATACATTGTCCATGGGGAACCAGTGAAGACGGTTGAGGGTCGGGGTGATATTTGATCTTTTAGAGGTGAGAGTCACGATTCTGGCTGCTATATTCTGCACCTTCTGCAGTTTGTCAAGCAGTGTTTCAGGGAGCCCAACATAAATTTAATGCTGTTCCATCAATTCCATATTGATGTTGTAGCTTGTCAAGAAGGAGGTTGTGATCAATTGTATCAAAGGCCGAGGAAGTCCAGAAGTACAAGAGATGCAATGTTACCTTGGTCCACTGACTGACGAAAAAAATTAATTACTCTCAGCAAAGCTGTTTCGGTATTATGAAACTTGCGGTAAGCTGACTGGAATTTTTCTAAGAGGCAGTTATTTGCAAGATGACGTTTGAGTCTTATATGGAAGGCCTTTTCAATGACTTTAGATAGGAATGTCAGATTTGAGACGGGTCTAAAGTTTTTCAATTGTGATGGATCAAGATTATCCTTTTTCAGTTTAGGTTTGATTAGGGCCATTCTGAAAATCTCGGGAAAAGTGCCAAATTCAAAACTTTTCTTCACATTGCTTGTGATGCATGGTACAAGCATAGTTTGTATTGCGATAAACTAGTATTGGTATTTAAAACTTAATGTACACCCCTAGTGTTTATACACATGAAACCTAGTGGGACTAATGTTTTCCAATCTATAATCATGTTATATCTCACTACCTGACCACCACATTTCAGAGCCATCGATTTTTCCATGATTGTATTGGAGTTAATCCGCTCCATAACTCAAAACCTCTCCCATCAACTGTGACTTGAAATATTAAGTAAGTTGAGTCTATAAAACAGAGATTAAAAATTATTTGGATCTTTAAATTGCTAAGCATTTCATTGTCAATAGACTTCTGATAGTAAACATGCATAGCCCTTCTTTTCTTTGAAGTGTCACATGTCTGACAATTTATCACATATATACATATCACCTGAAATGAAATAGATATATGAAGCATATTAACACGTTAAACGTTTATAATTACAAAATTGAGCAAAGGTTGTATGAAGAAATACAAGTTATTGTTGGCATACAAGGGTGATAGGTAAAGGATAAGGACCAAACATAAATAGTCTAGTTCCAGACATTAAGTGATTCTAATTGGAAAACGTGATTATTTCATCTTGGTTTCGTTTGGCGTCTTAAATCTTGGTTATTCTTGCTAAGGCATTTCAGGAAACTAATCAGCCATTGTTATTTACTGAAGTCTTAAGTCGGGTCATTAATCTTTAATAGTGTATATTGCCCTCTAGGTCGTTGTAGACATCATTAGTAATTTGGATACACTACTGATGAAATGGTGGCTGTAGGTCACTGCTTAGCTTATAAACTGTCTCAGCTGGCTATGCCAGTGAACTATATATTGCAAGATAGGCTGGATATGTTCCTTGGTCGCTGTTATCAACTTAATTCATGCATTGTTTATTTTTCTAATACGTTCAATGAAATTATCGTCTTCTTATCATGGGCAGTCCGTGTTAATGTGGTATTTTGTTTTTGCCTTTGATATAAATAACAAAGCACTTTATAAAGTAAAAAATCGCAATTGTTTACTCGCAAAAAAACAAACATTCCACAAAAATAACCTGTCAATATAATACCTGCTTTATGAGCTATAAATCTTCCAAACAAAAAAGGAATATAATCCAATATCATTTCAAGAGCTATCCCAACTCAAACTTGTCTTCTGTGCACATGTTTGACTAATTCAACTTTCCAGGTCACTTTACTGAATGAATTATTTAAAAGAAATGATGAATCATTTTTATAATTTAATTTCAACAAATTACCCCAAAATAACATTAGTTTACGACACATATTTATCTTAAAGGAGTCAAACACTTAGCAGGTTTCAAACGAAAACTACTGGCGAGCATTTAATGGTAGAAAACACACATGATACAATAACGTCAGATTTGTCCTTAACAATAATCTCAATTAATAACGTTTGGCGTTACGCCCTTTTTAAATAGCACACATAATGTCGCTTTAAAGAAGCTTGAAAATAACGCACTAACACAGTATATAAATATAGTTAATTGACAGCACAACCTTCAAAAACCATTATACCATTGTTACTTGACTGACTGTTGTCTGGATTCAACCCTCATGTGTGATATTATTCTGTGACTTGAATTAATCTGTCATCACTTGACTGATAGAGCTTGAAGCTTTGGGGCATACACAAGGCTAAGCTAACCAAAACTGACGGCGTAAAAAACGTTACAATTTTCAGACTGAAATATTGAAAGCAATTTTGTTAATTAAGTTTGCATTGAAATAGTTAAAGCCTTAACAATTTTGTTTAATACATTTAATTGAACAATATTTAACAATTTTGCGAAAATCCCCCAAAATGACTATCTTGGTGCTGTTTGTAAGTAACATGACAAAAACGTTTTATTACTGTTTAGAAGGTATGATGGCCATTGCCTAATTGACAAACACACAAAAGGCGACTAACGGCTTAGCAAAAACTCTTACCAAAGAACTATTGAAGACATTGCAAATTCTTGGGACACATCCAACCTTGATTTTAAGCATAATGCCAATATAGACTGCTACAATGAATTGATAAGTTCTGCTATCTTATATGCATCAACATATTCTATACCTCATAGTAGATACAAATCATACCTTAAACCTTTTTGGAAGGCTAATGGTCTCAATGATGCTCATTACAATATGCGAGCTGCTAGACGTAAGTGGATAAGTAAGGGTAAACCCCGAGAACATGATTCTGAACAGCGTTTGGCCTATAAAGAACAGAAAAGGGAATTTCGACGTAAGTTCCAGAAATCTAAAAGATCCAACAAAATTGAACTGTTAAATGAAATAGAAAAATCCTCTGAGCTAGATGTAAACACCTTTTATAAAACTGTCCGCAAACAAAAAGCAGTCGTAACTAACGTATCTACACTTGCCTATCAAGGTGAAAGTGGCTCAACGCCCTCTGAAGTATGTAGAATATGGGGCAGATACTATGCTGACTTGGTTCAACCACATGAATCGGAAACTTTTGATGACGACTTCAAAAATCATATATTTAGTTTGGTTCGGGATATTGACAATAGCCCTGTGGAATTTGATGATGAACTAGATAGTAAATTCGTATTTCAGGAAGTGAAAGACGCAATTAGTGCTCTTACCAAAAACAAATCGCCTGGCCCTGATATAATTACCAATGAGCATATCATATATGCAGGCGATGCCCTAATAAGTCACCTATGTATACTGTTCAATCATATGATCCCATTATGTCCCTTATGAATATAGACTAGGAATGGTTATATCAATATACAAGGGTAAATATGATAAATCTGACCCAAGAAACTACAGGGGTATTACACTTACGTCTTGCCTTGGCAAATTATTTGAAAAACTTTTGTTAAGGCGAATCGAATATAAATTATCTAAATCTAAACCTGACTTTCCTGACAAATTAAAATTTGGATTTCGAAAGGAACACGGAGCCATAATGTCTGTTTTTACTCTCATGGAAAGCATTCAGTATTATAATCACCGGGACTCCCCTGTCTTTGCAGCTTTTCTTGACAACGCAAAAGCTTTTGATAGAATATGGCATGACGGCTTATTTTATAAATTATATGAACTAGGTATTAAGGGTAATACCTGGAAATTACTTCATCACTGCTATACCAATAGTGAATCATTTGTCTCGTATCAGGGCGAAAGATCAGAAAACTACCTCATCAAACAAGGTGTTGGACAGGGAAGAGTTATCTCCTCTTGGTTTTTACTCGTTTTTATAAATGATTTGATTATGTCATTAAGACTAGCCAACTGTGGTATTCATGTCTTTGGAATAGACGTTCCGTCTGTCTTGCTTGCTGACGATACTACACTCGTAAGCACATCTCCTTAAGGCCTGCAGGCATCACTTGATATTGTATTTAAATACGCCTCTAAATGGCGCTTAACATATAATCCCTCAAAAAGTAACATCATGGTTTTTAGTAAAAACAAATCCCATCTTACAAACTTCCAATGTAGCCTTGGTAACACTGCAATTCCTCACTCAGATTCTACTGTTTATAGAGGTGTACTCTTTACTTGCAATCTCTTAACAAAAACCAGATGCGAAAAGTATTGTCAAAAAGCAAGACAGAATGTGAACTCCCTCAGATCTGTTGGATTGAATAATTCTGGATTACATCCATTCACATGTGTGAAAATATGGCTCAGAATGATTCTTAAAACCAGTCTCTATGGATGTGAACTATTACCAAACATCAAAGGCCAGCAGGCAGATTTATTTGAACAAACGCAAAGGTATTTTTCTAGACTTGTACAAGGTCTTGATAAGAGATCATCCTCAATATCTACTATTGCAAATTTGGGTTTATGGTCACTCATTGGATATATAGATAAATGCAAACTTTTATTTCTTGGACGATTATGTAACATCAATTGTAATAACTTTTTTGAAGAGCAACTTTGGCGTTCGCAATCTGCATATCGATCAAACATTTTATACATTAATTCATACTACACTGTCCTACCATGTACTATGGCAACTTGCATATAAATACCCTGAATATAAACATAACTTCCAATTCTGTGTTAATATTTCGTCAAGAGGTAAAATTTCCCAGACTGTATAGGGTTAATCTCTTATTGATCAAGTTAGTAAGTGTTCTCAGACCCATTTACGACAAACTGTGGCTTGGGAGTAGATATTGTTCTGTAGTGTAGAAAGGAAGACCACTCAGCAATTGACACTTTCATGTAATCTCACTATAATGAGGACAGACACGCCAACAGTCACTGAACTCGCAGGGGGAGAACTTGTCATTTCATATCAATTACGTTTTACTTCTGAATCAAATAAAAACATATGTAAAGCAATGGTATTTAATGGAAGTTGCAAAGAGAAAAATAAAGCCTGTTTTAACAGTGGGGAAGGATATTGAAAATTCCTTAACATTACAACTCTAATTATCATGTGGAAGGTTTCATTCAATGAGAAGCATAATTTCGAATTGTTTTCTGTTTCTTTTGTAAAGTGTATGGGAAAAAACACAATACAACACTAATAAAACAATTTGAAATTATAAAAACACTGTTTTATATTTATTCAAATACCTTTGGCTTCAACTGTAAAGAAAATTGAAAACAAGATTTGCTCCACGGCTACACTGTAAAACGTTAAAGTCTGACTATAATTGGCTAGGTCCATACAGAAATCTAAATATTATTCATTCCTCACTTTAAGATACATGTAGAGAAGATTTCTTTGTTTTGACGTAATTTGAGCTGGTAAATCACTGAATCTAAACCTTTGTCGAGTGGTATATTTATTGAAAGCCAAACAATTATAATTGCACCTTTTGTTGTCTTCAGCTTTCTTTTTAAAGTGGAATCTGAATCTTTAATTGGCATTTTATTATTTCTTACATAAAAAAATCAATGGCTGCCAATCAAACGTTTTAAATGTTCAATCTATACAAGTAATTGTAATATAATGCAAAATGTTTCTTTTCCCATACACTGATATTATATTGATTTCAGTATAAGTGAAATCAAGGTGAATTCTCCATGAGGAAACAAGATCACTATGTCAATTGGCACGTGGTCAGAACCATCAGACAATTGATTTGATCAGTTCCACATGGCGAGAGTGCAATCATGCATTATTTA
Organism: Steromphala cineraria; assembly: GCA_916613615.1. Taxonomy (NCBI): domain Eukaryota; kingdom Metazoa; phylum Mollusca; class Gastropoda; order Trochida; family Trochidae; genus Steromphala; species Steromphala cineraria. Next base: position 47,709,616 of record OU744733.1, read on the forward strand.
TCAATTTAAGGCATGAAACCTGATTACCTTAATCAAAAACTTTAAAGGATAAACATAACGTCTGATGTTGTCACTAATTTCAAATTATTTGTAATTTTAAATAGATTAAGGATTATTAAATCAATAATGCAACCTTCCTTTTTGATAAGATAAATTCTCCAGCAAAGTCCTCTCTGTAGAAAGGGGAATTCAAAAAGCATCATCGATGAAATAACCTACGTCAGTAGGATAAATGATATAAATCATGTTGATATATTGCCCATAATGATCTCACATAATGATGAAGCACTTCACGTTAATACTTTCGAGGCTTAGTCAATATCCTATTGTCTAGACTACCAATGGTGTCAAGGGATTGGTGACAATTAAGAATGTTTTCTCACATTTCGCAAATCACTCTGTCTAAACATTTCTTAATCAGGAAGTGAGTTCAATGAAGCAAATGGAAACATGCTTGTTGTCAATTTGTCTATTAACGTTTTAATTTACTTCATCATCGACACAGAATAGGATCTGACATTGTTTAACGTTATTTCACTCTATACTAAGTTATAGGAAAAGAAACGGAGCAATCTTATTTCAAACTGAAATTCCCTATGGATATGCACAATTAGTTTGAGTTTGATATTATTGAGATTATTGGCTCACAACAATGAAGCCTCAGTTAGTAAGCAGTTTTTACTTCAGTCCCCCAGATAAACTAAACACCTTCATTGGTAATGGAAGCTTCTCCTTTTCAGAACCGACATTTTGCTTTTGGATTTTGAATGGAACATCGCATTGAAAGTGTCTCTAACCAGATAATATTTCATAAAATTTGTGATAAATATGTTTTCACGCAATCAGAAAATGGAAAACCATGAGTGAGAGTGAGAAATGAATGTATTAGATGAATACTGGTTATTATAAAACAAAACTAGTCTAATCGAATTTGACTATAATGAAGTAGAAAGAATATTGGTTCTAGAGAATGTTTACCAGAAGGTACCTTTATGACCCAAGAGTAATACTATTTGGTGCTCTCTACTTGATAGATAATACTTGAGCAAACAGAGATCTCTGTCTTTAATGGGCCAGTGGCACATTTTCGGAAAATTTTATATCTTAAATATTTCATTGATAAGTGTACGTTAATGCTAAATGTATTATTTAAAAAGGGTAAAAAATCTCAAAACACAAGCCAATCATTCAGTCAGATAACAAATCATAAAGATTCACATAAAGTCGATTGGCGGCTCTTATTGTGTGAACACCTGTAACTCAGTTTGTGTAAGAAAAAAGAATCACATGGCTAAACATTATGTTATATATGTGATTTATTTCTACTTCAATAAGCTTAAATACATTTTCTTTCAATTAGAACCATTTATTTTCATTTTCCTGACGTCATCACATATTCCCCCTAAAACACGTAACTGCCCTTTTAAAGAGGGAACCATGTTACACAATTTGATAATTTTTCAGCTTATCTTTAGTTAAATTGTCATAGGAAAAGTTTTGACTTAAAGAAAGCCATTAATTAATGATAGTGGTTATGATATTCATCATGTATTAAACTACAAGAACACACAAATAAGCTAACTCCTATAACAACAACATGTTTCTTCATAAACGATAGTCACCAATTCATATCAATCTAAAAATGGAAACAAAAGTGTTTATACAAGTTGTCATTGCTATCTCACACTGTAATCACCATGAAGTATCATCTTTAATTGTCAGATTAATTGTAAATTCGCTAGACTGAAGGTAATGAGGCACGAATTATCGTAGATCTCATCACTGTTAATCACAATCGAAAAGTTACATCTTGCAGACAATCAGAAAGTAATCATGGCCATCTTTCGGTAGGAAAACATTCTCCGTTTCAAGTTACAGACACATAAAGCTTGCATGAGATTAGATTTACAGAAAAGAGTTTCTGTTTGTATTATTATCTTCAGGACATAATTAAACCTGAAGATAAGAGTAAGAAAACACATACATTGTGGATATTCATGTTTCTAATATATTAACTTTTGTGTGAAATTTGATTATGGATTTCAGACACAAATTTGAAATTAATCTTAAATGTACCTTTCATTTAAAGTTTCCCTGACATGTATTACATGTACATCAAAAGAAGGATGTACAGAAATATTTCTTAGCTGTTTTTGTACCAGAATCAGATCATAAGCAAATACACTTTCTCCGAGAGAAAAGTTTTTCAGGAGCTGTTACACGATTAGTTAATGAGGTACATTAAATTTGATTGCCTGACCCTTATTGCAAGATGATATATTTCTCAATATGTTCTGCATCAGCTTGTAGTTCCTGTTTGAAATCGAATTTTAGATAACAGGAGAGGATAGATGTCATAAATAACATTAAGCTGTTGACGTAATCAGATAAGGTTGGTTTCTCAGAAGCAATAACTTCTATTTGATTGTTTCGCCTAAGCATTGATTCTTTTAAGTGATTTACTAGCACCAAACTTGAACATTCAGATCGTTATGAATACACCATATTCTAGATGTCTTCCTCGTTTGAGGAATGGATTAGAGAAAAAGTAATTTCTCCTAAAGACGAACACATATCAAAAAGCAGATAATGGTTGGGGCTCTAGTGGTCCTAGCGGGGTATATAATAGTGAGGAGTTTTATTGATCGACTGTATTTATAAGCACGTTTATTATAAAACAACTGCATTGTCCATTAGACTGTTAAGATACTTTCTAATGTCACCTGGTTAAATGTCAATAACTGGAACCTATTTCTCTTGTTTATACCTTATACACAAAAGATTGACGACTACTGCAGAAGACTTGATAATACATTGTATCTTATATAGCGAGGCTAAATATCAGAAACAGCTGTAAATATGATAAGAAAAAACACTCTTATCAAAAGTTTTGCTCAGCTTTTACGTTTTTTTAAATCTTCAACATAGAGACCAGTAATGTGCTTTTGCTGAATTCATTTAATTCATATTTGTGTTTATTTGCATGCATCTGGTAAAACGCTCTGTTATCCCTTTAACGTTAACATATGTATAAAAAACTACAACAAAAAATGAGGTTTCATAATGTCAAACATTACCAAAACAACAATTGAAAACATGATTTGAGGAGCTAACATAGAGAACAATTGACAAATGCTCAATAAGCTTTAAATGCTCCTATTGAAATGATAGTTATCAATTATTTTTCGTTCGCTCCATGATTTTAGTTGTTTTGCAATCCTGCCTCTACTTTAATCGCGATTAGTGTCACATCAACAAGAACCTTTCTTGTTATTTGACAATTAAATGTTTCTCCCGAAAACGATTTCTTAATCTTAAAATCTTTGACAAGTCTGACACTTATTGATAAGAAGAACTTGATGCAAATAATAATTACTAGAAAACAACCCTTGGCTCAGGATAGTTGTCATACTTGTTTCTTTAAGATGCTCCTTTATTATTGGAGAGCTCTCTCAGTTTATAATAGGGATTGACTCAGCTATCCACTCAACGACTACAAGAGGGACATATCGAATCGATTATAATTGGATTTAAGTTGTGAATATTTTGTAACCAAATCCTTCAAGTATGCATATGTCGCTGACAGGAGAGAAAAAACGTTTTTCAAGAAGAACATTATTTGGCAGAAATTATAGTTTTACAGAACAGCCAACAAAGAGGAGAAAGTCCTTTCCCCTTAAGCTGCCATTCTGTACATTAAGGTTTTGAGTTGTATACAAAAACTATTCCCCTCAATACATGTACGATCAGGACTCTGGCAATCTAATTTATTGAAAATGGTTTGAAAAACTCTTTAAGATTAAAGTTTTCAGCAGTTAGTGATAAGTATCTAAATCATAAATTCTGAAATATCCACATATTGATCCTGGCTCGGATGCTTACAGGATTGCTATGTTCACCGTTACTACGATGTTCAGAACATGCCTTATTCCCATAAAATCACAATACTACCAAGCCTAAGGAAAGGTTGCATTCATCATTTTCACACATCATTGAAAGATATGTATTATGTTTTAAAAATGGAGCGAAATGAACCGTGACATTTAATTTTAGCAAACAGACAATCAAGATAAGATATTGGTTGAATTGTTATAAACTTTAAAGGGGCAGTAGCACGTTTTAGGGGGAAATATAAGGTGATATCAGGAAAATGAAAATTAATGGTTCCAATTGAAAGACAATGTATTTAAACAAAATTGAGCAGTAATAATTCAAATATATAACATAAAGTTTAGCCATGCAATTCCTTTTTCTTACACAAAATGAATTAAAGGTGTTCACAAAAGATGGCAGCCAATGGATTTTATGTGAATCTTCATACTTTGTCTTCTGACTAGGGATGATTGGCTTGGGTAATGAGATAGTTGACACTGTCAAAATAATTCGTTTAGCATTAACTTACAATTATCAGTGAAAAATTTAAAATATAAACTTATCAAAAACCGTGCTACTGCCCCTTTAATATAGACGTTGGAATCTGAAACTCACACTTTTCAACCATTTAACGCGTTGTCACCAATTTCCATGATTATCTTCCAATGATTTTTTTTAATTCATATCAGAAACAGTGGAGAGTCAAGCTTAGCTGATAAGAGGATTTAAAATATATCTCTGAATATTGAATTTTTGGTCTAAAGTTACAGGACTTCTTAGATTTGTATTTTGGTATGATAAGAAAGGTTGACATATCACGAATGTATGTTTTTTACCAATCAGAAAATGGGATGATGGTCATGTCAATTGAAGTGACATTTATTGATCATTTTAATAACTGGAAATATGTGCATGTTATGCACCGTGATGTCCCCTGCCTAAACTGCCCTATTAGGAAATGACCTCAATCCCAAAGTTTTCGGGGGACATAATAAAAAGGGGCAAATAAATATGACGTGAACGTTTCCTTTCATGTAAATCTCAAAAGTTGGCAAAATGACCTCTTCATATTATATTAGTTGAGGGCGTTTTTGACAAAAATCTACTAAGCGACAAAGTTTAGACTCACAATAAAATGATGCTATAAAATCGTAGTATTGGCAAGCACTATAAAACTGATTTATGCTTCCACAACAAATAACCAAGTGTCATGCACAAGTCACGTGACAAATGCTGAGGAGAAGGCCATGGTTATCGTTGAAAATACTATTGCTTTATGCCATTCATTTGTTCCCCACAGAGGTAGATCAAGCCATAAAAGGGGGAGGCTACCGGAAAAGGGACCACTTTGTCGAGTGTTGATATTACCCTTGTTCTAATTAAACCAAGTTTTAAACTTATCTTACCTTAGATGTGCATGTTCCTATGCTTACCGACCAAGATTGAGACTCGTGTTGACGGGTATCTCTATGTGAACCAAGTAGTGATACGGGAAGTGACACGTCAATACGGGGACAGGTATACCGGAAGGTAATACTCAATCACGTGATAACCAAAAACTCTCACTTTTTTCCTTTGGTCCGTACCATACAGACCTGGTGTTGATCACTTAGTGAAAAGTTTATTGCTATTACCTTTCAGATATTTTGATTTTGGTATGTATTCACTTCGCTATCTTTCCAAGTAGTTTCATTATTCAACCTACCTTTTCGAAGCGATGTTTTGCCTTCGTTATTTCTAAAACTTGCATCAATATTTTCATGCTTCTTTTCGCATTCTCGGTCGCTTATACTTCATTATCTCGCATTCCATGTGCTTCTTTGCACTTGTGGCGTTCATTTTCGTGTTTTTTCACGCCCACCTGTTGGTTTTTTCCCCTGCCTGTAATGGCGGCTTCCTTCTTGTGGGCGTGGTGTCGTAAAACGGCATGTATGTCGTTATTCCAATTTTCCGTTTTTTACGCACCTTTTTGGTTTATTTCAACCCCATCTATCTTTGTTTCTTGTTTCTTGTCGTTTTTTCTGCTAGAATTAACCTTTTTAGCGTTATTTACGACTTTGCCCCGGGGGGGTTGAATGCGTTTGTCTTTTGCTTTGTTAACCATTGTTACTGCTATCATAGCACATGTTTCATGTTTAACATTGTTTTTACCCTACCTCATTGTTATCCTTTCTTTATTACTTTCAATTTTAAGTAATAAATCTGCCTAGGTATTATATATTATATATTATATATTATAATTATAATTCTTTAATACCCAATGCTTCTTAATACCTTTTGATATATATATATCTTATACTCTTTGCATAAATATATATCTTAACATCTTCATCCCTTATATTTCTAAATAAATATATACGCTATGGTAATTATTTATTTAACGGATGTTTTGTGGATGTTTTGCTACTCTCTTTTTGATGTTACAGACATCCCATGAGAGTCTATTGCATTCAGTGCAAGTCTCAGAAATCAGCAAAGGACCCGCATTCACGCTGCCCCGACTGCTTGGTCCTTCGACTGTGTACTGTGTCATCCAGGTGTCAGGAGTGTCTGTTTTGTCCCCCTCCGCCTTCAAGTGCTATTCGGCGGTAGTGGGCAAGCGCTTCTCACAGCGGGCGCACAGGATGTCTTCAGAGGTTCAAGACCCGTCACCTACCCCCCCGAGGTCGACCCCCCCTCGTGTCGAGTCTCCTACTCCTCAGGACCCTACTCCTTCTACGTCTGACCTCTCCAAGGTCCCTCCCAAGGATGTGGGCCCCCCTCAGGATCCCTTGCCTAACCTGACGCCAGCCTTGTCCGATCCTCGGCTACCTGCGCTCCTTGAAGCGTTCCTCCGTCACCAGGACCGTCGCTGGGATTCGAAATCTTGCGATAGGAACTCCAGGCGTTCCTCCTCCTCTCCTACAGGGCGTCAGCGTGAGAAGAGCTCCTCTAGGCGCTCCTCGCCCTCTTCTTGTCGCTCCCCGACTCCCAAGAGAGTTTCCAAGTCGGCATCCAAGGCCTCTACCTCTAGACAGAGCTCCTCCAGGCGCTCCTCGTCCTCTCATCGGCGCTCTCCTTCTTCAGATCGAGCCTCCAAGTCGAGGGACAGGACTCCTAGGCGCTCCTCTTCTCCTTCTCCTAAGAGGAAGGTCTCCTCTAAGCGCTCTTCGTCTTCCAAGCGGCGCTCCTCGCCTCCCCGGCGCTCTCCTCGACGGTCTGCTTCTCCCAAGCAGTACCCTCGGCGCTCCTCTAAGATGCAGCGCTCTCCTCAGCGCTCTCCTCGGCGCTCCTCGAAGACGCAGCGCTCTCCTCAGCGCTCCCCTCGGCGCTCCTCGTCTTCTAATCGGCGCTTCTCGCCTTCCCGGCACTCTCCTCGACGGTCTGCTTCCCCCAAGCAGTCTCCTCGGCGCCCATCCAAGACGCGACGCTCTCCTCGACGCTCGGAGTTTCCTCGTCCACCTAGGAAGGATCACTCTAGATCTCAGTCTCGCTCTCTTCTTCGCAAGCGAGATCCTGTCAAGACTCCTAGCAATCCTCGGGATCGACAACAGCCTCCCAAGCGTTCTCGACAAGAGGATCAGCGCACTGTGTCGCCGGTCAGACCTCCTCCTTCGCCCCAACAGGGTACTCCCTCTCCTAGGGGTCGTACGGTGTCGTCGTCCAGGAAATTCCGCACCCCAGAGCGTTCTCCGGAATCTCCAAGGCAGCGTGATCCAGTTACTCCTTCCATGTCCCGCTCGCACTTACAGTTGCAGGACCAGGAGGATCGGATGGAAGATGAGGTCGAAGAAGAGGATGATGACAGTCCCTCTCATCTCAACCTCAGCCAGGTCACCGGCTGGGTAGCCGACAGGCTAGTTAACTGTCCGTCTCCAGGCCCTTCTGCTCCACGCCTGCAGGCTATTTGGGATGAGCCTACCCTGTTGATCCCTCCACACCCCTTGGTTCTGGACGCCATAGCCTCCTTGGACGAAGACTTTAAGAAGCTCTCCCTTAACCCTTCGTTCAAGGCGGCCAAGAATGCTTCACACCTCTACAAGGTGCATTCCTTAGACTTCGCGGATGGTGCGGCAGTCCAGGATGAGTCTGTGGGCCTGTTATCCCCTGCTTCTCAACAGCAGTTCAAGGTCACCGATGCTAAACTTATGGCCTTGGACACGGAACTGCGGAGGACGCTTAAACCTATCTCGGCACTGGCCTCGGCCACGGACGCTATCCTGCAGGATTTGACTGAGGAGAACAAGTCCAGGGTCTTCCTCCCCACCACCATGATGTATGTTTTTTACCAATCAGAAAATGGGATGATGGTCATGTCAATTGAAGTGACATTTATTGATCATTTTAATAACTGGAAATATGTGCATGTTATGCACCGTGATGTCCCCTGCCTAAACTGCCCTATTAGGAAATGACCTCAATCCCAAAGTTTTCGGGGGACATAATAAAAAGGGGCAAATAAATATGACGTGAACGTTTCCTTTCATGTAAATCTCAAAAGTTGGCAAAATGACCTCTTCATATTATATTAGTTGAGGGCGTTTTTGACAAAAATCTACTAAGCGACAAAGTTTAGACTCACAATAAAATGATGCTATAAAATCGTAGTATTGGCAAGCACTATAAAACTGATTTATGCTTCCACAACAAATAACCAAGTGTCATGCACAAGTCACGTGACAAATGCTGAGGAGAAGGCCATGGTAATCGTTGAAAATACTATTGCTTTATGCCATTCATTTGTTCCCCACAGAGGTAGATCAAGCCATAAAAGGGGGAGGCTACCGGAAAAGGGACCACTTTGTCGAGTGTTGATATTACCCTTGTTCTAATTAAACCAAGTTTTAAACTTATCTTACCTTAGATGTGCATGTTCCTATGCTTACCGACCAAGATTGAGACTCGTGTTGACGGGGCTATCTCTATGTGAACCAATAGTGATACGGGAAGTGACAAGTCAATACGGGGACAGGTATACCGGAAGGTAACACTCAATCACGTGATAACCAAAAACTCTCACTTTTTTCCTTTGGTCCGTACCATACAGACCTCGTGTTGATCACTTAGTGAAAAGTTTATTGCTATTACCTTTCAGATATTTTGATTTTGGTATGTATTCACTTCGCTATCTTTCCAAGTAGTTTCATTATTCAACCTACCTTTTCGAAGCGATGTTTTGCCTTCGTTATTTCTAAAACTTGCATCAATATTTTCCTTGCGACGCGTTCTTCATGCTTCTTTTCGCATTCTCGGTCGCTTATACTTCATTATCTCGCATTCCATGTGCTTCTTTGCACTTGTGGCGTTCATTTTCGTGTTTTTTCACGCCCACCTGTTGGTTTTTTCCCCTGCCTGTAATGGCGGCTTCCTTCTTGTGGGCGTGGTGTCGTAAAACGGCATGTATGTCGTTATTCCAATTTTCCGTTTTTTACGCACCTTTTTGGTTTATTTCAACCCCATCTATCTTTGTATCTTGTTTCTTGTCGTTTTTTCTGCTAGAATTAACCTTTTTAGCGTTATTTACGACTTTGCCCCGGGGGGGTTGAATGCGTTTGTCTTTTGCTTTGTTAACCATTGTTACTGCTATCATAGCACATGTTTCATGTTTAACATTGTTTTTACCCTACCTCATTGTTATCCTTTCTTTATTACTTTCAATTTTAAGTAATAAATCTGCCTAGGTATTATATATTATATATTATATATTATAATTATAATTCTTTAATACCCAATGCTTCTTAATACCTTTTGATATATATATATCTTATACTCTTTGCATAAATATATATCTTAACATCTTCATCCCTTATATTTCTAAATAAATATATACGCTATGGTAATTATTTATTTAACGGATGTTTTGTGGATGTTTTGCTACTCTCTTTTTGATGTTACAGACATCCCATGAGAGTCTATTGCATTCAGTGCAAGTCTCAGAAATCAGCAAAGGACCCGCATTCACGCTGCCCCGACTGCTTGGTCCTTCGACTGTGTACTGTGTCATCCAGGTGTCAGGAGTGTCTGTCTCTGTCCCCCTCCGCCTTCAAGTGCTATTCGGCGGTAGTGCGCAAGCGCTTCTCACAGCGGGCGCACAGGATGTCTTCAGAGGTTCAAGACCCGTCACCTACCCCCCCGAGGTCGAGTCTCCTACTCCTCAGGACCCTACTCCTTCTACGTCTGACCTCTCCAAGGTCCCTCCCAAGGATGTGGGCCCCCCTCAGGATCCCTTGCCTAACCTGACGCCAGCCTTGTCCGATCCTCGGCTACCTGCGCTCCTTGAAGCGTTCCTCCGTCACCAGGACCGTCGCTGGGATTCGAAATCTTGCGATAGGAACTCCAGGCGTTCCTCCTCCTCTCCTACAGGGCGTCAGCGTGAGAAGAGCTCCTCTAGGCGCTCCTCGCCCTCTTCTTGTCGCTCCCCGACTCCCAAGAGAGTTTCCAAGTCGGCATCCAAGGCCTCTACCTCTAGACAGAGCTCCTCCAGGCGCTCCTCGTCCTCTCATCGGCGCTCTCCTTCTTCAGATCGAGCCTCCAAGTCGAGGGACAGGACTCCTAGGCGCTCCTCTTCTCCTTCTCCTAAGAGGAAGGTCTCCTCTAAGCGCTCTACGTCTTCCAATTGGCGCTCCTCGCCTCACCGGCGCTCTCCTCGACGGTCTGCTTCTCCCAAGCAGTACCCTTGGCGCTCCTCTAAGACGCAGCGCTCTCCTCAGCGCTCTCCTCGGCGCTCCTCTAAGACGCAGCGCTCTCCTCAGCGCTCCCCTCGGCGCTCCTCGTCTTCTAATCGGCGCTTCTCGCCTTCCCGGCACTCTCCTCGACGGTCTGCTTCCCCCAAGCAGTCTCCTCGGCGCCCATCCAAGACGCGACGCTCTCCTCGACGCTCGGAGTTTCCTCGTCCACCTAGGAAGGATCACTCTAGATCTCGGTCTCGCTCTCTTCTTCGCAAGCGAGATCCTGTCAAGACTCCTAGCAATCCTCGGGATCGACAACAGCCTCCCAAGCGTTCTCGACAAGAGGATCAGCGCACTGTGTCGCCGGTCAGACCTCCTCCTTCGCCCCAACAGGGTACTCCCTCTCCTAGGGGTCGTACGGTGTCGTCGTCCAGGAAATTCCGCACCCCAGAGCGTTCTCCGGAATCTCCAAGGCAGCGTGATCCAGTTACTCCTTCCATGTCCCGCTCGCACTTACAGTTGCAGGACCAGGAGGATCGGATGGAAGATGAGGTCGAAGAAGAGGATGATGACAGTCCCTCTCATCTCAACCTCAGCCAGGTCACCGGCTGGGTAGCCGACAGGCTAGTTAACTGTCCGTCTCCAGGCCCTTCTGCTCCACGCCTGCAGGCTATTTGGGATGAGCCTTCCCTGTTGATCCCTCCACACCCCTTGGTTCTGGACGCCATAGCCTCCTTGGACGAAGACTTTAAGAAGCTCTCCCTTAACCCTTCGTTCAAGGCGGCCAAGAATGCTTCACACCTCTACAAGGTGCATTCCTTAGACTTCGCGGATGGTGCGGCAGTCCAGGATGAGTCTGTGGGCCGGTTATCCCCTGCTTCTCAACAGCAGTTCAAGGTCACCGATGCTAAACTTATGGCCTTGGACACGGAACTGCGGAGGACGCTTAAACCTATCTCGGCACTGGCCTCGGCCACGGACGCTATCCTGCAGGATTTGACTGAGGAGAACAAGTCCAGGGTCTTCCTCCCCACCACCATGATGCGGTGGCAACATAAGACATTGGCCGACATCATCGAGCACCTCCGATCAGCCTTGGCTAATGTCCTAACCATTCGTCGTGCGGGTCTCCTGGCTCCCTTTGGTTGGAGTGACGAATTCAAGAAGACCTTGATGCGAGCTCCCTTCTCTCATCCCTCCCTCTTTGCCGGCCTCATCCCTGAGGTGTATAAAGAACATGAGGCACTGACTCAGACTGAGGTGACCCTATCCGGTATCCGTGCGTTGAACTCTGCCATCAATCTCACCAACAGGCCAAAGTTCAATTATATCCCGCGTCGGAGTTCGGTTAGAGGAGCACAGAAGGGCAACAGAGGCAGAGGCCGACAAACCGACAAGCAGCCTGTGTCTCAACCTCAGCAGTCCCGAGCGGGCCCCCGAACCCCAGGGGTCAAGTTCAGGTCCTACAAGCGGCGTTGATGCCCTGGGAAGCCACGACTGGGATCTCCCGCCCCCAGCCGTCCCGATCCACCAGACCCCCGTAGGCGGGAGACTCGGGATCTTCTGGCCCAACTGGACAATCCTGGAAGATCCCTTCGTTCTCGATATCCTCAAGACAGGTTTCAAGCTGCCAATGACCTCGTCTCCGCCTCTGACCAACCTGCCCCGGTCACGCGTGTATCCGAAGACTCTTCACGCTCAGCTTCTCTCCAATATAGAGATCCTGCTGGAGAAGAGGGCCATAGAAGAAATGCTGGAACCCATAGACTCCCCAGGGTTCTACTCTCCCATCTTCCTTGTCACCAAGAAAAACTCGGACAAGATGAGGATGATCCACAATCTGGCGGTTTTCAACGAACACTACATGGAAACCCCGCCTCACTTCACTGACGTGGTGGACGGTCCAGTCGAACGTTTGCGTCGGAGTCTCTTTGGTCAAGTTCACTCCCACTCATCAGTTGTTTGTGGACGCATCTCTCCTGGGCTGGGGGGCTCACCTCAACGATCACACAGTCTCCGGTCTGTGGTCAGACGAGAGGAAATCCTGGCACATCAATCACCTAGAGTTGCAGGCAGCAGTCTTGGCGATTCAGCATTGGATACCGCTTCTGCGCGGGTCTCGACTTCTGGTGGTATCCGACAACTCCACTGTGGTGTATCTCATCAACAACCAGGGAACCACCGGGTCGAGGAGGTTACTAGACCTTACGTTCCAGTTGTTTCATCTCGCAGACTCAAACAACGTGGAGACGCAGGCTCGTCACATTCCGGGCTACCGGAATGTCCTAGCGGACGCCTTGTCCAGGCCGGACAAGCCCTCGCCAACCGAATGGATGTTGCACCCGGAGGCGTTCGATCTAATCTGCCAACTCCATCCCAGACCCTTGATCGACCTCTTTGCAACCAAGTTCAACAACCAGGTGCCGGTGTACGTCTCCCCTCTTCCAGATCCGGCAGCTTGGGCAGTGGACGCCCTCTTGCCCTCTTGGGAAGGACTGGACGCTTATGCGTTCCCTCCTCCAATCCTTCTTCCCAAGGTAGTAGACAAGCTCAAACAGACCCAGCAAATACGTCTGATTTTGGTCGCGCCATGGTGGCTGGCCAGGACGTGGTTCCCAGATCTCAGAGATCTAGTCGAAAGGTATCCAGACCCTCTGCCTCCCTGGCCAAACCTCCTTCGCCATCCCCACAGTCGTCTGTCTCATCCGGACCCAGAGAGGTTTCATCTCTGCGTTTGGTCCATCTTAAGAAAGCTCTGAGATCGAAGGGTTACTCGACGCAGGTGGCCAATACTATTGCCAAGGCCCATAGAGTTTCCACCAGGTCTCTGTATGACGACAAGTGGCTTTCCTTTGAACGTTTCTGCTCTGAACATTCACAGAACCTGTCAAGGCGTCGCCCCAATTCCTTGCAGAATTCCTACTGTACCTTCGGAATAAGCGTTCCTTAAAAGGCAGTACTATTGGCACGTACCTTTCTGCCATCAACTCCGTCCTGGCAGTTAAGAGGGATACTAAGATATCGACAGTCCCAGAACTCATTGCTATGCTTAAGGCCTTCAAGCAGGAGGATCAGAAGAAGAAGTTCCGTCCTCCTGCCTGGGATCTGAATGTGGTTCTACAGCATCTCCGTGGGCGTCCTTATGAACCTTTGGAATCTGCTTCCTTTGAGAACCTGTCTCGGAAGACTGCTTTCCTGGTCGCCATGGCCACGGCGGCACAGGTCAGAGAGGTCCACGCCCTGGATGTGACTCGTGTCCGTTTCGAGCAATCTCGTCATGGTTCTATTCATTTGGGGCTCTTATGGGATTTTATTGCCAAGAACCAGCTTCCTGGACAGCCAGACAGGATGTTCACCATCCCCACATTGTCCTCTATTGTTGCTACTTCAGAGGTTGAAGAATTGGCTCTTTGTCCTGTCCGGGCCTTGAAGGTCTACATCGACAAGTCAGCCAGCAGAAGGGGTACCAGGAAACGACTGTTCATCCCCTTTTCCCCCTTGGTTAAGGGCGAGGTTAACAAGAACTCCATCTTATTGTGGATCCGCTCGACCATCTTAGCGGCCTATGACGCTGCTGGCTTACCCCATCCTGCAGCCAACAACCCTCATGAACTTCGGGCTTTGGCTTCCATGATGGCTCTACACAGGAACTGTTTAGTTCCTACGATCATGGAGGGCTGTTTTTGGAGATCCACCACCATCTTTGCTTCCCACTACCTCAGGGACCTAGCGGTGGAGGATGTGGATGGTTTACAGTCCTTTGGCCCTTTGGTGTTTGCTCAGCAACTTACCAAACCGCCGGCTCGTTAGGTAAAGATGTTTGTTTTTTATTCTTCTTTACCTTAGCTTTGCTTTAGGCCTTGGTTGATTGTTGGTTTTTCGTGTCTTTTTAGATTCGTCGCCCTCAGTCTCCTCTGCCTGCACGGTCAAAGTTTGGCATGGTCCTCTTGGAGTCCTTCCCACCTGCCTTGCTGTCGAATCGTATGCACATCTAAGGTAAGGTAAGTTTAAAACTTATTAAAATCTAAATATTTTAGATGTTTAAAAGACTTACCTTACCTTAGAGGATTTATCCCGCCCATCGTTGGACTCTTCCTCCCCTCTTTTCCGGTCTCCTTCGGACTCTTTCTGGCGAAAAAAAGTGAGAGTTTTTGGTTATCACGTGATTGAGTATTACCTTCCTGTATACCTGTCCCCGTATTGACGTGTCACTTCCCGTATCACTACTTGGTTCACATAGAGATAGCCACGTCAACACGAGTCTCAATCCTAGTCGGTAAGCATAGGAACATGCACATCTAAGGTAAGGTAAGTCTTTTAAACATCTAAAATATTTAGATTTTAATAAATTCGTGGTTTCCGGCAGATTCCCCTGGTGGGAAAAAATTTCACCATAAGCAGTTTGAATTTTTTTAGCAAATAGCAACGCTTCTCGGATGGACAGCGTCACAACACCATTAACTTTGTTTGCCTCTTATCATGCATGTCCCATTCTAGTCAACAAAATCAGCTAATTAGAACAGAGGCTCGATCAACATTTCTTGAATGTACGTCATAAGGACCCCTTCCTTTCGGACACAGTGATTCATTATTGGGGTCGAATGAAATTTTCAAGCTTTCGTCAAATCATGCTCACTGCGTCTATTCTGAAGAATAAAGTCTCTAGTCTTTGCTATATTTGTGCTGGAAAACATAACATTTTATCCTGCACTGAGTCTAAACTTTGTCTTGAAGTATATGTATTGACGAACTGATTACCCTATAACCCTAACACTCCTACATCATTACAGTTTCCTCCCACATTCCAAATTGTGATTGATGGTGGATATGATATCAAAGTGATTTATCATCAAAGCATCCTTAATCTCACAGAGAACCTCATGATCCTTTTGAAATGATTAATGGGAGGTTATATTTTGGATCATGTTTAGTCAAATCATTTCAAAGGAAGTTATAAATACAGTCATATATATCAATGCATTTGATTACATTTAATAAATATATCAAATCAAAACGTTTTCGTTAAACATGGTCTGTAATTTATTTACATTTAGGACTGACAATTGCATAAAACATGATCATATTCGGAGTCAGTCTATCTGAATTGAACATAATTGTTTTACTTTATTCAGGACCAGTCATATTCAGTGTTTGAAACCGCAACCCTAGCCTTATTGTTGAATTCACAACCCTTACAGTCAAACTATTTATATGTACGTGTATCTTTTTCTGCAATTCGGGAAGGTGTTGGTCAAAGTCTAAAACAGTTTTATCAACTACTATTAATTAAATGACTAAACCACATTTATTCTGCACCTAAAATTAACAAATGTACTAAAGAAGAAGTCTAAAATATGTTTTATCATGATAGTTGTACGTTAATGCTATAATTTATAATGTATAATTTTGGCAGTGTCAAAAATCGTATAGCACACACCAATTATCCAAAGTCAAAGAACAAATGATAAAGATTCATATAAAGTCAATTTATAACTGCGGCATTTAGTTTAAATACATTGTCTTTCAATTGGTACCATTGATTTTATTTTCCTGATATCACCTCATATACCCCCTAAAAACGTGCTACTGCCCCTTTGAAATAGTGTATGACATTGAACTTTAAATTTTCAAAAAGTCAAGGCTAATAGTATTCGGTTTTTCAACAATTTCTAATTCGGTAACGCCAGTCTCTATCAATTTTTATTCAATACTTAAAGGCCACAGGTCTGTAGTACATTTGTTAAATACATTATTTACATACCTGTACAATGGTTGGAATGTCAAATCATTAAAAACAAAAGTCATCATACCATATAATACCAGCATTTGTATAAACATGAATACAATTCATTTTAATCTAAATATTCATAATATTATGTCTATATAAAGAGGCATAGAATATATACATAGAAACATTCTGAACAATATTACTATTTGAACTTGACAACAATGCAACGAATTTATTTATATTAGGATATCTGAAATAATATGCTTTCAAGTATTTTTCCCTAAGATGCAAATAAACAGGACACACAAGTAAAAAATGGTATTCATCTTCTATTAAATTTAAGTGACAAAGATAACATTTTCTTTCTTCACGGGATATATTTACATAGCGTCCCGTCTCAATACATAGGTCATGTGAGGAACACCTGAAACGTGAAAGGGCAATTCGGAATTTTTTAACACTAATTTTTGTTAAATAATCCTCAATAATTATTTCAGATTTAATCATTCTATAATAGAAGCATTTATTTGTTAGAGTCATCGATGCTGTCCTTGTCTGCAAATAGATATCTTTCAAACGCTGCTTTAATGAAGATATAAAAATTGCTTTTGAGTACACATTTTGTTTGTTCCAAATGTTACCAAGACCACATTTAAAAAGAAGTTCTCTAATACCTGTTACCCAATTTCTCTTACCATTGTTGTCATAAACTATCATCATGTCATAAACCTTTTTTGGTAATCTGTATGAAGGCATCTCAATAAGTCTAAGCCAATATTTAATAACTTGAACACTTGAATGTACATAAATAGGAAATCTTCCACATTCGCCATATACCATTAAGCTAGATGTGTTTATTTTCACACCTAAATACTTTTTACAGACATATAAATGAATCTTTTCTATAACATCAAAGTGTTGTAATCCCCATATCTCTGCCCCATACAGCAAAATTGGGAGTATCTTTAAATCAAATATTTAAAAAAATGAATGGTATGAAATATTTCCTAAGGTCTTAAGATTCTTATATATACATATGTACACTTTCTTTGCTTGTATAGCAGCTTGGTTTGAATGCCTATGCCATGAGAGATTTCTGCTGAAATGAACACCAAGATATTTGTAGTAACCTGTAGTTTCAATTTTTTCTTCTCTAAAATACCATTTTTCATTACCTGATAGCTGGCTTCCATTTTTGAATACAAGGATCTTTGTTTTATTCATATTCACTGATAATTTCCATTTGTCACAATAACAGCTAAGTTCATTAATTTGGCTCTGTAATCCTTTGATTGTTGATGAGAAAAGGATAATGTCATCTGCAAACAATAATACAAATATTTGGGTAATATCAGGATGTAGTTGAATGCCACGTGTACAGTTGGAATTGATTTGAGCTGCTAATTCATTTATGAAAAAGGTTAACAGGTTAACTCCTAGTTGACTAATAAAAGTCTCTGAAATCTCATTATTATTTCGCACACATACCTTTACATTCTCATAAATGCTGCCCAATAGTTTATTCATTTTTGTGCTAAGTCTCTACTTGCACTCTTCTGATTCCATAAAGAAAGAATATGTATTCCATGATGCAGGCTTTATCAGTTAATAACATTATTCACAGCTTAACTTATTTTCAAGATCGCCAGAAGATTGTCAGTAAACAAAATATGTATTAATGCTTCGTAATCATGAAGTTAAAATGACATTTATTTCTATAGATAATAAGTGATGCCGTACTAGTTTAAGGCTGTTTCGTGCAGACAACTTAAATTGCATTATGTCTGTAATTAAGTGTTTGAATGATGAATATCGTGACATATCGAAGGTGTTAAAATATGTGCCACCTCCATTTACGTATTTGGCTCGGTTAATTGCATTTACCGAAAGTCTAGACTTTTTATTGGGGTCAACAGGCTTTTTCAATTACCATTAACTTTTCAAGTGTGAAATAAGTGAACGACTTACGAATCATACATTTTATGTTCTTAACCACTCTCATACCATGTGAGTTGAAACAATTTTGAGACCATATTGATGTTTTACTGAACCGAGCAACTGCTTTGTGTGACTCCCAGATCAGTCATTACTTTATTCCATTACTTTGGTTTCTTGTGCATTTCATGCATATGATAATTAAAAACACTTGTATCTGAAAGGTGTGACATATGTGCATTCTTTGACAACATGTTAAAGTGTCTATGATGTTGTTAGCATTGTTGATTAAGCAGGACTTCACTGAATCGAATATTTCATTACTCTACAAAAGAATGGTTAAGATTCTATTTAAGACAATTATCATGACGATGGAGGCACAGTAAACAACGACGCTCATTTTGAAAAACTTTTTGACTTTAACGTTAATTTCGGGAAAACTTAATGTTGTTCAAATATGTTCTTTTCACTTTCTTTCTTTATATCGTCTGAACATAACAAGATGATAATCGTGGTTTTAATCTCCAGAGATCCTTTTTTTTTTTTGGCTTGTTGGTTTCCAACTTAACATATGGGTAAACATAAACTGCTTAGAATATAAATTAAAAGTTTTACTGTGAACTATTTCCTAGCTTCATGTCCTCTTATAGAGACAATTTTTCCTCCAGATGGATTCATTAGATATTAGAGGTTTGGACATGAAATTGATAAAGTAAGGAACACTAGCCTCATATAAGGTAATATCTTTATTTACAAATCGTCCAAAAATCTTTGACCAAGTTTTGCAAGCTTTCACACCTTAAGGTCAATCGGCATGAATAGATGTTTTTCCTTAATAGAATATGCCCAAGGGTTGACTTAGGTCTGGCTGGAGATGTCAGTTGATGGATGATAATGGTCTGCATCCATTCACGTGTGTTAAAATTTGGCTGAGAATGGTCCTCACAACTAGTCTTGATGGCTGTGAAGTATTACCAAATATGTCAGGTCAACAGGCCGACGCATTTGAGCAAACACAAAGATACAAAAGATCATCATCAATATCTACCATTGCAAATTTGGGGTTATGGTCTCTCATTGGCTATATTGACAAATGTAAACTCTCATTTCTTGGGCGTTTATGCCGCATTCAGTGTAAAAATTTTGCAAAGGATGTTTTTTGTGCTGCTATAACAACTCCAATTTAATCGAGAAACATATGTGATGATCTTCTATCAATATCTAAAAAATACAATCTAAACATATTTGTTGATAGATACATTGCTCAAGGTATATTTCCTCCGAAACATGTTTGGAGAAGAATTGTTAATACCAATGTACATAGATATGAAGAACAATTGTGGCAATCTCAAACTCTGTATCGCTCAAATATGTCAATTTATGCAACAATTCATACTAAACTCTTTTATCATGTGCTCTGGCAACTTGCGTATAAACACCCTGATTATAAATCAGCCTTGCAACTTTGTGTCAAGATATCATCAAGAAGTAAAATATCAAGAGAGTGCGCCCTCTGTAACAAACAAACTTTTGACTATGATTTCCATATACTTTTACACTGTGAAAACTTATTAGAGCAACGAAATGACTTCTTTACATGCTTAATTGACCTGTTTGATGTTGAAACTTAGGTAATGTTTGAAATGCAAGATGATCAAGATATGTTATCATTTCTCTTTGGAGCAGAAAATGACTTTTATAACGCCTTAGATCCAATACTTTGGGAAACTGTTTTGTTACGCTTCTCTCTCTATGTACATGAAATAAAATCTCACTTTGTCTTTAATTACGATGATTAATACATCAAATATTAAATGTTTAGAAGTGTTGTACATAATCTTGTAAATAATTTCTGTTGTAAGCTTTGATGCAATGTGATGTTTATATGTAATCTTCGGATACCACTGGAGGAAATAAAGACTCTCTCTCTCTCTCTCTCTAGCCTCATATAAGGTAATATCTTCATTTACAAATCGTCCAAAAATCTTTGACCAAGTTTTGCAAGCTTTCACACCTTAAGGTCAATCGGCACGAATAGATGTTTTTCCTTAATAGAATATGCCCAAGGGTCGACTTAGGTCTGGCTGGAGATGTCAGTTGATGGATTATCTGTCAAGCTTACATTATCAGAATAAAAGCATTTGTTAAACCTATTCAAACATTGACATTGTATTTTTCGAGAAAGTATATATTCTGCTAAGTTGTTATTTAAAATTTGTTTCTTTCATTTGATTACCCAACGTCCTGTTTGCTATATACAGGTGATATGTATGTTTCAAATCAATAATAACGGCCATATGGTAAGTATGTGTCCGATAAGCCCTTGTTGTATTTTTGTCTAACATTTGTTGTAACTTCAGTAAAGTGTGTCCTAACAAAAGACTAAAATGACAACCATAATGTGGTGTATATATTGTATGTAATCATGTGAGTTCATAGTTTTTAAAGATAGATACACAGAAAATGTAACGAAATGATAATTAGGCATTTACCGAAAGCAGAAAGTATTTTATCAGTTGCCAAGAAAGGTTGAGTTAATTAATACTTAAGCATTGGTGGACTGGCAGTTTTTCACCAAGGTACACCCGAGATTTGATGAAGTGCATATCGTCATTTTACATAGAACATGGACTTTTCAGTTAGATAAACCAGAATGATGCTGCTTGAAAGACTGGAGTTCATGTATATAATTATATAAAGTTTGTCAGCAAATTATCCGTTGTTGTTAGCATCACCGTATTTCTAATTATCCAAATGTTTAACAGCAAAGTATGAGAATTGTCATTGAAGATGTTAGTAAAACAACAATCATATATACCAGCGTGAGACAATCAAGGCATATTCTCTATTATGGTATATAGTAACACTTAACCATTATTATTGCAGCAAATAATTGCACTGGATGTCGCAACATTATTGTGTAGTTTTATAGCCAATTTATCCTGAAAACTTTTTACATGGACACAAAATGAAACAGTTTCTGGAAAACATCAATTCTTAGTTCACTCTTATTTTGGGACATTCAGGAAAAAGCTTTAAAACATGCAAACATGATACTCGTGAATACTCAGTTGCCATTCCATGACAGACAAATTGAAAGTCTAATCTCGTAGAATTGGCTCTGTTATTTAGGGATATAATTCAATTTATATTGGCACCGAGAGACGGACCCGACCAGTAATCAGTGTTGAGCACATCTTTCTGAGCTATTGATTGCTTATGCAATTTCTTAATGTTTGTCTGTTTATAGTTATTTGTGTGAATTGCAGTGACAATTTCAGAAATAACTCCTCTTTTGGTGTTCAGTTTTTCTTCTTACAATTGATGTGTATGGTGAATCTATGTATTGTGAAATTCCTCATCAAAATTGTATTTATAATAGGTATCAAATATGAACACTTTATTGCTGGGCAATGCACATTCAGTTTCAGTGAGACAAGTATCTTGTTTAAAACTCTTGAGATGACAGATGGACATGAAGATGGTTATATCGAATAGTTACACAACAAATGCACGACTTCAATACTTTCAGTGCATGTAGAATGACCTTTCTTCTCAGAACAAAGAAGCAGAAAGGTATGATCCACACAGTTTATCGCTTGTTACTTTCTGACTATTCATTCTATGAATTACTTGCAAAAGGTTCGTGGAAAAAACCTGAAAATGTTATATTTACTTCAATTATGCCTGTTACATGTACAGTGACGTGCCAAAAGTATTGCAACAAACATGTCAGACGTCACCGGTGTGGAGTCAATTGCGCTCCATAAAATCACGTTATAAAAGTTGTATAAATGATTGGACTTATCAAAACTATTCAATATTTGGTAATGTCACCTTTCTGGATAATGACACTTCGTATTCTTTTCGGAATTGAATGATATAACTTTGAATATAGACTTGCGGGAGGGTGGACCAGATTCGCTGAACAGCGACTATCAAATCTTGGCGAGACTTAATGTTTTCACAGTCTTTCTGAAGTTTAATTTTGACACACCTCCACACATTTTCTATGATGTTTTTGTCTGGGGATTGCGCAGGCCAGTTCATTCCGGGAATATCATTATTAGTTTTCCAAGAAGTGGTTTCCCGAGACTGATGTACGGGCGCATTGTCATCTTGAAATATCCAGGGTTCATTCCCAAATTCTTTTGCTACAACTGGCCACAAATTTGTTTCAAGAACATCAATATATTTTGCTGAGTTTATATTTCCCTCAACTGGAACCAAAACACCCACACCGTTGTAGCTTTCACACCCTAAAGACATTCTGGTCTCCACTTTTCGTCGGCTTTTCTCCAAACTGAAATGTTTTTATTTTTTCCCAATACAACTTGAGTTTCATCAGTGAATAACACTTTCTTCCACTTATCAAGCCTCCATACACAGTAAGTTTTTCTCGACTCCACCTGACACGCTTCTCCCGATTGACTTGTGAAATAGTGATACCCTTCCTTATCGTCTGCTTTTTAATACCTACACAATGTAAATGTCTCTGAATTGTCCTGCTGGAAACTCGAACATGATGTTGAGAATTAAAATTGTCAGTTAAATCAGAAAGGGAACGTCATCTGTTCTTACAAACAACACGGAAAAGTCTCCTATCTCCCCTCCCCTGATCAAACGAGGCCAACCACTTCGATGTCTGTTTTCTGTTTTCTACGTCAGCAAATTTCTTCAAAATTCTCTCAACAGTAGATGTATGAATTGCTAACATTTCTGCAATGTTACTGTTTTTCAGTAAACATAACCGATGACGTCATAAACGGTGTTGTATGAAAAAGCAGACTGTAAAATATTATCCTGCCAAATTCCACTGGCAGGATAAAATATTATCCTGCCAAATTCCACTCGCCTATGTAACGTGGTTTTCAAATGCGAGTGTTTCGTTTTCAGTCTATACTTTCATGAACTGGAACACAAACAGGTTTGTGGCAATACTTTTGGCACGTCACTGCAGGTACATTCTTCAGTGATACTTGGTGGGACTTTATAAATGTCACCATAAAACACCAGGAAAAATAGATTTAGAACCATTTTATAATACAAATAAGACATTAATTAAATATAAAAATTAATATAAATAAGACCATAAATGTTTTTTACTCTTTTTTAAAAAAGAGAGTAGTGCCTTTAAAGGGCAGTTCGGTATATTTTACTTAATTTCATGTTTAATCAATCAGTGCAAGTATTGTGACGCCGAAAACAGCCGAGCAAACAAGTGTTTGAAAAGGTTTGACAAACTTGATTAATGGAGGTCAACCATTACGGAGTGTCGGTGATTTGCTGCAATAAGGGTTATAACTAGAGGTTACAAGTTAGGAGAGGACGCTGTTAGCAAACCATAAAAATCAAGGGTCGACAGCAAAGGTTAGGTAAGCCAGGTCTGCAACTGACGTTTTAATCATTGCATATGAAGATGGGTCTCATCAATCGGTGGTTCGTGGTTCATGGATAAAGATAACTTCCCCCATACTCACAGACAAAAAACCATTTCAATGACTGAAAGAAACAAAGACCAAAATGTAGCAATGACTAACTGCCTGTGAGCAAAACAAGACATTTGATCAGTTCAGGGTTCAAAACTATCGCTTAAACTGTGATTGTTCCGTAATTCGTTTGTTGTTATGCTATCTATAAACTGCTAAGACTTGATAATCTTTTCAAAACTAACATGCAAACGACATACATTGATTTCATATATTGATAGGATGAAAAATAATTGCAATAATACTAACAACATTTTTAATATCAAATGCGATATACAACACTAAGAGATAGTTATGAGATAAACATGCTGTGGTTGGAAATCAGCGACATTTTCATAGCTCTGAATTTAATTTAAAGTCAAACGGATTTCAAAAGTCCATATGAGTAACAAAAGCATCAAAACTAGAAACCCAATTATCATAATTTGGTAGATTTAAATCCCGCTTTTCTTTGCAATATTTAAGCATGATACATGTATGAATCTCTTTATGAACGATTCAATACAAAAATATTAATAATCTGAGAGGTGCTTTACTTATTTGGTAAGTATATATTTTAACGAGATTTTTATGTTTTTGTTGCATGATGATTAATGAATGATGACTGTCTTTTACTATTCCAAGCTTAAAGTTTTCCCCGTGGTAGAATTCACCTAAAACTTGAAAACAGGACTTTATGCAGTAGTAAAGATTTCGTGAACAGTACAAAGTTTTTTACCTTCAACTTCAGAGAGAAGAAAAAGGATCTCACGCCAACGTCAAGAGTTTCAAAGAGAACCACATATTTTACAGACATAGAGATTACAAAACGAGTGAGTGTTGAATATCGAAATATTTCAACGAGATATTTTCAAATGTTTTGATTTATTCACGAGCGAAAGCGAGTGAATAAATCAAAACTTTGAAAATATTGAGTTGAAATATTTTCGATATTCAACACTCACGAGTTTTGTGATCTATTTATTACATACAAAAGGGAATTTATATTTCTTTGCAACAACGATCAAACAATGCGCGTAATGATACACTGGTGTGGTACAGGGTCTCTAGATCTATGTTCGCAAAAGCAAAAACATAGTCCCGTTTTCCGTTAGCTTCATCTTCATCTCTAATTAAAATCCTACCTTTAAACAATCATTTGTGTACAGTTTAGAGTTATCCAAAACCAAAATATTAGCAAATACTTTAACAATAAAAAACGACGCTGTTGTCGGTACTGTAGCAGTACAGTACAGAGAGATCGCCGAGCTTGATGACAGTGACGTTGATTTTGAACGGTTCATCCGTCCTTGCTAAACGTTTCTAGACGAGTTCGGATAATTCAGTATTTTGCTTGATTATGTAAAGCGGTGTTGGTATCATAAATGAAACTGCAACTTATCACAACCGTTTCTAAACTATCGACTTTCACTCGAACTTTCAAGCGACAAAGCTCCGTGTTGACAAAACGCGTCCGTTGACAAAAGGGAGATAACTCTTTCCAAACTAAATTAAGGCAAGATATTTTTTTAATTTAGTGATGAAATAGCCGAGATCGGAACGCGAATAATGCTTTGATAATTTTGCACATATATTTTTGATGTGTTGCAATTTTATTTTGAGGGGAAATACGAAAATGGAATAAAATATGACGAATTAAAAATTTGAAGCGTCGTGGGTTCGATTGCACCCGATCAGCTGATTGCAAAAGTAGTACGGCATTATGACGTAACTATCGTTGAATAACCTGCTTTGGTTACACAACACTCGTTGAATAACTTTCAACTGGTTACACAACACTTGTTTCAAATAACCAAAATTATCTCATGAAGATATTCAGAACACGTATGTAATAAAGCTATTTATACACTACGCAGTGATGCCTCTGCCTCTCTGGGGAGAGAATGGTGAATACGGAGACTTATTTGTAAAAGTAGAGGATTTTTCAGGTTCAGCTTTTGAATATCAGAAACTGTTTAAAGGTCCACGTACATGTATGCCACACTCTACAAATGGTGTCATTTTATTTCGACACATCGACTGTTGAAGGAAAGTATCATTTTAGAGCAAATCAACGATACATAGCAACATCAGGTATAAAGTTGTGATGATGATCGAAAACTGGACAGTGACCCGCGTCATTCACTCAAACGTAATTTTGGACACTTATCTACAGCAGTCAGAATGACATTTACGAGTTGATAGTGTACAATGGACGAATGAATTTGGCTTCCATGACTATACATGGCTGTTATACGATTTCCATTAAGAGTGTCCTTTGGAGATGAATACGTGAGATGTTTTGAAGTTATGTCATGAATTGTCTCACAGGAAAAAATATGTGATTAAAATCACGGAGTACCTCTTTAAAGTGTATTGCAAATGAGAGTTCTGTTGACCACGCGTTTTAAAGCTGTGAGGGTTTGAAGCATTGTCAACAGATGTTAATGTTTATAAATCAAGAATATTAAATTATCACCTATTATATATTTTAAATTTTTACTGATAATTGTACGTTAATGCTAAATGTATTATTTCAATAGTGTCAAAAATCTCATTACACAAACTAATCATCAGAACAAATTATAAAGATTCAAATAAAGTCCATCGGCGGCCATTTTTGTATGAACATTTTGAGAACGAAAAAGGAATCGCATGGCTAAACTTTACATTGTATATTTAAACTATTACTGCTTCAATTAGTTTAAATGCCCTGTCTTTCAATTGGAACCGTTTATTTTCGTTTTCCTGACATCACCTTATTTTCCCCCTAAAACGTGTTATTGCCCCTTTAAAGAACTGACGCTATACCCCTTTTTTAAACTTTACTTAAGTAAATAAATGTAAGTGTTAATGAGTCGTACTATAAAGGCAACTGTATCGCGCCAAAAATTCACATTTCATAATTTGCTTGTACTAATCTTTTGTTGTGTCTATTTCGCCGTGTCTGGGATATTTGCATCTGAAACAATAAATATTAAAGTCAAATACTAATTCAGTGCCATCAAAATACATAATTATATTTGGTGGTCTCTGCAGTTGTAATCATGAAATAAGTTACAACAATATAAGTGCATAAGAACAGTCATGCATGGTTTACCATTCTGTATGAGGTTGACCAGAGAATTCTAAAAAAACGTGACTAACCACACCATTCTTAAATAATACTCTGTCTAGAGACAGTGCCTGAGGTTATGGTGTACACATTAACAGATTTTTCATATAAAAGTTGTTATGTCATCTGGAAGAAAATGATATGCCTAAGTGGTTAAATCTGGTGATGGTCTCATTCAAGATAACTTTTAAAAACTGGGCAATTCCGTCATTTCAAACCAGCTATACATGGAAAACTAGATATTATTTAATGATCTGTTTCCTACCAAAATCTCGATTTATCATCTGGAAGTGAGCTAAACCTTTTCTGACTTTAGCTCATTACACGTTATATGTGTTCGGTATACGTGAAGATCAAAGTCTCTTTTCTGTCAATTTCTATCTCGAAAGTTGACCTCGACAAACCCTCAAACATCTATAATCCCACACAGGTGTCAATCACTGCTCTCATCTCGCTTTAATGAGCATTAATATCACATTTGTCTGAAAATAGCGATGTAATTGCTTGATACCCAAATAAAACATTCAATAAGACACCGCAAAAGCAAAGGTTTCTAAGATTTCTTGAAAGGAATATAATGTCTTAGATTTCATTGATTTTGGCATTGAAGCACCACTAAATTTGTCAATAAAATGTTATTGATTTATAAATGATTTTCAACGTCGATATCTTTGTGAAAAACATAACCGTTCGTGTCAACTTCATTCTTATGATAAAAAACACAAGCCTCGTCCAGAAATCTATTCATTTGCATTTCATTAGCTTGAGAAATTCCTGAAAACAATAAAAAATTGCTAAAATCCTGGTTTGTGTCCAACAACAGGCCAATGTGCACGTCAATTTTCAATGCAATTGAAACGGCCGTTTTCATAGAACAAATACGTATAGATCATACTTGGAGCAATAAAGGGATAAAGATGAGTGTTGAGCAATATTTGAATTCAGTTTAAATCATTTGAACTGATGTGTTATTTTGGCTGAAATCTAAGGAAGATAACAGTTATGAAACAAAGTGTCTTTCACTCTTTGATCTTATATATTAATTTAGTTTATGTTTTCATGTACATAACCTCTGAGCAAGCACTTAAGTGTCAACAAATATAATGATTGATTTGCAATTAACAAAGGTTTGGATACAAACACGTGTTACTTTCAGGTCGTTTAACATTTCCTCGAATTACCTTTTTAATTAGTATCTCCTTAAAAAATTTTAAATTTCAAATCACAAATTAAAAAGTACTCATAAAGAGATAAGGGGTAACATTTGGCAAACTTTATAAATAGATGCATTTGAAGCAACGGCTGTTGAAAGAAAGTCACAAGTATGATCGAAAAACGGACAACGGTGCGTGCCAATCATTTAAAGGTACATTTAAAAATGATACTGTAACAAAGGTTAAACAACTAGTATTTATTTAAATTGGGCTTGGGAATTTGGAATTCGCAAACTCTTATATAACTTTTCTAAGAATTTCATTGAAAACTTGATTTGCCATTTGGGGATTCATATGTGAGACTTTTGCTTATTATTGATTGTGCCAAATACCTTCGTATTGAGCACAGTTGTGTAGTGGTTAGCGTGCTGGGCTCTCACGCCAAAGGCTAATGGTCATTGAAAGAAGTTTTAAAAACTAAATGGGGTTTAAAACATTTTGTTGCAGAACATACGCAGATGTGATGCTTATCAGGAGTTTAGATCAATACAAATGAGAGGTGAAAATTACCTGCGTCTGATAAATACAGAATTCCTAACATATACAGTAAACGTTACAAAAGCTGAAAACGCTCACTCTCTCTAACACACTGTTAGAAAATGTGAAATGAAGCAGGCAACATTAAGTTTTTCAGATTTTCAAACACTAAACTTCTGTTTGTTTTCAGTTTCATTACTCATAAAATAACATGACGAATCAAGAGTAAAGCATTTATATAACCATTGGAAATTCATCTGTTTTTTTTAATTATATTTTTCAGTATTCGTTTTCAATGGCTTCATTTTGATGTTGTAGATAGAGGACAAATAGCAGTAGATTATCGGGAGACTGATTGATGTAAGCCGAGCCTAACCTCCTTAAAACCGAATATTTATCTTCAGATAAAGATTACACAGAAATGCAAAGACGTTAAAATGGACTACTACTATGACGTGCGTAGTTTTTATTTCTCAGTAATTGTATAACGTGCTGAATTCTAAGACTAACTCTTCAGGGTAATTTAAGTAAAATCCGATCAAAATGCATTTTTACTTATCCACTTCACTGAATTAATCTTACTACCTACTTCTGATTTCCAGGTAGACTTACATCATGCTCGAAAACTTGTTCACGAACAAACACAAATAGAGCAGATTTTCTTAATGTCATATAGATCACACTCATATGATAAGATAAAACTTTAATTTCGCTGTCTTCTTTGAAAGGAAAATTTAGTTTTCTTCAGAAATGCAAAAGGTAAACTACGTGATTGTAGGTAATATAAGTAAACCAGGTGAAGTGGGATCAATATAGATGTCACGTTGTTTCAAGAGCATCTAAGTTACTTCACAACATTTCGACTTACGTAAGTCTGAATGCAACATTAAACTAAAACGCACATAACAAAATCCGTTTTCTTTGAAAACATTTAGTTTAGCCTTTAAATTGCTTTTGTGTTCTTACCTGCTAATAACAATCAAATGGACTTCATCAAATTCTAGTGACACATTGTTGACACGAGTTGATATACACATCCTTATTTAAGTTAATCTATACTTATTTCTTCAAATATGTTTCCTATCAAAATACGAATCTTAATTCTTGATAAGATTAGAAATTGTTTTCTTCCGAAAATAATTTACAACATAATATCTTAACTATCGGGATCGGAACTTCGTCCGAACCTCTGTCAGTTGCACTTCACAATGATTACCTATTTGTTATTTGCTTTTGACAACAATAATAGTTTATTAAACTCAAATAACATAAACGTCTCAACTTTCGATACAATATACATACTCATTACCTGATGCAAATGTTTTACACTGCTTTTACTTTGGTAATTTACTGAGACATTTGAAAACGAACTATCTCTATGTTCTGAAATCCACTGTTTTAATCTGAAAATAAAGTTTTTATCTTGAAAGAAAAAATCTCGAGGAATCAGATGTAAAATATTTTTAACAGCATTTTGTAAGTGTTTCAATCTACTTTGCTTGAATATTTTTGATTAAAATTATTATTGACAGTTTTCATAGAACGGACAGTTAGTTCTTGTTAAAGTGTGTAGGATATATTGTATTCATTACAATTTATAACAATAGCAGGATAAAAATAATGAGTGTTAAAGTGACATATCTCTTATCGAACCAGTATTATATAAGATTTCTAACGGATTTAACAGCCCAAAGAATAAATTCTTTCACGTGACGTTCTCATGTTTTGAAAGCTTACTTTTTTTATTCATGTCAACAACCCTTATGGGAACGTTTTACTGAAGTTTAAAGAATGTTAATCAACAAGCCTGTTATGTTTTCGACACAATCGCAGCGATAGCGTTACGCTTCAGGAAAATCAGGGACCTCTGGTTTGGATCAAAGGCTCAGGACTTCAAATGTGTACAAATAACATCATTAAGTAACAGAAATGTCTAACAACTGTTACAATATCAAATCATTCGCATTTCAGATGAAACAAACTGCAGTTTTAATATTTTTCATAAATGTTAGATGTTTGCAGCTTAAATGTGTACTTTTTGTGTGTAGCTTTAATCACTTATTTGATGTTATTTCAAAAAATGTGTAATCATTTTAATAATCACGATTCTGAATATGTATATGTATGTATATGAGTGTACTAACATGTTCTATATAAACTGAAATCCATAAGATAAAGTTGTGTATTTTTCTAACTAAAAGAACCATACAATTTGTCGATAAGATTAATATTTGTGTAGACATAATCATGCTTTTCTGTTTGATATTGTCCATAACTAAGTGTTTGACTACATTCAAAGGACGACTTTTTTAAGAAAAGCTATGGTTTAATTGAAATTCCTATAACAAGTTTCGACTGCCATAAACAAGTGTCAGTATACAAAATTATATACATAAACTAGATTAGCGTTTGCGGGACACTGCAAAAGCAGAGCAGCCCCGAAACTTGGGGTTTCGCCTTATCCTGTTCCGCCTTCTACAAGCCTCAGCATATTGGGCATTTTCTTGTGACCTTCACGCAATCAATGAATACATTTCATTGAATATAACATTAATGTAACGAATTAAAGTGTTAAAAGTTAAAATAATCCATTTCCTCAATATATGTTGACCTTGCTGTGACCTTGACCTTTGACCGTGAAAGTGAACATGTCATTGTAATTCCCAAGAGGTGTAGACACTTATACATGTTCATGAGTTCTGAAAAGCTTAATGGGATTAAGTTATATCCAACTTAGTTGCACATTGCAATAACACAAATCTCATGACATTGATCTTTGACCTTCAGGGTTACACAATCAATGAACACTTTTCATTGAGTATAACAATCATCTAATGATTAAAAGTGTTCATTGTTAAAATGAAGCATTTTCGCAAAATCATGCTAAAGTAGTGACCTTGCTGTGACCTTGACCGTGGACAGATTGTAGCGAAAACCTTTTCAAAATGTTTAACTCTTCCAAGGATGATACATACTAAGGTAGAGATTCATAGCACAAACACTGCACAAAAACTGAAAGCAGCCCCGTCCTTAGACGGGCCTGCTAATGAAACATCGAGAAATACCCATGCTGGAAATCCAACTGGATAATATAAGGAGGTAGATCTAAACTGTGTCACAGCTGTTATCGATGAGAGATTTCATGTATCTAAATGTACATTGGGAATAAACCATCATGAATGATTTATTTTACTTCCATCAGAGTTTGTCGACTGAAACAAGTAAGGAGAAAGAGTCTGCCAATACTGATGCAAATTTTCTATGGCTTCCATTTAACAACTCGAACAGACCATGTAATGTGCCCATTCTGTACATACCTCAATCGTTTAGCAATAAGGTAGCCTCTTCACAGTAAGGAAAGCATTTGAAATACAATAAAGTTTAGATTTGCGTGACTGTAACATCATATATTTGTTTGATGTTGCACAGAAGAACGTGTTTTATTAGGTTCCCTTAGAATTTGCTTATGTTTTTATCTTTTTATGAGATGAGATGCATCCTCGAATGAAAAACTTTATGTTAATATTGTCACTTGTAAAAGCAAATAATTATTAGCATTGTTGAAAACATTCATTTTACGCATTTCCTTTCTCTTTCTTCATAGTGGATAAACTTGATGTACGATAAGTATGTTTGTACATGTGTTAATCATCCAAATCATCCAACACGATGACGCAACAATGCAGCGACATCACCTCTTTAGTTAGAGAGTAGTTCACTTCAGTGGTGCAAAATATCTACATGTTATGCAACCATAATGCAATTTTTTTTGGACGATAAAAAGGGTCTCACCCTTATGTATTCTGATATAAATTTTATCAACACTCCTTGATAAAATTCAAATATCCCTAGCAAGCCAAGCATGTGTTACTTATATCAATATGTGTTGAAATGTTTGACACTTAAGACAATTTGGTAAGATTATCTATGTGATTCTCCTGACTGGTTGATATAAGACTTAACGGTTCATTTGTACAAGCGGTCGACTGTCAATGCTTTTAGGACATAAAATCTTTTGATCATAAACTCATGCAATGACTAACTCCTCATGGTTCGTTTATGTTACCAATAACGGATATGAATGAATATTTCCTCATATAATGTGGCAATAACCCCGAGTTTTTGTTATATATTGTCTACTTCAAGCACAAAATGTCTTTGATGTTGGAATACATAGTGAGTAAAGCACAATTTTGTTAATGTGATTTTTTCTTTTTGTACAGTTTGATTAAAAAAAAAACGATGCTGTGAACCATATTTCTAAATATTGTTATTCAAAAGATCAATATGTTCATCCATAATTTTACTTCATCTCTCAAACTTGAATATAAGAACATTTAAATTTGTTAAATTTATCTGTTGAAGGTATCTTAATATTAAGATAGAAAAGGAACTGATAACTTACATTTTCAAACAATTTTTAAAGTACCATCTTCATTTTTTCAATTATTTTCAGAGAGTCCAAGGAAAAGACTTTCCGACGCTTTATTGGTGACCTGTCTGTTAAAACAATTAGCAATACAATCGCAAACAGCCTATATTGTTGATGCAAACCATACTTAACATATGTATACTTGTATGGTTGTAGTTTATTTGAGAGGCAATGTAAACTACCGTCCAAAAGAAAGTATACCATCACTTTGACAAGTAATTAAAAACAGCAAAGGCAGGTTAAACAAAATGATTGGAATATTTAATAAGAGCTTTCAATTCTGCATAACTTGAATGTAAACACATTTCATCGATAACAAACATTAAAAGGTAAAATGAACAGGAACACATTGGGGGTTGAAAAATGGGATTTCAAAATTTATCCATACAGACAGAAGGTTATTTATAACAAAATTTACACACTTAAGAGTCATTGGATGTTGCTTGAATATCGAGTATGTCCTCCTTGAGCAACGATACACGCAAGAATGCGTATGCGCATGGATGATGTAAGGCGTCTAATGACCTAACGTGGAATTTGATTTCATGCACGACACTGTTCAAGTTCTTGTCGGTTTGCTGGGAGTACGGGTCTGCTTCTAATCTGTCTGTCAAGATGGTCCCACAAATGTTCGATCGGGTACATATATGGGGAATAAGCAGACCAAGCTAAAACATGCAAATTCATGTGCAGCTCCTTCCTGCGCCATTCCTACGGCTCTCTCTCTCTGAATTGCCGTCAGGCGATGCATTTTTCGTATGTGCTTTTTTATACTGCGACAATGACTCATGTTTTCCGCTGGTTTTATACTGTTTGTCAGCACGTGCATTTCATGCAATGCGCGCATATCACTTTTTCGAAAATTTGCGTTCGCGCGACAGTTTTCACAGTTTCGCTAATTTTGCAAGAAGAAAGTAATACAATGTAGGTAGTAGGTTTTCACATGTTCCTGTAAAGTTTTGTGAATTTCCGTTCACAAATAATGTTTTAAACCCAAAAAATAGTTGGTATACTTTCTTTTGGACATCAGTTTATATATGCCTCTCAAATATACTCCAACCACATAGCTAAATATGTGAGGTCTTGCATTGTCATGCTGGAAGACAATGCCAAGGAGCTGTTGATTAATAAAAGGGAAGACAACTGGCTGCAGAATCTCATCCCTGTACCTCTGCGCATTAAGGTTGCCATTGATGATGACTAGTCTCGTTTTCAGTTCCCCACAAATTCCTCCCCACACCATCACACCGCCTCCTCCATACGCTTGCACTTCCTGAACACAGTTTGGAGCTAACCGTTCCCCAGCACGTCTGTAAATTTGTTGACGACCATCAGCTCTGAACAAACAGAATCTGCTCTCATCAGATAAAAGGACACGTGACCAGTTTCGGACTTGCCAACGTCGAACTTGCCTTGCCCAGTGGAGCCTATTACGTCGATGTTGCTGGGTAAGCACAACTACCCGGTATGGACGCTGTGCCCGGATACCATGTTCCCGTAGTCGCCTTGACACAGTCCGTCGACTGATGCGATGTCCGAGTGCCGTTGCTGCCGTTGCTGTTGCAGGGATGAAGCGGTTTCTTAGGTGGATTCCCCAGATGTAGCGATCCTCCTTGGGCGTGGTAACCCGTGATCTTCCACTCCTCTGCCAGTCTGCAGTCTGGCCTGTCTACCGTAACCATCGAAACAGTCTTGTGATGCATACATGGGTGCAGCCGAACGTTCTTGCGATGTGGGCATGTGCAGCTCCTTCCTGCGCCATTCCTACGGCTCTCTCTCTCTGAATTGCGGTCAGGCGATGCATTTTTCGTATGTGGTTTTTTATACTGCGACAATGACTCGTGTTTTCCGCTGGTTTTATACTGTTTGTCAGCACGTGCATTTCATGCAATGCGCGCATATCACTTTTTCGAAAATTTGCGTTCGCGCGACAGTTTTCACAGTTTCGCTAATTTTGCAAGAAGAAAGTAATACAATGTAGGTAGTAGGTTTTCACATGTTCCTGTAAAGTTTTGTGAATTTCCGTTCACAAATAATGTTTTAAACCCAAAAAATAGTTGGTATACTTTCTTTTGGACATCACTTTATATATGCCTCTCAAATATACTACAACCACATAGCTAAAAATATCAAAACAAAAACTTTGCTCAGGATATAATTGGCCGTGCTCGTCAGATGAGACTACCCTCTACACATGAGTCATCTCATACAATGAACATGCAGATCAGATGTGAAGAGCCTCTAAAATCATTCCTTATCATCCGCCAAAGTTCAAAGTGTCAAAGTTCATTATGTGGGTAAGCAAAATACACATCACCCAGTGATTCTAAGTGTATTTCCTCATTTGTATTTTACTGTTGAAAATACATTTAAATATCACGTACATTAAATTAAATCAAGAGTTTCATCTTATGATATATTACATATGGTATATCTATCAATACATTTGACAATAAATAATCCCCATGGCCTTCTTGTTTGTTGATATTCAATATAGGAGTACCTCAGTATTGTTGTGTAGAGTCTCGGCAAAGTTGGTAGCAGAAAATGATGAAATACACGCATGACCCAAAGCAATCGTGCTTCCTACATTACATCTGTAGTTGACAGGTAAACTAGAAAAAAACGTGAGCAGCAAGTTTTTTTTCTGAAATGATGTAAGAGATAATCCAACACGGAATTATGTTGTAGTATCACTCATTTTTTGCTTTTATCCGCGATTAAGTTGAACAAATCACATAAGTAACACCTCAAGATACGCTCATCTTTTCAGGAACCTTCTGATCATCTTGTTAAAATTGTTTTTGGAAAATGACCATTGGTTGTTCTCTTCATCTGTTAGAACATTCTTACATGCATAACGGTCAAGAAATAACGTACACTGGGCAAAACAAATATTTCCTTTTCCTCAAAAAGTTAAAAAAATCACTTAAACCCCATCGTGATACTAGAATGCGAAAAATACATCACTCGGTAGAAAAATCTTTTACATATTTTAATTAACAATAAAATACTTAATTCGACTTCCCAAATACTGTATCCTCTGCAAATGTGCCATAGCTTTTAACAAATCCACTTTCAGTGACGTTATCATTATTGGAGAAGGATAAACACTGTTACCCCGATTGCGATCCGATGGGTATCAACTTGAGCGGCAAAAAATACCTTTTTGGGAGAAAAAGAGAAGAAAATCTAGTTGTGTGTGACAAAGACGGTTTTCAAGCGTATGTTTAAGAAACTCAAATTGAGATGGCAACACTCAATTTGCCGACATGTCGACTGCCCTTTGAGTCATTTGTTGTTAATCACCTCCTCTTTAATATATGTTAATTAAATTTTCTAGGTTGGTCGCCAAATTTTGCAAAAGATACACAGATTTGACTAAATACTTTTTAAAACAATACACTTCACTACATATTTGAATATAGATCTTTAAGTAAGCCAGGTCCGCAACTGACATTTATACATAACGTATACAAAGCTTATCATCTACCTATCTAAAATATATTAGGGTAGGTCGCAATTGAAAATTAATTATAGAAAAATTGCATCCCTAATGGTTGCACCTTTCACGACTCTTGTCAGTTACTATCGTCGTGAGGATATATTTAAAAAGTATAAATAAACGATTTTCAATCAGTTATTAATAGCAACCTGCGGTGTAAAGTAAAAGTTAAGATCTGTATGTAACTACAAAAAGGATATACGAAAAGAAAAAAAGAAAGGAAAGTACTTCTAAGAGCATACATGCACTTTTTTTTGCCTTATAGATAAAATCACTAATCAATATCAATAATCAATAATCACTGTTATGTTACAGAATGTTTACAAGTGCGGAAACATCGTACATCGTAATTAAGTCCCTTCCTGTCACTACACATCTCAAAAGTCGACGTTATAATCTTGCTAAATAAGTATTTTTATCATAATAGGATGAAAAAAAGCATGTGATTGCTCCATAACCGACTTAAACATCCAATATGACGCCACAAATCCTTGGGTTTTTCACATCTCGTGAGGTTTCTGTTCATGCCTTGAATGCACTTAATGTGTAAAGTACTGCTGATGTTGGTATTGCAGCTTCACATAACGTTGAGACTTATTTAGCTGTAAGACTTGTAAGGATTTGGACAGACAATTCCTTCAGACAAAAGGTTTTACAAATAGCAGGATGACTTAAAATTGTGTTTAGGATAAAAGGTTTCATTGATTATGCTTTGGTATGTTATAATAAGCTATAGTTATATTTTATCCTATTGATATGATATATAATTTGTTTTGTTCGCATAACAGTCAACGGTATACATGAATATCAAAGAAAGTCAAAAGTATACCAGCAAGTTGGAAAGAAACACAGCATCAGAGATAATGATTCGGTTTAGTATGACATATTTATGTAAGTGTTCCAAATCAAGAGTATTATGTAAATTTAAGCATGTGTCATGGAACATTACTGACTACAGGTATCGTAAACTGTTCCTAATATGTAGGCGCTCCTAGAAATATCACCATAAAAACCTAACGTCTTGTCAATGAAATTCATTTTCAAAAAATATTTAAGTTAGAAATAGCGCTGTGCAAGATTCTAAATTAATAGCAATGCCTACCCTAAGGGGTAACGGTAAAAATGGTCATAACAGGCGCAATATTGATCGAAGCTCGTTGGAGTTGGAGACATATAAGGGAGAAAAAGAATTGAAAAATTGTTGGAAGAGAAAGGTAAATTGAAGATAGCAATTTTAGAGTTATAGTTGGCCTGATTTCTATCCATCAATAACTCTCAGAATCAAATTAAGCACCAACACTCACCATTTTGCAGTCGACTTCCTATTACAAATGCCTGTTTTTGTCAGGACAAATACCTAAATGGAGTATCATTAAACTCTGTTAAGAGGACACGCCGGTCATAGGCATTATAATGAAACTTTTATTCAACAGTAAACCGTCAAATAAAAGCTGACTGAAACCTCCTGAGGATATTGATTGACAGTATTTTGTAAAACTGTATCTAAAGTGTTGTCAATTACGGATATAATGTTCTTAAAGGTATATTTAAGGATGAAGCTGACTATTATGAATGATTGATTATACATTCATAATGTCAACTGTAACAAATTGTAAGTAGATTTTGTCTGCAATTTCTGATGCATGTTTCATTTTAACCAGCGTTTCGCAGACGAAATAGGTCATTATCTGTGACTTATCCGTTTTTTAACCTTAATGTTATCACAGGAATGGAGGAATCGTCGAAACAATGTTTAGACTTGGGTAACTGCAAAATATATCATACAAATAATTAGATAAGCATAGGTTGTATTTTGTTAAACAATTTAGGTAATTTCATATTTGGACATACATGTAGTCGCTGTTTTGTTAGTCAAATAAGAATGTGTAAACATATAGTTATTATTGACAAATTTAATTTTATTTATTACAAAATTTATAAGAAAAGACGTTCACAACGTGTTCTTTAACATGTTTATAACCTGTTTGAAACTCGTGAGGTAAACGTTTGTGAAACTGGATGCGCACAAACAGGCTAAAACCATGTGGACAAACACATAATGAAATGCATTTCTTTAATATTCGTTATCTATAAGTAAATAAATCATAGTTTCATTAAAGTTTTAAAGGGAGTTCACGAGGGGGTTTCTCCTTTATCTCTTGAACTTATTCAAGGACATCTTTAGATAATACATCAATAACTGGCAGAATTATGATGTTCATGTACCTTACGTTTTTTAAATGATTTGAAATGAACATTTTTTTACTTTATCTAGAAATTCAAATTGTTGTCTTTTAGGTCAAAGTGTTAATTGTTAAGTTACTAAAAATACAATCCTGTAGCACTATGAGTGTCATTTCTGTAGAATAGAAAGGCCTAGAAAGCTGACATTAAATATTTATGTGTACAGACTTATTGGCCAACGGGGATTACAAATGAAAGTCATGTTGATTTACCCTCTGTTATATTCTGACGAGTTTGTGGGATAGAATGGGAGATGCCTGATTGGAGGCAATGAAAATAAGTTGTGCAATCAGCGACGCTGTTCTTAAATCATCATTTTGGCTACTGAAACAAGGCAAAGGCATTGTGATATGACCCCCTTCAATGCGAGTAGCCTTGTAATTTCATAAAGAAATTCAAATGTATTGAGATGAAAGTTTTTTCCGCCAGGGGAAACTGCCGGAACCCACGGATTTCGGCGTAATAGAACAGAGGCTAAATCAACATGACTTGATCTGCCTCTGTGGGGAGAGAATGGATTACTTGCTTCTCTAACCTTTCTCCACATGATTGATGGGCTTTTTTGGAAGATTTTGTCAGAAGTTTTACCTCCAAATGTTTCCCTCTATTATTGCTGAACTGTGCTTGAAGTCCGCATGTTCATACATGTAATCTCCACCAACGTAAGTTACACTGCCAATACTGCCGTTGCGAAGATGTATCAGTTGTCAACACCATCTTTCTAACAACGCCTTTTAAGATGTCATCACTGTGGAAATTCTTTAACTGTGCCATAAGTAACATGAAACCAGATTCTGTCATTAGATGTTGATCCTGCCTCTGTTGGAATTATTCTTTATTCTAAGAAATTATATCCTAGCTGTTCTGTTTTCAGTCGGTGTACACGAAAGTACATCTGCCGTCCTACGCAGTTTGTCAGGGATATGTGGCTTATCTTGGCAATTACCATGTTAAACTCATTGAGTGATGTATGTTCCTATTTCCCGACTGGCGCATTCTTGATAAGCACTTAGAAACTGATTGAATGTGAGCGATTCGGCATTCCCAATTCTCACCCCACAGAGGTAGATCAAGTCATAAAATATTGATTCCTCTGTCCGATTTAGACCAAATCCGTGGTTCTCGGCAGTTTCTCCTGGCGGAAAAATTGCGCCACAATGCATTTGATCATCGTTAAGCAAAACAAACTTCTTGCACGGAAAGAGCAGATCATATCACAATGTCTTTGGCATCAATCAGTAGCCAAAGTAATGATTGCACAACTAAGTTTGATTGCCTCCGATCAGGCATCTCCCAGTCTAGCGAACAAACTCATCAAATTGAAACAGAAGCCAGATGAAACATGTATTTAATGTTATGACCTGCCTTTGAGTGGAGAAAATGACTATTATTTTCATACTCAAGGTTTTTTTCAAAATATTACCTATGACTAGGGGTATCGACTTTGCTTGTCGTCATTTTGACAAATTCTGAATCGTATTTTTTTTGTTAAACTCATCTTACAACATCCTTTTTGTGTTTACAATTATCCAAATTGACAAGGGCACCAGTCAGACTCTTCAGTGCGTCCTTGTATCCCCAAAGGTTTCAAATTTTTATTTTGCCTCTGGAGTACCGAGTTTCAAGACTATTTGTTGCATTTGACACTTTTCTGATCCTTCCAGGAAATGAGATGGACATTGCCAGCCGCTAGCGGTGGAATACATTATAGCTCTTGTCGAACACTATCTCTCAAATCATAGTGTGAATAGTGTTCTCGTAAGTCCTCGCCAGTCATATTGGGGTTCAAATACTTCGTCACATTTTCATTGTGATGTCTTGCTTAGACTTTACAGTTCACCTATGACGATGTGCCCTATAATCATCATAGCCCGCTAATCAATTTTATTCAATTTAACGGCCATTTGTACAAGTACAAAACTTAGATTATGGTAATAAGCAGAATGTCATATCCGTGCCCATGATATATACATGTACCTGTGAAAAGAATTGAGCTCCCCTGAATTCCAAACTAAAAAGTGATGTGACATTGTTATATTTGTGATCACATTTTCTTCGATAGTACAGATTCTTATAGTACGGCATAAGTACCACTTATTGGACCTCCTGTTTTGTGGATGGCAACACAGGCAAGTTGGTTAGCTGCTGGTTTGGTATTGGTGTAGGTGTTGCCTGATGGTGTGGGTTCGAATCCCGCATGGGACTAGGACCGAAAAATGACAGGAACCTTGTACTATTGAAGATAGTGTGATCCCAAATATGACAATTTTACATTTGTTGCCTATCTAAATTGCATTTATTTCCAAAAAAAAGGGTGATGTTTGGGCAAAGTTAGCATATACATTCAAAGAAAGGTTTGTCCATGATGACAGACATTTTATGAAATTATAAATTTTTACTGAATGTTTGCTATAGATATATATAAATGTAGTTCTAAAACTATGTAATAAACATTGGGCTTGAGATATCAAAACATTATTTGTGTAATCAACTTGTCCTTAATACGCTTAATCATCTTTTAACTTGTCGTTGAAAAAACATCCCTATTTTTTACAGTTATTGTCATTTATTGATAAATTGCTGTAGTCAAACCATTTTGATTCCTGTGAGTTCAATACGTTAATTCAACACTTGTCATTGATATCGACCAGTCATCACAGTTAATGTTTACCATATTATGGTATAAGGCCATTTTAAAAGAGTTTCTAAAGACTTTTGACTATAAGGCCGATACTGAGCATTGACCAGTTGGCTTGAAAGAAAACTACCAATAATAACTTTCTCAGGATAATGTTACTAATTTTTATCACAACGGGATACCGGGGAGAAATAGTCATCGCGAAGCCAGTCTGTCTGTCGGTCCCAATAAGTAATCCTTTGAGAGGCATAGCCAAATGACACCATGGGAATGTGAATAAACAAACTGGAAGAGGTGATTAAACAATTCAGTTTAAGTCAGGAAGATCCTCAGACCTTTAGTCCTTTTGCATGACATATGTTGTTATGGAATACAACTCGACCATTTGAACTTATGTCAATGGCAGGTAAACCATGTATTTGCATTAATGTCTCTTGAATCCTCTGCAGAATAATGTCTAGAATGCCAAAACTTTGCTTAGTCGTATGTGAAATATGTTAAACTCTACATGTGGCAATCGGCTTCAAAACCGAAATTATGTGAATTGAATTGAATAAGTGCGATAAAATGTTAGTTAAACACCTGTTAATGTTCCTTTTATTCAATAAGGTTTAAGGCTGTCAACATCCTATGGAAATACGAGTAATATCAAGAACCATATTACATTTCCTTACTTCCTGATCTCGCATGATGAATTAAGTGCATTTTATACAACAATTTCCTGTTCATGTTAAAAGCATTTATTTAAGGACAAATATTTCTCAAAACGAAAGAAAGGAGGCTATTTTTTCTGTTTAGAGGTCAAACCACTTAGAACTCGGACAGTTATTATAAAAAAATGCAATACAAATTTGACTAGCAATACAGTACAAAACAATACTCAAATAAAGAATGCATAGACAAAAACATACTTATTCTTCTTCTTAAAATAATGCTGGCTGGACTTGAACTTCGTGTACTTGTATGCTCAAATGAAAGTAAAACCTTGACAGTGCACATGCTATGTATTCCAAAGTAAAGAACAATTAGCAGTACATACCTGTGCAACCTCTATTTGGTACATTGTTTTCACTTTTGATATTCGAGTTCCATTGTCTCATGTTACAGCTCTGATATTCTTCACACAAGCTTCCGAGCATGTTACATGAGAAGAAAAGACACCATTTATTTTTTTCTTGGGCAGTTGTATTTTGTTAAAATTCAGAAATGTCGAAACATTGAGTGAACAATTTCCCACGTCACATTTATCAGTATACATTATCAAGGGTATTGCTTAAGTGTTTACAATGTCAATATCTCAATAAAATATTGTTATTGATTCTTATAATTATATGTATACTATTGGCCATGAAGGCATTGTTAATGTGAGTCATGGAAATGATAAATACTATTTATATGCCCCCCTAAGATACACTTACATTACACTTGACAAATGATAGGTCATATTAACCATGTGCCACGTCCTGTGAGGTTATATTAATACTTTTACATTCAGATATGATATCTATTCATTGTATTATTCGCTCTGTGTTATCTCCGATTCAGCTTAACAAATAAATCATCAGTTATTGATCTGAAACATTTTGCAGTTCTACGAACATATACATAAAGATATTTGATAAAGGGACCAATCAAGTGACAACATTGCAATGTGAAGCAGTCTATGCTTATGCCCGTTGATATTTTACTTCCTTGGGACTATTAATGGATATTCTACTGCTCGCTAAGATAAATTCGTAACTTTTACGGTCTTCAAAGCACATCTACACTCAAGTATTTAATTTAATTTTGTAAATCACATCTGTTCACAACGAAAGAGTGATTAATACAAAAACGTCTTTAGGCAATTTGAATTTTTTGCACAGATTTGCACTTATTAACTCAATTTATATTTATTTAGTTTTTTGTTGTTGAAAACCTATGAACAGATTTTTTAAATCAAGTATTCAATTTAACTTTGTAAATCACATCTGTTCACAACGAAAGAGTGATTAATTCAAAAATGGGTATTTTTGTAATTTGAATTCTTTTAACAAATTTCCACTTATTTGTTGAAACACACGAGCAGCAGTGGAAATGTTCACATGTAAGTTTAATAAATCAAAATTAGAGAATCCATATTAGTCAATATGTATGACCTAATTTTTGTGTTATTCAAATCAACACAATAAATCCATTCGTTGCTACTTTCCACAACATTAAATGTTTCAAAGATCCTGATTAGAGTATTTAATTAAGTTTTAATAAATTTCAGTTTTTGACAGTGGGCGTACTGAAGCGTTTACAAAACTCAACAAAACCCTATTACATGCAATTAATTGATCAGTTCGTCATGACGAGAACTATTCTCTTTTTCATTATGAACGAGACGGAGTGGCTTGAGCAGTTTTACATATGGTGATGCGCAGATCGATTTCTTGCATGTCAACTAATATAGTGTTCCAACATGAGGAAAAGATTCAACGAAAAGTGTCATCCTCTGTTTAAACTAAAAACCGTGTTATACTTAA
Organism: Steromphala cineraria; assembly: GCA_916613615.1. Taxonomy (NCBI): domain Eukaryota; kingdom Metazoa; phylum Mollusca; class Gastropoda; order Trochida; family Trochidae; genus Steromphala; species Steromphala cineraria. The sequence goes on from OU744733.1 coordinate 47,753,402, forward strand.
GAATGTATTGGATCATTTGAACTACTTTTAAGTGTTTATCTTCATGAATAGAACAAGTCACCATCAGAGGATTTTCATTATTGTCAAAATACCTGTCTTTATGATAAGATTTTGAACACTAAAACACATGAGCGTCGTCAAGGATTGAAACAATGATTCTCAGATGTTCATTTGAATGAATAGAATTAATCTTTTTTTTCAAACACATCACACACGAACCCATTCTCTCCCCACAGAGGCAATTCAGTCATACCTGAATTCAGGTATGACTGAGTTGCCTCTGTGTGGAGAGAATGACACGAACCATCATATTTGTCAATATAATGATCGTGTTAAACGTCACATGAAGATGCTGGTTTTGTCAATCTGACACAAATATGACATTTTCTCTGTCAAAAAGACTTCCTTCAACATGAAGCTATGGCTCATAACCCACTGAATTGTAAACATTACTGACAAATTCTATACTTTTGACTCAAATTGAGGATTTATTTTGCAATTGATGTTACTTACATATATGCATTATCTGCCCACAGAGGTAGATCAAGACATTGAATGTCGACCCTATCTCTGTTCGAATAAGACTTAATCCGTGGTTTCCTGCACATTCCTCAGGCAAAAAGAATCCACCACAATCCAATTGATATTGTAACATATCACACACTTCTAGAATGGAAATGGTGGTTTATATCAATTTTCCTTTGCCATGATCCTGTACCAAAAAGGATGATTTTAGGACAGTGTCGCTGTGTGCATAACTAGCTTTGATTGCATCCAATGAGGCATCTCCCCATCGTCCTCTCAAAGCTTAAATGGTCAGTTTTCACACTTACTCATTTAAACCTTGCTGTCGACACTTCACTTTTCTTTGCTTGCTCTCTAGCTTACTAAACATAGTCCTATCAGAAAGCCTTTTACAAAAGAACATTGTAATGACAAATACATGGGAGACCTTTCTGTTGACTGAGCAAATTGTAAAGAGTGAGTAGTGCAGATTAAGTACAGATATATATATATATATATATTATATATTATGAAGTTTTAATCAATCAGTGCAAGTATTATAACACCGAAAACAACCGGGAACATAATTGTTGATTAACCGAGGTCAACCAACACAGTCAAGAAAAAAGCTTCAGATTTTGGTTGTAGCAAGGGAGATAACTAGAAGTGACAAATTATCGCCGGAGAGGACACTGTAATCGAACCAGAAAAGTCAAGGGTCGACAGCAAGGATTAAATAAGGCAGGTCCAGCGACTTGCGTTTTAATCTTTACGTAGGAAGAAGGCATCTCCCATTCTAGCTCACAAACTCGGCTAATTGGAACAGAGACTTGATCTGTAAAAAATGACATGTACATGTATTGCGTTAGATGAAAATTGAATGTTCATCCAAGGTGTAAATGTGAATGTCGATCACTTTTTGGTTATTTTGTCACTGTCTTTAGACATACCTCATGAAACTCCTTATCAAACTAAACACCTTTTAAAAAATTATTTTCTTGCTTACGCTCCAATCTTACTACATGTTGCTTTCCTTTCTTTGTTATGTTCATAGTGATGATTGTTAAGGTTCATACAAGTGCAAAGCCTGCGGCTAGCAGAACATAATAATATTGAGGTTATCAGGTATTAAGCTGCTTGTTATATACATAAAACTAATGGCATGGAAGTCTATTGAAAAATAAAATGCTAAAAATCGTTAATGGACGAGGAAACACAGGCCTGATTTATCCATGGGTAGCAACTAAAAATCCAAAATAAACTATTCTTAACTGTTAAGCCAGGGAGAGGTAAAGTGCTTTTTGAAACATCAATATCGATATATTGATATAATGCATAAAGACATAAATAGAACGAAACATTACGCAAATGCATTATGTGGACGTGTTGCTTAATCAGAAAAAAACGTTAACTTGTGTTAAGAAATGTTCCCTGTTGCATTTGAGAATGTGGGGTTATTAAAACAGTTGTGATTCTAAAATAAACAAAGTAATATATTTTCTGTGAGTCCCTTAACAAAATGAATACAATTTTGTCAAGTTTTAGTCGTATTCATTGTAAACAACAATTACATGTACGACAAAGGAGAGTCTTCTTTAGGAAAAAGGGTCAAGCGTTGATGAATTATATTTTTCGTAATGATATTTTTTATTACGCCCTGAGAAACATCAAAGTGAAATATAACTGATTAACAACACTTTATAGAAGAGGTTGCCTAGTTATTTAAGTGTTGTACATGTATATGGATAAGTAGTCAACGAAAACACGTTCAAACAGTTAAAATTCGTATGGTGTGATTATATTTATACATTATTTGCTCGAGTCAAACACGAGAGAGAATGCTTGAAATATACTTTAGAAGACTTCAATAATGTCACATTTTACATCATTCACTTCAACATAAACGAGATATTATAATCAATACGGTAAGGTTGAGCAAGGCATGAAATACAAGAGTCATTATCAACTTTCAAAAGAATTTTAAATGATTTTGTTACATAAATTATTTGCATCTGCATAGTTTTAAGACAAGTTAATAAGATGAAATAATTACTGGACTGTGTTGTCTTCAGTTTATTTAAAGAGGGGAATATTGTACTTTCATTCGTTTACATCCAAACCGGTATATGACCCTGTAATCTAAACATTTCCTCACCATTAAAGATTAAATATACAAAACCGCCCACCAATATGCTAAAGCTTGATCTTGAGGGGCATCTGTATATACATGGATAAATCCTAAGGAAGGTGTGTTAGTGAAATCATGCACTGATGGCGTTAGAGACTTCATCTGTTAATTAACCCTTATGTCGGTGGTGGAAAAAGGGCTTGTCAGTTTAGTTGTTTTGCAAATAAAATGTTTATAATATTTTACTTTGAAGGGATGCATATGTGTGTTGATTGTTGGATGTACACCTAAATATAATTTCAAAGTCAAAATATATGGTTCTGATGCAAGATAAAGAACGTAAAAGGTCTTTAATCTTAAAATCGTTACGGAATATCGTATTTACTTAATTATCTTCTTGTTCCTTTATTTGTTGTACCTAAGGTGATGAAAAAATACTTTTTAAAAACACGTTGTATTCCAGAGTCCTAAACACTTGTTACACGATTCTATTATTACGAGTTCATTCATAACCTTTGTTCAGTGCAACCTGAACCTTCGTGTGCAAAGAGCTTTGAACTTTTTTATTGTTGATTGTGACGTACATTTGTAAGTTATTACATTTTTGAAAATATGTTGCCAATATGCAATATTTTACACAATGTCACATGTAAAGAGGCCAAATCATTAATATTTCTGTGATGCATGCATAGGCCTAGTAGGTAAAAACCTTGTAATTTAATCATTTGTCGGAATTGAAGTTATAAGTAGAGAAAATAAAAGAATAAATGCATAAAACCATGTAATTTATGTTTCTGTGATCACACGTGACATATTCAGGACAATCGCAAGAACGACTGCAAATGAACCAGATATATAACTACACTCAAAAAGAGAAATCAGTTTTTTCCGCAACAGTCCAAAATGAAAAGTTTCTTAATTAAAGGGACAGTAGCACATTTTAGGGGGAATACAAGGTGATGTCAGGAAAATTAAAATAAATTGTTCAAATTATAAGACAATGTATTTAAACTATGCAATTCCCTTTTCTTACACACAATGAATTGAAGGTGTTCACACAGAAATGGCCGCAAATGGACCTTATGTGACTCTTTATAATTTGACATTTTTAATTCAATGGTAAAGGTATTATTTTGATATTGTCAAAAATCTCATTAAACAAACCAATCATCTATAGGCGGAGAAGAACTTATAAAGAAATTGGCGGCCATTTTTTTAATTTTTACAGTATATGTTTGAGTAATTACTGCTTCACTTAGTTTAAATGCAATGTCTTTCAAGTGTAACCATTTATTTTAATTTCTTGCCATCACCTTATAATTATTCTCCATAAGAAACGTGCTATCCCAATTTAGACCTGACACTGAGAGCTACCTTGAAACCGGTTCCTCGTTAGGAGGGACTAGAAGTACTGAACTTGTGCTTTTGTTCGATAATGAGTTGTGAAGAAGACATGCCCATATAAAAGACACATATTTTGATATCTGTTTTATACTCAACATTGCGTTGGTGGGTGAGCATTTGGGTCGCAGCTGGGAATCAGGAATTCCTAGCTCACTTGAGTGTACTTTATCGTTTTGTCAAGACTACAAGACGATTAAAAAAAATATTAAGTTCAGCTTTTTCATCATTAAGTGATTTATCATATTCGTTTGACTTAAATTCAAGGTCAAGGCTGTTCAAACGCTGTTAAGTACACTGCAAGTTTCTAGAAACACATGTCGAAGTGTAAGCTAGGGTTCAACCTTTAAGCTTTCAGTTGATACGGCACATAATTAGGTTACTCATCCATCCTGCGAGCCATGCCAAATGTTGCTGAACTTTGCATCAAGAACACAAATCAACGTTTGTGGTCTGTAGATTGTCTGTAATAACATTGTAAATCGAAAATTTTGAATGACATTATTTGGCTCCACTGTCACGTAAAAAAATACCAATACACCATATTAAAGTACGTTTCAGTAACGGATACATGTCCGTACGTTCACATCTCGTTGGATTTATTACATTTAAATGTTTTCTTTACGAAACCTTTGTTTCTCAATTAATTGATTTTTGCTTTTATCAAATCAATTGTCCTAATTACGACGAGTGTACCTTTTATCATTTATTAAATGTTGTCTTTGTAGTTAATCAAAAAGGGTGCAAATAACTGTTTTCTATGGTGCTCTTTATGCAAGCTTGAAATGTCGTTCTGAAAGTGTAACACATTTAATAGAATTATAAGAGCAAACTTATCTCACGAGAATATCTTAATGACGTTATTTGTAATGAACAATGACATTGACACGATCAAGTTATCTATGGAATATTTCATTTTGTTATTTATAGAAACGTAAAAACATAATGTTGCGGTCCAATCAAACCATACCCGGATGAATTATTGTGTAATGATAGCCATCATTCAAAACATCATCCCAGAAGGCCCAGAAAGCTGAAACCTTGCAAACAGACTTCTGGACCATTGGGGATTTAAATTTACAGCCTTGTTGACACTGTGACACCAGGCTTTTTCTCAAAACTACCTAGAAAGTTGAAATCGTATGTACAAACTCTCAGATATAATAATATATAATTTTGGTGATCCCGTAGCCCCTAATAAGGTGAACAAATGTAACGTATACACTAAATCATTAATTTCAAATTTGGAAGCCTTCTTACTTCGTTACAACTTTTAAAATGTTCTTTTAATGTTTGAGCAATTTTCGATTCTTGAAATGATTACCTGTAGCTGAAATCACCTAAAGAGCATCTTCCTACGTAGAGCCTAAAAGGCCAGTTTCCAAACTGTCATTTTATGCTTTGCTGCAGAGACTTTACTTTTCTGTGCTGCTATAGTGCCCCTACAGAGTAGAGAGCAAGCACAGAAAACTCAAGGCTATGCAGCAAGGCATAAAATGACAGTTTGGAAACTGGCCTTTTAGGCTCTGCGTAGGAAGATGCCTAAAGAGGGAAACCACATTTGCCACACAAATTGAATATGAAGCTACAGAGCCAGTGACTCTGATTTAACTTATATTTATCAAACTGTCCTCTACTTCTTGTTCCCAGTATCCATCACACACACACAAACATTTCATATATAGCACTTCACATTACTTGTTCGTTAACTCATCAGAAGAAATGCACATTACAGTTCGTGTCATTAATGTGATATTCAGTTGAGAAGAGCGAACGCATCATTTAGCAAAATGTAATTAAACTTAATTACAATGCAGATCATGTAACATGGTGTAATCAGTCGAAGACTATTCCCCCGGCCACAAATCAATTCTGCTCACAATAATGTCATTTTTAAATTACGGAATGGGAATACTTAAAAAAGTATCACTGATGGCGTGTACAAGAAAACCTCTAGTCTATTTTATAAGTTATCAGATTTTTAGTTTGTCGTTCCAAACACTCAACAATAGCACCAATGTAAAATTTCTGGCAATGAAAAAGTCAAAATAATTTGAACCAATCAATTCAAGTATTTATTAATTCTGTTGTTCTTAGTAAAAAGACATTGGACAAAAACTATTGTGTTATTTACGTCAGGAAATCTTTCTTTTTTCTTGTTTATCTATTTTTGAAGAGGATACAAGTATTAAGGAGGATACTAATATCAACTACGCAACTAGTTTTCCCGCTTCCATTGTTTATGGCCAACCCTAGCCTCATAGTAATGTCTTAACAACGTATCCACTCAGCAATCGATAACACATAAGGGAGGTCATTATCAGCAATTGATATCATACATATGCTGACATTTTGTATCATGAAATAATCGAATTGAAGTACAGTTAAGGGTCACATTATCTATTTCACTAATGATAGACCTTATGTGAGTACAGTGCCTGTAATGTTTCTATTCATATATTAATAGTCAAACGGGAAAATAGAAAATTTCTTACCTTAACATGTCAAAGATAATCATGATGAGGCTGTTTGGTACTACTGTTTGGTAAAACAAAATATAAATGAAAATGCCAAAATCAAAATATGCCTTATGTGCTCATGGATTGTGCTCATGGATAGATCTGGGATCAGTTATAAAAGCTTGTCACAGGGATAACGTTAAAAGACCAAGGACCAATGTTATCATTTAATCCAAGTTCAAAATAATTTAAACCAATCAATTCAAGTTTTTATAAATTATGTTGTTCTCAGTAAAAAATAAATTGGAAATAAAACTATTTTGTTATTCACGTCAGGAATTCTTTCCTTCTTGTTTGTCTATTTTTTAAGAGGATAAATTGCCGTATTAAGAAGAACACTATAATCAACTACGCAACTAGTTTTCCAGTTTCGATTGTTTATGGCCAACCCCAGCCTCATTGTAATGTCGTAACAACGTATCCACTCAGCAATCGATAACACATTAGGAAGGTCATTATAAACAATTGATATCATACAAAGATGTATACTGATATTTGTTAGCATGAAATAATCAAAGTACCTTTAAGGGTCAGCTAATCTATCTTGTTAATGATATCAAAACTATTGACCGTATGTTGGTAAAGTGCCTGTTGTGTTTCTATTCAAATATAAATAGTCAAATGGGAAAATAGAAAAATTCTTACCTCAATATGTCAAAGATAATAATGATGAGGCTGTTTAGTACTGGAAAGAAAAATATAAATTTGTTTTAAAAACTAGATATACATGTTTTCTAAAAACAATAAATCTATATTATTTGATCTGTTTAATATAAAGTAAATATCAGAATTTCAAAATATCCGCTAATAACTATCGATCCCAATAGAAATTCATGCAGTTATCCTTATATGTTATGCAGCGATGCATCAAGATTTATTGGTAATAAACCCATCCATGCGACTATGTTTTATGGTTATATCCTGTGTTGGAAATAAATTCCTGGTGCAGCTGATTAACCAGGAAACAACACATACATGATAAATTCTTCAAGTCAATGAGCTCAGATGTGCCGATACATGTCAAACAGTAAAGTGACATAAAACTTGAACAGCAAAACATAAATCCTCATTGTAAATCTTTTCATTCTTTTTTTTTTTTATTTGTACAAGAAATGTTTTTAACTATTCAATTTACCATAGGAAGTCGCTTATTATATCATTAGCCAGTCTAGGCTTCCCTTGAACTCTTACAAATTATAAGAAAAACGTATCAGAAAAGGCACATTGTTTGTCATATTTCAAAATATCCTACCTAAATATGTCAGAGACAATCAGATGGGGCTGTTTGCTACTACTGTTTGGACAGAAAAACGTAAATCTATTTTAAAATCTGGCTATACATCTTTCCTATAAAACAATAAAACTGTATTAGTTGAGCTGTCTGATATGTAGAAACTTTCAAGTGGAAGAACGATCGATCACAAGAGAAATTCAGGCAGTTATCCTGTGTTATTTGAAGCGATACTTAAAGATTTATTGGTAATAAACGCATCCATGCGACTGTTTTGGGTGGTTCTATCCGGCGTTGGTAAAAACTTCTGGTTCAGCTGATTAACAATGAAAAAATCACACATGGTTAGTTCTTCAAGTCAATGAGTTTGACCCCACAATGCATGTCAAACAGTATAGTGACTCAAACACTTTAACACAAAACATAAATCCTTATTTTATATCTTTCATTATATTGTTTTTCATTTGTACAGGGAATGTTTTTAAATATCCCATTTACAATAGGCCCCTGATTATCATATCATAAGCTGGTCTAGGCTTGCCTTGAACTCTAACCAATTCAAATTCACATTTCCCAAACCAAGTAACTACAACATTTTGCTCAAACTGTGTTACCTAACTGAAACTACCCAGCTGGTATCACATAAGTTTACATATGTTTCAGATTTCAGACACTGCTGATGAATATTTCCAAAATTAACCTCAATTTTGATTTAAAAAAGAAAGAGTTGATCATGCTCAAGCAATGAGAGAGAATATTTTAATAAGGCAATTCTTTTAGGCGTTTAAAATACTAAATTAAAAAAAAAAAATACTGGATCTTTTTTCGTTAAATTAAAGGTTTACTAAATATTTTTTCTTTCCTACGAAATCTCAAAATATATCAAATATGTGTTGACTTTTTCCTCCAGATATATATTTTTGCAAATATTTTCGTTCTCGTACATATTAAAGATGAATGATTCTGCTCATTTGCTTGTAGCATATTTCAGTACAAGTTTACATGTATGTACACATAATATAGCATTTTTATTGTGAAAAATGTCATTCCTTTAAACATTTGAAGAATCCAGATTTGAAAATTTATCTGTGACGCATTATTACTCAATATGTTTCAAACCCCTAAAATTGAGATATAAGAATATAATCCTGACAAACTGTCTTTTTTTTCTCATTGAAAAATCCTTAATGTTACATTTCATTTTAACGTCGATTACATGATTATGAGGATATGAAAATTTCGTTTTTATGAAAAAAATGGCATTTATGTAAACGATTATAATGTACGTGATCACGCTCTGCTATTACGAAAGGTACCATTCAACAAACACAGTTGTTGACATTATGTACATAAAAGAACATCAGGTATAGCACATTCGTGATAAGGATATGAATTGTTGTAATACATGGTCACGATGTACTTGTAAGGGGCTATTTCGAGTTAAGATACAAACAAATTACCTTCATAAATGTAGAAACATGAACCATGTTTCCTGCCATAAGTGTCATTAGTCAATATTATTTGTGTTCTCATCGAGCGGTAGTGTACAAGGACATAAATATATTGATTACACATCAACATGTAAGAGTCACGTTTAAGAGAGGTGTGTTCATTATTATTTACATAAAAGTAATATGAACGCAAAACAACAGGAATGTTTTCTGGATTCAAACTTTAAACTTTCAATCTTCAACGTGTTAAGTTCTAACATGAAATCCAGTTACATTCAGTGTTAAAACCTTGTTAGCATCTTCACAGTTTTGAAAAGATAAGGTGATTGATCACTTAGACATTATCTTTAACATCAACCAAATATTTTGTGTAAGAGTATAGACTGAACTAGTGGTTAGTGCTGCTAGATATTTTGACAGACGTCAGCGAAACCCATATTACATGATATTTGTAATAGGTACACTAACATGTGAACAAATTGAGGTAAGTAGCTCTTGTTTATCAACATCCCGAACATCAGAGGACCCACATTATAGTTTCTATAAAATAATAGTTATCATACTCTTATTCTATTCATGTTTTATCAAATATTATTTGATCTTGATCTCTGAAAGTTTTTTTTATTATTATTATTATTATTATTATTATTATTATTATTATTATTATATGGATATTTATATAGCGCGCATATCCGACCACTCGTGGTTTCTCAAGGTATTTTGTCCCCTGGTCAATGCCATTCTTTCACCGTCCGATCATTTTTCCAATTCAACTCCCGGGGAGTATTCAACCGGCATCCATATGTGGCACTCAGGTTAGGTACCATTCTATGCCTCACAGGGTACCCATTCACAGCTGGGTGAACTGAGACACATAGTCACAGCGGTTTGTCCAACACTGCTGAACGCTGATAACCGACAGCTCGGCGTATGCACGTGTTCATGTATCCACCATTCAGCCACTGACATGAATTCGTTGGATCTTTTAAGTGCGCAGTTTTTCTTGCACTACACACAAGGGCTCAAGGGTGACACTTACAGAGTTCAAGTAAGGAAATATTTCCTTAATTCATTACAAGAACGAAAGCAATATTCGTTTCTTAAATGTTCTTGTTATTAGAATTGACAGTTGACAAAGTTTAAAGTATATTTATATTCTAAGATTAACTGAAGAGCCTTTGAGTTTCTGGTGGGAGGGAATAAGACTTTAAGATTGAACTTAAGTGATGTTTCATCTTTCCTTTATACAATAAGATCACTTCTAAACAACATTTTTAAATTTAACACAGAAACAAACACCAATATCTTACCATGCAGTTTTGTTTGTACTTTAAGTTTTACATGTGTCAGATAATACGACAATGTTATCCCTCAAATTCAATGTAATCAATGAGTTACTTATACTTAATATCAATTCACCTTCCTTTACATAAAAAATATTTAATCAATAGATTGATCTCTTATGATTTTCAGTTTAATTATATTTTTTATCAGTATGATATATACATAGTGATCTAGTAACTCTCTTCTTAAGCTCATCGACAGGGTTTGATCATCTGAGCAAAAATGAACTTAGTAAAAAAGAGGTCATGCTTTTTGTTTTTTCCAAAATGTTTGTGTTTGATATTCCCGTGATGATCTTTCCAAAACTGTCTTGATTCTACTTTGCTTAAACTCATCAACAAATACTTTGAAGAAACAAAGAACTTACTGAAATCAAGCTGAAACGCAATTGATCATGCTGACTGATAATATGATGATATAAATGATTGATTGGGATAAAAACCGAAATAGGAAAGTTTCAATACATTTATAAAATATATTGAATGTGAATGTGAATTCAATACACAAAACAGCTTAAACTAAACTTGAACAACAAATGCAGAACAGAAGCGAAAATCCTTTCCATGGTTATGAAACATTGGTGTTTTATTTGTTTCTGTTTTTTCTTTTCAGATTTTAGATGAAGAGTGAGCAGTGACGTATAACTTCATTGACAAAGATGTTTATTATTAATGAAAATTTTACATCATGTCCGGATGCTTCTTACATAAAGCCTCCAGCTGCAGGCAACTGAAGCTCAGAATCTCAGGAAACAAAACACTCCAGTACAAAAAAAATGTCAGTAATATCAATATCTTTATTGAACCAGATCTAATTTAATCTTAACTGGTATGGCTAATAGTCAGTACTGATAACGTTTGATGACATTGACGGATAAACTTTCGTATCAGAATCTTAGCCTACTAACTGTCAAATCGATAATTAATTCTATTCAAATAACAATTAACAATAACAAATTCCTATTGTACGAAATCTGTGAAAACTAACGAATTAAAACATGTAATCCTCGGTCTTTTCAATAAAAACATTATACTTTACATCTTTATCAAAGTTAGATTCATACAAATAGGACAGAGTATTTAACATAGGAAAAGCAGCAAAAAAGCTTCCTAATTCCACTAAAACAGATTATGTCCCACATGGTCTATTATCACATTTACTGCGAATCGGACTACCACATTTGTAAAACCTCTCGCCCACTCTCGCTCATAATCTCGGAAAATCGTACATCACTTTAACAGAAGGACTCAGCAATATCAAAAGCATTATTGGACCACATCAATCTTATCCTAAACACAACTTCCCCTGGGAGACATCAAAGTTAAAGCAACTAACCTCGCACATATCAGGATAAGGAACATTCTTTGAAACTATGAAAACTAATCGTAATCCTTAGAAGAATAGTGCTATTATCTACCGCCAGTTTATAAAAATCTAACTACATCAAATCATCTGTAAATCACGTGTGCTCTGTTTATCTGGCTGCTTATTCGTTGTTTCCTTTGACAACAACCCATTTTCCGTCGTAGTTAACCTTCCTGCTGCATACACTTATCACACATTGCATAAATTAAATTAATCTTTCTCATCAATCATAGAAAAGTGTTGAGGAGATATAATTGTCATGTCTTTTGCTACATATTGCAGCTTAATTATTTTGTGAAATATTGGGCCTTTCACAATTTGTAAATTGTATTCATAAGCACTTACCTGCTGGTACGTATTGGTGTTATTCAATGATGCACTTTTTTTCGTTTGAACTTTCCGAACTTTTTAGTTTCATATCTTATGATGGATATTGAAAGGTTTTAGTATTGCACTTATAAACATGTACATGTACATCTCAAGATAAAATTGTTTTGTATTTACAGGAACGTTTCTTTCAGAGCGTATATTTTGAGTGTATTGCATTTAAATTCATGTACATAAATTATTTTTGCAAGATGCCTTAAGTTTCCTATTCTATTTGCACATCTATGTGAATGAAACTATTATTGATGATGTCTTTGCATCGTGGTAGCTATGCCAAAAATAAACGAACATGTATGATGTATTTGTGTCGCATAATTTACAAATGGAGAGTAAATGTACATTACATGTTTGATTAACAGGAAAGGACAAGTGAAACAAGGAAATAATTAAACAAGTCTTCTGCTCAGTCTTATGTCTCCTGGGTTGACGACTGTAATCTGTAGTTTCAATGTTACTCTGCAAAAGTGTCTTAAGAATAGCTTAGTGTTATCGATTAAGGATCAGTTAACTGAGACTTTGCCAGATGATCAAAGCTTGTGGATGTCACAGAATAGAATTACCTAAGAGACATTTGAGAACATTTTTAATGTATGATAAATACAACACATGAGTCACATGTTTGATGTACGATGTATTATCACATAATCATATTAACAAATAGAGGGACCTAATAAGTTATGAGTGTGATATGCGGAATAATCAAAGATGCTAAATAAATAAGAAACAAATATGTCTTCTGGTCATATAGACCATATGTTGGCATAGTGTATGATTTTAATTTTAATGAATGATGTGCCATTTATGTCCTACCTTCTCAACATTAGCCTAGTTCTCCACAAATACAAAATACCACCTGAATGGTTGACTCAAGGGATACCAGACTGAGTTCTTGATCCAAATTTGAGAACACTAAAGATACACTAAACAATCTTGCCATTGATTAATTTACCAAATGGGTTCTATTCATTATTCATATAGGTTAGCCACATTAGTTGTTTGGTTCTTTAGGAAAGCGTTGTAAATACACTTAGAGAAGAAAATCTTACTTGACCATGTTTGCTGATGAGAATATTGATGAAAGCCTATCATCTCTTTTAAAAACATTTACTTGATAAGGATTGAATATTTGATCATGCAGAGCTCCTCGACCTTCGAAATAGGGACGTTCTTTCCTGTTGGGAAAACTAGCTTAACACTGCTAAACAGATAAAGACTCACACGTCTGAAGTAATGAGTTCCAGACTTTCAAAGAAAGATCTTAAATTATAAATTTCCATTTTTAGATTCTAAAGAACCTGCAATTGACTTGAACTCAGGAATCCCCTCAGTATTGAGAAAGTTAGCTGACAAAAAACATTTCTCTTCTACGTTAATTGATCCGTCACACAGATCCATGTTCAAATGGATTGGATATGCTATCAAGGTTTTCGTTTTTTGCATCAACTTTCTTTTTTGTGTGTCAGAAAATCATTAGTTTTGACACATCAATTATTCAATTTCAATCCCAACGAAGTAACACATGAGCAAGGTGTGTGTCTCCAGTCATCGATTTAATAATTAAACTGAAATAGTTGTCTTTTTACCCTAATTCATTTTATTTGTTGTTCATGTATCACCATCGTTGGAAATGCATGAACTTCATGACAAAAATCAATATATTATGTAATTCAAAACCACAGGCCCAAGCTGATATCAATGTACACACTTCCCAAAATATACACATGAGTAAAGTTTTCTTAGAATGCATTGTCTTAAGAAAAGGAAAAGTTTAACACATCATTTCAATGGTATGAATGGGGACTTTCACAAGACTGTAGACAAAGTGTTGACCAATACGTCAACATCAGTGTTTGTTCTGTTTATTCGTGTTTATAGACCAAATTTTGGCGCATAAGACATTGTATTATTTTGCTATAATTTCAATCGATTTATCAAGAGATTGACCCACTTTTTTTTAAAACACCATCGACTTGCTTGGTTACAAGTTCCACATGCTTTAATTTTCTGCATGTTGTTTTTGCTTTACTAGTTTTCGTAAGTGCATTTTTGGAAATCTACTTTCAGGCAGGTGGTTCCATTCATCTTGCAGAGCTTGAATTGACTCTTGACTGTTGGCGGAAACGTGTTGTCGGGCCCGAGATCTCCTGTTCAAGCTGTCCCAGAGGTGTTCAATGGGTGATAAGTCAGGAGAACACGCTGGCCACGGTAAAACATTGACATTGTTGACTGCCAAAAAGTCCTGTACGATACAAGCTGTGTAGGGCCTGCCGGTGTCTTGTTTAATCAGAACACCCTGGGGCTGTTGTTGGAGGTAGGGCAGCACCACTGGACTAAGGATGTCATCTCTGTCACGTTGCGCGTTGAGATTCCCATTGATGACGATGACTGGCGTCTTCTGGTTCCCACAAATGCCTCCCCACACAATAACACTACCACCACCGTTAAGAATGACTTCTCTAACGAACAAGCATCTGTCCTTTCACCTCTTCTGTCAACTCGAAAGAAACAGAACCGACTTTTGTCTGAAAACACCACACGTTGCCAACGTCGCAATGTATTCACCAATCGTAGTCCTCTGTCTTCAGGAGTCAATAACTGTACTATGAACGATCGGAAGGCCCGGATACCTCCTTTCCGTAGTCTTCTGGCCACTGTCTGTGGGCTTACCCGCCGACCAAAAGCATTCAGTGCTGATGAAGTCACCGTCAGGAAGTGGTTTAGCCGGTGCAACGTTTGAGGATGCAGGTCTTCCTGTGGCGTGGGGACCCATGGTCTTCAAGTCCTGGGCTAGTCTGATGACCATCCAGTCTGTCTGAATCACTGCACCAAATTTCCAACTGTAACACGGGTACAGCTAAAGGTTCTTGCAATGTGAAAGTGCTTGGCGCCCATATCAATCATTCCCAGTGCTCGGTGACGTTGTTCTGCTGTCAGTCTCGGCATTTTTTAGTGTTCTTTTTGCGTTTTCACGTGCATATTGCCTGGGAAATTTGAGGTCAAACAAGCTTGTGTTGTGCTATGTTCTCATACCTATTTGGGTTTGAACCAGCCCAACTAATATGTAACAACATTGTTCTCAAATGTGCAAAGTTTTTTTTGTATTCAGTTTATATACATAAAGATGCCATTTGAAAAGAACTTATGATAATTTACAACTCCTTCTTTGGTGCATCTCTATATTATAATTATTGCCTGTTGAATAAAGCCAAATGCCATATTGAAAATTGCAAAGGACACAGAGAAACCAACACGTACGATACAACCTTGATTAAGTTGACAGTGCACACCGTAGAAGTCTTTTTATGAATCTTTGTATAATTAATAAATGAATCCAATATCGATTATGAAGTCATCATAATCTTAACTGTCATTTTATATTCTTAATGCCTGACAGATTTCCTAGAGGATCTTTGTAATGGAAATGAAAATGTATATGTAATCAATGCTTATTCCCAAGAGGAAGACGTCATATACATCATTGAAAGGTCACTGCACCACAGGCCCAAAGAAACCACCTACGCATTTATAAGCCTGTATGGTCCCTTTGAAGATAAGACAAAAGCATCATAGCTGAATATTAATATGCTCAATTAATACAATAGTGGTGTGAATTCCTTTACCATTTAGGTTAGGAGATGTTATAGAAAACATGAAACAATGGCTATATAAAATAATTATTCCAAAAGTATTTTGAAAGTTCTTCTTCGTCACATAAATCAAGTAAATTACGATATTGATCTTTTCTCATTTTCTTATCTCTTCATACTTTGTTCTCAGTCACCATCTGCCATTTTTCTGTTTGTATAATTGTAACTTAATTATATACATTCTAATGAGAGATGATTTTAAGTTGAACAACCTTTTCCCAATCCTTTTCCAAGTTCTTTATACATTCAAACATTATCAACATTTGCTACACACTACGGGAAAGGCGTATTAAGTTTGATAAATTGCCCACACTCTCTTTCGTTATTAATTTGATATGTTGAAACCTAAATAATAATGTTTTGGTGGTTATTAAAACGTAATGTGCCAGCAGATATGCCAATGACAATAGTTGAAATGTTAAAAATCAATCTAAGAATACTTTGTTACATATTTTTTTGTATTTGCTTTAAAATGAGAAAAGGTGTTTCTGAAATTGCAATTTTCTCACATAAAATATTTTACATCTGCTGAAAATCGTAATTTGTGTATGTAGGCGCTATTCGTTGAAGATAAAGCAAGCATACTATTATGACCAAGATTCTATTTCACCAGCCTGCGGGTGATAACCCCATCACTACACGCAAACACTGGAGCCTATGTCATGATTTTTTAAAAAACCATTAGAAGTAAACGTACATATATATTCCCGATTTCAAAAGACCCTGTCCTGAAACAAACTTAAAGAAAGGCCGTTTCTGCAATATGTTGGTCATCATGAAATCACACTATTAATATTAACATGGATATTTGTTAAACCAATCTGATATGTCCTGCACTTCAGTTTTAGTTGTTCCAGATATGTTTTGGGCTAACTTTTAAATCATAATTTGGTAACATAAAAGTATGTTATGATGTGAATGTGTTATATAAAAAGTTGTTCCACAGGAGACATAGTTTGTGATTAATGTAGACATTTCCCATCAAGAAGTTTATTATGTAACTGTTATTTTATTTATATTATATTATATAATATATGTATATTCAATATTTTTTCATAAAGCATAATGTTGTCATCTGAGGGATATTAATCGAAATATTTAACCTTTATAAATACAACTGACAATAATGTTTAAAGGGATGTAAAGAATTATTTTAAAACCTGAAAGAAAATGCCGCATAATCTTATGTTGTCTTTTGTATGATAAATCAAATCATGTATTTTGGACAAATAATCATGCATAAGATCGTCCATATAGGGCAGAATGCGTTGGTTTTTATTGTTTTCTTAAATGAATCAAGAAAAATTATTTATAACACGATTGGCTCTGAAATGCAATAGATTGCATTTGTTAAATAAACACGCCAGCCTGCAGAAGTAGCAGCAGTATAGTAGAAATAAGAAATTATCAATACTCAAAGTTTAAAGTTTAAAAAACATAGTAGCAAATACCTGGCGTAAAGAGTATTATAATGACATAAAAGTGTTACTATCGTTTAGCAGTCGTTATGAATATGACCCTTTTTGACAAATTTCCAACGATTTCTCCAAAAAATAGAAACGATTGATCCCTTTTGGTAAATTTACTACTGGTGCTTCAAAAAATAATTATGAATGTCTGTCCATTCATGACAATAACAATATTCATCTGTTGAGGTAAACACGTCTCATATCATTAATCGTGGCTGCTTATTAAGCAATTAGCTACATGTATCTCCCTAACTGGATGAGATGTACATATATCACCCAGGAAAATACATATATCACCCAGGAAAGAACAGATAACATTTAAATACATGTATGTACGTTGTCAAAGGGACACTGAATTGATATCCTTCTAAGGTAAGTATTTCCTGATCTCAGTCTTAGACCGACAAAATCTTCAAAGGTCGACCGTTACAAACAAGGATGTCTGTTGATTTCGAATGACTGAAGGTCATTGGCGGGATAAACATTTTGTTAATATTATCGTAATCTTAAAATTTACCTCGACTACGGGAAGTGTAATAATCACAATGATTTTCAAAATAGAAGCATGAAATGACGCCATAACAAACTGTTTTAAATAATTATAACATTAAAAATCATATTAATACCCTTCGCTGATCTGACAATGCTAAGATACGTATTATTCTTTTGATAATAAAAGATGCAGCTATGTTTAGAGTTAAAGACTTCTGTTACTAAAATCCAGCTATTTGAGCGACTATTAAAGAGATATATATTGACTCGTGTGTCCTTCAATCTGAATTTGATAGGGATCTCTTGTCAAACGACGGTAAGTGGGTTCTGAAAAGGTACATGTATGATTACACCACACAATACTGCTTGTGTACATAAAAAGATGCAAACCTATGGTGTACATAAGTGACTTGCCTTAGAGACAGAGACGGTAAGTGGGTTGTGAAAAGGTACATGTATGATTACACCACACAATACTGCTTGTGTACATAAAAAGATGCAAACCTATGGTGTACATAAGTGACTTGCCTTAGAGACAGCATTGGCTTCAGTCTACCGTCAGCAGACATGGTCAATGATGCAACATTCAGACATAGGTTCATCAAATATACCAGCAAATTTGCATAAGTGAGAACAAGGTGAAATGATGGAACCAGGCTGCACATCTTTATTCAAGGTAAGGGGTCTATAGCATTTGGCATTTGTTTGTATTTTCTATGATTGAGGAGATGACCAATATTGATAAAAGTTCTGTGTCACGTGACTTAGCACTAATATCTCCTACTTTGAGAGGTTTATCACATCCTGTTTCTTATGAAAAAGCAAATTGAAATGGATATATCTAACAATAAGTACAGTAGAACACGGATAAAGCGAACACGGATATAGTGAACACTCGGATATAGCGAACAAATTTCAAGTCCCGTCCCTATATAATATCATTAAAATTATCTGCGTATAGGGTACACCGGATATAGCGAACAAAATTCTTTGGTCCCTTGGAGTTCGTTATATCCGAGTTCTACTGTATAAGAATATGTTTAGCTGGTTTTATCAAATACTCACTCTCAATTACAGAGGCTTACTATATCAATACAATAATATTTAACATTATATCTTGAGTTTTGTTTTTTCCTTTTTAACAAAAGACCTTTTCAAACCCTTTTCAGGATACATGTATCATCCTAAAATTGGTTTTGACTTATAAGGCTCCTACTATGTTTCCTTCTATATTTCATTGCATATGCTTTCAAGAATCATAGTTTCAAATCACTGAACATAAATTTGAACATAAATATATCGACTGATGCTTATCAAAGTTGTTTCTGTTCAATGTGACTCCAGACATCAACTATGTCAGGAGAACTTTAGTAAGACAGTTTGACAGCAGTGGCTTTCAAATCACGTTTGTCAAGTGATGCAAACCTGGTAAAAGACACTGGCCAATAACCATTTATGTCTGTTTGTCATTTGTGGAAGATATTTTCCCTTATCTACTTTGTATCAGCCCACTCACAACATAAGTTGGTTGTCAAAATCACTGACATGGATTCTAAATCGGTTATAAGAATACTTTGGGTATTTGAAGGTACCAAATTTGTTTTAGATTTTTGGTTCAAAAGAAGAAAAATTAAATTCCATTGTCATTGATTTTCGACGTGGCTGCACCTTCTCAGAAATGCTGAAATATAATTTTTTTCTCAAACCTGCAAGAAGTAAAACATAAATTTCAGATAAAACACATTATTAACATAATTGATC
This sequence comes from Steromphala cineraria, assembly GCA_916613615.1. Classification (NCBI taxonomy): domain Eukaryota; kingdom Metazoa; phylum Mollusca; class Gastropoda; order Trochida; family Trochidae; genus Steromphala; species Steromphala cineraria. Next base: position 47,773,101 of record OU744733.1, read on the forward strand.
GCATTTTCATAAGATTATTATTCATGATTTTTTTCCTACTTTCTTGAAATGCATTTGTGAGTTCATGCCCCTTTGACAGTCAATGTTGAAACATTCGATGTTAAAATCTGTTGTTAAGGTATAAATGTATTCCTTGATTTAAACATATTCGATTTTAACAAGTTTCATTTATATGAGTGAAACGGATTAAGAGCAAATTGTTTAACTTATAAACCCCTCTCCACAGTATTAACAGTTCACATATACATTATGTATATAATCAGAATGAAACAGTATGGACACAAAAGATACAGAGAAATGACGAAAAGGAATAGAGAGTTGTAGTAACAAGGCTCACTTATATCTTTTGGTTGCTATAATATATATAATATATATATGGATATAAGTTCTTATTATCAAAGTTCATACAACTGAGTTTCAATCAGAAAAAATAACAATGATATGGTAAACGTTAATATGTCTGATTTAGACGGGTACTGTCAAAACTAAAACATTCATAAACTGTATTTTAAAATCTTCAGCTGGGACTGTAGAAATATTCTCTTATTGAAATATATATAGGTTAACATATAGGTTTATAGGTTACATATTTGATATATTGTGCAGAATCCTACATAAGTTTAGGTAACATGTGTTGATAGATCAACATTTGGATTAACTCCCCCTGCTTAACATATTATTTTATAGATGATTTATGAGCTTTGTTTCATTGAAATCAATAGACATAAGAGACTTACCAAGCTTTTGTATCCTAAAAATTGATGATGGTCGATAGAAGGAAATCAAACTGTAAAAAATAATTGAATGACAAAGTTTTATTAATGTATATTAATTTGCAATAAATGGACACATATGCCGCTCACAAAAATATTGATTTGTTTTTGGAAGATATTTTAAGATTATTTGGGATTTGGGGAAATAGGTCATTTGATCATCCCTGTTTGCTTTCTTTGATAGTATCATGTTGAATAATAAGCTAATCGTCATCTAGGTTTACAAATGTGACAAATTATTGCACTTCAAACAAACCTTCTTTGCCCATTAGATACAGTTTTACCTCGATCACTATAAGGATTATTGTAAGGCTTTTGGTCCAAAGATAACATACAATTTGGCATTCCATTAGTGGATGAATAATGGCAATGTCAATCGGATGTGGTGTTCAGAAACTACTGTAATGGAAACGATTAGAAGCTGTCAGCTGTCTATTCAAGATCAGTTAATGGATGTCATATATTTTGTGTGAGATATTAACATGACATATACACACAACCTAAAGCCTATAAAGATCGATTTTTCTCAGTTAAGTTTTCCCAATAATATTTTATAAAACACACTTCTTAAATAAGATATGCATTTGTATACATGTATAGTCTGTTATTTCTTCATATGATGTGCATGTGAGAACAGTGAAAAGGGCATACTAGTTCTAAAATATAAATAAGTTTCTGTATAATTTTATTTTATCTTTCTCTCTTAATGTCCAATTGCTTTTGTTTCTACATGTACCTACAATCATCCACTTCTAAATATAAGGATATCCCCTGAACATATTTAAAGACGTTTTGAAGAAATATTGTCTTATATGAAAACGTCATGCTGATTTATAAGTGTCAGGAGTTGTATTTTAACTTTTTTGTCAATTATGACTTTCAGAACATAGTTTAAGTCATAAAAAACAAAGTTTCTGTTTCAGATTTTAATTCACATTTCAGATGCAAGTTTGAAATCCACGATTGAAAATATTCCAATATGTAAATAGAATTTGTTGTCACAGAACGTGGCCAATTTATGACATTTGTGGAAATTTACCTTTGCATCAAGAGATCATCAGAGAGTGTAAGGCATGATGAATAATACAAAAGTCCAAATGGAAGTTTGGAGAAACCCTTAGCTAATACATATTTAAACTTTCTGGTGACATTCACTGTCTCATAATTTATAATATGTAATTCTCAATATACATGATATATATATATGTTTTTTCATGATATTTAATGTGAAAAGGCTAAGCCACATTATGTGTGTCTTCACTTTCTTAGAATGGTGTACACTGTAAAGGAACAGTCCTATTTGGGTAATTATTGTGGAAACGAAATCCAAGGGGACGCAGTGATGCATTCTATTCTCTGTCAAATTGTTGAATTTAGAACAACTAAAATGTTATCTTCACTAACATATGTACAGGGAAGAACTCGTGAACTTTGTTTCCACAAAATACCCCGACAGACCTGTTCCTGTAAAGTCTTGTAAGCTTTAAGACATTCAAACATAAATAATTTAAACCATAGAAAGCTTTTGTTCAAATCCCGTGTGTGCTAAATTACAAAAATAACATTTGACATGGTGAAAAGAGGTTCTAAAACACAAATCGCCTCAGGGCAATTGTGTTACTCGTTTTACAGAAAACAGTTTGGAATCTGGCAAATAGTTTAAGGTAGTAGGAACGTACATGTACGTCCGACATTCATGTAAAACATTCATTCATTAACTATTTCACTCAAAGTCTTCAAATAATGACAGAAACACTCAGACACCATTTAATAATGGTTTTCCTTGGCCGATACAGGCTTCCAATCAAACGATTTGTTTTCTGATTCAGAAGGGTTTACTTTCCATCGAGAAGGTATATTTTAAGTTTGAGAGGATATTTCTCTTTATTTGGGGGTTTGTGTTCCATTTCAAAGTAGTTGTATTCAGTTTTGAAGATTTGTTTGCCGTTTGTATGGTAGGCCTGTTAAAGCTCATATGGAATGTGAGGTAGCAGATATTTCATAGCCAATGTATTAGGATAGGAGATGCCTAACATTCCATTACATCAACCATGTAATTTGAATTGAGGGTTTGCTGCCTATCAAATTATATACACTTAAAAGCGAATTCAATTAAAGCGGCGGGGGACATATTTTGTGGCAACACTTGTTGTATATAACCTCTTATACAAATCAATACAAAAACATTAACTTAAACACAATATCAGGATTTATGTCTGACCACATAACGACTGCTTCCGGAGATTAATAGATGCCAAAGAGTGTAGCTCCATAAACGTCGAGAAATCAATACGGTGCAACTAGTTCAAATAAATGATTTCAAGTATAATTGCTGTATAATTAATTAAGTTTCTGAACATCTCACTCAATCATCCTTGTATCATCATTTTATAAGCGCTTCTGCTTCATCCATCTGTTAAACTGCAACAGTGTTATTGTATAAACATATATGTGAGGTTCCCTCAGCGTTTTTGATATACATTTGTAAATCTTGTACTTCACATTCCGATAACGGAAGTGCAAGTAGTGCTTTATAAAACATGCTCATCTTTTCTGTCATCACGAATAACTACGTGTATGCTGACTATTATAATGGCCTGAATTATGTAAACTAAATTTAAAGTTATTGAGTATGTTAAGTTGAAAATGAAAAACAAAATTCAACCTTGCTCAGTTGATTCTTGTGTTAAAATGTGTTAAACGGGACGGCGGCTTGCCTTCCTATACTGAGAAGTAGGTTCTGAGTATTTTCTTGGACATTGTACTATCATTAAACTTTTCTCGTAAAGTGTGGCAAAGAGGTATCAAAACGTCTCTATTTATGACTAATGACTATCTTATACACAAAAAACTAAGCCTGCCCAATATCTTAAAACAATTTATCAAAAAATCTTTGTGACGTTTATACTCACTTCGAAGTTCAAACCAATCATCAATTGTAGCCAATTCAGTATTTTAGGGCAGCGTCGCTGATTGAACAACAAACTTTGATTGCATCTAATCAGGCATCTCTCATTCTACCCACAAACTCGGCTAATTGTGACAGAGGCAGATTAACAGCGTCAGGGGAAGAGAAAACTTGACAAAGGCTGAAAAGAAAGCAGAATGGTACAAATGCGTAACCAACGATATTGAAAGCCAGGATTACACTTCACCTATCGCCTGATCACAGTTAGTAAAAAGTGGCTTTGAGGGTTAATCTCTTTAAACTTTAACGGACTCTGAAGGAAAATATGTTGTAGCCATCAAATGATCGTGATCTTTGTTGATTTGGAAGCCTGATTTGGTGCAGTGACAATACTTCTTATGTAAGGCAAAGGACATATAAATGTAAACAGATGTAAACCAATACTTTGGCATGTGATATATCCTTGAGAGCAAAATGTAAAACGATTTATTAAAAGCGCTAAGATTAAAGTAAACGTTTGATGTTCCTTCGAGGTCAATTATACATCTCCCATGCAATTAGGTTTTGAAATTAGCTACAATGAACTGTGTCAAATACAACTCCAATTCTGTAAATTATCTGCAAACGTGTTGAAGTGTTTGCTTGCTTTAATGGAGAAAAATTAACATGTCTTTAAATTAAGCTTTGCTTTTATACTGTTAACCATGATCTCGGAGACCAATCAGGGAATAAAATGAGGTTCATAAGAATCAAACAGCTTTCTATTAAGTTCTATTGCCAGATACTACCAAAAACTAACAAAACTTTTGGATCAAATACGTTGTGGCAGAAAAGGATGTAAAAATAGTTCATAATTATAGCGGCATGGCAAGACATCTTTCAGCGAGACTATACATGACTTTTGCCAGGAATATCTTGGTTACGATAGTGATGTTCTGGTCCAAGAGTTGATCTAATTATTACACATATGCGCAATGAGCATATGTCATCTTGAATGAATCGATTCAATCAAATTGAATAATAGATGTATTATCTGTGATGGTATCGATATAGCCTATATAAAGCTATCAATATTGAGTATCTATGGTGATCATAGGGTTGTAGGATTTGCCTTGTGTCATTATCGTATTCTTTCAATCTCAGCAATAAATTGTCTCCCTCAGTGTATTTTCCATAACAGAACCTATCACTTGGATAATTTTGCCTTGTTAAATTCAGAAAAGAAATGTTTGCTATTTGCAAACTAAATTGTTTTGTAGCTGAAATCCACATCAAGTATTTACACTTTCAAAAAAATCTGACACAATGTTCACAATGGTAATGTTTGTGCTCAAAATAGAAAACATTTAGAAATATAATAAGTCACAAATCATTTTTTTATCCAACGTTATGTTATATAATGGAATTTAGTCATCGCTACGTCTATGTGTCTGTCCATCTGTCTGTTATTGTCTATCCGTCCATAATAATGTCATAGCTAAGTGAATGTCAAACTCTAGATTTATGTGACACGTTACCCTTCTTTAACCAGGTTTAATGTTTTACACTATGTAAGCAAAAGGTCAATGTAGAAGAATTCAAAGTATTTTTTAAACTGCACTTACATAGTGTTTTATTTTTGTTTCTCTGCCTATTTTTTTTATAAGAGTATGTTTCATTGTTGCACACTAAGATATGACAGCCACTCTCTAAGAGAAGTCTTATTTTAAAAAAAGGTTTTCTGATTCTAAATGTTTTAAATTTAACTTATTCTTTTTAATTGTATCTATGAATAACACTCTATCAGTTAAGGTTAGAGTATCCAATAAAAGGAACAATAATGAGCTTTTTTCAGTATTGATGTTCAACTATTTGCTATAAGGCGGATGCATGTGTCAATCTGGAGAATGAAATTATCTTATGAAAAGAGATTTTGAGATTAATTGGGGAACATGGCTAAGACAAAGCATCAAGTTGACGTTGATTGTGAGTTACTGATGTGTAAGAAACTAATCTTCTGATTTTACATTTGGCAAATTGGTGCAATTCGTTAGACAATTTTCCTTCCCTTTTCAAATTCTATTAGTGTAAGGATTATTTTAAAGTTTTGGTTAAAATAATAGTTACAACATGTCGATCCATTAGAGATTATGAGATAATTGCGGATCTTTCTAAATGCTTAAATGGAAGGGGATTAGGAAATGTTTTATTTAGCTGTCTCTTCAGAAATTTATGTTTGCCACAAATGCTAATTCATATTTTGAAACCAAGAATAAAGAGTAGTGTATAGTATGATTTTATGTGAGAAGTGTCAATTTCCTTCTTCCACTAGATGTTACCTGATTCAATTATGATCAATATATCTCAGATACAAAGTTAATTTCTCCACAAATACCTATGACAAACAACAGCACTTACGTTGGTAAGGCATTTGCACCCTCCCCTCTTTCATTACATGATACTCATTGTAGAATTTAAGTTATCAGTATTTCTATTTTCAAAAGTGAAAAGGTTCGCATCTCACTTTATAAATTTAATTCTGATATTACTAATTTTACTTATCGATTCATATTAATGTCTTCAAATTGTCATTTTCAGATTGTGTTTTTTTTATTGATTTTCAGTAATTACAGTACTCATATAAATGATTTTGTTATAGACTACTATGAATATATGAACACATTTTAAAATTACATATTTGGTAAATACGATGATGAGTTGTTAAGTTAACAGAGGTGTACAAAGTAAAAACAAGAAAGCTTTATATATCATTGTCCATATCTTTAGAAAGAAAATAGTATTGTATGCAAATAAATGAAAAAGTTATAGAAGATAGTAAACATATGAAAAAAGATTTTTTTCAAAACACTACTGCCAAATCAACATTATTGTGTTTTTTCTCAAAAATACAATATTCACATAACAAAGTTGTTTCAATGTATTGTATTAAAGAAAGATTTATCAGATTGAATTCTCATACCCATGTGTAACCAAAAGGAAATAAGAAGATTATACCTTCTTTATACAGTACAAAACAACTTAGAATGACACAAAAACATATTACAGTTTTAAAATGGAATTTCGAGATTAAAATAATTCCAATGAGTTTTGTTGTTCCTCTTCACTAACGATAGTCGTTTAGCCTTCAGATGGTTGGAAATAGAGGAATCGGTTGCACAAAGTTTCACCAACAAGTTAATGAATCATTTCTAACTGAAAAGTATTATTTCCAATAATCTGTCAATTAACACCGGTGTTCCACAATGATGTGTGTTCTCTCCCATATATTGTACGTAGTATATTAGTTTCATCATCAAGTTCATGAATCAGTTGATGATATTGGTGAAGCCATTTATATCATCTGGTTTACAATTGATTGTTGGTTTTGAATCTCGTGTAGTCGTATCCAACAAGTCAAACTTCAAAGCATTGTAGTTACTTACCAGAATTAAGTCATGGAAAAACACTTTGGTTGCATGTGTCATGAACGATAATATACTATCTGTATAAGATGATGATTGATACCAAGTGATGTACATGACTGATGATGATTGTGAAGGTATTCCCAGATGGAGATACTTTCAACACAGCTAAGACAGTTAGCGTCATTTAGATTGGTCACCACATGCTCTGCTCAGACCCTCACGCAATGTAGTCATTTTTCTACTTTGATTGGATTGCTAACTAGCAAGACTTTTCCTTGCCTGAAGTTTACATGAATACCAGAAGGAATTTAAACTGTGGCTACCAATAACTGAAAAGCAATTCACAACTAAATAAGTACCTACCTCATTTCAAAAATAAGTCCAAAACAAATAATGTTGGCTTTCAACTGAAGTAAAGATATTTTGAATTTATAAGGAACATGTACACCAAGAAACGCCCATGTTACTGATAGAATAAGGAAAGATAAAATTATCTTTTCAATTCACTTGTAATAGATTCATTATGGTAAAGGAGATATTCATATAAGTAAGGTAATCCTTTTATAAGCCTTTTGATAGTAAATTCAAATATCAACTTTGCTCCTTAATGATGTGAGTTCTCTCCAACATCTTGTACTTTGTATATTAATGACTGTCTTAGGTTCGTGACTATGACACAAAAGCACTGTTAGGCAGTGTATACACTTTTCACAAGTGGGATCCTTTGTATTGAAATATTGCACAATCGGCTCTGAAACAATAAGTCAATTACATGCTTTTCTACAGTGAGAATTCATATGAAGGAAACTCATGTTTGGTTCTTAAGGGATCTTGTGAAAGCGTTTTGGAATGTTATGTATCTTACACCTACACCTACACCTACACCTACACCTACACCTACACCTACATACACATACGCAAAGTATTCTTGACTTGCAGGGATAATACTCTCAGGGGACTATTTTAAAACAAAGATAGTACATGGCCAACTACATGAAAACATGTTGTTGTGAAATAATCTTATGTTTGATAGTATATCATTGACTGTCCTAGGTCCATGCTAAATGCCGATGATACACTATTTAGCAGTTAATATTTTTTTTTCATAGTGTCACACTTAGGATGGATATATTGCACAATCGGCACTGAACCAATAATTCACATACACACTTTCAACAATGAGAATTCATATTATTGAGAATCTAATTTTGTTCAGAGGTGATTTCGAGAAAATGTTTTGGAACGTAATGTATTTTAATAAGGAAACGTTTTGGTTTTCAAAGGAATAAACAAGCAATTTTTTTAATCATTATGGATGGCATTGTTGTCAAAAAAAGGTGGTAAAGTACTTACAGAAAAAAGTCATAGATTGTGTTCAAGCTATGATTTAATATTAAAGAGCACAGTTGAATTTAAAAGAAGATATTAATTGATCACTGTTTTTTCAACCTACAAGAAAGAAACTAGAAAGGCAATATGCTTCACAACTTTGCTTTAGTAATTTTTGTATTATTACCCTGTCAAATATATATTGTTCCAACATTGTCAATTAAATTTTGTTCAAAAATGATTAATGGAAAAACAGCAGCGTTACATTTGTGATATTCATTTATATATGTCATGATTAATATGTAAACATATGCAAATTAAAATAAATATCATGTGTTAGGAGGATGGATATACATTGTTAATAAAACAGCATCTAATGGAAGCAGACTTACCCTTATTTTTATCTAAAGTTGAACTTGTAGTTGATGTTGTTTCACATGTTCAGTTTCTAATCATTCCTCTCTTAGTAGTTATTATCAACTCTAATGGTATATCATAATATCAACATTTCATAGTGCTTTCACTTTTACATTGAGTTACAAAATCAGCGTCCCCCCCTCTCTTGAATTTCATGATTATGACGTTTAACTAAAATTTCAAGTAGAAAAATAACAGCCCTTCAAGTAGTGACGACCACCTTCACTGATGTGGCGTCAGATCGTGATTGCAATGACATTCAAAACTAATTTAACACTAAGCATTTATCCCCAACACTTTCTCAGCTGTTTATACAAGAGAAAGGTTCAGTGAAGATAAGATTTTGTCAACATTTAAATAAATCATCTGGTTTCAGGTACTTCATCATGCCGTTTTGTTTAACACACTATCATTGTATATTTACATCGGTTTACAAGTCATCGACCTAGAGTGAAAATGCATCTATCTCCTGAATCTAATCCGAACTTCTTGAAATAAAACACACTAATAACCACTTTGTTCTAGGTATTCTTTACTCTGTTTATGGGGTAATATACATCAAATAAAGACTTGGGGCTATTCTAGCTTAGCACTCTAAGTTTGCTTGCAATTGTATTTAATCTCTTGCTAAAATAATCGTTCCTGTTATATACCCTTCAAAAAAAGAAACGCATAGCATATTTTGAAATGTTTAGACTTCTGTAAAAATGAATATAACACTAAAACTGTCATATTTTTTCTCTGAACGTAATCCTTACATGATTATTTACCACCTTTGTGTAAAAACGGAGACATTTTAGCGATTTCGATCTTTAAAGAAGCAATTGAATGCTTTTTAAAAAAACCTCTGCTTAGGAAATCTGTAAAGCAAAAACGCCATGTAGAAAGCATAAAAGCATGTGAAACTAATAACTAACAAAATGTAAATATGGTTTCAATTTATTTATTCTTTTAACATGAAATAAGGATAAAATTAAACAATGTCAAAGTGGAGAAAATAGGAAACATCGCTGTACGTCAAATCAAAACTTCAGTTTCAAAATCTGCTCTCATTTTAAATTAGAATGATCATTAAGGCACAATATTTAGTCATATTTAGTCGTTTCCTCCAGGCCCATTTTCGACAAAATGAAGCCAATATTTGTGAGACCAAGAGTGCTATAAAAGCCAAAATTATCTACATCCGGGTCAAGCACTTGCGTCATCGTCTTCCCTCAGCAATACAGATTACATAAAAGATACATGTTTTGTGAAAACAAAGTCGACAAAACTTTAGGGAGCAGTTTCCCTGACGTGGATATTCGACCAAGAGAGCTAGTTATCGGCCCTGTTTTATAGAAACTTCAAAATGTTCAATCGCCGTCAAAGGTGTTTTAAAACCCGGAGGATTAATTTTTTAATCTTTAGTAAAGTTTGGTTTGGTGATCAACCTCCCTATCATCCAAAATTGTGAAATGAAAACAGCGTTTTTTCAGTATTGTTTACTTTCTGAAAATTAAAATTTGGCCTATACTTTTATTTGAAAGGTCAACAGAGTTGGTTAAGAGGGTGTTATAAAGTATGTTTCTATAATAAGCACGCAAGATCTGCTTAATTCGTTGTTTAAAGAGATTTTGACTGCTAGTCTTAACATCAACAACATTCACGAACGTCAAATGCAATAGGTTTTTGGACTGATAGGGGGAGTTTCAAGCATGAGAGCGTTCAAAAACATACAGAACTCCGCTTTGTCTACGTCTATGTCAAGATCAAGGTCAAAATCCTGCATTTACTCACTTAAACACAAGATCAAAAACCCTTTAGAACATAAATGTTATGAACTTTATAAACGTGCACGTCAACGTCATATTACGTTTTGGACACTTCAACATCGATCAATCACAATACGGGAAGGATGAAGCAGAAATTTGTAAAGGAGACATTTTTACCTTTTGCATTCAATGCCAGAAATATGTCAATCAAGAATTACTCTATATTATAACAAAACAATAAACTGACTTTAGCGCTTAATTTTGGATAAATTACACACAAGAACCCACCAAAAACTGATGTCAACGTGTTTGCAACACTTTGTCTACAGCCTTGTTAAATTTCACTTCCTTACCATTGAAAGTATGTGATATTTTTGCTCTCAACTAAACGATAACATATTGTAAGAAAAATCATTCATGCGTTTCTTTTTTTGAAGAGTATATTTCTAATATGACAGCCGTATTGTATGAGTAAACATACACCAGATATAAACAATTATGTTATATTTTGTTATGTTTAGATGAATTGATTAGTTTTCAAAACAGTTCTGATAACAACAAATTCACGGAGAGGCTTTCCTCAGATTCAAATTCTTTAAAGGGGCAGAAGCGCATTTTTTTCATTTTTTTTCAAATTTTCATTGCTTATGTTAAAATAATTATTCTGATGGGATTAAAAATCTCAGTACACAAACCAATCTTCCGTTGTCAGAGAAGAAATTAAAAATATCCATTGGCAGCTTGAACACCTTTAATTCATTTTGTATAAGAAAAAGGAATGGCATGGCTAAACTTAACATTATATATTTTTTTAATTACTTCTTCATTTAGTTTAAATATATAATCTTTCAATTATCCCCCTAAAACGTGCTACTGTCCCCTGTCCCTTGGTGTTATATTGATACAACATATCACCGTTTTTATTCAGTTGTGACTTTGCGTGTTCCTTTGCATGTACATGTACCTTAACAAGCGCTATAATAAACCTATGATCATTTTTATTAACTAAAAATTCCTAAAATAAAACAAATATTTTGAGCATGAAGAAAATCATTTTTACCTAAATATACCCCTTTCAAATTTGCATTCTAAGTTGATACTGGTATACGTAGTGACAGAATAATTCCTAAAGCAATTCACGAGATCTATAGCATCATACCATGTTAAAGTTTTAAACCTATATTGTCCAATGATAAACTGTACAAATATAGAAAAGAGATTTATCACTTCATTTTTTCCCAAAACGTCTTTTTGAAAGCATTTTGCATTTACCTTAAATGGTCGGTACTTTTGACGGTTACCCATTCAAAAACAAATTTATTATCAAATGGCTGTGGTAAGGAATTTACAGTAGAGAAATAATGTTTGCTAGTGCAAAGATAATTGAATTTATACATTTCAAGCTAATTTACAGAAAATGTTACCTGTTGTACATCAAAAGATCAATTATGTGCAATTACAAAGCTTTTAATTGAAATCTGTTTGTGCTGAGTTAACAAAAAACAATTAAAAAGTGCAAAATTCACGGGGAAAAAATTCAAAATACAGATATACTTGATAACTCAAATATTACATCCAAATCTGTAAAATGATATTTGAAAATATATTGAAAATTCTTCGTTTGGACAAAACAAACCTAATTAACATTTTAGGTCATTCCATAATCCATTTGGTTCAAATAACAGGTGTTGAAACCATTTATTATATACTTAAATAGCGCTCATTCTGTCCGTCCGTCTGTCCGTCTGTCTGTCCATCACAAAAGTTTGCCGGAGCATATCTCACCAAACTTCATACACTTATCAACCATGATCCCTAGATGTGCCTTGTGAGGGTTAGACCAACAAATTATGTTTATTTTTTTGCGGTTTCCATGGAAACATGACTAAAAAAGTGACCCAATTACCAAGTCCTTTGTCCGGAGCATATGTCCTAAACTATACATGCTAGCTTCACCAAACTTTTTACACTTATCAACAATGATCCCTAGATGTGCCGTTTGAGGGCTAGACAAACAAATTATCTTTATTTTTTTGCGGTTTCCATGGCAACATGACTAAAACAGTGACTCTATTACCAAGTCCTTTGTCCGGAGCATATCTCCTAAACTATACATGCTAGCTTCACCAAACTTCTTACACTTATCAACCATGATCCCTAGATGTGCCTTTTAAGGGTTAGACCAACACATTATTTTTAATGTTTGCAGTTTCCATGGAAACATGACTAAAACAGTGACTCTATGACCTATTCCATAGTCTGAAGCATTTCTCCTAAACTATTCATGCTAGCTTCACTAAACTTCATACACTTATCAACCATGATCCTAGATGTGCCTTTTGAAGGTTAAACCAACAAATTATTTTTATTGTTTGCAGTTAGATAAATTACTAAAAAGTGATTCTATGATAAAGTACTTTTGTCCCAAACATATTTCATGAAATATACATCTCAGCTTCACCAAATTTGCTACATATGTCAATCATGATTGTGAGAGTTAAACGATATATGGATGTTCTTTTCTGTGGTTTCTTTGGAAAACATGACTTACAAAGTTACTTGACAAAAATAAGTTTGTCCTCAGTACATTTCTTAGAATATTCATGATAACTACCTCAAATTTGAAACAAAGATCAACCAGGATATACCCTTTAATTGTGAAACATATTAATGAATTTGGTATTGGGGTTTCAGTGCAAAGCAGACTTACACAATGAGTTACTGTATACTCAACTATCAGACAACTTTTACCAATATTTATCAGTTTTACTATTTGATTTTTTTTAACAAAGTTGGGAGCGGGGTATGTGAGCTGTGCTCACTTCTTTGCTTGTTTTCACATGCGTATGCAGTTGTTATACCCACATGAAACATATCCTACAGCAATTGTTGTTGTCACAACGTTCAACAGTTCACAATTATCCCAACAGATCATGCTGTCATCATGCCCTTCGTGATGTTAGCACAATCTCATTACAGGTCCTTGCAGATGCAATTATAAGCAGAAAAGGCAACCGAAATGATTAACACCTTTGGCATTTCAAATAGATACCTGAACCTTATCAATTAATACTGATATCATTATAAATACTATATGCAACTTTTAAGTTATTGAAATTCTGAGTTATATGTTTTAAAATCATTGTCAGTTATCATGAATACATCATTTTTCTCAATAATGTTAGAAATATTGCTATATTGAATGTATGAGTTCTGTAAAGTCACTGCCATTCCTCATAAGATTTTATTTTAAAAAATTCATATATACTCAAATGCTAATGTTCATATCGTAATCAGTAAACTGTGTAATGTGTGGAAACAGCGTTTTTGGTATACATATGTTCGTATATATGTAAGTCCTATCTTTAGATTACTTACTTCGTCATCAACTATTCAAGCTTTGCAAAACTTAGATTTCTCTTAGTGAAATACATGTTGTTGTCAACGTCAAAATTAATTTCAAATTTGAATCACATAGTATTAATCAATAGTTAGAACAATTGTTTTGAGGTAAGGGGATAACTATATCACAATATTTTATGATTGACAGTTATAGCTTTAAAATTACGTTTGTCCAGAGATCCCTATACAATTCAGACTGGAGGACACATAAGTCAATATATATCTCTTTAATAGTCACTCAAATAGCTTGATTTTAGTAGCACAAGTCAATCATCTTTGACAAATCTTCTATCATCTCTTTCACTTGTCTACTTTATATCAATCAATGTTAAAATCTCTCCACATTTAATTGTTTGGAGCCTTTGGAAAACGATATCTAAAGTATAGAACAAAAATTGAAACGAGTAGTCTTTGACTGTAAGCATTAATGCATCTTCTCATAAAATGGTCGAATTTTATTTCTTATTCTTTATAGCCTAAATGTTTAAGGAATTCACACCACTTATAAATTAACTGATCATATCTATATTCAGCTATAATGATTTTGCCTAATCCTCAAGGAAACCATACAGGCTTATAATGCGTAGGTGGTTTCTTGTGGCATTATGTGGTGGCCTTTTCAATGATGTACCTGAGGTCTTTCTCTTGGGAATGATCATTGATTACATGTAGGATTTTTCTTTTCCGTTACAAAGATCCTCATGGACATATGTAAGGCATTAAGAATATAAAATGACAGAAAAGAATATGATGACTTCATAATCGGTACTGGTTTCATTTATTAATTATATCTACAGTATTATTATCTATTCAATCTTTTAATGATGTTCAGATTGTTATGGACTCATAAAAAAATATGTAGTGCGCTGTCAACTTGATCAAGGTTGTATCGTAAGTGTTTGTTTCTCATTGTCCTATGCAGTTTTCAATATGGCATTTGGCTTTATTCAACAGGCAATAATTATGATATATAGATGCATCAAAGGAGGAGTTGTCAATTATCATAAGTGCTTTTCAAATGTCATCTTTATGAATATATATCCTTCAAAAAAGAAAAGCATAGTCGATTTTGAATTTTTTGGAGTTAAATTAAAACGAACATAAAAACACAACTGTCATTTTCTTGCCTGAACATGATTGTTATATTATTATTTATAGCTTCGAATCAAAAACGGGGATTTTCAGCCAAATCGTTTGTTTTGTAAAAGAATCGCCAATACTGAAGAGGTTATGCATAGATAAATGCTTCAAATCTGGATACTTCAAATGTTGAAAGGATGACGTTTTTCAAAATCAAAAAGACTATATCATGTGTACATAAACTTGTACTGAATTTGCTACAAAGGAACAGAATCTTTCATCTATATAGTGTACTAGAATGAAAATATTTGCAAAAAGGTGAAACTTCTCTCAGCGCAAAGAAGTTTCGTAATCAGTTTATTGATCTGATTGTGTGGTGTCGTCGCCTTAGAAAATGACGCCGAGTCACACACAATATGTATCAATGTCCTCATGACATTCTGTCAGTATCAAACTGACAACACTTGACTGAATTTAGAAATCGACTTGAACTGTCAAAATTAATATTTCGTCATGACAATTCCGATCACCATACCAGTAATAGAATTTGTCACTGACATAATTGATGCCATACAGTATGAACTCACCACTTAACTGATAGTGCAAACACACTTCATTTTATTGGCTGTTACTTTAGACCGACCAGACCGTCTTCACACCAATGTGTCATTGATCACGGGTTCTATTGTCCATCTAAACGCCTTCAATTCATTCCAGCCTTATAATGACAATAAGTACTCTTAATCGTTCGCAACACAATTTTATCGTGGGTCGCAAGGAGACGCGTTGTCCTCACCTTATTTTCATTGAGTACCAAGCAGGGAAAATCCCATTTGTACAATGAATACGGTTTGTCGCGATTGGCACTCACAAGCGAGATACATATTACTGGCGGTCGATGACGTTCCAAGCCGAATGAAACATTGATGTGGAAAAACATTTCCTCAATAATAACTATTCCAACCCAGAAGTCTTTTTGATGTATTGTTCACTTGTCCATTTGCTCAAGTAAGTGTTATCCAGCAATATTGTCAAAGATATCATCTTTAGTGATTAAATGTTGCTATTAAAAACCAATTGCGATCTTTTTGTCAGTTTGTATCACAGTGGCACTAGATTGGGAGGAATGTCTTCTAAAACAATACACAACCATTTCACAGATTATATTACTCTAGAATTTCAGGTTATTATTTCTTCAAATTCTTAAGCTGCAAAGCTTATACTAGACACAACCAAATACTGATACAACAGTAGAGTTCATATAAACTACTAACAGGTTATTTAAATATAGAACGCACATCTAGAAAAAAAAACTATATGGTTTACAAAAATCATTCATAGAGCAGTTTCATTTCAACATTGTAAATGAAGAAGAAACTATTATTGGCGTCGTTGTATTCCTTTAACCATTTTAATTGAATCTGATGGGTATCAATTATTTGAACGACAAATATGATATATGTATGTTTATATTACTCCATGAAGATAACACTGAAACATGTTGGAGTTTTAATTGGCATCATGTCAGTTTTCATCTTTTAAATACATAAACCTGTATACTAATAACTTTTTCCAATCTTGATCTATATACATTTACATGTATATTTATCAACTAAATACAACATGTGAAATAAAATTTACAATTGTCAATAAGAATGTCCAATTACATTTTTGTAACGTATGATGCACACATATAAACAAGTTATTTAGACCAAGTGAGTGATATATATTTAATGGTAAGGAGTCAGTTTTTATATGCATTTATAAAACCATTTCACCATCCTATCAGTAACAACAAGGTATCGATTGATGACATCAATAGGTTTATTTTACATTCAATAAACTGTTGTTAATCCTTAGTCGTTGCAGTCACTCATAGTGTAAAAATTAATGCTAGTCTTGTTCTTGTGAGTGGGAGGCAATAAGCTTGCTTTCAGAATTATTCCACCCATCAAAAATGAAGCAGCCGCCTAAAAGATATGAGACAACATCATCAAAGGGACGGAATTGTAAAGGGGAAGACGGAAAGAGAGATAATATTGATGGGGGATGAGCAGAATCTTGAACGCATCACTATACTGTGACCATTCGGCCCGTGAACCCGCCATCCGTCCGTGCGTCCGTCTTAGTTAAAGGGCCCAACTTTTCTCAGAAATTACTCAAGGTAGGATATCCAAATTTGCTGATTGTATGGAAATCGAAAATCAGAGGCGTGAAATTACTATTGACAGAGGTATTTCCCTAGATCTGTGTTTTTGGACTCTTTGGTATATATGAAGTGGACAACGTTTCTCATAAACTATTTAGAATAACCCAATTCGATGTGTGTCTTTGGGGTATCAATTCCTTGAGGCATTTAACTAGTCTATAGGAGGGGGGGGGGGGGGGGGGCGGTGTTGATGTTTATGTCCTTTTGTAATATATAACATCTTTATAGTCATGTTTCTTGAAACTGCTGGAATCAGCAATGATCCAGCTCAAATTATCTCTTAAGGTCACGGAGACACAAAACCTCAACACCATGATAAGGTTCTACGTTACGCTCTAACATGGAAGTGGAAGACCATGGAGTGACATACATATGAACAAAACTTATCGGGATAATGTAAACCTATTTTAAAAATCAAACTTAAATTCGACAGGATTATACCCAGGCGACCCAACTTTCAGTCAGAGGGGTAGACGTCATTCAAGACCTCATTACTGCCAAACATGGACCAGATATAAAAATAATCAGTTTTATGTTTGGTTTCAATGGAATTGAACCATTTCAAATGGGTACTTTCTTTCCTTTAATTTTCTTAAATCCACCGGTTGAAAGAATATGCACGTATCAATCCTTTTCATATTCACATTGAGGGAGTTGTTGTCAAATAAGATCTTGTCCATAAATGTCTGCTACGTCACCGTTTCCTGGTAATTTTCATTTATCTGTAGATGTTACCATGCTTGTGTTTTGGGATGGTAATTATCCAGTGAATTTTGCAAGCCTTGCCTTAGTGTTTATCCTACAGTAGGATATTTGTTTACACAATACCTAATTAAATTCATTATGCTTAAAAGGGATCATATTCACACTTCATATAAGTGGTACAAACGTGTCGCACGCCAACAACAATTTTGGCATTCCTGAAAGAAACCAACGGGTCAAAATTATTCTTTCAAAAATAAGTTTTATATTGAAGACATTTTTGGTAATAATAATCCTTATAAAAAAAATTTAAGTCATGAAACACATATTTTGAAGTGACATTATAATAATTTCATATGAGACCCCCGGCGTATAATGCCAAATGTGTTAGCGTAGTATCATGAATGTGTGATGAGATAAATGTTTCCATTAATCAAAATAACTTTTTGTAGAATGAAGATTGAATGAGGCTTCCTTGAAAGAAAGGGAAAACTGTACTAGTAGGTTAACATTACTCCCAGACGGATAGCAGTGATATTACTGGCAAACTTCGTTAGGGCTGGAGATAATTAGGTTTGAGCTAATGAATATTTCATTACTACCTGTCATGATAATTTATCATGAAACTGCTGAAATGATGATCTGTCACAAAGATTCATTCTTTTAGACATGTTGATATTGTGTTGATATTATCTTATCGTAATGAAATGGTATAATAATGAGAGAAGAAATATTCCTTTAGTTAGTGATAGATTGCTGTACTTTCATCCGGTAATTAATACTTGGTATTCCATATAAAACCCACATAACATTTTGGTCCTGCGCAGTAACAATATGTTTTATTATCTACAACAGAAACAGAGGACATTGAAAATAATCAATATGTAAAATGATAAAACATACATAGAAAGCAATTCCCCTCTCCGCTTTTCAATAGGCTATGATGCTATAGTAGAGGGGAGGAGGGGGTTGTTCTCTTTATACGTTTAGTTACTGATCGTTTTTAAACAGTTTTAAAAACTGATTATTTTCAAATTTCTGTGAAGTTTTCTAAGTTTTCAATTAGCACGTTAAAGGGTTTCAAGTAGCACCTTAAGCTAAACATATTATAAAGCAAACATCAAATCTAAACATGACATTGCAATTTTACAATATATTTACAACAGCAGATTGAAGGTTTGATTAACACAAATGAAACAAGTAACCGTGATATAATGCATCTGTTATTCAAACATATAAGTATATACCATCAAAATATTCTTTTCTCTATCCGAAACATGTCGATGTCATGATATGATATGGATTTATCATCCAAAACTGTGTTCCACAGGAGATATCTCTTGTGGAAGATCAAGCGATATCTCCTAGGAGATATCGCTTTGACAGTAGATTTTGAACAATGCCCTGTAATCAGAAAATACATGACATCACAAACGTTTTACATCATGAATAACGACGTCACAATGCTATGACGTCATAAACACAACAACGTCACAATGCTATGACGTCATTAACACGATGACGTCACAATGCCATGACATCACAGCTTTAGAAGTTTTAGGGCTATGCAGTGTTCAACGATGTACATTTTTCATGCTAATGTGATGAAAAATGATTTTGGATGATAAATAGAATCTCACCCTCGTGTCTTCTGATATCAAATATTTCAACACTCGTTGATAATTAGAGGATATTTGTCTTTTCTTGACAAATACCATGTTTATCTCATCGAGTGAGGAAGAAAGTTTATATTTTCACGAGATGAGATAAACATGGTATTTGTCAAGAAAACACAAATTTTCTATTTATTATATGTTGTAATCGTTGTATTTCTAACAAAATTGAAGTGCATTTACGTAGAGTCGGCTCCAAAGAGAGCCCGTCGCCAAAGCAACAATATGACGTCATGAGCGTGTCATTGCGTCAGAGCATTGTTCGATGACGTCAGGTCATTGTTGTTATCAGTCACTAGTGACTGATAACACGGTTTACGGTCATTGATAGATCTCGGTATTTCACCGCCAATCATATAATAAAAGTAAAATATCCTCGGCAAGCCTCAGATATTTGTTACTTTTATCAACTTGTGTTGATATATTTGATATCAGAAGACACTTGGGTGAGATTCTCTATATATCCGTCATCATTGAAAAGGTTGAATACCTTTGTTGTGAGCATTCCGTTGTGAAGTTTTATGAAAAACTTGTGTTTACCTTCACTGACAGTGTCGAGTCAAAAAAAGAAGATTGTTTTAAATAAAAAGTAGTGACCCTTTACGACTAGAATTGTCAACGAAAACTTCTACCGTTCATTTTAGTGTAAACACGTCTTAATATTTTGCGTTAGGTACATAATTTCTATCTATATTTAATTACTACTCTGATTGTTTCAAATCTTTTGTCTTTCATACGCGATATTGATGCACATTGTGGTTGAACTTGTCATAGCATCAGTGGTCCCGTGAACCATCAGTTAATATATTAAGCTACTGATGCAGCATCGGGTTTGTAATTTGAATTGTATATTTTGATATTTGGTTTTAAGAACATCACAGTGGGAAAACATTACAGTGTTAAAAGAGCATAAAACAAAACTTCATTGTTATGAGCGAGTCCGGAAAGTGAATCTTCCGTACCCGTGGGACACCATTGTTAACAAACATACAATATGCCTTTCATTGTTTTTTGCTCTTTTGATATCGATTTGGTTGATAAAAATCAAAATTTTGCTGTGAAGCGAAATCACATCTTTAGAAAGTTTCAATAGAGTAAATGTAAATAGTTAGTAAAATAGTATTATTGCAGCAAAAAATGAATGCCCTTACCTTTATTTGTAAATCAGTCAACCATAGTTTATAGTTCATATCAACTATAAAATTTGCATGAAATGACATTAAATGATAATAAGTATACATACCTTAATCTCTAATATTTTGTTCCGGGCATGTTAATTTGATGTACAATTACATGAGAGTTTGCTAAGAATTGTTCATTCACAAATCACAATGAACAATCAGCTACTACATCGCCTTCATCGTTACTGCAATATGTTTCTTAGTACAGGTTTGACCTTTATGTTGGGGTCAGGCAAATACATGATTAGAATCTGACGACAAGCAATAGGACCATATCACCATCATCCGACTCTTTATTCGTGCCCTACAACTATATATTTATTTAAATACTTTGATCATCAATGAAGTTCTCATTGTTTTAATCCATTTTTAACAAACACAACCTACGTAAATTGCCCTCCAAACTTACTATACACACTATTTAAAACCAAATCTTGGCTTTCATACATTAAGTTATCACTGAAATAGTAAAGGATCTCTGAATATGGAAGTGTTACTGTGCATAAAGTGCAGTTTCAGGATGATATGTAGTAAATAACATGTGGAAAATAACATCGGTACACTCCTTCTTTATGGCTTTGGATTATTGGGACTAAACTAATGAGTCTGTCATTGCTACCAGTAATGATGCTTTAGTGATGTAGAAACTACTGAAGGTGCTGTTGACTGTCCAATCTGTTAGCCAGATTAATTAGATAAACACTCGTACATCATATAGCTAGACATAAAATTACAATAATGAAGTTAGAAATAATTTGAGCAGACATGTTCCTTTAGTTTGTGATAATAAACAAATGTCTATTCCAAGTAAACCTACTTTATGTACCGCGGTAAGCAGTAATTGAAGACATTCTCTTTTTTATTTGATGGCTTAGCTAAAAATTATCAAGAATATGAGCAAAGACCAGCACAGAAGTTGAGAAAACAAATACAAAATACATAAAGACATACAATTTTACTACGAAATATTATCTATTTGCTGAAAAAAGTTCAAAGTCAAGCTAACCAGTGTGATAATCAATAACATTATATGGATAGGGAAACATCTTCACTGTTTGTATTATGTTCAGACAAAACAGCATGATTTCTGTATTACATTTAGCAGTGATATTTCCGAAATTAAGCTTTTGTTGTAACTTGTTATATTGTAATATTATGTGTCCAATTTGTAGACGTTTCAGTTTTAAGTAAAATCACATCCGTTCTTGTTAAAGAATACGATCAATTTGCGTATAACAGTACTAGATGACTGCAATATAATTACATATATAGCAGCATTATCAAGCAAAATCAGGAAACATCAACACAATGTGAAGTGATTGAATTGGTCACTGCCTACCATTTACAATAGCAAAATAAGGGAAGGTATACCCTGTCCAATTCGAAACAAACACCTAATTAGAACAAATTCATGTATTTTTATCGCATTTTATGGCAACGTTTTTTTTTTATTAATTTGAAAAATTTACTTTTTCTTACCAATGCCACGAACAAACCCTTCTTGTCAAATGGGGGACATAAGTCATTTAAATATTTTTAGATGTTTAATGAATGAGGAATTAAATAGAAACATTGTCTATAAAAGTTGCAGAGCGTGATTTCGCGTGTCAGATAAACATGAACATGTTGTTGTTCTTAAATATTCACGTTTATTCATTCTTTTAAACAGAACAAAATATTCACGTTTATCATCACTTCCTCAGCTTAGAAAAGAACACTTCTTTCACAACAAAAAGTTATTTCAAATCAAAGGTTATGTAAGCCATCAGGGACACATGTCTGTCAGTAAAGTGTCTCCAATTCAAAGAGGTGAAATGAGTTCATATTGATTTATTACCGATTTCAAAGTTAGTCCATGTTTTACAACATATGTGTTCTGAATATCTTCATGAGATAATTTTTGTTATTTGAAACAAGTGTTGTGTTATCAGTTGAAAGTTATTCAACGAGTGTTGTGTAACCAAAGCAGATTATTCAACGATAGTGACGTCATAATGCCGTACTACTTTTACAATCAGCTGATCGGGTGCAACCGAACCTCCCGGCGCTTCAAATTTTTAATTTATCATATTTTTTTCCATTTTCCCTCAAAATTAAGTTGCATCACATCACATATATATGTGCAAACTTATCAAACCAATATTCGCGTTACGATCTCGGCTATTTCATCACTAAATTAAAAAACATCTTGTCTAAATTTAGTTTGGAAAGAGTTATCTCCCTTTTGTATTGAACGGACGCGTTTTGTCAACACGGAGCTGTGAAAGGCGATAGTTTAGAAACGGTTCAGGGTTGTGTTAACATACAGTTTCATTTATATTATGAACATCGCTTTACATACTCAAGTAAAATACTGAACTATCAGCATTCATCTAAAAACATTTAGCAAGGACGGTTGAACCGTTAAAAATCCATGCACTGTCATCAAGCTTGGAGAACTCTACAGTACTGACAACCGCGTCGTTTTTTATTGTTAAAGTATTTCCTAATGTTTTGGTTTTCGATAAATCTGTCGATAAACTATACACAAATGATTGTTTAGAGGTACGATTTTATTTAGAGGTGAAGATGATGCTTTTGCAAACACAGAGGTACCTCACCAGTGTATCATTACGCAACTATGTTGTGCATGGTTTGATCGTGGTTTCAAAGAAATAGAAATTTCCTTATGTATGTAATAAATAGATCACAAAACTCGTGAGTGTTGAATATCGAAAATATTTTGCTCGTGAATAAATCAAAACATTTGAAAATATTGAGTTGAAATATTTTCGATATTCAACATTCACTCGTTTTGTAATCTCTATTTCTATTACTTCCAGCTTGATTGGATAGATACAGTGTGACAAACATGGCTATATGTTTTTTTATCCATGCAAAGTCTACTAGCATTTGCAAATCATTGATTTTTTTCTCTCCATTCAATCTGCTCTGGAATTGGTAACGGTAAAAAAAACAAAGTTATCGCGGACATAGACGACACAGTTATAGACTTATAGATTGATAAAATAATTTGTCCACCATTGACACATGATATTCACCGAAGCAACGCCGAGGTGACTATCACGTGTCCAAGGTCAACGAGTCTATCATTTTTCATTATATGACAACTCACTATGTTTTGTTATTAGTAAGGATATCACTATAAGTCTTAAACAATAATTGACATAACTGTTACTCAGCACAATACAGAGACAAAGTGATGCCTATCGCTTGATTTACAGCTTGATTTACAGTATTACACGCAACGATCGGAGTAAACCGGAATCTCTCGAATTTTAACGACCAGAGCTGCTTGGCAACGTTGCTTGACGTCATTGATGTCCTGTGACCAAGTAAGCCTATCTGAAAGATGGAAAAAATCTTTTCATATGACAATAAAAGATATCAGATCAGGTCAATAAACGTTGTATAAGTCACATTTGTCAAAATTATAAAGAAAATGGAACAAGCAACTTTCACTCTTGGTGGGCTCTACTTGACCCAATACCTTACTGTGTGATTTTTTTTGGTGGTTTTTGTCTATGTTTCCTTGTTTGTGTGTTTGTGGGATCCAACATTTATGTTCCAAAACAGGTACAACCAAGAGAGTACAGATGAGACATGTCAGACATTTGGATAACACATTAAACTCTACTCACTCACCCATAGATTTCTGGGAACCAAAACTAAATTAGTGTTCACTAATGAATTTCCTTTAATTTGATATATAGCTTGTTAGGTTTGACTTTACTTTACATTGTGCACTGACATATCCAACCTCATAGTGAATCTGAACGGAATGATTGTTTTTCATTTTTGTTGGATGGGGTTACATGGCAGATATTTGAATTGCCCCATATAGAATGGTGATTATATTTACAAAGGATCATTTGAAAGGGGTTTCTGTGTGTACGTGTGGTATAATTGATGATTTTGAACTATTTTTCGTTCTGCAATTGACAATGACAGGTACTGTGCAAAAACATTTGTCAATTTGATATCACATTGGCTTAACGTTTTGTTTTTGAAGCAGTTATTTTTCTACATATCTATTTCATTTCCTGTCAGTGTAACCGAATGTAAACTTCACACTTAAGAATGTCTTGTGCACAAGATTGCTACTCAAACCTTAATAAAGTGAAAATCATTTTGGGAATGACATCCAAACTCGAGTACCAGCAAGTGATTTTCTTTTTTGACTCCTGGGATATATCTCCATGTTTTGCATTTAGATGGATCTGGCATGCTTCTCATTTGTCTAGTATTTTTTCTGATAACACATGACGTAAAATCCTTTTTTGGAAACGGTCTAACATTAGAAGGAATCAATTCTTTGACAGTGACAACTATGATTTTACTTTGAAAACGAAAAAGTGTCCTGAACAGAGTTTACTGAGAGAAAAATTCGAAGTGACAAATTTGAGACAAGCATTGTACACTCGAGGGCCGCAATCTATCTAGGTTAATGCAACGTTCTTGATAAGGGTAGGAAGGAGAGTATTGTATAACAAATTGCCGAACAAGAGTTATATGTACCAAGATTGATTTTATAAATAGTGTTAGTGTTTCGGAAAGACAAAACCTATCTTATGCATTGCTTAATCATTGCGAGAGAGATTGTGTTTGATTTCGAATATTTTACCATTTTATACTCTACACATCCTTCTGGATAATCGTTGAACGGCCCATATATCTATTTTCTGGAGGACATCAATGGGGACATTTAATCCTATTAACCCTGTCACTCATACGACTAATTATATTGTCATTAAAAGGATCATGTATTCATATAGTAATTGAAGTCTGTGGTCCATTATGTGTGACATTAATTGACAGTTTATCAAACCTTTCATACAATAATGGTTTGGTATTTGCGATAAGAGTTATTGATATGACATATATTCATGCCATTATTAACAAAATTAACCGCGCCTGTCAGTGTTAAATCGTGTTAGATATTTATCCATATGCTATTTGGATAATAAAAAAATACTTAAATCACAAGAAGTTGTATGTATTGGTGGACATATATTTAAACTAAAATACGAAAGAAACAACACATTCGTTTCCTATGATAAAAACATGTTAAAAGTTTGGTTAAAGGTACCTTTTACAAACCCACCATATTGCCAATCAAGAACCAGGATAATTTCAACTTAAAGTCATAATAACCAGTTATCCTTTGTGTTTCAGCTTTCAGCTTTTTCAGTCTTTATATACGATTTACACTGATGCTTGTTCTTTAACAGAAAGGTGTGTCCAACATTTGAAAATGTTTACAAGTTGTTGAATCAGACCTGAAAACTTTAAAAGATCACTGAAACGATTTAAACTTTATCTAACAATCCCGGCGTCACATATGACATAAGCATTTTGTAAAAAGATAGCGGTAAGTGTCACATTTGGTTGTGAAAAGATACATGCATGATTACACCTGCCAAAGTTACACTACAGCTTGTGTACATATAAAGATGCAAACCTATGGTGTACATAGGCACATGCGTACTTACTTTTAAACAAATGTAATGATATCATACCTTTTTATGTTTATCTGAGGTGAAAAGTTCTGTCACATTTTAGCCAACTCATCTTTGTTTTTCATACTGACAAAACTTGCAAGGATATTTTAGATACACCGCGTGTATATCCCCACAAGTAAAGTGTAGGATCTATTTCACCTATTTTTATGTATGCCTTTGTCTTACAATGTCTTATCTACTCACAAATGCTTTTGTCTTTAAAAACATCTCATAATGCAAGAAGGATATTTTATGAACATTTTATATGTATAATAGATGTGCAAGGTGAGACTCAAATAAGATATTCTCTCTGTCTGACTGTGTAACATCAATGACTTCCCTTAGAGATAGCATTGGCATCAGTCTACCATCAGCAGACATGGTCCTTGATTTTGCATACAGACATAGACATGTCAAATATACCAGCATATTTTCCGTATGGTGAGAACGAGGTGAAATGCTCGAACAAGGCTGCGCATCTTTATTTAAGATAAGTGGTATATAGCATTTGGCATTTGTTTGTATTTTCATGATGTAGGAGATGGCCAATATTAATAAAAGTTCTTTGCCACGTGCATTAGCAGCAATGTTATTTGGGGGGTAAAAGGGTGAGAAAGGGAAAGTCTCATTACAGGAAATATAGGTCTTGTCGGTTAAGAAAGATAGAAACCTGTCAACTAATAAAAGGGTGAATTTCCAGTCACCATTCATTTTTGATATATAAAATAATATGGAAAGACTATAATAAAGAATTAAAGATCTATTTGAACGTCAGCGATCAGAAATGTGACAGTGATCATATGTCCTTTTGTTGAACTCTTTCAAACACAAAAACAAAAATGCTAATCTTTCTTACATGTTAAACATCAACCTGCAATGGTTTATGTACACACATGAAAGTTATTCTTGTATCTTGTCACTATATGTCAATTAACAACATTAGTGAAACTACGACCAGGCATACTGCTGATGAGGTCATTTAAATCTGATCATTGTTATTAAGCGATTTTCCTCAAAGTGCCACAGGTGATATTCTTGTACACAATGAAATAGTTCCATCAGCATATGATTATTACCTCAACCGTGATTGAATAATGAGTTTATCAGAGTTGATTTTCTATTAAGCAAGTATACCCTTTGAATGATTACTCCAAGTTACCTCATCTGTTTTGTAATTGAATTAAATGACATAAGCCCAAATTAAGCGTTGTCTCTCCTAAACTGAATGTAATGTTGATGGGACGCAGATAAAATATGCATCATTCCTAAAAAACACAGAAAAAACAAAGCAGTGATGTGAAGTTGAAGCTTGGAATTTTCTTCCAATACTTGTTTTAGAAATGTTATGGTTGGAAACAAATTGTAGTCATATAAAAAAATGATATCGAAATCACTATCTGTAAGTATAACTTATTTACCATTTGCCAACTCGAAAAATGGAAACACAGTGAAAATATCGAAAAAAAGTTTTATCTTTTTGGTAATTATAATAATGCCATTGTCCGATGATATGACAGACATTTGACACAATAGATAGAATTACGTCATTTAAGAAAAGTTGTATCTTTACATATAAATATAAATCGATATCAATCCACGTGGCTATTGTTTATTGACCGAATACTTAGTGTGTTGTCAAAGATCTAAGCATCTTGAAGTAGGATATTCAACTATGATTCATAAATGCTATATAACTTTGTCATTCATCTTCATTTAAGATCTGAACGATATTTTAACCAGAACAGTTAACTTTGGGGAGTTATGAACGAACAAACTTTAACATGTTCATAAGTGTATAACCAGTTTTGCAATGATAAATGCAATATACATAAATTATGTATGTTATGTTATTGAATTTATCTTTACAACTATGGCTAGAGAGAACATATATGATTCATATATTATATATTGTAATCAAGCTTTATTTCGTATCCATTCTTTGTCAAATTTGAGGACAAAATTTGAATTACGTTTACTAATATCTCCTCCTTGCAAAAGTTTATGACATCCTGTTTCTCATGAAAAATCAAAATTAAATGGATATGTTTAGCTGTTTTGATAAAATACTCACTCTCAATTTCAGAGGCTTTGTCAGAATAAATCTAAATCAATACAATAATATTATAACATTACAACTTTAGTCGGTTTGTTCTTTGCAACAAAAGACTTTTGTCAAACATTTTTAAGGATATATTGATCATTCTAAAATATTTAAAATCATATGACGATAGATATATCGGTTGATGCTTATCAAGGTTGTTTCTGTTAAATGTGACTCCAGACATCAACTATGTCAGGAGAACTTTGGTAAGACGGTTTGACAGCAGTGGCTTTGAAATCAACGTTGAAACCTCGTTAAATACAACCGACCAATAACCTTTTATGTCTGTATGTCATTTTTGGAAGATATCTTCCCTTATCTACTTTGTATTAGCCCACTCACAACATAAGTTGGTTGTCAAAGTTACTTAAAATTAATTAAGGGATTCACAATGGGTTATATGAAAACTTTTGGTATTTGAAGGAACAAAAGTTTTTATATATTTGAGGTTCAAAAGAAGCAAAATTGAATTCCATTGTTTTTGATTTTCGACGTCGCTGCACCTTCTCAGAAATGTAGAAATATTGTCAAACTTGCAAGAATTAAATATCAATTTCAGATAAAACATATTATTAAAATAATTTATCGCACTTCAATAAGATTACTATTCATGATTCTTTTCCACTCTGTTGAAAGGCATTTGTGAGTTCATGCCCCTTACACAGTCAATTTTGTTAAAACCTGTTGTAAAGGATTTAAACATATTCTATTCACATGAACGAAACGGATTGGACACAAGTTGTCTAACTTATAAATCCATATCCACAGCTTTTACAGTTTACACATACATTATGTATACAAAAGATACAGAGAAATTAAGAAAAGGATAAGAGGCTAATCTTTTGGTTGCTATAATATATACATGTACGTGTTTCAATATGACTTCGTTTTCACACAAAAAAAATGAAATGCATTTTCACATGGATTTCCACAGGCACAGTTGAGATCGCTGACTAAACCTGTTCTAAAAAAAATAAATTTGATTGACTACATGTATGCCTTAGTTTGGTGTGTAAAATATATACAACCTAATTCCTATTGAAAAATATCCTGGTACTACTTCAGATGGATGTTCTTTGATTTTGATACAGTTGATTTAACTCAATAAGACATGAGAGCTTTACCTTAGGAGAAGTTATTGTATTAAAAATGGGTTGTGGTCGATAGAAGAAAATAAAACATATTTCATATGTTTTGGTGACAGTAAAAGTATTTGAATGATTAATTTATGATCCATTAGTGCATATATATTTGCAATAAACGGACACATATGCCGCTCGCGACAATATTGTTATGTTTTTAGAAGATATGTTGAGATTAATTGGGAATGGGGCTAATAAGTCATTCGATCATCCCTGTTTGCTTTCTGTGATAGTCTCATGTTGATGTTGAATAATAAGCTAATCATCATCTAGCTTTACAAATATGACAAATTGTTGCACTTTTATCAAACCTTCTTTGTCCATTCGATATAGCTTTGCCTCGATCAATGTTAGGATTATTGTTAGGCTTTTGGAAAAAGATAACATACAATTTAGCCCCAATTAGTGGATAATTATGGCAATGTCAATCGGATGTGGTGTTCAGAAACTGGTGTAATGGAAAATATTAGAAGCTGTCAGCTGTCTATTCAAGATCAGTTTCAAGAAAGTCACATATTTTGTGTGGGATATTAACATGACATAAACATACAACCTGAAGCTTATAAAGATCGATATTTCTCAGTTATGTTTTCCTAATAATATTTTTAAAAACATTTCCTCAAAAAGATATGCATTTGTGAACATGTATAGTATGTAGTATATATATAGTAGTATATATTATGAACAGCGACAAGGGCATATTAGTTCTAGAATACTGATTACTTTCTATATATTACAGTCGTCCACTTTCTCATATAAGGATATCCCCTGTACATCTTTAAAAAAGTTTGAAGACATATTGTCTTATATGAAAACGTCATGCTGATTTATAAATGTGAGGAGTTGTATTTTTTGTGAGTCAATTATGACTTTCAGAACTTAGTTTAAGTCATAATAGTCAAAGTTCTGTTTCAGATTTTAAATCAGTTTTCAGATTCACGTTTGAAATTCACGATTGAAAATATTCCAAGATGTAATTAGAATTTGTTGTCACAGACCAATTTATTACACTTGTGGAAACGGACCTATGTATCAAGAGATCATCAGAGAGTTTAAGGTTAGATGAAAAATACAGAAGTCAGTATAAAGTTCAAATGGAAATTTGGAGAAACCCTTAGCTAATACATATTCAAACTCTCTGGTGACATGGCCTTTCAAGACATACACGGTTTCATAGTTTAAACATATTTAATACTCAATATACATATACATAAAGACATTTTCAATGTGATTGGCCAATAAGCATTCAGCACTTCAGCTGAGGCCTCTGCTCACAAATTATCAACATATATTTAATGCAAACGAAACTTAAATAGTAAATATCAATATCCAAAATGGTTAAATATTTATAAGTTACATAACATAGCATCATGAAGTTAGAATGTTGGTTTACCATGTTTTTATTTTCTGTCTACATTTCGTTCCTGAATCATTTCATTTATGATGTAATGTATTGCAGTTTCGGATAATTAAATGATTCTGCTAATTGATGTAAGACATGAATTGATTATTTAGTGAATAAGGCATAGAGTAGTTGCACACCATAGAGATTATTCGCAATAAAAAGTCGAAAATAATATCTGATTTCTGTTTTCATGTGAAATGATTAAGACACACTAAGTATGTCTTCATTTTCTTGGAATGGTATACACTTTAAAGGGGCAGTAGCACGTTTTAGGGGGAATATAAGGTGATGTCAGGAAAATGAAAATTAATGGTTCCAATTGAAAGACAATGCATTTAAACTAAATGGAGCAGTAGTAATTGCAACATATAATGTAAAATTTAGCCATGCGATTCCTTTTTCTTTCACAAAATGAATTAAAGGTGTTCACAAAAAATGGCCGCCAATGGATTTTAGGTTAATATTCATACTTTGTTCTCTGACTATGGAAGATTGGCTTGTGTAATGAGATTTTAAAAACTATCAAAATAAAACATTTAGCATTAACGTGCAATTTTCAGTGAAAAATCCAAAATATATAATTATCAAAAAACGTGCTACTGCCCCTTTAAAGCCTTGTAAGCTTGAAGACATTGAAACATAAATAATTTAAACCAAAGAAAGCTGATGTTTAAATCCCTCGTGTGCTAAATTAGAAAAACAACATTTGACATGGTGATAAAAGGTTCAAAAACACAAATCGCCTACAGGCAATTATGTTATTCCTTTCGAATTTGGCAAAGGTTTTGGACACTTAAAATAATCAACATATTTTTAGGAATTACATCTGACGAGGCTCTTGCTAACCTCGCCAAGAAGGAATGATCTGGTGATGCAGCACATTCATGTATCAATCTCTCCCGAAAAAAAGACAATATGTTTTTCTCAATCATTTTCTACGACTGTTTTTAAAAATCTTCCGAAACTATACAAATGGTTTGGATATAAAACAGTCGACATATTGAAAGCAGGTTTAATGTTTATGCATAAAAACCATGGAAGAAGATTATTGCAACTTCTGGACATTGTATACACCGAATATGAGATATGTGCATCATTGTCCTGACATCGCAACTTGACTGTTATTTCAGCGGCGTCGGAGCGTACGTCCATACGTAGGAACGTACATGTACGTCCGAAGTTCTGTTAAAGCATTCTCTCATTAAATATTTCACTCAGTATTCAAATACTGACAGAAATACTCAGACCCCATTTAATGATGTTTTTTTTGGTCGATACAGAGGTTGTGCTTCCATTCAAAACAAATTTGTTTTCTGAAGCATAGGCTTTCCATGGAGAAGGTATATTTGAGTTTTGGAGGATATTTCTTTTTATTTGTGTGGATTTGTGTTCAATTTTAGAATATTTGTATTCAGGTTTGACGATTTGTTTGCCGTTTGCATGGTTAACCTGTTCAAGCTCATATGGAATGTGTGGTAGCAGATATTTCATAGTCAACTATGTACTAGAATGGGAGATGCCTTTATTACATTTACCATGTTATATGAGTTGAGGGCAAGCTGTCTATCAAATTAAATACAATTAAAAGTGAATTCAATATAAGCGGCGGGGGACATATTATGTGGCAACACTTGTAGATAACTTCAGAAACAAATCAATACTTGCAATCCAACAAAACCATTAACTTAAACACAATATCAGGATATATGTCTGACCATATAACGACTGCTTCCGGAGATTAACAGATATCAAAGAGTGTAGCTCCATAAACGTCAAGAAATTAATAAGGTTCAGCTGGTTCATATAACTGATTTCATGTATAATTGCTGTATAAATAATTAAGTTTCTGAACATCTCACTCAATCATCCTTATCATCTTTCTTATAAACGCTTCTGCCTCATCCATCTGTAAAACTGTAGCATTGTTACTGTATAAACATAAAAGTGGGGCTCCCTCAGCATTTTTGATAAACATTTGAAAATCTTGTACATGACATTCTCCTGACGAATGTGCAAGTTATGGTTTAAAAACAATGTTATCTCATCTTTTCTGTTATCAGTAATAAGTACTTGAATGTTTTAAAATTAGCTAGGTAAATTCACATCTTTGTAGAAGCACTATGATTTTGGGCTGAATTGCGTTAACCATCTGATTAGTTATTGTGTAATTTAAAGGTTCATATGAAATACAAAAGTCAACATTGCTCAGCTGATTCTTGGGTTTAATTGGGTAGAATTTGGCAATTTGGCTGTAGGACTGTGTATACATTACATGAGACAGCTGAGTCTATAGAAACTATCAATTAGAGCATTTTGCCTTGTTAAATTCAGACAACAAATGTTTGCTAGCTGCAAACTAAAGCGTTTTTAGATGAAATCCACATCATGAATTTACACTTAAACACAAATCTGACACAATGTTCACAATGATAATTTTCTACTCAAAATAAAAACAATTATTCTTACAACAATTAAATTCTTTTTGAAATAATACAAATCACATACTTTGATACAACCAATCATTTGTTTATCCCACCAGTATGTTATATAGTGGGATTTAGTCTATCTGTCTGTAAATCCATCTGTCCTTGTCTGTCTGTCCATAATAATTTGATTTTCGGAGCATAACTCCCAAACTCCCAATACCTGTAGATAATTGAAATCTGGTATATATATATATACATTTAACAACTTGTGCCTTTACGGTTTTCAACTGCTGGTTTCTATTAAAATGGAACTTTTTCGCCGGGTGACTTTGTCCTTTATAATAATATTTCATAATAATTGGGTATATGTTCTCGTGTTTTGAGATGAAGTTGGATATGTCATCTTCTGATTACTGTTGTTTAAGACGTGTGAATGTCAATCTCTAGGTTTTTGTGACATGTTTCCTTTCTTAACCAGTTTTAACGTTTTAAACAAAAGGTCAATGTAAACAAACTATTTTCTGAAAATACAAAGAATTTCTTTTTGTTTTCTCTGCCCATTTATTTTTATGAGAGTATGGTTTATGTTATACATTGAGATATGACAGCCACTCACTTTGAAATATGGTTTCTGATTGTTATATGTTTTAGATTGAACTTAATCTGTTATTGTATCTATGAATACAATTTATCAGTTTAGGTAAGTTTATTAATTTAAGTAACATTAATGGTGTATTTGCTATGAGACGGATACATGTGACAATCTGGAAAATAAATTTATCTCATGAGAAGAGGTTTCAAGTTCGATAAGGGAACATGGCTAAGACAAAACATCAAGTTGATGTTGATTGTGAGTTACTGATGTGTAAGAAACTAATCTTCTGATTTTGCATTTGACTAATCGGTGCAATTCGTTAGAAAACTTTCTTTACCTTTTCAAATTCTATCAGTGTAAGGATTATTTTAAAACTTTTGAAAAGAAAAGAATAGTTACAACATGTCGTTCAATTAGATACTATGAGATAATTGAGGATATTTCTAAATTCGTCAATGGATAGGGATTAGGAAATGTTTTATTTAGCTGCATATTCAGGATTTTATGTTTGCCACAAATGCCAATTCATATTTTGAAAACAAGAACTAAGTGTTGTTTATAGTACGATTTTTTGCGAAAAGTGTCAATTTGATTATTGCAACTTCTTCTACTAGATGTTACATTTTTTTTTACAAAATTACTTCTGATTTTATTAATTTGAATTATTGGTTCACATAAACATCTTCAAATTGTCCTTTTAGGGTCACTCATTTGTCTATACTTATTTAAGAAACAGTACTCTCATTTTTCAAACTTAAATAATCGAAATACACATGTACATGTATGGTTTTGACAATTTACTCTTGGGAATAACCGTTTGAACCTAGTTTTAGTCATTAAAGTATTTTTTTGGATTGAGGTTCTAATTGATTTTCAGTAACAACAGTCCTCATAAAAAGGATTTCTTTATAGATTACTATGAAAATGTGAACACGTTTCTTATTAGTTTATTTTGAAAAATAAAAGTGCATCTTTGATAAAAAAGATAATGATAATAATAAAACCCTCTTTGTCCTCTTACTACTTGACAATTTACATTTGCATATGAGATATAGAATTTGCTTCACTAAATTTCACCTGATGATAGAAATAGAAATAAGAATTATGTTAATTATTGCCGTGGAAGGCTACATTATCCGTCACGTTTCATAAGCTCATTACATTGTACAACTTATTAAATTCCAACTTCTGTTGATTCAACATCATCAATCCATTGGGATTTTGTATAACCTGAAAGTCATGTGTGACCATTTTGTTTTCAACATGATGCATATATATATATATATATTGAACATGTTATTACAGTAATACATTCTATGTGCCGTCTCGTATCATTTTTACTAAACGAGTGAAATAATTTATTCCTAAGGCTGTAGTCTTAAAAAAAAACTTATAGATGATGAACAAATGTTAAATGGATTATTTAAAGTATTTCACAAATAACTTAAATTTGAAGTTGATAATGATTAAAGTTCTATGTTTGTGCCTTTTTCAGATAAAGAGAATATTGTTAAAGGTTATTTTAAAAAAGCTAGAATACACATCACATCTCGATTATTTAAAGGGGCAGTAGCACGTTTTTTGATAATTTTATAGTTTAAAATTTTCACTGATAGTTGTAAGTTAATTAGGACATAAACATACTGTGTTTGGAAATCAGCGGCATATAACAGAATTATTATAGCTCTAAATTTGATTTAAAGTCGAACGCGAAGCGTGAGGCTTTCAATGGATAATTTTGAGCTATAATAATTCATATGCCGCTGATTTCCAAACACAGTATGTTTATCTCCATTCTACCATAATAGTGATTTAAAATAGAACTATATTCTTTCGCATTGACTCAGGTGTGCTGTGTCAAGATGCCTGTGCACGATTTCCACGGAGCGACATTCACACAGTGTTGACGGATTTGGTGACGTTACAAATAGAAGGCCTCGGAGATTACCGACAAATATCCTATTGCTGCAAAGGGAGCTCACTCTATTCAGTAGACGTTTTATTATTCGTGACGGTTGTTAGCTTTATGTTAATTTAAATTCTGCATAAATTCACAAACTTGACGTCGGTATAATTGCATTTGTGTTGTAAATAAATTTAAGGTAAGTGTATGACACGTTTCGACTCATATTCATATGAAATTCTGGCCGAGCCCATTTTGGTCTAACGCTACAGAATGATGGACCGTGCGAACGGGAAATCTGAACTGTTGTCAGTGACTTAGTGTCGTGTATTTTACCGGTTTCGACAGACTGCAAGCGTTAAATTCTATACAGAATGTATAAACAACGCAATAATTTCAAATTTCTGAAACTTTTCGACACAAAAGCAATATTTCAGAACTACTTGTTGCTAGGCAACAAATGAATTCTTTCGCAATAGACGAAGTAAACAGAGCACCGTATAACAAAATTATACGCGCTCTGATTTTTCACAGCAGCCAATCAGAAACGAATATTTTGCACATTGACGGTAGAATGCTAAATGTATAACTTTGACAGTGTCAAAAATCTCATTCCAAAAGCCAATCATCCATAGTCACAGGACAAAGTATGAAGATTCACATAAAATCCATTGACGTACATTTTGTGTGAACACCTTAAATTCATTTTGTGTAAGAAAAAGGGATCGCATGGCTAAAATTTTCGTTATATATTTGATTTTCTACTTCTCAATTTAGTTTAAATACATTGTCTTTCAATTGGAACCATTAATTTTTATTTTCCTGACATCACCTTATACTTCCCCTAAAAACGCGCTATTGCTCCTGTAAGTCTTGTAATTTAGTTGTTTTTTA
Source organism: Steromphala cineraria (assembly GCA_916613615.1). Taxonomy (NCBI): domain Eukaryota; kingdom Metazoa; phylum Mollusca; class Gastropoda; order Trochida; family Trochidae; genus Steromphala; species Steromphala cineraria. The sequence continues at coordinate 47,809,897 of OU744733.1, forward strand.
ATTAGGTTTCCAGTACAACATCCATTTTTTTTATTGATATCTATGGACACTGTTTATCATGTAATCTGTGTTCACATTACCATTTGTTTAAGTCGTGATTATGATAAGACATACGGCTGAAAATAAAACAATTCATAAGAAATATTTGTTAGGAACACCCATCACATAGCATAGTATAACATTAAATGTTAAGGTTGACAAATAACATCCAATTTAAATTCGATTTGATCAGCTTCACCAAGTAGCAATCAAAAACAAAAAAACACATTTATCCTGATTTTCCTTTTGACTTTTACCAGATGACAGCCTTGTATCTAAAAGGTTTACAGAACATACTATTATTACAAATGACAACAACATTTGAACCAGACATCAAATCATGCAGAGTTAGCATCCACGTTATGACCATGACTTTTTCCAATGTTATACACCTACGCAAATTATTCGTTTAAAGGCTTAGTCTAAAGATTATACTCTTAGTTACAAGGCAAATCTGTTATCAAACAAAGCTAATACAAAGCTACTACATGCAAAAATGTTGTTGTGAAATTATCCACTGTGTGATAGTCACATCCTTCCTTGCCTGACTGACCAAATTACTCAAACTGAAAAGTATTAATTCCAATGATCTGTCAATTAACACCGGTGTTCCACAATGATGTGTGTTCTCTCCCATATATTTGACATAGTATATTAGTTTCATTAACAAGTTCATGAATCAGTTTGTGACATAGATCAAGCCATTTATAACATCTTTTTTACAATTGATTGTTGGTTAGAATCTCGTGTAGTCGTATCCAACAAGTCACACTTCAAAGCATTGTAGTTACTTACCAGAATTAAGTCATGGAAGCTAAACTTATCTATGGTTGCATGTGTCATGAACGATAATATACCAACTGTATAAGATGATGATAAATACCAAGTGCTGTACATGACTGACGATGATTGTGTAGGAATTCCCAGATGAAAATACTTTTAACACAGCTAAGACAGTTAGTGTCATTTAGATTGGTCACCACATGCACTGCTCAGACTCTCACGCAATTTAGTCATTTTTCTACTTTGATGGGATTGCTAACTAGCAAGAACTTTCCCTTACCTGCAGTTCACATGAATACCAGAAGGGATTTAAATGGTGGCAATCAATAACTGAAAAGCAATTCACACTCATATGACATTGAAATAAAACTAAATATGTACCTACCTCAATTCAAAAATAAGTCTAGAATAAATAGTGTTGGCTTTCAACTGAAGTAAAGATATTTTGTATTTATAAGGAACATGTACACCATGAAACGCCTACGATAGATCGAATAAGGAAAGTTAAAATCATCTTTTCAATTCACTTGAAATATATTTACATAGGTGCACTTACAATCGCGCCTACGGAGATATTTGTAGTAGTAAGGTAATCCTTTTTTAAGTAAATTCAAATAACAACTGTGCTCCTCAATAATGTGAGTTCTCTCAAGTGCTCTCTTGTATTTTGTATATCAATGACTGTCTCAGGTTTATAACTAACCTGAGGACACACTTCTAGGCAATTTATACTCTTTTTAAAGTGGAACCCTAAGGATTAAAATATTGGAAAATCGGCTCTGAAACCATATTCTTATTACTCATTTTTTTGAAGCTACAATTCATATCAAGGAAACTCAATAACAATAAATTGGTTCTGAAGTCCTTTCGTGAAAGCGTTTTGGAAAGTTATATACCTTTCACCTACATCTACATACACCTACTCAAAGTATTATTTTCAACATTGAGACAAGGGCTTAGACTGAAAGAGGACACACTCTTAGGCAATTTATACTCTTTTCAAAGTGGAACACTTAAGATTAAAATATTGCACAATCGGCTCTGAAACAATATTTTAATTACAAACTTTTTTTACAGTGACAATTCATATCAAGGAGACTCATATGTTTGGTTCTGAAGTCATTTCGTGAAAGCGTTTTGGAATGTTAAGAACCTTTCACCTACACCTACATACACCTACTCAAAGTATTCTTTTCAAAGTTGAGACAAGGGGTGAAACTCTAAGGGAAAAAGGACAGCTGTTTTCAAACAAAGATAATACATGGCCAACTACTTTCAAAAATATTGTTGTGAAATCATCTATATTTTTATATTATATTATTACATTATCCTAGATACATGACAAAAAGTCGATGATACACTATTTAGCAGTTCAAACTCTTTTTATAGCGTTACACTATGGGTTGAAATATTGCACAATTGGCGCTGAAGCATTAATTCTCTTACACACTTTTTACAGTTAATATTCATATTAATGAGAATTAGGTGAGTTTGAAAAATGTTTTGGAACGTAATGTATCTTAATAAAAATAGTTGCAGTTTTTGAAAGAAGAAACAAGCAATTTACCCAGTCATTGTCGATGGCGATGTTGTCAAAAAAAAAGTTAAAGAACAGTGGCCCCCAAAAATATAAATAGTAACATAGTTTCATTTCGCTGTTTTTTTTCATTTTCAACTTAAGCAGTTTACCAGAACAATGTGTTCAATATTCACTGTACATAGTGTAATTTATTACACACGTAGGTAACGTACAAGTGATGGCATACAAATCTCGTACGACACACGTGTGTCGTATTGCGTTGACCTGTGTCGTATCAACATGACCTCGCATTCAACAGATTTGATTGGTTAACCAATGACCTCTCATTTAGGGTGAACTTAAACGGAACTTTTTTCGAATTAATAACAAACATGTCATTTCTTCAAGTTTACGGCTCTTTATACTTAAAAAGAGTTGATACATAGACAGATACTTAGAAAACATACGATTTCATCAGTGTGCAAAATTGATTTCATGAAAAATTAATAGATCAGCGAATGCATTAATATTTTTATTTACATTACAACGTCAACCGTAAATTCAACACCCGGACATCGCATCATTCACGGTTTGTCAGTGATAACATGTGGGTAGATCAAGCCAAATGCTATCAAATGTGACAAGCACTGAGAATAAACAACTTTAAAATGCAGTCACTGAGTCAGGAACACATCACAGGGAATCCCCAAACAAGCTTTAGATGAACAAGGCGATGACCTTGTCCTTCCCGTTGACATGTCGGGTCCCCGTCACTCTTCGAGCCCGTCGTTGTTTTCATTATCATGCATATCGATTCTATCGTTTCATTTGAAGTTCCTAGAAAAGTTCAAAATGGTGTTTGTTTCAAATTAAAGATCTCCCATTACATTACCCGTTGGTAAGTAATCCGTTTTTAAGAGAGCCAATGTATCCGCTAGCCCAGCCACACCGCATGCACCGACACACGTCAGCCTTGACGCTTGAACATGGCGAGCGAACCGAGAGAAGGGCGTTGACAGATTCGACTCTGACTCTGACTGTTTACATTTTACGCTTTCTGTATCAATCATTAATTAATCGTTAATCAAAACTCATCATCGATGATTTAGCCTTTTTTGACATTCTAATTTTGGTTGATTTAATCGAAACTCGAAACTATTTTCTTTCTTCGCAGGTTTAAATGAGCGACTGCGCAAATAGACTGGTCACATCACGAACGTCGATTATTACGCATTCGGTTATTGAAACCGGTTTCGGGTTTTCGGAATTGTTTCCTTGATACCATACACGAAAATGAGGATTATTAACAAATATGTCTATTCTAAACATGTGTAATAAATAAAATACCACACTCGGTCTCATTAGATACGAATTATACGAAACTCGTGACCTTCCTATGGTATCTGACCTCGCTTTCGCTCGGTCAGATACCGCCGGAAGGACTCTCGTTTCGTATATTTCGTATCTAATGAGACCTCGTGTAGTATTCTCTATGTACGTATCAAATGTTTCTTAAGACAGTTTACATTCCATTAGCAATACTTTTGAAATGCTTAGTGTTTAATATGATGTAAAGTTTAGATTTAAATTTCATGATTCTAAAGTTTAACAAAATTTCAAATAGAAAATAAACAAACCTTGAAGTAGGGACGAACACTTTCACTGATGTAGCGTCAGATCTTGATTGTCAATTACCAGATATCCCCAACACTTTCTCAGCTGTTTATACAAGAGAAAGGTTTAGTGAAGATAAAGTTTTGTTAACATTTTAATAAATCATCTGGTGACAGCTGTTAAATGCTTTTAAGGGAAATAGTGCCATCATGTCGTTTAGTTTAATACCCTAAATCATTGTATATACCTTTGGTTTACAAATCATTGAACTAGAGTGATAATGCATCTATATACTGAATATAATCCGAGCTTCTTGAAATAAAACCCACAAATAACCACTTTGTTCTAGGTATTCTTTACTTTGTTTAAGGGGTTTTATAAATCAAATAAAGACTTGAAGCTATTATAGCCTAGCACTCTAAGTTTCCTTGAAATATGTATTTAATCTCTTGCTAAATTATATCGATTTTTTTATAGTTCACTATATATGATATTGTCATATGATATAATACTTTATTATATTGACATGTATGAATTACATTTTTTCAAAACAGTTTTGACAACAACAAAATCACAGAGAGGCTATCTACAAATTCAAGTCTCATGGTATTATATTGCAATAACATTTTCATTCAGTTGTGACTTTACTTTACATGTTCCTGTTCGTGTACATTAGCATTGGTTCAAGCAATATATGAAACCTATGACTGCTTTCATTTTCTTAATATTGCCATATAAAGACAAATAATGTGAGCATAAATTTTATATTAATTTATTTTTACCTGAATAGTCCCCTTTCAAATCTGTATTCTAAGTAATACTGGTATTCGAAGTGACAGGATAACTCCTCAAGCATTTAACGATATCTATAGCATTCTATGTTGTGATGAAAGTTAAAACCTACTCAGTCGAATGATAAACTGTATAGTAAAGAGATTTATACCAACATAACTCTCCATAACATCTTTATGAAAGCATTTTGCATTTACCTATTAAGGTTATCCATTCGAAAACCAATGGATTATCAACTTTACACAAGAGAAATGGCGTTTCCTAGTGCGCAGATAATTGAGTTTATACTTTCCAAGCTTCTTTATAGACCATGTAACTCGTTGTACATTAAAACATCAATTATATACAATTACAGAGCTTCAATTGAAATCCGCGTGTGCTTAGTTAAAAAACAGTTACAAAGTGCAAAATTCACAGAAACATTTCATAATACTAATTGACGCAATCTAGTTGTTAACAATTTTTAAATGAAATCTTACATCCAAATCTGGACAATTATATTTCAAATTATACCAAAAGCTCTGCAATAGGTATCTAAAAAAAATTAAACTTTATCCATGAATAACTGTTTTTGTTCCAAAAACATTTGTTGAAATCATCTATTCTACATGGTTGTGCAGTCGTGGTACCCAAATTAAACATTTCCTACAGCAAATGTTGTCACACTATTAAACAGTTCACAATTATCCCAACATACCATGTTGTCATCTAGCTTCTTTTGACCCTAGTGCTGATGTTCTGTTCACTAAGAATAAGTCCTTTGCGATGTTAGCACAATCTCATTACATGTACTTGCAGATGCAATTATAAGCAGCAACGGGAACCTAATTCATAAACACTGGTGACTTTATAAACAGACACCAAGCCTAATAGATTAACACTGATATCATTATAACTTCCATATTCAATTTTCAAATTATTGGAGTTCTTAATTATATGTCATTTGAAATCCGGTAAACCTTTCATAAGAAATTTACATGGCCAGCAGGTCAAGTGTTGATGACTTAATTCTTGAAGACATCAATCGTAGAATAAATGTAAGCAAAATGACACGAAAAACCTTAATGAAATTATTAATTGATTGATAAATGATTACATGATGACATTTATAGACAGATGATATGTTTCATCCCTAAAGGTTGCATGGTAATGGTTTGTCAAGTATCTTTTCTGACGATTTGGAGGAAATCCAAAAATCCCTGATGGGTTATCAAAGATCTTGAAACAACAATTACTACTTCCCTGTTGCTGTGGCCTTGAGGGTTAATCTCTTAACAGGTTAATGGAATCTGAAAGCACATAATACTATATATATCCAGAATAATCATGGTATTTGGGAATCAACACCGATGATCCCTGAATGAGCTTCACTTAATACTTTACTTATAATATCTCTCAGTCACGGAATATATCTACTTATAAACATTTCAATAATAATCCTTTAACGCATTAAATATCACAAAACAGCAATTAAAGAGTAATTTGTTGTTTTGATCTCAAATGCTTATGTTCATATCATAATCAGTAAACTTTCTTGAAAACGACATGTGTGGATATAACAACATTTTTGGTATATATATGTTCGTATATATGTAAGTCCTATCTTTAGAATACTTACTTCGTCATCAACTATTCAAGCTTTGCCAAACTTATAATTCTCTCAGTGAAATACATGTCGTTGTTTAAGGTCGAAATCAATGTATCACATAGTATTAATCAATAGTTAGAACAGTATTTTGATTATCACTCATCAAAATTGTTTTGAGGAAAGGGGATAACGATATTTAAAGTTTTTCTGATCGACAGTTATAGCTTTAAAATGACGTTTGTCCAGAGATCCCTATCAACTTCAGATTGAAGGATACACGAATCAATATATATCTCTGTAATAGTCACTCAAATAGCTGGATTTTTGTAGCACAAGTCAATCTTCTTTGAAAAATCTTCCAATATCTTGTTCACATGTCTACTTTACATGAGCCAATCTCACCAAAGGTAATTGTTTGGAGCCTTAGAGAAAGGATATTATAGAGAAACAGATTGAAATCAATAGTCTTTGACTGTAAACATAGATGCATCTTCTCAGAAATGATCAAATTCTATTTCATTATCAAACATATAATAACCTGTTATGGCCTTATCCCATGAAAATCATTATGATTATTACACTTTTAGTAATCGAGTTCAATTTTAAGATTATGGTAAAATGAACAAACTGTTCATACAGAATGTTTTTCCCGCCAATGACCTTCAGGCATTCTGTATCAACAGACAATCATTGTTCCTCATTCCGGAGAACTTTGAAGATAATGTCATGTTTTAGATTAAGATCCAGTAATAACTATCCTAGCAGGATGTCAGTTTAGTGTCCCTTTAACAACGTAAATATGTTAAAGGATATCTGTCCTTCCTTGAGTGATACCATGTTCACCTCATCTAGATACGGAGATACATATACCTAAAAGGTTAATGAGCAGCCACGATTTATGATTTGAGACTTGTTTACCTCAACAGATAAGTATTGTATTTGTCATGAATTGACAGATATCATTTCTATTTTTTGAAGCACAAGTTGTAAATTTGCCAACATGAATCATTTCATAACGACTGCTAATGAAGGATGTAACGGTAATGAAGTTTAATGTCATTTGATGTCTTTAACCCAGGCAATTGCTTTATGACGTCAAATTTCTGAACTTTAAACTGTGACTATTGATTATTTCTTATTTCTCCTATACTGCTACTATTTCTTCAGGCTGGCGTGTTTGTGTCACAGTCAATCGTGTTATAAATAGTATTTATTCATTAGCATAAGTTTCATCATCAGATATTTAAAAAAAATAAAAACCAACCCACTCTTTCCTATAACAACAATCTTATACATAATAATTATTTGTCCAAATAACATTATTTGATTTATCTTACATATGGCAACATCAGTTTTTTCCGCATTATCTTTCAGATTTAAGACAAAAATTACATCCTTTAAACATTATTGTAAGGGGTATTATAAATGTTAAAGATTAATAGCACTGAGGTGACGTAGTTTTTGCTTCATCTCAAAATGATAGTTACATGTTCTTGATTGTTTGGCCTAAGAGTAATTGAAGGGTCCGGATGACGGGGTATCTAAAACATCAATAAAATGCCACATTTTCCTTGAAAATGATTGAAATGAAGATATTCTCACAGCTAAAATGATTTACTATAAATCAACCATTTCCTTGAAGCCTTGAGTTTGGTTGCAGAACGTACAATCACAATGAAATCGAGTGGTTTTCGAGTTTGGTTGCAGTCCCTATAGGCAACTGCAACCAAATTATTTTCTAGCAATTATCCATCATTTTTCGTGTCTTGACAAACACTAATTTGGTTGCAGAGATTTTAGTTGCTTGTTAATTAGCAAAGAGGCAAGTTTGGTTGCAGGAGTTTTATAATTTACCTTATTTTACGTAAAAACAAAAACAAATCAGGATTTTCATTTTGACAGATTCCCTCTCGCACTGTGAGTGACGTAATGCCATGCGGTATGTAACGTGTCCTACAATTGGTTGATTCAATCTCAAACATTTCCAAAAAAAATTCAAATTTCCTAATTTTTGATTTATAATTGATTTTGTTCTGTTTTTTTGGATAGAAACCATTTGTTAAACTTACTCAATGATGTTTATTTTCTATCAAAATCATTTTGCAATTAAAGGGATTCCTGACAGCCAATGAGAATCGTTTTGAGATATGACAACAATTCGAATTCGCTATGGGAGCACGTTGAAACACAGAAATGAAATTTAGGGATCAATTTGGTCAAATAATGTCAAAAGTACCTACCATGACATGCTTTATGATAGAAACTGTTAAAATAATCAAGGTCAGTGAAATATTTCTATCCATAATGTCAGAAACGCTTTCAAAACATGATGTGACATGATCGAAAACCGGACTCGATAGCGATCGGTAAGTGGCTTATGTGTCATTGAAATGTAAATAAAAAGCCAGGTAAGTGATCAACAGTTGTCAAATCATCATATATTCCATCTGCAACCAAATTTCTTCAAGCCCAGGCTCTTCTGTTTGATAAAAACATGTATTTTCTTGGAAAAATAATTTGGTTGCAGGTGCCTATAGGGGACTGCAACCAAACTCGAAAATTATGTGATTCATTGTGAATAATCTTTCTGCAACCAAATTCAATGGTGTCATTCCATATATCATGGTATAGATAATTATCTCAGCTTTCAGAATATTCCAAATTGAGTCTTTTTCAAGAGCTAGGTTGCAGTTAACAGTCCTTTTTGACACCCCGTCACACGGACCCTTCAATTACTCTTAGGCCGATTGTTTTAGGTAATGTTTACATTAATTCCAAACCATGTCTCCTATCATGTTTCGACATTAATATCATATATAAACATAATTTTATGTGGCCGTATTATGATTTAAATGTTTTCTCATAACATATCTGGAACAACTAAAACTACGTGTACTGATATATCAGATTGGTTTAACAAATATCCATGTTGAATACTAATAGTATGACAATACAACAATAATGGTTTTACTGTAACAATTATCATTATCCAGAAGTTTAAAACGAGTACTCTCAAATATAAAATGGATGAGCAATTTCATATTAAACATATTCAAACGAGTGATGCTTTCTTTATTAAATGTAAATATATACAAACGAAAAAATGCACTAGAATGACGTTCTATATTTATTACATACCCTTTTCGTTTAATTTACTTCAAATAAAGCCGTACATGGAAGAATGTTTGCGTGTTATCTTGACCTGAATAAGTTACTCCGCCAACCCTTTCACGAAATATTACGTCATCACATTCCTCCACCTATGACGTCATTTGACAATAGAGTGCACCAAACAAGATATTTGTTCATATGTTTAAATTTCTTAAATGACATGTAATATCACAAATGTATATCAATATTTTATTCGAATACAATATAAACTTTCATAACTTGAAACATTTGGCAAAGTTTGGTCACAACGTATTCAAACGTGAACGCGTGAACATGGAGAGATGACGTTACAGAACAGTTCAACGAGAGGAAGTGACAGTACTTACTCAGGATCTGAATCACTATGAATGATGGCACGTCTACGTTTTGGAGGGACATGTATTGAGATGAAAAGTTGAAGTTACCGTAATATGAAACGATCCCAGTAAATGTTGCTATCACTAAATAGACCGGAAGTCATACTTTGACCCCATTGAAACGATGTCACTTGCACGTAGATGGCAGAACTGACAGCGCCGGGTTTTGTGCCATGAGAATCACAATATCCGGGCCGGGATACCTTAAACTCTTCGTTCTTCATTGTTTTCTCTCAGGTAAATTGCAAACTTTGTGATTTAACTTGTTTTCTTGACGATATTGTCGATGTAGTTTTTGAGGTCGGTATTTTCGTTGCGATCGGCGGAGTGTAAATACTTTAATTTGTTAATATTTTTATGTAATTGTGAACAATGTAAATTATCCTGATAATAACAACACTCAGGAATGTCTGAATCAAATAATGTGCATGTGTTTACATTATCGATATGGGGTTTCCCATGCCATAAAACCTAAAAATAGCTGACATGACACCTCCCTCGCTGAGACAGTAGTTCCGTGAGAAGTGCAATACGGAGTGCAATACGGATTGAGGAGTGCAATACGGAATTCGTTGTATTTCATTACGTATTACTATCATAAGATTACATGGGTATGTAATAAATAATATATTTCAATACAATTATGTAATTGAAAAAAGTTAGGTCATGAATAAGTTGGAAGTCTTGAGATAAGAAACTAAGAAATACGTTTGACCAAAGCAACAGTACTTGTACAAGCATCTACACTGTAAGCGCCTTAGTGTGACTTTCATTATTCAGATAGGGCGCTATATAAATTTCGTATATTATTTATTATTACACTGTAACACACAAAGAAAAAATCATGAATGATCGTAAAGGGCATGATCATCACACTATTCATAGACTCTATAAATGTTACAAATGTCATTGTTAAATAGAAAGGAAGTTTATATTCCAATGTCTGATGAAAACATGTCTACAAAATACTTGATCAAATCATTACTAGCATGAAACCTTTCCAGAAAACATTCTATAATGTTCTGCATCTGTATGTTAAGGACAATAGAAAAAGATATCCTACATCTTACTTCGATTTTTTAATAATTTGAACTAAAATCGTCTGAAATGATGCAGCGTCATGACAATTAACTTTAACATTTAATCTGTTTATGTTTGTTGGAAATTCGGGAACATATAAACATATAAACATTGTAACAAACACTTCCATACAATAACAGTTCCTAAAGGTACATAATCAGCTGTTTCTCTCCTGTCTAACCAAAATGTCAATATATAATCTCTTTTAAAGTAAATTTTCTTTTTCTATGTGTATTTTACATCATGAACATAGGTGCCTGTTTTTCTGACGAACCAAATAACTAACGTGGCTAACCTATATGAATAATGAATAGAACACATTTGGTAAATTGATCAATGGCAAGATCGTTTAGTGTATGTTATGTGTTCTAAAAACTGGATAAACAACTCAGTCAGGCATCCCTTGAGTCAACCATTAAGGTGATAATTTGTATTTGTGGCGAACTAGGCTAATGTGGAGAAGGTAGGACATGAATTGCACATCATTCATTAAAATGAAAATCATACACTATGCATATGGCCTATATGATCATCAAGACATAATTTTATTCTTATATACTTAGCATCTTTAAAAATCCGCATATCACACTCATAACTTATGAGGGTCGTCTATTTGCTTTGATGATTATGTGATAACGGGGCGTACACCAAGCATATGACTCATGTTTTGTATTTATCAAACATGACATATTTTCTCAAATGTCTAAAGGTAATTCTATTCTGTGACATCCACAAGCTTTGATCATCTCGCAAAAGTCCCAGTTGACTGATCCTTAATCGATAACACTAAGCTATTCTAAAAATACATTTACAGAGTTACATTGAAACAACAGATTACAGTTGTCAACCCAGGAGACATAAGACTGAGCAGAAGACTTGTATAATTATTTCCTTGTTTCACTTGTCCTTTCCTGTTAATCAAACAAATGTACATTTACTCATGAGTTGTAAATCATGTGACACAAATGACAGTTGTGCCGTGTCGAAAATACGAAGACAATGGAAGGGGGAACTCTATTCAAAAGTTCAATGGTCAGTATCATTTAACGTGAATCATTAATTTTTTATATCATATCATGTATTTAATTGTTAAATCAAATGTCAATAACATTTATTCTTCTTCACCGACAAAGGACCTATGTTTATACGAACCAGTATTTAACTAACATTGGGATCATCATTACCGATTAATTCCATTTAAACACTTGAAAATATGGTTGGAAAAGCCTGCTCTTACCATGCAACAGCCTGTAAAAAGAGTTAAATGATTTGGACAGCCATTTGTCCTCGCCTTATACTCAATTATATACGGTTTATCGTTGATAGGCAAGGCGTGCTGTGTACAAATGAAAATATGTTATTACTCAAGATAAACCAAAAGGTCATATAGCATAAAACAATTGTTTAAATATATCATTGTCAATACAGCTGCATTGGTAAAGTGAAATAAAGCACATAAAAAGAATACAGAAATTTTGATAGAACTCTTTTTTATTAAATAACTAGAACATACTGTATTTCCTAACCCATGGTAAATTGTAAGGACCTCAAAAATTGTACAATTGAATTTCCCTTCTGAAGTGGTCAAATATATGTTAGGTTATTTTTGGCGTAGCTACCATGATGCATTCACATAGATACGCGAATAGGAAAATAAGTTTAAGGCATTTTGCAAACATTCGCGCAAAATATACACTGTGAAAGAAAAGTTGCTGAAAGTACAAAACATATCTATCACGAGATGTACATATATTTAAGTGTTATTCTAAACACCTTTCAATATACATCATAAGATATAAAACAACTACAAAAAAAACGAATATCATTTGTGCATCATTGAATAACACTTGCTCGTATCATCACTTAAAATGCTCATGAATAAAATTTACAAATTGCGAAAGGCCCAATATTTCACAAAATTATAACGCTGCAATAGGTAGCGTTTTTGCAAAAGACAGGCCTATTTTTTGCTCACACTGTCCATGATTATTGAGAAAGAATAATATTACTTTGTGCAATGCGACGTTTTAAGATACCAGCACAATTTTCAAACAAATAAAACTTGGGATAAATATTTATGATGAAGAAGTTAACCTTTTGAGGTGCAAAGTCAATAAGTAAGTGTATGCAGCGAAGAAGTTGAAGGACAATGGAAAATCGGTTGTTGTCAAAGAACACAATGCAAATTTAAAAGACGCCAAATAGACAGACGTGAGTTACAGATGATTTGATGTAGCTATATGTTGATAAACTGGCGGTATTTGATAGATGTGATCACTATTCTTCTAAGGATTAAGATTAATTTACATTGTTTCAAAGAAAGTTCCTAATCCGGATGTTTGCGAGGTAAGTTTCTATGACCTTGATGTCTCCCAGGGGACGTTGTGTTTAGGATTAGATTGATGTGGTCCAATAATGCTTTTGATATTGCGGATTCCTTCTTTTATAGTGACGTACGATTTTCCGACATTCTGAGCATGGGCAGGAGGGCAGGAGTTTTTTTTCATATATGGTAGTCCGAAGATTCGCAGTAAATGTGATTGACTATGTGGGAGGAATTTGCTTAAGGGAAAGTGGGAAGCTTGTTTTTGTTGTTTTTCCTATGTACATGATGCATATATTCATACTCTGTCCTATTTGTATAAATCTACCTTTGAGAAAGATGTAAAGTTGACACTGTTTCTTTCATATCTTTTCCGATGATGAATCCTGGTCAATGAGGTTAAGGGGAAGTCACAGTTATACATATTTTGTATGTAAAGGAGGGCGAATTCTATATTAAATAAAATCCACTCGCCAATGACATTGAATTTGAGGGATAACATTGTCGTGTTAACTCATACATGTGAACGATAAAGTAGAAACAAAACTACATGGTAAGAAATTGGTGGGGTTTTTCTGTGTTAAGTTTTAAAATACGTTCAGAAGTGATCTTATAGTTATTAAAAAGAATATTGCAGTCGTTCCTATAATGTATTAGGGAAATATTTCATACTTAAGACATCGAGGTCAAATGATATTTGATAAAACATGAACAGAAAAAGATTATGACAACTGCAAAAGAAACTATAATGTGGATCCACTGATGTTCGGGACGTTGATAAACTACAGCTGATACCTTAAGTTTGTTCATCTGCTAGTGTACCTAAGGCAAATATCATGAAATTATAGGATATCTAACGAGCTTCCCCTTTCATATCAAGTTTATGTCCCTAGTGAAATAATTTTGCTTTGTCACGAGCCTTGGCGAGTGACAAAACAAAATATTTCACGAGGGACATAAACTTGATATGAAAGGGGAACGAGTTATGTATCCTATTTATTACCAACTTGCATTTCAGACGATTTATTGCTTTTTTAAATAACTTTTTATTATGCCTATAAAGAGACGAAACGGCGGATGAATATCAAACCACGTCACAGCCTCAAATATTATACTATTTCGACGTCAAATATTCACATTTCTAAATTCTACCCTACGTTAATAAATAGTGTCTTGTGAAATGTCAGTAATAAGCAATTTAGTCATGAACGAAGCGTACGTGAAAATAAAATCTCACTGCGCGAGAACATTCAGAGTTATCTTTCTTTGATCAACGGCATGTCATGACGGCCGCCATTTGCCTGTATCTTTTCGTCAAATTGTGTAAACAACCACCTTCAAAGTAAGTTTAAGATGCTTATCATTGTTCAAACGCGTTTTGTTTTGAAGAAATGTTGTCTAAAGAATATTCAGTTGTCTTTATATTCTATAAATAACAAGCAATTTCTGTCTGTGTCATTTTGGAGCGACATGGATCAAATTATTGAAATACGGTGATCAAATTGTGCTGAATGTAAACCCTTTTGTGTTTATATGAGCCTTGAGATATCAGTAAGATGTTTTATTGTAATAATTTTGTCCTCCGATTTATTCCTTAACAATTCGTTAAGGAAGATTTTAATGATAAACTGAAAGTTTGAAGAATGACTCCGACTCACTCGGTGCCATTCGAATTTGTGAATGAAAACACGTTCTTTTTATGAATGAATAAAGTAGTCCCGACAATGTCAAAGTTCACCGCAAGCCAATCAAATCACTTTGAGGTGTTATGACCCATATGTGTCATAACAAATTATTATGAAACCCCTTTACGAAGTACCACGTCGGTAATAATATAGGTTTTGTCAGTGTATGTAAACCTAGCCTAAGAATACTCGTTTCACTCTGTTGTTGAGTCTAGCGAGATGTAGTAGAATGTCGATGTAGTAGAATGTCGCATCACCTGACCTTTCGCTGATCTATGACCCTCCAACGTTTTATGTGCGAATGCAGACTATTGCGGTTTGGTAAGACGATCCCTGATTGGTCAATTCCATAGATCGGCTGACGCGACCCGTTACTGAACCTTACTAGACTCAATATCGGTGTAAAACGGATATAAGGAGGCTAGGTTTAATAAGACTGGATTTCGTTTCGTCAAACTATCCAGCACAACTAACCTCTAAAACAATGAGTTCAGTCTATACTCAAACACGATATCTTTGGTTGATGTTAAGGTAATGTCTAAGTAAACAATAAACTTATCAGTTGAAACTTTGTACATGTAGGTGCAAGAAAGGCTTTAACGTTGATATCATCATAGAGGAAATAACTTTCATGTTTTTGCTTAATACGTTCAAGTTTGAAAGTTTATCATTTCTTGATTGACAAATATTAGATTCATTGGTTTAAGGCCAAAACCGTTCCTGTTTGTTGTTTTCATGTAAATTATTATGAACATACCTCTGTTAAACGGGACGCTTACATGTTTATGTGTAATCAATATATTTATGTTCTTGAACACTAGCACTCGATGAGTATACAAATAATATTGACTAATGACACTTTTAACAGGAAGCATGATTCATGTTTCTACATTTATGAAGGTAAATTGATTGTCCCTTGTATCATAAATCAAAAGTTAATAGCCTCGAACAAGTACGTCGTGACCATGTATTACAACACTTCATATCCTTATCACGAATGTACATAGAGTCAACAGCAGTGCGTGATAACGTTAACATTCACATAAATGCCACTTTTTTCATTACTACGAGATTTTCATAACCTCATAATCATGTTATCAATATAATAATGAAATGCAAAATTAAGGGTTTCTCGATGAGAAAAGTAAAGAGAGTTTGTCAGGATTATATTCTTATATCTCCAATATAGGGGTTAATAAACATATTTAGTAAGTATGCGTTATTTGAAGGTTATGTTTGTATCCTGGGTTAACTATAGAAGGGGGATAATGTCATAAAATATTCTTCTGTCCAAATAAACCTTTGTTTTGTATAAATGAAAAGGTTGATATGCATAGATAATTTCTTCAATTCTGAATACTTCAAATGTTGAAAGGATGACGTTTTTCAAACTCAAAAAGGCTATTTCGCGTGTACATAGACGTGTAATGAATTTGGAACAAGCAAATTAAAGGATCAGTATTTTTCATCTATTGTATGCACTAGAATGAAAGTATTTGCAACAATAGAACATGCTCTAATGGATAGAGTCAAAACATATTTGATATATATTTTGGAATTTCGTAGGAAAGAAAATTTGAATTTGAAATATGACAAACCTATGCCTTTTCTGTAACGCGTTTCTTATGGTTGGATGGAGTAGCCTAGACCAGCTAATGATATGATATGCTAAATTGTAAATTAAAAAGTAAAAAGATTTCCTGCTCACATAAAAAAACTATAAAATCAAAAGATAAATAATGAGGATTTATGTTTTGCGGTTAAGTTTTTAATCCATATACTGTTTTACGTGTGGTGAAACTCATTACCTTGAAGAATTTATCATGTGTGTTTAGCATATAAACACATTTCAAAACATGTTGCGAGTTACAACATGTTAGAGTTAAAATCCCATTTAGTTATCATAATACAACATGTTTAAAATCGCAACATGTTGTGAGTTACAACACATACAAATTCATGTGTTTGGCATATAAACACATTTCAAAACATGTTTTGAGTAAAATACGTACAGAACATGTTTAAAGTCAAAACGCCATTTTTGCAGTGTATGCAATGTTGATGTTGGAAAATTCTTTAAGGTCGCTTATCTTATTCTGTTAAGAATGTGTCATTATTAATCTATTTTTCTAAATAATGTCATTGAGAATTTTCCTTTTAAGTGTTCTTCCCTTTTCATAGCCAGAATATTTAAATTAGTGATATTGTTGAGTGTTGTTAACGAAAAACTAAAAATCGGATCACTTATGAAATGAACTAGAGTTTTTTTGTACACGGCACCAGTGATATGTTTTCAAGTATTCCCATCCGGTAATTTAAAAAAATACTTGAATGACATTATAGTGAGCAGAATTGATTTGTGGCCGGGGGAATATTCTTCGACTGATTACATCATGTTACATGACCTGTATTGTAATTAAGTTTAATTACATTTTGCTAAATGATGCGTTCGCTCTTCTCAACTGAATATCACATTAATGACACGAAATGTGTATGTGCATTTCCCCTGATGAGAAAAAAGTTAACGAACAAGTAATGCGAAATGTTATAAATGAAATGTTTTATTGTGTGATTGATACTTGGAACAAGGTGTAGAGGACACTTTGATAAATATAAGTTAAATAAGAGTCACTAGCTCTGTAACTCATCAGGCTTCATATTCAGTTTTGCTGTGGCAAATGTGGTTTCCCTCTTTATGACCACAGCGTCACCATTTCTAAAAATAAGAATGTAGATGATGTGATTTCAGCTATGGGTAATCATTTCAGAATTGAAAATTGCCCAAACATGAAAAGAAAATTTTAACAGTTTTAAATAATAACGAAGTAAGAAGGCTACCAAATTTCAAATTAATGATTTAGGGTATAGGATATACGGTTCACCTTATTAGGGGCCACAGGATCACCAACATTATATATTAATCTCTCCAAGAGTTTGTATATACGATTTCAGCTTTCTAGGTCATTTGGAGAAAAAGTGTAAACAGGTTTTAAAGGGCATAAGGGCCCTTTTAAGAGTTACTGTGTCAACAGGCTATAAATTTAAAACCTCAATGGTCGAGAAGTCTGTATGCAAGGTTTTTAGCTTTCTGGAACATTCTGGGATGATGTTTTGAATGATGGATATCATAGGACAATACAAATAACAGGTTTGATTGGACCGCAACTTTTTGATTTTACGTTTTCTATAAATAACAAAATGAAATATTCAATAGATAACTTGGTCGTGTCAATGTCGGTGTTTATTACAAATAAACGTCATTAAGACATTCTCGTGCAGATAAGTTTCCTCTTATAATTCAATTGAATGTGTTACACTTTCAGAACAACATTTCAAGCTTGCACAATGAACACCATAGAAAACAGTTATTTGCACCCTTTTATTACAAAAACTACATTTGATAAATGATAAAAGGTACACTCGTCGTAATTAAATTGTTGCTCTTTGAACTGACAATTGATTTGATGAAGCAAATATCAATCCATTGAGAAACAATGGTTTTGTAAAGAAAACATTTAAATGAAATATATCCAACGATGTGGACGTATGGACATTTATGCGTTACTGAAACGTACTTTGATATGGTGTATAAGTATTTTTTTACGTGACAGTAAAATTTTCTATTTATTATGTTATTCCAGACATTCTACAGACCACAAGCGCTGATTTGTGGTCTTAATACGAAGTTCACCAACATCTTGCATGGCTCGCAGGATGAATGGGTAACCTAATTATGAAAGATTAAAAGTTAAACCCTAGCTTACACTTCGACATGTGATGTACTTAACAGCGTTTGAACAGCCTTGACCTTGAACTTAGGTCGGATTCTGTTTGTTGCTCTGTAGGTTGCTTCTTTTCTGAGAGTAACCCCTTTAGAGGTTTTATCTGCGATAATAACCCTGTATTTGGTTTACGTTTGACAGGAAGACCTGTACATATCTTGTTATCGAGCCATTTTGACAATTTATAGTGATGCATTCCCGTTCCTTTCTCGGGTTCTGTTCCTTACTTTTGGAAATAAACATATAAAAAATGTATAAGTGCTAATATCCAAAAGATGCGAAACGTTATCTTAATGTAATTAACCTCCCTAAACTAAATTGTCATTCTATCATGTCCAACAATTACTTCTAATAACACATTGTAATATATTGTATCAGCCTACTTTTGTCGCTTAACCTTTATCCGTATATATACATTTTCGACCTAGCCTTATTTGTCAAAGTGAACTGTCACCCAATCAGCTACTAAACAATTTGTAGGCGTTTCAATACTTCAAATTGTAATTTTTTAACGACTTTATAGAGTAAAAGCGGTCTTTTGGTCTTTTATCTGACTAGAAGATAATAAGAATTTACAATAAAAAGGAGTCATGGACGTCTTGTTGTATAAACGTTCTGCTCTTTGAACTATCATTATATGTACATCTTTTGAGTTACATATACAACTTTCTTACGCTTTTTCCTTGTTATCTCTTACAAATTATAACCCATTCTGTTTCCAGTCGATCGTAGATTCAACTAAATCATCACAACTACATCTGTCCTCCTACGCAGTTTTGTTAAGTATTGGGCTTATCTTGACAAATACCATGTAAACTTTCAAGTAGAAACTGATTGAATGTGAGCGATTCGTTATTCCCCGTTATTCCCCACCTCTGTTCTATTTAGACCAAATTATGGTTTTCCGGCACCTTCCCCTGGCGGAATAAATTTGCAGCACAATCCAATTGAAAATGACAATACTGCTCGCATGAAAAGGTTGGTTCTTATCACTATACCTTTGCCATGATTCATGACCCGTTTTCTGCTTAAGTGCAGTTATTTATCTGGTTTTGGGTTTAGTTTCAGACGTTTTGCGATTTTCCTGAATATGTCAAGTGCTCTTGATCACAAAAACATAAATATAATGGTTTTAGGCGTTTATTGTTGTATTTCTCTACTGATAAGTTAAATTCCGACAAATGATGAATTAATTATTCCAAATTTTGCCTGAAAATGCATCACAAGAATTTAAATTATTTTGCCTTTTATAAGGTCAAATTGTGTACCCAAAAAGATACATATTAGTAAAACATTTAGAAGCATGTAATACCTTACGTCACAATCAACAATGTATGATAAAAAACGTTCACATCACTTATTACGGGAAGCTAGGTTCAGGTTGCACTCTGCAATTAGCAACAGAAGTTATGAATGAACTCGTAAGAATATAGTATCTGTAACAAGTGTATAGGACTGTACACACTCTGGAATACAACATATTTCTTAAAAATCTTTATGTAATTTTTCTTCATATTATGTACAATAAATAAAAGACACACAAAGATATTTATTGTTCATAAGATTAACGTGTCCGTGACTGTTTTGAGATTAAAGCTCATTTACATACAATGTCTTGCATCAGAAACATATATTTTGACTTTGAAATTGTTTTTAGGTGTACAAATGAAACGTCCAACAATCAACACACATATGCATCCCTTCAAAGTAAAATATTATAAACATTTTATTTGCAAAACAACTAAACTGACAAACCCTTTTTCCACCACCGACATAAGGGTTAATTAACAGATGAACTCTCTAACGCCATCAGTGCATGATTTCACTAACACACCTTCCTTACGGTTTATCAATGTATATACAGATGCCTCTCAATATAAAGCTTTAGGATATTGGTAGGTGGTCTTGTATATTTCATCTTAAATGGTGAGGAAATGTTTAGATTACAGGGTCATATACCAGTTTGGATGTAAACGAATGAAAGTACAATATTCCCCGCTTTAAAATCCAATGAAGACAACACAGTCCAGTTATTATTTAATCTTTTTAACTTGCCTTAAATCTATAAAGATGCATATAATTGATTAACCAAATCCATGTTAACTTCTTTTAAAGGTTGATAATGATTCTAGTATGTACAATATATTTTAACGCTTGCCTTGATGGTGTAAAACTCATCGTATTGATGATGATATTTCATTTATGTTGCAATGAATGATGTTGATTTTCTGTAATATGTGATATCATTTGCGTCTCCTAAAGTATATTTTAGGCGCGTTCTATTTGTGTTGACATAAGCAAATAATGTATCAATATAATGACACCCTACGAATTTTAAATAATGGAACGTGTTTTCAAAGATAACTTATCAATATAAAACACTTAAATAACCAAGCATCTCCTTCCAGCAAGTGCTGTCAATCAGTTTTTTCACTTTGATGTTTCCCATGGCGTAATGAAAAATATTATTATATAATTCATCAACGTAAGCCCTTTTCCTGAAGAGGACTCTCCCTCGCCATAAGTATAATTGTTGTTTATAATGAATGCGACTACAACTTGACAAACTTGTATACACTCTGTTGAGGGTCTCACAGAAAATATATTTCTTAATTAATTTTAGAATCAAATTGAAAGGGAACTGCGTAATAAAACCTACATTCTCAAATACAACGGTCGTTAACAAGAGATGGCAAGAGATATGAGATTAGTAATTGTAAATTTCTTCATATTGAGTAAACGTTTTTATCTGACTAAGCATTTTCATCTGACTGAGCGACACGTCCACACAGCATTTGCGTAATATTTCGTTCCATTTATGTCTCGTACTGCATTTCACTTTAAGAATATATACATATAAGTGTGAGTTTATCGATATTGATGTTTTAAAAAAACCTTTTACCTCTCCCTGGCGTAACAGTTAAGACTAATTTATTTTTGGAATTTTAGTTGCTACCCATGGATAAATCAGGCCTGTGTTTCCTCGCCCATTAACGATTTTTAGCATTTTATTTTCCCCAATAGACTCCTACTTCCGTGCCATTAGTTTTATGTATATAACAAGCAGCTTAATACCTGATAACCTCAATATTATGATGTTCTGTTAGCCGCAGGCATTGCACTTGTATCAACCTTGACGATCATCACTATGAATATAACAAAGAAAGGAAAACGACATGTAGTAAGATTGGAGCGTTAGCAAGAAAATATATTTTTAAAAAGTGTTTAGTTTGAAAAGGAGTTTCATGAAGTATGTCTAATGAGAGTGACAAAATAACCAAAAAGTGATCGACATTCACATTTACAGCTTGAATGAACATTAAATTTTTATCTAACGCCATAAATGTCATTCTCTCAAAGATCAAGTCTCTGTTTCAATTAGCCGAGTGTGTGAGCTAGAATGGGACATGTCATCTATCTACGTAAAGATTAAACGTAGCATTATATAACCCTTGCTGTCGACCTTTGACTTATCTGGTTCGATAACAGTGTCCTCTCCGGCGATAATTTGTCACATCTAGTTATCTCCCTTGCTACGCCAAATATCTGAAGCTCTTTTCGTGGCTTTGTAGGTTGACCTCGATAAAACAAGTTTGTCAATTTTTTTCAAACAATTATGTTCTCAGTTGTTTTCGGTGTTTTAATACTAGCACTGATTGATTTAACTTAACAATATATAATATATATCAATGAGACTATACTATATTGATCTGCACTTAATAGGCGCTACTCTCTCTTTACAATTTTTTCAGTCGACAGAAAGGTCGCCATGTTTTTGCATTACGATGTTGTTTTGTAATGGGTTTTCTGATTGGACTATGTTTTTCCCTTATAGTTGAAATGAAGTGTCAAGGTTTAAATGAGTAAGTGTGAAAACTGACCATTTAAGCTTTGGGAGGACGATGGGGACACGATGCCTGACTGGATGCAACCAAAGCTAGTTATGCAAACAGCGACGATGTCCTAAAATCATCATTTTGGCTACCGAATCATGGCAAAGTAAATTTGATATAAACCACCATTTCCATTCTAGAAGTGTGAGATATGTTACAAAATCAAATGGATTGTGGTGCTTTTTTTCTGCCAGCGGAATGTGCAGGAAACCGCGGATTTGGTCTTATTCGAACAGAGATATGATCAACATTCCATGTCTTGATCTACCTCTGTGGGCAGATAATGCATATATGTAAGTAACAATTGCAATTGTAAAATTAATCCTCACTTTGAGTCAAAAGTATAGAATTTGTAAGTAATGTTTACAATTCAGTTGTTTATGAGACATAGCTTAATGTTGAAGGAAGTCTTTTTGACAGAGAAAATGTCATGTTTGTGTCAGATTGACAAAACCAGCTTCATCATGTGACGTTTAACACGATCATTATATTGACAAATATGATGGTTCGTGTCATTCTCTCCACACAGCGGCAACTCAGTCATACCTGTGGGGAGAGAATGGGTTCGTGTGTGATGTGTTTGAAAAAAAGATTAATTCTATTCATTCAAATGAACATCTGAGAATCATTGTTTCAATCCTTGACGACGCTCATGTGTTTTAGTGTTCGAAATCTTATCATAAAGACAGGTATTTTGACAATCATGAAAATCCTCTGATGGTGACTTTTTCTATTCATGAAGAAAAACACTTAAAAGTAGTTCAAATGATCCAATACATTCTAAAGTATAACACGGCTTATAGTTTAAACAGAGGATGGCACTTTCGTTGAATCTTTTCCTCACGTTGGAACACTATATTAGTTGACATGCAAGAAATCGATCTGCACATCACGATATGTAAAACTGCTCAAGCCACGCCGTCTCGTTCATAATGAAAAAGAGAATAGTTCTCCTCATGACGAACTGATCAATTAATTGCATGTAATAGGGTTTTGTTGAGTTTTTTAAACGCTTCTGTACGCCCACTGTCAAAAAATGATATCAGAGCTGTAACATGAGACAATGGAACTCGAATATCAAAAGTGAAAACAATGTACCAAATAGAGGTCGCACAAGTATGTACTGCTTATTGTTCTTTACTTTGGAATACATAGCATGTGCACTGTCAAGGTTTTACTTTCATTTGAGCATACAAGTTCAAAAAGTTCAAGTCCAGCCAGCATTATTTTAAGAAGAAGAATAAGTATGTTTTTTTCTATGCATTCTTTATTTGAGTATTGTTTTGTACTGTATTGCTAGTCAAATTTGTATTGCATTTCTTTATAATAACTGTCCGAGTTCTAAGTGGTTTGACCTCTAAACAGAAAAAAAACCTCCTTTCTTTCGTTTTGAGAAATATTTGTCCTTAAATAAATGCTTTTAAAATTAACAGGAAATAGTTGTATAAAATGCACTTAATTCATCATGCGAGATCAGGAAGTAAGGAAATGTTATATGCACTGATGGTTCTTGATGTTACCCGTATTTCCATAGGATGTTGACAGCCGTTAAACCTGAAAGGGTACTCTTATTGAATAAAAGGAACATTAACAGGTGTTTAACTAACATTTTATAGCACTTATTCAATTCAATTCACATAATTTCGGTTTTGTAGGCGATTGGCCCATGTAGAGTTTAACATATTTCCGTCCGATTTCGAAAATTCAAAGTTGACTCTCATTCAAATTGCAAGCAGCTTTTCATGAATCCCAAAAGTGGACATAGACAATTTCTGTCCACCTTTAACATATTTCACATACGACTAAGCAAAGTTTTGGCATTCTAGACATTATCTCGTAGAGGATTCAAAAGACATTAATGCAAATACATGGTTTACCTGCCATTGACATAAGTTCAAATGGTCGAGTTGTAACACGCCAGATTGTATTCCATAACAACATATGTCATGCAAAAGGACTAAAGGTCTGAGGATCTTCCTGACTTAAACTGAATTGTTTAATCACCTCTTCCAGTTTGTTTATTCACATTCCCATGGTGTCATTTGGCTATGCCTCTCAAAGGATTACTTATTGGGACCGACAGACAGACTGGCTTCGCGATGACTATTTCTCCCCGGTATCCCGTTGGGATAAAAATTAGTAACATTATCCTGAGGAAAGTTATTATTGGTAGTTTTCTTTCAAGCCAACTGGTCAATGCTCAGTATCGGCCTTATAGTCAAAAGTCTTTAGAAACTCTTTTAAAATGGCCTTATACCAAAATATGGTAAACATTAACTGTGATGACTGGTCGATATCAATGACAAGTGTTGAATTAACGTATTGAACTCACAGGAATCAAATAAATGACAATAACTGTAAAAAATAGGGATGTTTTTTCAACGACAAGTTAAAAGATTAAGCATATTAAGGACAAGTTGATTACACAAATAATGGTTTTGATATCTCAAGCCCAATGTGTATTACATAGTTTTAGAACTACATTTGTATATATCTATAGCAAACATTCAGTAAAACTTTCTAATTTCATAAAATGTCTGTCATCATGGACAAACCTTTCTTTGAATGTATATGCTAACTTTGCCCAAACATCACCCTTTTTGGAAATAAATGCAATTTAGATAGGCAACAAATGTAAAATTGTCATATTTTGGATCACACTATCTTCAATAGTACAAGGTTCCTGTCATTTTTCGGTCCTAGTCCCATGCGGGATTCGAACCCACACCATCAGGCAACACCTACACCAATTACAAACCAGCAGCTAACCAACTTGCCTGTGTTGCAATCCACAAAACAGGAGGTCCAAAAAGTGGTACTTATGCGGTACTACAAGAATCTGTATTATTGAAGAAAGTGTGATCAAAAATATAATTATGTCACATCACTTTTTAGTTTGGAATTTAGGGGAGCTCAATTCTTTTCACAGGTACATGTATATATCATGGGCACGGATATGCCATTCTGTTTATTACCAATATCTTAGTTTTGTACTTGTACAAATGGCCGTAAAATTGAATAAAATTGATTAGCGGGCTATGATGATAATAGGGCACATCGTCATTGGTGAACTGTAGAGTCTAAGCAAGACATCACAATGAAAATGTGACGAAGTATTTGAACCCCAATATGACTGGCGAAGACTTACGAGAACACTATTCACACTATGATTTGAGAGATAGTGTTCGACAAGAGCTATAATGTATTCCAGCGCTAGCGGCTGGCAATGTCCATCTCATTTCCTGGAAGGATCAGAAAAGTGTCAAATGCAACAAATTGTCTTGAAAATCGGTACTCCAGAGGCAAAATAAAAATTTGAAACCTTTGGGGATACAAGGACGCACTGAAGAGTCTGACTGGTGCCCTTGTCAATTTGGATAATTGTAAACAAAAAAAGGATGTTGTAAGATAAGTTTAACAAAAAAATACGATTCAGAATTTGTCGAAATGACGACAAGTAGAGTCGATACCCCTAGTCATAGGTAATATTTTGAAAAAAAACTTGAGTATGAAAATAAGTAGACAAAGCGCGACCCCTTACATATAATTATGTTTTCTGGGCACGTTAAAGATGTACAGAATTCAACTTTCAACTTGTTCATTCTTTTCCGATAGAATATCATTTTAACCTACCATAACTGCATACGGATATGTTTAAGTGCAGGTACACATAATTCAGCTTTCAAGGCCTTAGCCTTATAGGCTTCTGGAGAGTAAGATAAAATTAGATTTAAGACCTGATGAACTAAAAAGCTCATCGCCCTTTTCATTTTCTCCACTCAAAGGCAGGTCATCCTCTGTTTCAATTTGATGAGTTTGTTCGCTAGACTGGGAGATGCCTGATCGGAGGCTATCAAACTTAGTTGTGCAATCATTACTTTGGCTACTGATTGAAGCCAAAGACATTGTGATATGATCTGCTCTTTCCGTGCGAGAAGTTTGTTTTGCTTAACGATGATCAAATGCATTGTGGCGCATTTTTTCGCCAGGAGAAACTGCGAGAACCACGGATTTGGTCTAAATCGGACAGAGGAATCAATATTTTATGACTTATCTACCTCTGTGGGGTGAGAATTGGGAATGCCGAATCGCTCACATTCAATCAGTTTCTAAGTGCTTATCAAGAATGCGCCAGTCGGGAAATAGGAACATACATCACTCAATGAGTTTAACATGGTAATTGCCAAGATAAGCCACATATCCCCGACAAACTGCGTAGGACGGCAGATGTAGTTTCGTGTACACCGACTGAAAACAGAACAGGATATAATTTCTTAGAATAAAGAATAATTCAAACAGAGGCAGGATCAACATCTAATGACTTGTTGTACCTGTATAGGACTACAGAATCTGGTTTCCTGTTACTTACATTCTTTCCACACAGAGGCAGATCAAGTCATGAAATGTTGATAGAGCCACTGTTCTATATTACGCCGAAATCCGTGGGTTCCGGCAGTTTCCCCTGGCGGAAAAAAAATGCACCACAATCCATTTGAATTTCTTTATCAAATGACAACGCTGCCTGCATGGAAAGGTTGGTTCATATCACATTGCCTTTGCCATGATTCAGTAGCCAAAATGATGGTTTAAAGAACAGCGTCGCTGATTGCACAACTTACTTTGATTGCCTCCAATCAGGAATCATCCATTCTATCCCACAAATTCGGCGTAATATAACAGAGGCTAAATCAACAGGATTTGATGTGTCTCTGTGGGTTGAGGATGGTTACCTATGGCACAAATGTAATTTACAGGACAGTTAAAGAATTTCCAAAGTGATGACATCTTAAAAGGCGTTGTTAGAAAGATGGTGTTGACAACTGATACATCTTCGCAACGGCAGTATTGGCAGTGTAACTTACGTTGGTGAAAATTACATGTATGAACATGCGGACTTCAAGCACAGTTCAGCAATAATAGAGGGAAACATTTGGAGGTAAAACTTCTGACAAAATCTTCCAAAAAAGCCCATCAATCATGTGGGGAAAGGTTAGTGAAGCAATTAACCCATTCTCTCCCCACAGAGGCAGATCAAGTCATGTTGATTTAGCCTCTGTTCTATTACCCCGAAATCCGTGGGTTCTGGCAGTTTCCCCTGGCAGAAAAAACTTTCATCTCAATACATTTGAATTTCTTTATGAAATGACAAGGCTTCTCACATTGAAGGGGTTTCATATCACAATGCCTTTGCCTTGTTTCAGTAGCCAAAATGATGATTTAAGAACAGCGTCGCTGATTGCACAACTTATATTGATTGCCTCCAATCAGGCATCTCCCATTCTATCCCACAAACTCGTCGTAATATAACAGAGGGTAAATCAACATGACTTTCATTTGTAATCCCCATTGGCCAATAAGTCTGTACACATTAATATTTAATGTCAGCTTTCTAGGCCTTTCTATTCTACAGAAATGACACTCATAGTGCTACAGGGTTGTATTTTTTGTAACTTAACACTTAACACTTTGTTCCAAAAGACAACAATTTGAATTTCTAGATAAAGTCCAAAAAAGTTCATTTCAAATCATTGAAAAAACTTAAGGTACATCATTATTCTGCCAGTTATTGATTTCTTATCTAAAGATTTCCCCTCGTAAACCCCCTTTAAAACTTTAATGAAACTATGATTTGTTTACTTATAGATAACGAATATTAAAGAAATGCATTTCATTATGTGTTTGTCCACATGGTTATAGCCTGTTTGTGCGCAGCCAGTTTAACAAACGTTTACCTTACAAGTTTCAAACAGGTTATAAACGTGTTGAAGAACACGTTGTGAACGTCTTTTTTTTTAAAATTCTGACTTTGTTAAAAGTTTCACTGCTGGGAATCTATGGCAGTAAGTATGTGGTTAAATTTAAATAAACAACAATTTGCAATTCTTACAAACTGGACCAGCCAAACATGTTCATATCCACAATGATAAAAATGAGACTTATTTTTAAAAGGTCAAGAAGACACCTATATGTTTACACATTCTTATTTATCTAACAAAACAGCGACTACATGTATGTCAAAATATGAAATTACCTAAATTGTTTAACAAAATACAACCTATGCTTATCTAATTATTTGTATGATATATTTTGCAGTTTCGCAAGTCTTAACATTGTATCGACGATTCCTCCATTACTGTGATAACACTAAGGGTAAAAACGGTAAAGTAACAGATAATGACCTATTTCGTCTGCGAAACGCTGGTTAAAATGAAACATGCATCAGAAATAGCAGACGAAATCTACTTACAATTTGTTACAGTTGACATTATGAATGTATAATCAATCATTCATAATAGTCAGCTTCATCCTTAAATATACCGTTAAGAACATTATATCCATAATTGACAACACTTTAGATACAGTTTTACAAATTACTGTCAATCAATATCCTCAGGAGGTTCCAGTCAGCTTTTATTTGACGGTTTACTGTGGAATAAAAGTTTCATTATAATGCCATGACCGGCGTGTCCTCTTAACAGCGTTAAATGACACTCCATTAAGGTATTTGTCCTGACAAAAACAGGCATTTGTAATAGGAAGTCCACTGCAAAATGGTGAGTTTTGGTGCTTTATTTGATTCTGAGAGTTATTGGTGGAAAGAAATCAGGCCAACTATAAGTCTCAAATAGCTATCTTTAATTTACTGTTCTCTTCCAACATTTTTTTTCAATTCCTTTTCTCCATAATATGTCTCCAACTCCAACGAGCTTCGATCAATATTGTGCCTGTTATTGACCATTTTTACCGTTAAACCCTTGTAGGCATTGCTATAAATTTAGAATCTTGCACAACGCTATTTCTACCTTAAAGATGTTAGTTTTTTATGGTGATCATTCTTGGAGCACCTACATATTAGGAACATTTTGAGATACCTGTAGTCAATACTGTTGCATGACACATGGTTAAATTAACATAATACTTTTGATTTGGAACACTTACATAAATATGTCATACTATACCGAATCATTATCTCTGATGCTGTGTTTCTTTCCAACTTTCTGGTATATTTTTGACTCTCTTTGATATTCATGTATACTGTTGACTGTTATGCGAACAAAAAAAAGTTATATATCATACCAATAGGATAAAATATAACTATAGCTTGTTATAGCATCCCAAAAAATAATCAATGGAGCCTTTTATCGTGAACACAATATTAAGTCATCCTGCTATTTGTAAAAACTTTTGCCTCAAGGAATTGTCTGTCCAAATCATTACAAGTCTTCCACCTAAATAAGTCTCAAAGTTATGTGACGACGCAATACCAACATCAGCAGTACTTTACACATTAAGTGCATTCAAGTCATGAACAGAAACCTCACGAGATGTGAAAAACCCTAGCATTTGTGGCGTCATATTGGATGTTTGAGGTGGTTATGGAGCAATCACATTGCTTTTTTTTCAACTAATTATGACAAAAATAATTATTTAGCAAGATTATAAAGCCCATTCTTGAGATATGTAGTGACTGGAAGAGTCTTAATTTTGATGTACGATGTTTCCGGACTTGTAAATGATCGGAAACATAAAAGTGATAACTGAAACTGATCTATCAAAAAAGTGCATGTATGTTCTTAGAAGTACTTTCCTTTCATTCTTTCTTTTCGTATATCCTTTTTGTAGTTACATACAGATCTTTACTTTTACTTTACACGGCATGTTGCTATTAATAACTGATTGAAAATCGTTTATTTATACTTTTTAAATATATCTTATGACGATAGTAACTGGCAAGAGTCGTGAAAGGTGCAATCATTAGGCATGCAATTTTTCTAAAATTAATTTTCTATTGCGGTCTACCCTAAAATATATTAGATAGGTAGATGATAAGCTTTGTATACGTTATGTATAAATGTCAGTTGCGGATCTGGCTTACTTAAAGATCTATATTCAAATATGTAGTGAAATGTATTGTTTTAAAAAGTATTTTGATCAATTCTTTGTATCTTGTGAACAATTTGGCGACAAACCTAGAACATTTAACGAACATTTATTAAAGAGGAGATTATTAACAACAACCGATTGAAACGGCAGTCGACATGACGGAGATTTAAATGTTTCCATCTCTTAAACATACGCTTGAAAACCGTCTTTGTCGCGCACAACTAGATTTTCTTCTCTTTTTCTCCCAATCAGGTATTCGTTGCCGCTCAAGTTGATACCCATCGGATCGTAATCGGGGTAATGGTGTTAATCCTTCTCACATAATGTTACATAAATACACTTAAAATCACTGGGTGATGAGTATTTTACTGAGCGACACAATGAACTTTGACACTTGGCTGATGATAAGAAATGACTTCAGACTTTCACATCTTTCACATCTGATCTGCTTGTTAAGGATTGTTATTGGCGTGTTTATTTTTATCATTAATCCACGATTCTTGTTATCAAGATTCAGACCAAACGGCTAATGCTATCAAAGCCAAATTGTGCATGCTGGTAGACCTTGTTGTGGAGACGCGACAATAAGCTTGTTTTTTTTTCAAAATGCACTTAGAGACCTGAAACTAAAAAATAATGCAAAAAACGATATCATGACAAATTTGTAGGTCACTTGGTTTGGCCGCCATTTTGCTTTTAGTGCATTTTTGGCAATTTCCGACCCCACCGACCTGACCCTACCCCTTAAATTTACACTCAATGTAGCTGAAACATTGTAGTTCTTAATTTGCATTTTAGAAAGTCCTAACGTTAATACTTTTCTTGCTGTGAATTTTCAAAGTTGACCAAAATGTAAAAATTACAAAATTCAAGGGCAGATAACTAAAAAATCAGACCATAGAACTTTATGATTTTTGCATGAGAGTTAGACATTGGCGAGGTTTTTTAAGATAAAAAAATAAAATCGCTCGCCAACAGTCATTTCCGGTCAGGAGCAGAGGTCAAACTTTGCATTTTTTTAAATGGTGTTTCAGTGGGTATGTTTAAGACATCGTAGCGAATCAACGACCTAAGATAAAACATTGTTCTATATATCATATGAAAGCCAAAAGTCTATAGATTTTATCAAAATTGAAACGAAAATTCAGATTTTTTATTTACATTGAGTTACTGATCTTTGAAATTTGTCAACCCTGCATGCGTTTTAAATGCATTTGATAACTGTATGTTTGCAAAATGCGTTAATCATCAACAAAAGACTATTACCCAGAAGCTTTTGGCTGAAATCATTACCTTTGTGAATTACATTAACACCATACAGCGCTGAATCCGTTTGTCGTCCCTTGCGACTATATTTCATTGTTGTGTTCATTGTATGAAATGAATCTTGTGTAGTGTGTAGTCCCATCTGACGAGCATGGCCAACTATGTCCTGAGCAATGTTTTTTGTTTTGATAATTTTAGTTATGTGGTTGTATTTTATTTGAGAGGCATATAAACATTGCCTCTCAAACATACTACAACCATATACATGTACATAAGCATACATATATTGTGTATGGTTTACATCAACAATATAGGCTGTTTGCGATTGTATTGCTAATTGATTTAACAGACAGGCCACCTATAAAACATCAGAAAGTATTTTCCTTAAACTCTCCGAAAGTAATTGAAATAATGAAGATGATACTTTGAAAAACGCTTTAAAAAATGTAAGCAATCAGTTCCCTTTCTATCTTAATATTAAGATATACACTGTATTCAACAGAGAAGACATTTCGATAAGAAAATGTTTTTCATATTCAGGTTTGAGAGATGAAGTAAAATTATGGATGAAAACATTGATTTTTTGATTAACAATATTTAGAAATATTGTCTACAACATCGGATTTTTGGAATCAAACTGTACAAGAAAAAAAATCATATTAACAAAATTGTGTTTTGCTCACTATGTACTCCAACATCAAAGACATTTTGTGCTTGGGATAGACAATATATAACAAAAACTCGGGGTAATTGCTACATTTTATTAGGCAATATTCATTCATATCCGTTACTGGTAACATAAAGGAGACATCAGGAGTTTGTAATTTCACGGGTTTATGATCAAAAGATTTTATGTCCTAAAGCATCGACAATCGACCACATGTACAAATATTAGCTAGTCAGGAGTATCACATAGATAATCTTACCAAAGTGTCTAATAAGTACAAACATTTCAACACATATTGATATAAGTAACACATGCTTGGCTTGCCGAGGATATTTTACTTTTATCAACGAGTGTAGATAAAATTGATATCCAATTATATGAGGGTGAGACCCTTTTCATCGTCCAAAATAATTTTCATTATGGTTGCAAAATTTTGAGATCTCTTGTACTACTGTTCTGTACTAATCTTTAACTAAAAGAGGTGATGTCATTGCATTGTGTCGTCATCGTGTTTATGATGTAGATTCGTGATGTCATTTCTTGATGATGCCAAAGATTTATAATGTCATGTACTTTTCGATTGCAGGGAATTGTCAGAAATCTGCTATCAAAACAATATCTAGGAGTATTGCTTGACCTTCCATAAATTATCTCATAATACAGCTTTGGATGATTAACACATGCACAAACATCCTTATCGTAAATCAAGTTTATCCGCTTTGAAGGAAGAGAAAAGAAATGCGTAAGTGACTGATTTCAACAATGCTAATAATTATTTGCTTTGACAATCGACAATATTAGCAAATTGTTTTTATTCGAGGATGCATCTCACCTAATAAGAAGATTAAAGACATAAGCAAATTCTAAGGGAA
Organism: Steromphala cineraria; assembly: GCA_916613615.1. Classification (NCBI taxonomy): domain Eukaryota; kingdom Metazoa; phylum Mollusca; class Gastropoda; order Trochida; family Trochidae; genus Steromphala; species Steromphala cineraria. The sequence continues at coordinate 47,843,211 of OU744733.1, forward strand.
CCCATAAAACACGTTCTGCTGTACAACAACAAACAAATATACATGTATAATATTACAGTCACGCAAATCTAAACTTTATTGTATTTCAAATGCTTTCCTTACTGTTAAGCAGTTACCTTATTGCTATACGATTGAGGTATATACAAAAAGGGCACATTAAATGGTCTGTTCCATTTGTTAAATGGAACCCAAAAGAAATTTGCATCATTATTGGCAGACGGATTCTCCTTACTTGTTTCAGTTGACAAACTATGATGGTAGTAAAATAAATCATTCATGATGGTCTATTCCCAATGTACATTTAGATACATGAAATCTCTCATCGATAACAGCTGTGACACAGTTAAGATCTATCTTCTTATGTTATCAAGTTGGATTTCCAGTATGGGTTCTTCTTCATGTTTTATCTATATAGTTTGTATTCTGACACTTGTTTATGGCAGTCGAAACTTGTCATAGGAATATCAATTAAACAATAGCTTTTCTTAAAAAGTCGTCATTTGAATGTAGTCAAACACTTAGTTATAGACAATATCAAACAGAAAAGCATGATTATGTCTACACAAATAATAATCTTATCGACAAATTGTATTGTTACTTTAGTTAGAAAAATACACAACTTTATCTAATGGATTTCAGTTTATATAAAACATGTTAGTACACTCATATACATACATATTCAGAATCGTGATTATTAAAACGATTACACATTTCTTGAAATAACATCAAATAAGTTATTAAAGCTACACACAAAAAGTACACATTTAAGCTGCAAACATCTAAAGTTTATAAATAAATATGAAAACTGCAATTTGTTTTATCTGAAATGCGAACACTTTGATATTGTAACAGTTGTTACATTTCTGTTACTTAATGATGTTATTTTTACAAAATTGAAGTCCTGAGCCTTATATCCAAACCAGAGGTCCCTGATTTTCCTGAAGCGTAACGATATCGCCGCGATTGTGTCGAAAACATGACAGGCTTGTTGATTAACATTCTTTAAACTTCAGTAAAACGTTCCCATAAGGGTTAATGACATGAATTATACAGTAAGCTATCAAAACATGAGAACATCACGTGAAAGAATTTATTCTTTGGGCTGTTAAATCCGTTAGAAATCTGATATAATACTGGTTCGATAAGAGATATGTCACTTTAACATTCATTTTTGTTATCCTGCTATTGTTATAAATTGTAATGAATACAATATATCCTACACACTTTAACAAGAACTAACTATCCCTTCTATGAAAACTGTCAATGATAATTTTAATCAAATATATTCAAGCAAAGTAGATTGTAACACTTACAAAATGCTGTTAAAAATATGTCACAACATCTGATTCCTCGAGATTTTTTTTTTCAAGATAAAAACTTTATTTTCAGATTAAAACAGTGGATTTCAGAACATAGAGATAGTTCGTTTTCAAATGTCTCAGTAAATTACCAAAGTCAAAGCAGTGTTCAACATTTGCATCAGGTAATGAGTATGTATATTGTATCGAAAGTTGAGACGTTTATGTTATTTGAGTTTAATAAACTATTATTGTTGTCAAAAGCAAATAACACATAGGTAATCATTGTGAAGTGCAACTGACAGAGGTTTGGACGGAGTTCCGATCCGGATAGTTAACATATTATATTGTAAATTATTTTTGGAAGAAAACAATTTCTAATCTATCAAGAATAAAGATTCGTATTTTGATAGGAAACATATTTGAAGAAAAAAGTATAGATAAACTAAAATAAGGATGTGTATATCAACTCGTGTCAACAATGTGTCACTAGAATTTGATGAAGTCCATTTGATTGTTATTACAGGTAAGGACACAAAAGCAATTTAAAGCTAAACTAAATGTTTTCAAAGAAAACGGATTTTGTTATGTGCGTTTAAGTTTAATGTTGCATTCAGACTTACGTAAGTCGAAATGTTGTGAAGTAACTTAGATGCTCTTGAAACAACGTGACATCTATATTGATCCCACTTCACCTAGTTTACTTATATTACCTACAATCACATAGTTTACCTATTTTTGCATTTCTGAAGAAAACTAAATTTTCCTTTCAAAGAAGACAGCGAAATTAAAGTTTTATCTTATTATATGAGTGTGATCTATATTTACATAAAGAAAATTTGCTCTATTTGTGTTTGTTCGTGAACCAGTTTTCGAGCATGATGTATATTAGAAGTAGGTCGGAAGATGAATTCAGTGAAGTGGATAAGTTAATAATGCATTTTGATAGGATTTTACTTAAATTACGCTGAAGAGTTAGTCTTAAGATTCAGCACATTATACAATTACTGAGAAATAAAAACTACGCACGTCATAGTAGTAGTCCATTTTAAAGTCTTTGCAATTCTATAGAATCTTTATCTGAATCTGAAGATAAATGTACGGTTTTAAGGAGGTTAGGCTCGGCTTACGTCAATCAGTCTCCCGATAATGTACTGCTATTTGTCCTCTATCTACAACATCAAAACGAAGCCATTGAAAACGAATACTGAAAAATATAATAAAACAAGATGTGTTTGTGAAACACGAATGCTCCCGGATGCATCCTGCTCGCTGTGTCAAGGTCAAGGTCAAGGTCACAAGGTCAAATGTCATGGTGTCATCTGAAAGGTCTCATCACAAGGGATCCATATGTCAAGTATCAAAGACCTAGCTCTGACCAATCAAAAGTTATGACCAAGGTTAAAGTTTTTGTGGACAAACGGACAGACGGACGGACGGACGGACAGACGGACAGGTGAAAAACAATATACCCCCGGAATCTCCGATTCGGGGGCATAAAAACCCAGATGAATTTTCAATTGTTATATAAATGCTTTACTCTTGAATCGTCATGTTATTTTATGAGTAATGAAACTGAAAACATACAGAAGTTTAGTGTTTAAAAATCATGTGTTTTCTAGCGAAAAACTAATCTGCTGCTAACTTAATGTTGCCTGCTTCATTTCACATTTTCTAACAGTGTGTTAGAGAGAGTGAGCGTTTCATCAGCTTTTGTAACGTTTACTGTGTGTGTTAGGAATTCCGTATTAATCAGACACAGGTAATTTTCACCTCTCATTTGTATTGATCTAAACTACCGATAAGCATCACATCTGCGTATGTTCTGCAACAAAATGTTTTAAACCCCATTTAGTTTTCAAAACTTCTTTCAATGACTAATTAGCCTTTGGCGTGAGAGCCCAGCACGCTAACCACTACACAACAGTGCTCAATACGAAGGTATTTGGCACAATCAATAATAAGCAATAGTCTCACATATGAATCCCCAAATGGCAAATACATGTTTTCAATGAAATTCTTAGAAAAGTTATATAAGAGTTTGCGAATTCCAAATTCCCACGCCCAATTTAAATAGATACTAGTTGTTTAACCTTTGTTACAGTATCATTTTTTTTTTGTTAGTTTCAAAACTTACATGTACCTTTGCCTGATTGGCACGCACCGTTGTCCGGTTTTCGATCATACTTGTGACTTTCTTTCAACAGCCGTTGCTTCAAATGCATCTATTTATAAAGTTCGCCAAATTTTACCCCTTATCTCTTTATGAGTATATTAAATTTTGATTTGAAATGTATAAGTTTTTAAGGTGATACTTATTAAAAAGGTAATTCGAGGAAATGTTAAACGACCTGAAAGTAACACGTGTTTGTATCCAAACCTTTGTTAATTGCAAATCAATCATTATATTTGTTGACACTTAAGTGCTTTCTCAGAGTTTATGTACATGTTTGCTTACACGTAAACATAACCAAATTAACATACATGTATAAGATCAAAGAGTGACAGACACTATGTTTCATAACTGTTATCTTCCTTAGATTTGAGCCAAAATAACATATCAGTTCAAAAGATTTAAACTGAATTCAAATATTGCTCAACACTCATCTTTATCCCGTTAATGCTCCAAGTATGATCTATACTTATTTGTTCTATGATAATAAAAACGGCCGTATCAATTGAAATAGCATTGAAAATTGACGTGCACATTGTCCTGTTTTTGGACACAAACCCGGATTTTAGCAATTGTTTATTGTTTTTAGGAATTTCACAAGCTAATGAAATGCCAATGAATAGATTTCCTGACGAGGCTTGTGTTTTTTATCATAAGTATGAAGTTGACACTAACGGTTATGTTTTTCACAAAGTTATCGACGTTGAAAATCATTTATAAATCAATTACATTTTATTGACAAATTTTGTGGTGCTTCAATGCCAAAATCAATGAAATCTAAGACATTATATTCCATTCAAGAAATCTTAGAAACCTTTGCTTTTGCGGTGTCTTATTGAATGTTTTATTTGGGTATCAAGCAATTACATCGCTATTTTCAGACAAATGTGATATTAATGCTCATTAAAGCGAGATGATAGCAGTGAATGACACCTGTGTGGGATTATAGATGTTTGAGGGTTTGTCGAGGTCAACTTTCGAGATAGAAATTGACAGAAAAGAGACTTTGATCTTCACGTATACCGAACACATATGAACACATATAACGTGTAATGAGCTCAAGTCAGAATAGGTTTAGCTCACTCCCAGATGATAAATTGAGATTTTGGTAGGAAACAGATCATTAAATATTTTCTAGTTTTCCATGTATTGCTGGTTTGAAATGACGGAATTGCCCAGTTTTTAAAAGTTATCTTGAATGAGACCATCACCAGATTTAACCACTTAGGCATATCATTTTCTTCCAGATGACATAACAACTTTTAACTGAAAACTCTGTTAATGTATACACCATTACCTCAGGCACTGTCTCTAGACAGAGCATTATTTAAGAATGGGGAGGTTAGTCACGTTTTATTAGAATTCTCTGGTCAACCTCATACAGAATGGTAAACCATGCATGACTGTTCTTATGCACTTATATTGTTGTAACTTATTTCTTGATTACATTCGTTCGCCTTTTTATGAAAGTTCTATTTGAACTGCAGAGACCACCAAATATAATTATGTATTTTGATGGCTTTGAATTAGTATTTGACTTTAATATTTATTGTTTCAGATGCAAATATCCCAGACACGGCGAAATAGACACAACAAAAGATTAGTACAAGCAAATTATGAAATGTGAATTTTGGAGCGATACAGTTGCCTTTATAGTACGACTCATTAACTCTTAAATTTATTTACTTAAGTTTAAAAAGAGGTATAGCGTCAGTTCTTTAAAGGGGCAATAATACGTTTAGGGAGAAAAAAAGGTGATGTCAGGAAAATGAAAATGAAGGGTTCCAATTGAAAGACAGGGCATTTAAACTAATTGAAGCAGTAATAGTTTAAATATACAATGTAAAGTTTAGCCATGCGATTCCTTTTTCTTTCTCAAAATGTTCATTCAAAAATGGCCGCCGACTTTATTTGAATCTTTATAATTTGTTCTGATGATTAGTTTGTGGAATGTGATTTTTAACACTATCGAAATAATACATTTAGCAATAACGTACAATTATCAGTAAAAATTCAAAATATATAATAGGTGATAATTTAATATTCTTGATTTATAAACATTAACATCTGTTGACAATGCTTCAAACCCTCACAGCTTTAAAACGCCTGGACAACAGAACTCTCATTTGCAATACACTTTGAAGAGGTACTCCGTGATTTTAATCACATATTTTTTCCTTTGAGACAATTCATGACATAACTTCAAAACATCTCACATATTCATCTCCAAATGACACTCTTAATGGAAATCGTATAACAGCCATGTATAGTCATGGAAGCCAAATTCATTCGTCCATTGATATGAATACTGGTTATACAACATATTATACACTATCAACTCGTAAATGTCATTCTGACTGCTGTAGATAAGTTTCCAAAATTACGTTTGAGTGAATGACGCACGTCACTGTCCAGTTTTCGATCATTATCACGACTTTATACCTGATGTTGCTATGTATCGTTGATTTGCTTTAAAATGATACTTTCCTTCAACAGTCGATATGTCGAAATAAAATGACACCATATGTAGAGTGTGGCATACATGTACGTGACCCCATAAAACTCATGGAGTTGACCTTTAAACAGTTTCTGATATTCAAATGCTGAGCCTGTAAATCCCTCTACTTTAACAAATAAGTCTCCGTATTCATCATTCTCTCCCCAGAGAGGTTGAGGCATCACTGCTAAATGTGAAAATAGCCGTCTGGAAAATATGTTGTACCTTTGAAACTCTAGACGTTAGCTTGAGGTCATTTCTCCTCTCTCTGAAATTGAAGGTAAAAAACTTTATACTGTTCACGAGATCTTTACAACTGCAAAAAGTCAGTTTTTAGCTGAATTCTTCCACAGGGAAAACTTTAAGCTTGGAATAGTAAAAGACAGTCATCATTCATTAATCATCACGCAACAAAAACATAAAAATCTCGTTATATAAATATATACTTACCAAATAAGTAAAGCACCTCTCAGATAATCAATATTTTTGTATTAAATCGTTCATAAAGAGATTCATATCATGCTTAAATATTGAATATAAGGGCGGGATTTAAAACTACCAAAATTATGATAATGGGCTTTCTAGTTTTGATTCCTCTGTTACTCATATGGACTTTTGAAAACCGTTCAACTTTAAATTAAATTTAGAGCTATAACAATACCGCTGATTTACTGCATGTCTATCTCTCATCCTATCAATATATCAAATCAATGTATGTCGTTCACATGTTTGTTTTGAAAATCAATTATGCCCATGGCAGTTTATAAAAAACATAACAACAAACGAAATATATGATAGGAATTACGGAACAATTACAGTTTAAGCGATAGTTTTGATAACTCTATCAAATGTCTTGTTTTGCTCACAGGCAGATAGTCATTAATTATTACGGTGTTCACTTTTGCAGCCAATAATTTTTTTTTTTTTCTGTGAGTATGAGGGAAGTTTTCTTTATCCGAGAACCATAGTTTCTGCTTGATGAGAATCTCTTTCCTACGCAATGATTAAAACGCCAGTCGCGGATGTGGCTTACCTGACCCTTGCTGTTGACCCTTTACTATTCTGGTTTACCAACAGCGCCCTCTCCTAACTTGTAACCTCTAGTTATAACCATTATTGCAGCAAAGCAACCGACGCTTCGTGATGGTTGACCTCGATTAATCAAGTTCGTCAAACCTTTTCAAACAATTATTTGCTCGGCTATTTTCGGCTTCACAATACTTGCACTGATTGATTAAACATAAAATCAAGTAAAATATACCGAAATGCCCTTTAAAGGCACTACTCTTTTTTTTAAAAAAGAGTATAAAACATTTATGGTCTTATTTATATTAATTTTTATATTTTATTAATGTTTTATTTGTATTATAAAATGGTTCTAAATCAATTTGTCCTGGTGTTTTATGATGACATTTATAAAGTCCAACAAAGTATCACTGATGAATGTACCTACAGTAACGTGCCAAAAGTATTGCCACAAACCTGTTTGTGTTCCAGTTCATGAAAGTATAGACTGAAAACGAAACACTCGCATTTGAAAACCACGTTACATAGGCGAGTGGAATTTGGCAGGATAATATTTTTTCCTGCCAGTGGAATTTGGCAGGATAATATTTTGCAGTCTGCTTTTTCATATAACACCGTTTATGACGTCATCGGTTATGTTTACTGAAAAACAGTAACATTTCAGAAATGTAAGCAGTTCATAGATCAACTGTTTGAAGAAATTTGCTGACGTAGAAAACAGAAAACAGACATCGAAGTGGTCGGCCTCGTTTGATCGGGGTGAGGGGAGATAGGAGACTTTTCCGTGTTGTTCGTAAGAACAGATGACGTTCCCTTTCTGATTTAACTGACAATTTTAATTTTCAACATCATGTTCGAGTTTCCAGCAGGACAATTCAGAGACATTTACATTGTGTAGGTATTAAAAAGCAGACGATAAGGAAGGGTATCACTATTTCACAAGTCAATCGGGAGAAGCGTGTCAGGTTGAGTCGCGGAAAACTTACTGTGAATGGAGGCTTGATAAGTGGAAGAAAGTGTTATTCACTGATGAAACTCAAGTTGTATTGGGAAAAAATAAAAACATTTCAGTTTGGAGAAAAGCGGACGAAAAGTGGAGACCAGAATGTCTTAACTTACTGAAACGACCCGTTAGGGCGAATGTCATGTTTTTGGGGAGTGAAAGCTACAACGGTGTGGGTGTTTTGGTTCCAGTTGAGGGAAATATAAACTCAGCAAAATATATTGATGTTCTTGAAACAAATTTGTGGCCAGTTGTAGCAAAAGAATTTGGGAATGAACCCTTGATATTTCAAGATGACAATGCGCCCGTACATCGGTCTCGGGAAACCACTTCTTGGAAAACTAATAATGATATTCCTGGAATGAACTGGCCTGCGCAATCCCCGGACATAAACATCATAGAAAATGTGTGGAGGTGTGTCAAAATTAAACTTCAGAAAGACTGTGAAAACATTAAGTCTCGCCAAGATTTGATAGTCGCTGTTCAGCGAATCTGGTCCACCCTCCCGCAAGTCTATATTCGAAGTTTATATCATTCAATTCCGAAAAGAATACGAAGTGTCATTATCCAGAAAGGTTACATTACCAAATATTGAATAGTTTTGGTAAGTCCAATCATTTATTCAGCTTTTATAACGTGATTTTATGGAGCGCATTTGACTCCACACCGGTGACGTCCGACATGTTTGTTGCAATACTTTTCGCACGTCACTGTACATGTAACTGGCATAATTGAAGTAAATATAAAATTTTCAGGTTTTTTCCACGAACCTTTTGCAAGTAATTTATAGAATGAATAGTCAGAAAGTGACAATTGATAAACTGTGTGGATCGTACCTTTCTGCTTCTTTGTTATGAGAAGAAAGGTCATTCTAAATGCACTGAAAGCATTGAAGTGGTGCATTTGTTGTGTAACTATTCGATATAACCATCTTCATGTCCATCTGTCATCTTCAATGAGTTTTAACAAAAAAATTGTCTCACTGAAACTGAACGTGAATTGCCCAATTCACACAAATAACTATAAGCAGACAAACATTAAGGAATTGCATAAGCAATCAATAGCTCAGAAAGATGTGCTCAACACTGATTACTGGTCGGAGCCGTCTCTCGGTGCCAATATAAATTGAATTATAAACCTAAATAACAGAGCCAATTCTACGAGATTAGAATTTCAATTTGTCTGTCAAGGAATGGCAACTGAGTATTCACAAGTATCATGTTTGCATGTTTCAAGGCTTTTTACGGAATGTCCCAAAATAAGAGTGAACTAAGAACTGATGTTTTCCAGAAACTGTTTCATTTTGTGTCCATGTAAAAAGCTTTCAGGATAAATTGGCTATAAAACTACACAATAATGTTGCGACATCCAGTGCAATTATTCGCTGCAATAATAATGGTGAAGTGTTCCGTATATATCAGAATAGAGAATATGATTACAGTTCCTTGATCGCCTCAAGATAATATATATGATTGTTGTTTTACTAATATCTTCAATGACAATCCTCATACTTTGCTGTTAAACATTTGGATAACTAGATATACGGTGATGCAAACAACAACGGATAATTTGCTGACAAACTTTATATAATTATATACATGAACTCCAGTCTTTCAAGCAGCATCATTCTGGTTTATCTAACTGAAAAGTCCATGTTCTATGTAAAATGAAGATATGCACTTCATCATCACATCTCGGGTGTACCTTGGTGAAAAACTGCCAGTCCACCAATGCTTAAGTAATAATTAACTCAACCTTTCATGGCAACTGATAAAATACTTTCTGCTTTCGGTAAATGCCTTATTATCATTTCGTTACATTTTCTGTGTATCTATCTTTAAAAACTATGAACTCACATGATTACATACAATATATACACCAGATTATGGTTGTCATTTTAGTCTTTTGTTAGGACACACTTTACTGAAGTTACAACAAATGTTAGACAAAAATACAACAAGGGCTTATCGGACACATACTTACCATATGGCCGTTATTATTGATTTGAAACATACATATCACTTGTATATAGCAAACAGGACGTTTGGTAATCAAATGCAAGAAACAAATTTTAAATAACAACTTAGCAGAATATATCTAATATACTTTCTCGAAAAATACAATGTCAATGTTTGAATAGGTTTAACAAAAGCTTTTATTCTGACAATGTAAGCGTGACAGATAATCCATCAACTGACATCTCCAGCCAGTCCTAAGTCGACCCTTGGGCAAATTCTATTACGGTAAAACATCTATTAATGCCAATTGACCTTACCGTGTGAAAGCTAGCGAAACTTATATGTAAAATATTTTTGGAAGATTTGTAAATAAAGATATTACCTTATATGAGGCTAGTGTTCCTTATTTTATCAATTTCATGTCCAAACCTCTAATATCTAATGAATCCATCTGGAGGAAAAATTGTCTCTATAAGAGGACATGAAGCTAGGAAATAGTTCACAGTAAAACTTTTAATTTATATTCTAAGCAGTTTATGTTTACCCATATGTTAAGTTGGAAACCAACAAGCCAAAAATAAAAAGGATCTCTGGAGATTAAAACCACGATTATCATCTTGTTATGTTCAGACGATATAAAGAAAGAAAGTGAAAAGAACATATTTGAACAACATCAAGTTTTCCCGAAATTAACGTTAAAGTTAAAAAGTTTTTCAAAATGAGCGTCGTTGTTTACTGTGCCTCCATCGTCATGATAATTGTCTTAAATAGACTCTTAACCATTCTTTTGTAGAGTAATGAAATATTCGCTTCAGTGATGATCGTTTCAATAATGCTAACAACATCATAGAGACTTTAACCTGTTGTCAACGAATGCACACATGTCACACCTTTTAGACACAAGTGTTTTTAGTTATCATATGCATGACATGCACAAGAAACCAAAGTAATGGAATAAAGTAATGACTGATCTGGGAGTCACACAAAGCAGTTGCTCGGTTTAGTAAAACATTATCGTCGTCAATATGGTCCCAGAATTGTTTCCAGTAACACTTGCAAAGTTAATGGTTATTGCCTGTTGACCACAAAAAAAAGTCTAGACTTTCACTAAATTCAATTTAACTAGCCAAATACCTAAATGGAGGTGACAAATATCTTATCAAGCCTTCTGTAACATGTCACGATATTTATCATTCAAACACTTAATTACAGCCATAATGCAATCTAAGTTGTCTGCACGAAACGGCATCACTTATTATCTATTCAAATAAATATCATTTTAACTTCATGATTACGAAGCATTAATACATATTTCGTGTAATGTATTGACTAATAGAAATTGAGTTCAATTCTTCTGACGATCATGCAGAAAAGTTAAGCTGTGAAAAATGTTATTAACTGGAAAAGCCTTCATCAGGGAAAAACATTTCTTTTTGTATGGTTTCCATATGGAATTCGAAGGATGATGACGTTTCCATATTAGTAATTGTCAAAAAACGAAAAAGGTCCATGTCATACACTATTTTAAAGGGGCTATAGCACGTTTTACTGGGGATATAAGGTGATATCAGGAAAATGAAAATTAATGGTACCAATTGAAAGACAATGTATGCAGTAATAAATCAAATGTATAATGTAAAGTTTAGCCAGACGATTCCTTTTTCTTTTACAAAATGAAATAAAGGTGTTCACACAAAAATGGCTGCCAATGGACTTTATGTGAATCTTTATGATTTGTTCTCTGACTATGGAAGATTGGTGTGCATTATACGATTTTTGACACTCACAAAATTATACATTTAGCATTGACGTACAAGTATCATGGTAAAACATATGTTAAACTTTTACTAACACCTTCCCGCTTTGCAAAAACAAACCATACGTATATTTGCAATTAGTTTGACTGTAAGATTTGTAAATCCGACAATAAGGGTTGTGGGTTCAAACACTGAATTGACTGGTCCCGAATATAGTTAAATAATTATGTTCAATTCAGAAAGACTGACTCCGAATATGATGATGTTTTATGCAATTGTCAGTTCTAAATGTAAATTAATGATAGACCATGTTTAATGAAAACGTTTTGATTTAATAGATTTATTAAACGTTATCAAATGTATCTATATATATGACTGTATTTCAATAGCTTCCTTTGAAATGATTTGATCCAATATGTCACTTCCCATTAATCATTTCAAAAAGATCATGAGGTTCTCCATGAGATTTAGGATGCTTTGATGATAAATCACTTTGATATCATATCCACCATCAATCACAATTTTGAATTTCCTTTAATGATGTAGGAGCGTTAGGGTTATAGGGTAATCAGTTCGTCAATGCATATACTACAAGACTCAGTGAAGGATGGAATGTCTTATTTTCTAGCACAAATAACCTAAAGACTAGAGACACTATTCTTCAAATCTTAGAATAACGCAGTGACCATGATTTAACGAAAGCTTGAAATTTCATAAGACCCCAATAATGAAACTCTGTGTCCGATAGTAATGGGGTCCTTATCAGGTACAGGCATATCAAGTCATGAAATAATGTTGATCGAGCTTCTGTTCCAATAAGACGGTTGTGTTGACTAGAAAGGGAGATGCCTGATTAGAGGCAATCAAAGTTAGTTGTGCAATCAGCGACGCTGACCTCAAGTCATCATTTAGGCTAGTGAATATTTGCCAACTGCTGAGATATACAATAAATGAAACGTTCGCGTAAAATTAATTTGCCCTTTTGTAATTATTTTCACCTCATTACTGTGCAGGAGACAACATGTGTTCGGTTCCGTCCTTGGTTTCATGGTTCCTTTATTCAGTTATTCAAAAAATGTATTCTTTAAGGGCTGTATCTTAAAAACCTTTTAAAAATATTGTTTTACGAAACTTGGTATGAGGTTATATCTAGTATAGAAGTGGTGCCTCTTGTTGTTTTGAAATTATTTTTTTTCTGGTTTCCATGGAAACAATTTGAACTGCATTTTGGGAGTAGGGTCTGTGTCTGGGCGATACCTAAAAAAACTGTTCAATATTATATCCCAAATTTGGAACATGTATGAGGTTAGAACTAGTGGTGGAGTGATGCCTTATGCTATTTTGGTTATTCTGAATGTTCTTTTTTTTCGGGGTTTTTTAGGAGACAATTTGAACTTAATGCATATTGGGAGTAGGGTCTGTTTCCAGGCCATAGCTCAAAACTATTCAATATTAGACCTAGTGATGAAGGGGTGCCTTTTGCTATTTAGTTTATTCTGGATTTGTTATTTTTGCTAGTTGCCATGGCAACAATTTAAACTTAGTGCATAGGAGTGGTGCCTTTTGCTATTTTGGTTATTCTGAATTTGTTATTTTTGCTGTATGTATGTATGGAGATATGGTTATTTTCTGATTAAAAGTTAAGGCGAGGAATATCACAGTGCATCACATACGCATATCTATAGTTATTACTGGTTTTAAATGGCCAATAAAGAGTCACTTCCAATGAATAGACAATAATCCCATTATCTAATAGGTAAAAAAATCCCTTCGTGGTACTTCAACCTTTCTTATCATACCAATATATTAATCTAAGAATCGTCCTGTAACCCTAGCATGAAAATTGGTGACGAAGTGTTAAATGGTTGAAAAGTTGCCTTAGTCTGTGAGTCTCAGATTTCGACGTCAAAATTTTCGTTCAAAAGTGTATAACAATTCAAGGTATTATGATTGTAACAAATATCTTGCTTTTATTCATGTTTCTTAAAATTAAATGTCAAGGTTAATTTTGCTTAATTTTACAAACAAAATACATTCAACGATGTGTGAAAATGATGAATGCAACCTTTCATTAGGTTTAGTAGTGTTAGGGTTTTATGGGAATAAGGCATGTTCAGAACATAGTTGTAAGGGTCAACATAGCCATCCTATGAAAGCTTCCGATCAAGAATCAATATGTGCATATTTCAGAATTTGCGATTTATATACTTATCACTATCAGCCGATGACTATAACCTTTTTTCCATTTACAAATAACTTAGAGTCCTGATCGTATTTAATATTGAAGGGAATAGTTTTTGTTTACAATTCCAAAAACACTGCTTAAACGAGGAAGCTAATTCAAACCTTAATCTTTATTTATACAGAATCGCAGCTTACTTTCTCCTCTTTGTTGGCTGTTGTGTGAAACTATAATTCCTGTCAAAATAATGTTATTTTTGAAAAATGTTTTTTTCCTCCTGTCAGAGATATTTGCATACTTCCAGGACATTGCTCAACAAATATTCACAACTATAATCTAATTATATTCAATTCGATTTCCAAATAAGTCCCTTTCGGAGTCGTTGAATGGATAACTGAATCAATCCATATAATAAACTGAGAGTGTTCTGCAATGATAAGGAGCAACTGAAAGAAACCAGTTGACAAATTTCCTCAGCAAATGGGTCGTTTTCTAGTAATTATCAGTTGCATCAAGTTCTTCTAGGCAATAACTATCAGACTTGCCAAAGTTCTTAAGATTAAGAAATCGTTTTCGGGAGAAACATTTAAATGTCAAGTAACAAGAAAGGTTCTTGTTCGATGTGACACTAATCACGATTTAAGTAGAGGCAGGATTGCAACACAACTAAAATCATGAAGCGAACGAAAAATAATTGATAACTATCATTTCAATAGGAGCATTTAAGGCTTATTGAGCATTTGTCAATTGTTCTCTATGTTAACTCCTCAAATCATGTTTTCAATTTTTGTGTAGGAAATGTTTGACATTACGAAATCTGATTTTCCGTTTGGTGTTCTTTAGATATTTTAACGTTAAAGGGATCACAAAGCTTTTCATAAGATGGGATGTTCAAGATCGAAATAAATCTGAAAAGTTAAGCAATGCGTTGTATAAAGAGTGTTTTATTCTCATCATAATGACAGCTCTTTCTGATATTAACCCTCGGTATATAAAATATTTTGATATATAAAATGTATTATCAAGTCTTCTGCAGTAGTCGTCAATCATTATGTCAGGCATAAAAAGAGAAATCGGTTCTAGTTATTGACTTTTAGTCAGGTGATATTAGACAGTATTGTAACAGTGTAATTATTTTAAAATTTGCTTATAATTACAGACATTTTGATTGCTCGATAGACCCTTCCTTAACAACAAACTTTCAGCTATGATTTTCTCAATGCTTAGATAATATAAAAATATTCTTTTTTTCTACTCAGGGGATTTGTTGGTAATCAGTGTGTCTATATGCTAATAAGTATTCTTGACATCAACTGAGTTACTCGTAAAGTATATTTGTAGAATGATTGATAGTTTAGGTTTATTTACCTTGAATAACCACCACTCGAAATGACAAGTATAATTTGTTTTCGCTATCTCTACCTATGCTTCATCCGAAATACATGTTATATTTGATATATAGAGATTATTAACCGAGTGTTTTTCCGGATAATTAATATCATATCATAATATTATTAACACCATTATATGATAAAGCTTGTTACTGAGTAATAAGCTTTAAATGTTTACTATATCTATTTAGGTATTAAATTCAGGCTTTTAAATCAAGAGAATACTCTGATCTATCAAGGACATGTGCACACAATGGGACAAAGTTAACAATGTAGTATTGCACATAGTATAGTATCTATAAAGTCAAAACAGTTGTATTGGTGTAATTTGATTCACTTATATTTCCAATTCAAGATTTGTTTTGAAGTTAAAACTTCCCTCAAATTTCAATTCCAAATTCATGAAAAATTATTTTCATTATGTGTTTGTCCACACAGTTATAACCCATCAATACTAGATCGCGATTAAGAGAAATCTCCACATCAACAGTCATATTTTGAAGCAAATTTCACAGAAGTTCACTTAAAATAGCAGCACTCACTTTATACATACTTAACAGATATGTATATCATACTGGACTGCAGACGAGAGAATCGATCAATAAAACTCCTCACCATTACATACCCCACTAGCGCCCCTACAATTATTTGATATATGTTCCTCTGTAGGATGAATTACTTTTTCTCTAATACATTCCTCAAACGAGGAAGACATTAATGTACATTTTAGTGAAAATCTTTATGTTCAAGTTTGGTGCTAGAAAGTCACTCACAACCATCAATGCTAAGTAGAAACAACACAATAGAAGTTATTGCTTTTGAGAAACCAACCTTATCTGATTATGTCAACAGCTTAATGTTATTTATGACATCTATCATGTTCTGTAATGTAAAATTCGATTTAAAAAAGAAACTAAAAGCTTGATGCAGAAAATATTTGGAAACCCATATTGCTTTAAGGGTCAGGCCACCAAATTTCATTTACCTCATTCACTAAACGTGTAACAGCTCCTGAAAAACTTTTCTCTCAGAGAAAATGTATTTGCTTATGATCTGATTCTGGTACAAAAACAGCTAAGAAATAGTTCTGTACATAGTTCTTTTGACGTACATGTAATAGATGTCAAGAGAAACTTTCAATGAAAGTTACATTAAAGATATATTTCCAATTTGTGTCTGAAATCCATAATCAAATTTCACACAAAAGTTATTAGATTAGAAACATCGATACCAAAATGTATTTATTTTCTTACTCTTATCTTAAGGTTTAACACTTCATTCCTTCATGTGTAGATAACTATCCGAACAGAAACACATTTTTCTGTATATCCAATTTCAAGCTTTATTTGTCTGTAACAGAATGTTTTCCTAATCTGACTACTACCGGAGTATGGCGATGATTACTTTCTGATTGTCTGCAAGATGTAACTTTTCGATTGTGATTAACAGTGATGAGATTTAGGATAATTCGCGTCTCATTACCTTCAGTCTAGGGAATTTACAATTAATCTGACAATTGAACATGATAATTCAAGATAAATACAGTGTGATAAAACAATTACATTTAAGAATGACAACTTTTGTTTGCATTTAAAGATTGATGTGAATTGTTGACTTTTGTTAATGAAGAAACATGTTGTAATCGGAGTTAGCCGTTTAGCATGTACATGTAAAGGATATTAAACTGTTACTTTTGTAAAATGAACAAGTACATGATGAATTTTATATACACCATCTTTAATTAACGGCGTTCTTTAAAACATTAACTATGACTTCAATAACTAAAAATAAGCTGCAAAAGGATAGCGAAAGTATGTCTAACAATGTCAGACCTTGTTCTGTGTCAATGATGAGGTAAATGCAAACGTTAATAGACTAACTGACAACAAGCATGTTTCCATTTGTTTTGTTGAACTCACTTCCTGATTAAGAAAAGGTTAGACAGATTGATTTGCAAAAATGTGAGAAAGTACTCCTAATTGTCACTAATCCCTTGACACTATTGGTAGTCTAGACAATTGAAACAAAGGATATTAACTAAGCCTCGAAAGTATTAACCATGAAGTGCTTCATCGTTATGTGACATTACTATGAGCAATACATCTACATGATTTATATCATTTATCCTACTGACATACTTTATTTCATCGATGATGCCTTTTGAATTTCCCTTTCAACAGAGAGGACTTTGCTGGAGAATTTATCTTATCAACAAGGAAGGTTGCATTATTGATTTAATAATCCTAAATCTATTTTAAATTGCAAATAATTTGAAATCAGTGACAACATCAGACGTTATGTATATCCTTTAACGTTTCTGATTAAGGTAATCAGGTTTCATGCCTTAAATTGATAAATAATGCATGATTGCACTCTTGCCATGTGGAACTGATCAAATCAAACATCTGATAGTTCTGACCAGGTCTCAATTGACATAGTGATCTTTATTGCTAATGGAAAATTCATCTTGATTTCACTAATGCTGACGTATGGAAAAAGAAACATCTTGCATTATGACACAATTAATTGTATAGATTGAACATTTAAACGTTTGATTGACAGCCATTGATTTTTATATGTAAGAAATAATAAAATGCCAATTAAAGATTCAGATTCCACTTTAAAAAGAAAGCTGAAGACAACAAAGGGTGCAATTATAATTGTTTGGCTTTCAATAAATATACCACTCGACAAAGGTTTAGATTCAGTGATTTACCAGCTCAAATTACGTCAAAACAAAGAAATCTTCTCTACATGTTTGTTAAAGTGAGGAATGAATAATATTTAGATTTCTGTATGGACCTAGCCACTTTTAGTCAGACTTTAACGTTTTACAGTGTAGCCGTGGAGCAAATCTTGTTTTCAATTTTCTTTACAATTGAAGCCAAAGGTATTTGAATAAATATATAACTGTGTTTTTATAACTTCAAATGGCTTTATTAGTGTTGTATTGTGTTTTTTTCCCATACATTTTACAAAAGAAAAAGAAAACAATTCGAAATGATGCTTCTCATTGAAAGAAACCTTCCACATGACAATTAGAATTGTAATGTTAAGGAATTTTCAATATTCTTACCAACTGTTCAAACAGGCTTTATTTTTCTTAACGAAACCTAGATATAATAATCACGTTTTCCAATTAATAATCACTTAATGTCGGGAATTAGACTGTTTATGTATGGTCTTTATCCTTTACCTTTCACCCTTGTACGTCAACAATACCTTGTATTTCCCTGTTGGGTTACTGATAGATCAGGGAACAATAATTACTACTTCCCTGTTGCAGTGGCCTTGACGCATTATCTCTTAACAGGTTAATGGAATCTGAAAGCTGACAATACTATATATATCCAGCATACAATCATTTGGGACTCAACTTCACTGATCACCGAATGAGCTACACTTAATACTTTACTTATCTTAATCTCTCAGTAACAGAATATATACTTTACTTACAGAAATAATCCTTTGACGTATCAAATATCCCAAACCAGCAATTCAAGAAAAATCTGTTGTATCAAATGGGAGAAAATGCTAACATTCATATCGTTATCAGTAAACTTGATTTTCTTGAATACAAAAAGTGTGGAAATAACAACGTGTGATGTATATACATGTACTTAAGTCCTTTCTTTTGATTTATTACTTCCTCGTCGACTTTTCCAACTGTGCACAATGTCTATACATGTCGTTGTTCAAATGGCATCTTTATGTATATAAACTGAATACCAACAAATACTTTGCACATTTGAGAACAATGTTGTTACATATTAGTTGGGCTGGTTCAAACACAAATAGGTATGAACACATAGCACAACACAAGCTTGTTTGACCTCCAATTTCTACAGGCAATATGCACGTGAAAACGCGTCAAAACCACGTGACGTCGTTGCTGGGAGAAATGCACGTGCCACGGGGTTATAAAAACGTCACAGTAGCAATGTCAAACAACCACAATGCAAAACGAACACTGAAAAATGCCAAGACTGACAGCAGAACAACGTCACCGAGCACTGGGAATAATTGATATGGGCGCCAAGCACGTTCACATTGCAAGAACCTTTAGCTGTACCCGTGTTACAGTTGGAAATTTGGTGCAGTGATAAATACTTACTGATATGTTAAACGTCTTTAAAAATCTGCATATGACACTCATAACTTATAAAATCCCTCTATTTGCTAAGATGATAATGTGGTAACGCATCATACATCAAACATGTCACTAATGTGTTGAATTATCATACATTACAAATTTTCTCAAATGTCTCTTCTATTCTGTGACATCCACAAGCTTTGATCATCTGGCAAGGTCCCAGTTAACTGATCCTTAATCGATAACACTAAGCTATTCTATTAGAGTAATATTGAAACTACAGATTACAGTTGTCAACCCAGGAGACACAAGACTGAGCAGAAGACTTGTTTAATTATTTCCGTGTTGCACTTGTCCTTTCCTGTTAATCAAACACATGTACATTTACTCGTGAGTTGTAAATTATGCGTCACAAATGTAATGGTCATGATGTGTCCAATACGAATTTCATGAAGGTATATTTACAACAATTACTAATTAAAAAACGTTTATTACAAAACACTTTTAATCTTCATTTTCAAGATTACCTATACTAAACTTATCAACAATATTTAACAACGTGTCATCCACAAAGTCATGCTAGTTGGGGGGCTGCTTTATACAAGAGTTATATGATTTGGAGAATGGTGTCGCCTTTTACTCAATAATATACATATATCGTTGCTAGGCAAAGCAAATTTTTTGCAAATGAAATATGTTAATTACTTATTGTAAGGAATACAAAAAAGTGTACGGTTTACTTTCATGTACAACTGAAATTCATTTTTGGTCAAATACATCATACGTGTTGGTTCATTTTTGGCATAGCTACCATGATGCGAAGACATCATCAATAATATTTCCATTCACATAGAGACGCAAATAGGAATGGAAGCTTAAGGCATTTTTCAAAAATAATTTATGTACATGAATTGAAATAAAATACAATCATTGCTGTAAATACAAAACAATTTTATCTTGAGATGTTCATGTACATGTTTTATAAGTGCAATACTAAAACCTTTCCATCATACGATATTTAAACTACAAAGTTCGGAAAGTTCAAACGAAAACAAGTGCATCATTGAATAACACTAATTCGTACCAGCAGGTAAGTGCTTATGAATATAATTTACAAATTGCGAAAGGCCCAATATTTCACAAAATAATTAAGCTGCAATATGTAGCAAAAGACATGACAATTATATCTCCTCCACACTGTTTCTATGATTGATGAGAAAGATTAATTTAATTTATGCAATGTGTGATAAGTGTATGCAGCAGGAAGGTTAACTACGACGGAAAATGGGTTGTTGTCAAAGGAAACAACGAATAAGCAGCCAGATAAACAGAGCACACGTGATTTACAGATGATTTGATGTAGTTAGATTTTTATAAACTGGCGGTAGATAATAGCACTATTCTTCTAAGGATTACGATTAGTTTTCATAGTTTCAAAGAATGTTCCTTATCCTGATATGTGCGAGGTTAGTTGCTTTAACTTTGATGTCTCCCAGGGGAAGTTGTGTTTAGGATAAGATTGATGTGGTCCAATAATGCTTTTGATATTGCTGAGTCCTTCTGTTATAGTGATGTACGATTTTCCGAGATTATGAGCGAGAGTGGGCGAGAGGTTTTACAAATGTGGTAGTCCGATTCGCAGTAAATGTGATAATAGACCATGTGGGACATAATCTGTTTTAGTGGAATTAGGAAGCTTTTTTGCTGCTTTTCCTATGTTAAATACTCTGTCCTATTTGTATGAATCTAACTTTGATAAAGATGTAAAGTATAATGTTTTTATTGAAAAGACCGAGGATTACATGTTTTAATTCGTTAGTTAGCAGCCCCGTCCTTAGACTATCAGTTTTTGTGAAGTTTCCATCGCCGCCGCCGCCGCCGCCGCCGCCGCACTCGTACTACTAGCTATAACTTTTTTCCCCTAAGCTTTCCAGAACTCTTATTCATACCTTACTCCTCATACCTCGGGGGAACGATTTTGACACGTTCACTTTCAAGGTCAAAGGTCAAGGTCACGAGCTATGTATTCACACTAAGAATTCCTTGTAAACGCGATAACTTGAAAAGTTTTTGTGCTATGAAGCTCTAACTTGGTATATATCATCCTTGGAAAAGTAAAAAATTTTGAAAAGGTTTTGGCTACAATCCGTCAAAGGTCAAGGTCACAGCAAGGTCATGACGTAAGCATGTTTTAGCGAAAATGCTTTATTTTAACTATGAACACTTTTAATCAATACATGATTGTTATACTCAAAAAAAAGTGTTCAATGATTGTGTGACCTTGAAGGTCAAAGGTCAAGGTCATGAGATATGAGTTATTACAAAATGCACTAAATTGGGGTATAACTTTATCCCATTTAGCTTTTCAGAACTCATGAACATGTCTAAATGTTAATACTTCCAGGGAATCATTATGACATGTTCACTTTCAAGTTCAAAGGTCAAGGTCACGAGTTATAAAATCACCACAAAATTCTTTGTAAACATGGTAACTTGAAAAGTTTTTGTGCTATGAAGCTCTAACTTGGTATATATCATCCTTGGAAAAGTAAAAATTTTTGAAAAGGTTTCGGCTACAATCTGTCAAAGGTCAAGGTCACAGTAAGGTCATGACTTAAGCATGGTTTAGCGAAAATGCTTAATTTTAACTATGATCACTTTTAATCAATACATGATTGTTATACTAAATAAAAAGTGTTCAATTATTGTGTGACCTTGAAGGTCAAAGGTCAAGGTCATGAGATATGAGTTATTGCAATTCCTTGTAAACACAATAACTTGAAAAGTTTTTGTGCTATGAAGTTTAGATTTTGTATATATTATCTCTTGAGAAGTTCAACATTTTCAAAAAGTTTTGGGTACTAATTGTCGAAGGTCAAGGTCACAGCAAGGTCAACATATATGGAGAAAATGGATTAATTGTATTTTTAACACTTTATTTCATTACAATAATGTTATACTCAATGAAATGTGTTCATTGATTGTGTGACCTTGAGTGTCAAAGGTCAAGGTCACGAGAAAATTCCCAATTTGGTGAGGCCTGTAAAAGGCGGAACAGGGTAAGGCGAAACCCAAAGTTCCGGGGCTGCTCTGCTTTTGCGGTATCCCGCAAACGCTAATCTAGTTTTCACAGATTTCGTACAATAGGAATTTGTTATTGTTAATTGTTATTTGAATAGAATTAATTATCGATTTGACAGTTAGTAGGCTAAGATTCTGATACGAAAGTTTATCCGTCAATGTCATCAAACGTTATCAGTACTGACTATTAGCCATACCAGTTAAGATTAAATTAGATCTGGTTCAATAAAGATATTGATATTACTGACATTTTTTTGTACTGGAGTGTTTTGTTTCCTGAGATTCTGAGCATCAGTTGCCTGCAGCTGGAGGCTTTATGTAAGAAGCATCCGGACATGATGTAAAGTTTTCATTAATAATAAACATCTTTGTCAATGAAGTTATACGTCACTGCTCACTCTTCATCTAAAATCTGAAAAGAAAAAACAGAAACAAATAAAACACCAATGTTTCATAACCATGGAAAGGATTTTCGCTTTTGTTCTGCATTTATTGTTCAAGTTTAGTTTAAGCTGTTTAGTGTATTGAATTCACATTCACATTCAATATATTTTATAAATGTATTGAAACTTTCCTATTTCGGTTTTTATCCCAATCAATCATTTATATCATCATATTATCAATCAGCATGATCAATTGCGTTTCAGCTTGATTTCAGTAAGTTCTTTGTTTCTTCAAAGTATTTGTTGATGAGTTTAAGCAAAGTAGAATCAAGACAGTTTTGGAAAGATCATCACGGGAATATCAAACACAAACATTTTGGAAAATACAAAAAGCATGACCTCTTTTTTACTAAGTTCATTTTTGCTCAGATGATCAAACCCTGTCGATGAGCTTAAGAAGAGAGTTACTAGATCACTATGTATATATCATACTGATAAAAAATATAATTAAACTGAAAATCATAAGAGATCAATCCATTGATTAAATATTTTTTAGGTAAAGGAAGGTGAATTGATATTAAGCATAAGTAACTCATTGATTACATTGAATTTGAGGGATAACATTGTCGTATTATCTGACACATGTAAAACTTCAAGTACAAACAAAACTGCATGGTAAGATATTTGGTGTTTGTTTCTGTGTTAAATTTAAAAATGTTGTTTAGAAGTGATCTTATTGTATAAAGGAAAGATGAAACATCACTTAAGTTCAATCTTAAAGTCTTATTCCCTCCCACCAGAAACTCAAAGGCTCTTCAGTTAATCTTAGAATATAAATATACTTTAAACTTTGTCAACTGTCAATTCTAATAACAAGAACATTTAAGAAACGAATATTGCTTTCGTTCTTGTAATGAATTACGGAAATATTTCCTTACTTGAACTCTGTTAGTGTCACCCTTGAGCCCTTGTGTGTAGTGCAACAAAAACTGCGCACTTAAAAGATCAAACGAATTCATGTCAGTGGCTGAATGGTGGATACATGAACACGTGCATACGCCGAGCTGTCGGTTATCAGCGTTCAGCAGTGTTGGACAAACTGCTGTGACTATGTGTCTTAGTTCACCCAGCTGTGAATGGGTACCCTGTGAGGCATAGAATGGTACCTAACCTGAGCGCCACATATGGATAACGGTTGAATACTCCCCAGGGAGTTGAATTGGAAAAATGATCGGACACCAAAGAATGATCAGGGGACAAAATGCCTTGAACAACCACGAGTGGTTGGATATGCGCGCTATATAAATATCCATATAATAATAATAATAATATAAAAAAAACTTTCAGAGATCAAGATCAAATAATATTTGATAAAACATGAATAGAATAAGAGTATGATAACTTTTATTTTATAGAAACTATAATGTGGGTCCTCTGATGTTCGGGATGTTGATAAACAAGAGCTGCTTACCTCAATTTGCTCACATGCTAGTGTACCTAAGACAAATATCATGTAATATGGGTTTCGTTGACGTCTGTCAAAATATCTAGCAGCACTAACCACTAGTTCAATCTATACTCTTACACAAAATATTTGGTTGATGTAAAAGATAATATCTAAGTGAACAATCACCTTATCTTTTCAAAACTGTGAAGATGAAAACAAGTTTTTAACACTGAAAGTAACTGGATTTCATGTTACTTCTTAACACGTTGAAGATTGAAAGTTTAAAGTTTGAATCCCGAAAACATTCCTGTTGTTTTGCGTTCATATTACTTTTATGTAAATAATAATGAACACACCTCTCTTAAACATGACTCTTACATGTTGATGTGTAATCAATATATTTATGTCCTTGTCCTACCGTTTGATGAGAACACAAATAGTATTGACTAATGACACTTATGGCAGGAAACATGGTTCATGTTTCTACATTTATGAAGGTAATTTGTTTGTATCATAACTCGAAATAGACCCTTACAAGTACATCGTGACCATGTATTACAACAATTCATATCCTTATCACGAATGTGCTAAACCTGATGTTCTATTGTGTACACAGTGTCAACAACTGTGTTGCACTGTGGAATGATACCTTTCCTAAAAGCAGAGCGTGATCACGTACATTTCAATTGTTTACATAAATGCCATTTTGTTCATAAAAATGAAATTTTCATATCCTCATAATCATGTAATCACCGTTAAAATAAAATGTAACATTACGGATTTTTCAATGAGAAAAGTAAACACAGTTTGTCAGGATTATATTCTATTTAAAAACATTTTGCAGTACAGATAATTTTTTCAAATCTGGATACTTCAAATGTTTAAAGGAATGACGTTTTTCAAAATAAAAAAAGGGTTATAGCATGTGTACATACATGCAAACTTGTACTTAATTTGCTACAAGCAAAGAAGCAGAATCTTTCATCTTTATAATGTACGAGAATGAAAATATTTGCAAAAATATGTAACGTGCTCTGAAGGAAAAGGTCAACACATATTTGAAATATTTTGGGAAAAAGGAATTAGTTAGCTTTTAATTTGATGAAAAAAGATCCGGTCATATGCTTTATTATTTTAAATTTAATATTTTAAACGCCTATAAGAATTGTTTTATCAAAATATTCTCTCATTGCATGAGCATGATTAAATCTATCTTTTTTTTATTATCAAAATTGAGGTTTAGTTAGGAAATATTTATCAGCTTTGTCTGAAATCTGAAACAAATGTAATACAAGCCAGGCAGTTTCAGTTAAGTAACGCAGTTTGAGAAAAATGTTGCAAGTTACTCAGTTTGCGCAATGTGAATTTGAAGTATAACAAACCATGTGCCTTTTCTGTAGCGCTTTTCTTGGTTAGAGTTCAAGGCAACCTAGACGAGCTTATACTATGATAAGCAGGGGCCTATTGTAAATGGGAAATTTAAAAACATTCCATGTACACATACAAAAACTATATAATGAAAGATATAAAATAAGGATTTATGTTTTGTGTTAAAGTGTTTGAGTCACTATACTGTTTGACATGCATTGTGGGGGCAAACTCATTGACTTGAAGAACTTATCATGTGTGATTTTTTCATTGTTAATCAGCTGAACCAGAAGTTATTACCAACGCCGGATAGAACCACCCAAAACAGTCGCATGGATGCGTTTATTACCAATAAATCTGTAAGTATCCCTTCAAATAACACAGTATAACTGCCTGAATTTCTCTTGTGATCGATCGTTCTTCCACTTGAAAGTTTCTACATATCAAACAGCTCAAATAATACAGTTGAAAGAGTTGTTTTTAAGCATTTATTTAATTATTTTCAAACAAACAAACTATTGTACAAATATCAATCTGGTTTCCAACCAGGACATTCCACTGTCCATCAATTAATTGAGATATTTCACAAAGTTTGTGAGTCTTTGGACAAGAAAGAAAACCTATGTTTAATTTTTTGTGATGTATCTAAGGCATTTGATCGTGTTTGGCACAGAGGTTTACTGCATAAGTTAGAAAGTTATGGAATAAGCGGACATTTATTGGGCTGGCTAAGAAGTTACATAACTGATCGGAGTCAAAGCGTATTTGTTAATGAATCATTCTCAAAGCTGAGGCATCTAAGTGCAGGTGTACCACAGGGATCTGTGCTTGGCCCTTTTTTATTCATTGTATACATAAATGACATAGCAGATGAATTAGATTGTCTAGCGCGCTTGTTTGCTGATGATTCTTCTATTGGTTACTCTTCACCAGATACTAGACTGATTGAAATGAATCTCAATGCCAACCTGAGCAAGCTCAATATATGGGGTAAAAAGTGGTTAATAAAGTATAACCCTGATAAGACAGAAGCTATCATATTCTCGACTAAAGGTGAATTCATTATCCCGAAACTTAATTTTGATGGTGTTAAAGTTAAAATTGTTGACAAACATAAGCATCTTGGAATAACCCTGGCAAGTAATGGGAAATGGGCGGATCACATTCAAACGATGATACAAAAAGTTTCAAAAATGGTTACCTCAATGCGACTTTTGAAATATTCGTTGGGTAGAGACACTCTCAATAAGATTTATATCATGTTTATTCGTCCACATCTTGAATACGCTAGTGAAGTTTGGGATGGTTGTACTCTTGAACAGTCAAAAAAACTTGAACAGATTCAGTTACAAGCGGCAAGAATAGTTACTGGTTTACCAAAATACACACCGATTAGATTTCTTTACTATGAAACTGGTTGGGAAATATTACAAGAACGAAGGAGAAAGCGAAAATTGTGTTTGATGTATAAAATCCAAAATTTTATAACGCCCCAGTATCTGAACGAATTGCTACCAATAAATGTTGGTTCAAAATCAAGTTATAATCTACGAAGTTCTCAAAATATATCAATACCTATCGCAAGACTTAAACATTCAAAAGAATCATTTTTTCCATCGACGATCAGTTCTTGGAATAACCTACCAACCACCATTCGAAACCTAGAAAGTATTTCACGATTTAAATCACATATTACAAATAACAATGCCCGTGCGCCCACATACTTTTCATTTGGTAAAAGAAACCTTAATATTATCCATACCAAGTTGCGTTATGCAGTGAGTTGCTTAAACTTTGATTAATATAAAGTTGGAATAAAATATGACCCCAGCTGTCCATGTGGATATCCTGTTGAGAATTCTTATCACTATTTTTTTAAATGCCCAATGTACATTCAACAAAGATTAAACTTAACGTTATCAGTAGAGCGCATATGTACATTCGCAGGTGTACCAGTTAACCTTAAACTTTTGTTGGAAGGAAGTGCTGACCTATCACCTTGTCAAAATATAAATGTATTTAAGTTAGTACAATCATTCATTAGTGAGACAAAGCGATTCTTGTAATATATCAGTTTTATCTTTTTTGTATTTTTCATTTTCAATTTCTTATCTGTCTTGATGTTCATGCTCTGTCATCCTTGCAAAACATTGTAACTCATCCATGTACATTCTAAGGAGAAGGTATTCTAAGTTGGAGAACTTGTTCCTCATCCTTTTCATCATGAATAAAATATGTTTAAATAAAAAATAATACAGTTTAATTGTTTTATAGGATATATGAATATTCAGTTTTTAAAATAGATTTATGCTTTTCTTTTCAAACAGTAGTACCAAACAGCCCCATCGTCAATGTCTTTGACATATTTAGGTAAGATAATTTGAAATATGACAAACCATGTGCTTTTTCTGAAACGTTTTTCTTATTATTGGTAAGTTCAAGGCAAGCCTAGACCGGCTAATGATATAATAAGCAACTTCCCATTGTAAATAGAATAGTTAAAAACATTTCCCGTACAAATACAAAACTATAGAATGAAAAGATATACAATGAGGATTTATGTTTTGCTGTTCAGGTTTTGAGTCTCTTTACTGTTTGACATGTATGGGCACATTTGAGCTCATTTACTTGAAGAATTTATCATGTATGTGTTGTTTTCTGGTTAATCAGCTGCACCAGAAAGTTATTTCCAACGCAGGATATAACCATAAAAATAGTCACATGAATGCGTTTATTACCAATAAATCTTGAAGTATTGCTGCAAATAAGATAAGGATAACTGCATGAATTTTTATTGGGATCGATAGATATTAGATCGATAGCATATATATTGAAACTTTGATATTAACTACATATTAAACAGATCAAATTATACAGATTTATTGTTTTATAGAATACATGTATATCTAGTTTTAAAAACAAAATTATTTGTTTCTTTCCAAAAAGTAGTAGAAAACCGTCTCATCATGATTATCTTTGACATATCTAGGTAAGAAATTTTCTATTTTCCCGTTTGACTATTAATATATGAATAGAAACATTACAGGCACTGTACTCACATACGATCTTAGTTTAGATGTCATATAATCAATGTAGATAATGTGACCTTTAAAGGTACTTCAATTCGATTACTTATGATAGCATATGTCAGTATATGTATGGTAATAATTACCTTCCTAATGTGTTATCGATTGCTGAGAAGACGATTGTTAAGACATTAATATGAGGTTGGGGTAGGCCATAAACAATGGAAACAGGAAAACTATAGCTAGTTGCGTAGTTGATTTTAGTGTCCTTCTTAATACGGCAATGAATCCTCTTTCAAGCTACACAAACAGAAAGAAGGAAAGATTTCCTGACGTAAATAACAAAATACTCTTATTTCCAATGTCTTTTTACTGAGAACAACAGAATTAATAAATTCTTAAATTGATTGGTTTAATTTTTTTGAATTTGGATTAAATGATTACATTGGTCCTTAGTCTTTCAACGTTATCCCTGTGATACGCTTTTAAAACTGATCCCAGATCTATCCATGAGCACAATCCATGAGCACATTAGGCATATTTTGATTTTGGCGTTTTCATTTCCAATTAGAACGAGAAGTTTAGAACTCAAAATAGAACATATGTTATTTTGAATACATTAAAGCAATAAGAATTTGAATGCATACTACTCTCTGCAAAAATATAAATGATGTGTGATAATGTTATGTAGGTTATCTAATGCTTTTAGGCATATGGCATTATCAATCTATTTTGAAAAGCGTTATTAAGAATGTCCTTTCACTTTTTCATTGCCAGAATTTTTAAATTGCTGATATTGTTGAGTGCTCGGAACGAAAAAATAAAAATCTGTTCACTTATAAAATAGACTAGAGGTTTTCTTGTACAAGACATCAGTGATACTTTTTAAAGTATTCCCATTCCGTAATTTAAAAATGACATTATTGTGAGCAGAATTGATTTGTGGCCGGGGGAATAGTTTTCGACTGATTACACCATGTTACATGATCTGCATTGTAATTAAGTTTAATTACATTTTGCCAAATGATGCGTTCGCTCTTCTCAACTGAATATCACATTAATGACACGAAATGTTATGTGCATTTCTCCTGATGAGTTAACGAACAAGAAATGTGAAGTGCTATATATGAAATGTTTTATTGTGTGGTGGATACTTGGAACAAGGAGTAGAGGACACTTTGATAAGTTAAATTAGAGTCACTGGCTCTGTAGCTCATCAGGCTTCATATTCAATTTTGAATTAGAGTGTGGCAAATATGGTTCTCCTCTTTATCAAACAGCGTCACCAATTCTAAATTTAAGAATGTGGCTGATGTGATTTCAGACACGGGTAATCATTTCAGAGTCGAACATTGCTCAAACATTAAAAGAACACTTTAAAAGTTGTAACGAAGTTAGAAGGCTTCCAAATTTGAAATTAATGATTTAGGGTATTGAATATATTTTTTTCACTTATTAGGGGCCACAGGATCATCAAAATCATAATGTTTATATTATATTCGAGAGTTTGTACATACGATTTCAGCTTTCTTGGTCACTTGGAGAAAAAGCGTAGTGTCACAGTTTCAACTAGGTCGAGAGGCTCTACCTGCAACCCCACTGGATATGCGAGGATACAGCATTCGGCGACAGACGTTTCGGTCTAAGTGTCAACAAGGCTGGCAATCTCAATTCTAAATGGTCGAGAAGTCTGTATGCAAGGTTTCAGCTTTCTGGGCCATTCCGGGATGATGTTTTGAATGATGGCAAGCATAAGACAATTAATCCTTCGAGTATGTTTAAAAATAACAGGTTTAATTGGACCGCAACATTATGTTTTTACGTTTTCTATAAATAACAAAATGAAATATTCAATAGATTACTTGATTGTTCATTACAAATAACGTCATAAAGACATTCACGTGCAGACCAGTTTGCTCTTATAATTCAATTAAATGTGTTACACTGTCAGAACGACATTTCAAGCTTGCATAATGAACACCATAGAAAACAGTTATTTGCACCCTTTTTTGAAGAACTACAAAGACAACATTTGATAAATGATAAAAGGTACACACATTGTAATTAAATTGTTGCTCTTTGAACTGACATCTCGCATTCAATGAGGACAAATGATTTGATAAAAGCAAATATCAATCCATTGAGAAACAAAGGTTTCGTAAATAAAACATTTAAATGAAATAAATCATCATGTGGACGTATGGACACTTTGATATGGTGTATTGGTATTTTGTATGCCCCCGAATCGGAGATTCCGGGGGTACATGTATATTGTTTTTCACCTGTCCGTCTGTCCGTCCGTCTGTCCGTTTGTCCACAAAAACTTTAACCTTGGTCATAACTTTTGATTGGTCAGAGCTAGGTCTTTGATACTTGACATATGGATCCCTTGAGATGAGACCTTTCAGATGACACCATGACATTTGACCTTGTGACCTTGACCTTGACACAGCGAGCAGGATGCATCCGGGGGCATTCGTGTTTCACAAACACATCTTGTTTACTGATAGTGGAGCCAAATAATGTCATTAAAATTTTCAATTTACAATGTTATTACAGACAATCTACAGACCACAAGCGCTGATTTGTGGTCTGGATGCAAAGTTCAGCAACATCTGACATGGCTCGCAGGATGGATGAGTAACCTAATTATGTACCGTATCAACTGAACGTTTAAAGGTTAAACCCCAGCTTACACTTCGACATGGGTTTCTAGAAACTTGCGGTGTTTGAACAGGTTTGACCTTGAACTTGGGTCAGATTCTGTCTGTTGCTCTGTAGGTTGCTTCTTTTCTGGGAGTAACCCCTTTAGAGGTTTAACCTGCGAGAATAACCCCGTATTATGTTTTACGTTTGACAGGAAGACCTGTCCATATCTTGTTATCCAGCCATTTTGACAAGTCATAGTGATGCATTCACTTTCCTTCCTCGGGTTCTGTTCCTTACTTTTGGAAATAAACATATAAAATATGGATAAGTGCGAATATCCAAAAGATGCGAAACGTTATCTTAATCCAATTAACCTCCCTAAACTAAATTGTAATAACACATTGTAATCTATTGCATCAGCCTACTTTTGTTGGTGACAAAGTAGGGGTGCTTTACTTTTTTCTGTATGTATATATGTGACCTAGCCTTATTTGTCGAAGTGAACTGTTATCCCAATCATCTACTAATCAATTTGAAGGTCTTACCTTCGGTCAGAATGATGGACATCCATCAAAACAAGAGTCATTCCTTTTTTATCAATTATACAGCAACTACTTGTTGTTTCCTAAACCAGACACCCAATAAAGAAAGCTACGAAGAACGAATTTACATTCCAAGATAAAAACTAAAACAATTTCTAAGCCAAAACATGCTAGCGAAACATGTAAGTAAGATTTATCAATACTACAAATTGTAGTTTCGTATTGACTTTATAGAGATAAATGCAGTCTTTTGGTCTTTTATCTGACTAGAAGATGATAATAATTTACAATAATAAGGAATCATGGACGTCTTGTTGTATAGACTTCTGCTTTTTGAAAGTATCATTATATGTACAAATTTTGAGTTACATATACAACTTTTTAAAGCTTTTTCCTTGTTATCTCTTACAAATTATAACCCATTCTGTTTCCAGTCGATCGTACATTCAACTTCATCATCACATCTACTTCTGCCCTCCTACGCAGTTTTTTGAGAGAATTGGGCTTATCTTGACAAATACCATGTTAAGCTCATTGAGTGATGTATGTTTCTATATCTCGAGTGGCGCATTTCTTGATAAACACTTTCAAGTAGAAACTGATTGAATGTGAGCGATTCGTTATTTCCCATTCTCTCTCCATAGAGGTGGATCAAGTCATAAAATATTGATACTACCTCTGTTCTAATTAGACCAAATTCTTGTTTTCCGGCACCTTCCCCTGGCGGAATAAATTTGAAGCACAATCCATTTGAATTTTTGTTGCAGATGACAACACTGCTCGCATGAAAAAGGTTGGTTTTTATCACTATAATTTTTCCATGATTCAGTAACCAAAATTACTTTATGACAGCTCGCCGATTGCGATCCAAGCAGGTGTCTCGGATTCAACATGTAGCTCTCAAACTCAGCTAATTAGAACAGAGGCTCGATAACATATCAAGACTTGATTTGCCTCTGCAGAGAGGAATTGTTACTCCCTAGTTTATTTATTTATTCAATGGTCTTATTTAAAATAATGCTCAAATATGTACGTCTTATATGAAGACATTTCAAGACATTTCCTACAGAACTTTAGAAAAAGAAACAAAGTAGGATTGAAAATATGAGTAAGGTAAAATCCGATTGGCACTTTTCCTGTAAAAATACTTGCATAAAATTTTTTATTGAATGTGAAAGATGCGTTATTACCATTGGCTTGAATTTTTAGCTCATCTGGCCTGTAAGGCCCGATGGGCTTATGGCATGGCATGGTGTCCGGCGTCCGTCCGTCCGTCCATCCGTCCATCCGTCCGTAAACTTTGTGGAATTTCGACTTCTTCTCCAGAACCATAAGGCCTAGAAAACTTAAACTTGGTGTACAGACTCCTTGACTAGTGAGGATTAAAAATTGTAGCTTTGGTGGCCCTGTGGCCCCTAATAAGGGCCACAGGGGCCACGCCCTAAAAAGCTATTTTCATCTTCTTCTCCAGAACAATAAGTCCTAGAAAGCTGCAACTTTGTGTACAGACTCCTTGACTAGTGAGGATTATAAATTGTAGCTTCGGTGGCCCTGTGGCCCCTAATAAGGGCCACCGGGGCCACGCCCTTAAAAGCTATTTTCATCTTCTTCTCTAGAAGCATTAGGCCTAGAAACCTTAGACTAAGTGTACAGACTCCTTGACTAGTGAGGATTATAAATTCTAGCTTTGGTGGCCCTGTGACCCCTAATAAGGGCCACAGGGGCCACACCCTAAAAACCTATTTTCATCTTCTTCTCCAGAACAATAAGGCCTAGAAAGCTTAAACATAGTGTACAGACTCCTTGACTAGTGAAGATTAATAATTGTAGATTTTGTGACCCTGTAGCCCCTACTAAGGGGGGAAACACATTGGCCACACCCTAAAGCAAAATCAAATATACAGCCTGATGAGCTACAGAGCCAATGGCTCTATTTTTATTTAAAGTTATCAGCAGATGATAGGCTAATGTTAGGTCAAAATGTTTCCCTAAGAAAAAACAACAAAGGAGGGAAAATGTAAATATGATGCTCCAGTCTGATTAAAATCGATCGTGTTTCGAGGGAAACAAAATAAAAAATATGTATCAGGGCTTTCCTCACAACAACGGCCTGAAAGCACCCAAGCTTAGCGCTTGTTCAACACCAGTTTAGCGCAGACAAAACCTAGTCACAAGCAAACCAATCACATCGTCCTTTTCAAAAACCAACATGGCGGCGATCACGTAGAAAATGGATTTCATGTGCCCCTAGCTCTGACATCGAAAGCTTTTGCCGCCGTCCTTGTGATTTACTAGATGAGCTTACGTCAGAACATGCGGTTAATGGGGGTGCCTTCAGACTGTGAAAGAGAGGAAAGCCGGGCTGGGTATGATTTTGTACCCCTATAGAGATAATGTTTTAACACTCTTTTTTTCCCTCGAATCGACATAGTCGACTTTAATCAGACTGTATGATGCTCCTGTTACCATCAACGAGGCAGATGTAATTCAGGGCACATAATGCTGTCACATATTTTAAAAAATCAGAGAAGACACTACCTTGTTGACATCATTCATCCGTACAAAGTTTCCACAAGGTGGTATGATAGGTGATTCAGAAGCTCTTCTCCGTTTAACATTACGGAAACCGATCATGCAGTTAGCATGTACATGAATTGAAGACTTGGCGGCCTGTTTATTCTGAAGAATAATTGATATTTCAACAACAAGAAACAATTCACACATTTAATTGAAAGCAATCAGTTGTTGATAGCATTAACTTTCACATCAGTTTTGAAGTTTCAAATTATCTCGCATCATCTTGAACACTCTCACTTGCACGTCTACATTTCGAGACACTATTTCTTATTTATTGAATTAAGGAATTGTAATAATAAAGGAGGAGTTCTTTTTATAAGCATTCCTCATTAAAAATGTTATAAAACAGTGTTTGGGGTTCTCAAACGATATTTGAATAAATATATCATACTGAAAATTAATACACAAAACAATTTTTAGGTAAACAGGTTATGCTCAAAGAAAAAATTATTAAAATAAGTGAATGAAAGTTATTTCGTTTGGGATTTAACCAATAAGACCTGCTCTTGCTAATTATCTTTCCTCGTAGTAAAACATATCGAATTTTGTATGGATAAACTTTAGCCATGATAAATAATGATTCTTAATAACTGAACGGAGGAAAACACAACATCAAAATCAACTAGAAACAATTAGAATGTAACTAAGAGGAAACCCGTGACACATTCAACCGAAGCAAGGTACTGTAAAAACTGGTAATAAAACATTCAAGATTGTTTCATTCAAACGAATATGATAAGTCACTTAATGATAAACAAGTTAAACTTAATATTTTTTTTAATCGTCTTGTAGTCTTGACAAAACGATAAAGTACACTCAAGTGAGCTAGGAATTCCTGATTCCCAGCTGCGACCCAATTGCTCACCCACCAACGCAATGTTGAGTATAAAACAGATATCAACATATGTGTCTTTTATATGGGCATGTCTTCTTCACAACTCATTATCGAACAAAAGCACAAGTTCAGTACTTCTAGTCCCTCCTAATGAGGAACCGGTTTCAAGGTAGCTCTCAGTGGCAGGTCTAAATTGGGATAGCACGTTTCTTATGGAGAATATAAGGTGATGACAAGAAATTAAACTAAATGGTTACAATTGAAAGACATTGTATTTAAACTAAGTGAAGCAGTAATAACTCAAACATATAATGTAAAAATTAAAAAAATGGCCGCCAATATCTTTATATGTGGTTCTCTGCCTATATATGATAAGTTTGTTTAATGAGATTTTTGACAATATCAAAATAATACCTTTACCATTGAATTAAAAATGTCAAATAATAAAGAGTCACATAAGGTCCATTTGCGGCCATTTCTGTGTGAACACCTTCAAATCATTGTGTGTAAAAAAAAGGAATTGCATAGTTTAAATACATTGTCTTATAATTTGAACCATTTATTTTAATTTTCCTGACATCACCTTGTATTCCCCCTAAAATGTGCTACTGTACCTTTAATTAAGAAACTTTTCATTTTGGACTGTCGCGGAAAAAACTGATTTCTCTTTTTGAGTGTAGTTATATATCTGGTGCATTTGCAGTCGTTCTTGCGATTGTCCTGAATATGTCACGTGTGACTTAAGTGCTTCTGATCACAGAAACATAAATTACATGGTTTTATGCATTTATTCTTTTTTTTTCTCTACTTATAACTTCAATTCCGACAAATGATTAAATTACAAGGTTTTTACCTACTAGGCCTATGCATGCATCACAGAATTATTAATGATTTGGCCTCTTTACATGAAACATTGTGTAAAATATTGCATATTGGCAACACATTTTAAAAATGTAATTACTTACAAATGAACGTCATAATCAACAATAAAAAAGTTCAAAGTACTTTGCACACGAAGGTTCAGGTTGCACTGAACAAAGGTTATGAATGAACTCGTAATAATAGAATCGTGTAACAAGTGTTTAGGACTGTATAAACTCTGGAATACAACGTATTTTTAAAAAGTACCTCAGGTACAACAAATA
The DNA here is from genome assembly GCA_916613615.1 of Steromphala cineraria. Taxonomy (NCBI): domain Eukaryota; kingdom Metazoa; phylum Mollusca; class Gastropoda; order Trochida; family Trochidae; genus Steromphala; species Steromphala cineraria. The sequence continues at coordinate 47,879,642 of OU744733.1, forward strand.
AAGGAACAAGAAGATATATTTTGACTTTGAAATTATATTTAGGTGTACTTCCAACAATCAACACACATATGCATCCCTTCAAAGTAAAATATCATAACCATTTTATTTGCAAAGCAATTAAACTGACGAAACCTGTTCCTACCATTCAACATAAGGGTTAATATACAGATGAACTCTCTAACGCCATCAGTGCATGATTTCACTAACAAACCTTCCTTACGGTTTATCAATGTTTATACAGATGCCCCTCAAAATCAAGCTTTAGGATATCGGTAGGCGGTTTTGTATATTGCAGATTAAATGGCGGGGAAATGTTTAGATTACAGGGTCATATACCAGTTTGGATGTTAACAAATGAAAGTACAATATACCCCGCTTTAAAATCAAATGTAGACAACATAGTCCAGTTATAATTTCATCTTTTTAACTTGTCTTAAAACTATGCAGATGCAAATAATTCATGTAACAAAATCATTTAGAATTCTTTTGAAAGTTGTTAATGATTCTTGTATTTCTTGCCTTGCTAAACCTTATCGTGTTGATTATAATATCTCATTTATGTTTAAGTGAATTATGTTGATTTTTTCTGTAATATGTGAAATCATTGATGATGTCTTCTAAAGTATATTTCAAACACTTGTGTTTGACATGAGTAAATAATGTATAAATATAATCACACCATACGAAATTTAACTGTTTGAACGTGTTTTCATTGATTATTACATATACATACAACACTTAAATAACCAGGCATCAAGTGTTGTCAATCAGTTATATTTCACTTTGATTTATCCCAGGGCGTAAGAAAAAATATCATTACGAAAAATGTAATTCATCAACGCTTGACCCCTTTTCCTAAAAAAGACTCATCTTTGTCATACATGTAATTGTTGTTTACAATGAATGCGACTAAAACTTGACAAAATTGTATTCACTTTGTTAAGGGACTCACAGAAAATGTATTACTTTGTTTATTTTAGAATCACAATTGTTTTAATAAACCTACATTCTCAAATGCAACGGGTAAATTTCTTAACACGTAGTTAACGTTTTTTTTCTGATTAAGCGACCCGTCCACATAATGCATTTGCTTAATGTTTCGTTCTATGTATGTCTATATGCATTTGACAATAGGTATATATGAGAATATATCGATATTGATGTTTCAAAAACACTTTACCTCTCCCTGGCTTAACAGTTAAGACTAGTTTATTTAGGAATTTTAGTTGCTACCCATGGATAAATCAGGCCTGTGTTTCCTCGCCCATTAACGATTTTTAGCATTTTATTTTTCCCAATAGATTCTGACTTCCGTGCCATTAGTTTTATGTATATAACAGGCAGCTCAATACCAGATAACCTCAATATTATGATGTTCTGTTAGCCGCAGGCATTGCACTTGTATGAACCTTAACGATCATCACTATGAATATAACAAAGAAAGGAAAACGACATGTAGTGAGATTGGAGAGTTAGCAGGAAAAAAAATCATCGTATTTATTGATCTCATCAAAAACCATAGTAGCTCTTTTTTAAAGGTGTTAAGTTTGTTCGAAAACGCAAGTCGCGGGACCTGACTTATTTAACCCTTGCTGTCAACCCTTTTTACTTTTCTGGTTCGACAACAGTGGCCTCTCCAGCGATAATTCGTTATCTCTAGTTATCTCTCCTACTACAACCAATAACCGACGCTCTTTTGTTGGTTGACCTTAAGTTTGTCAAATCTTTCAAGCAATTATGTTCTTGGTTGTTGTCGGTGTTATAATACTTGCACTGATTGATTAAACTTGAAGATATATAATAAATACCGATCTGCACTTACAATTTGTTTAGTTGACAGAAATGACTCCATGTTTTTTTATCATGATGTCGTTTTGTAAGCGGCTTACTGATTGGACTACGTTGTCCCTTATAGTAAGCTTGAGAGCAAGCACAAAAAAGTGAAGTGTCGGCAGCAAGGTTTCAATTGAGATGCCTGATAGGTTTCAATCAAAGCTAGTTGTGCAATCAGCGTTGCTGTCCTAGAATCATCCTTTTGGCAACTGAATCAAGACAAAGGCAATGTGATATAAACCACCGTTTCCATTCTAGAAGTGTTTTGACTTTTTTACAAAATTCAATTGAATTGTGGTGCAAGTTTTTTCCGCCTTGGGAAACAGCCGGAAACCACGAATTTGGTCTTTTTCGAACAGAGGTAGAATCAACATTTCATAACTTGATATATCATGTACATCAAAGGTAAAATTAATCCTAAATTTGAGTCAAATGTATAGCATTTGTCAGTTATGTGTTCAACTCAGTGGTTATTGAGACAGAGCTTCATGTTGATTCTTAAAATGTCATGTTTGTGTCAGATTGGCAAAACCAGAATCTTCATGTGACGTTTAACACGAATATTATATTGACAAGTATGATGGTTGGAGTGTGGTGTGTTTGAAATTGATTAATTTTATTCATTCATATGATGCATATTATGTACATGTAGAACATCCTTTATTTGTAAAATTCACTCAACCGTTAACCTCTAATAATCAGGATGTTATTAAATGTCTTGCCAAATATGTATTTTTTGGAATGAAGAAACAGAATATTTTTTAAAGACTTCACTAGATTACGATTTAATAGAATTTGTTATCCTACCATTGTACATTGAGTATTTCTCCAGTTCATGTGGCGCTTTATGTTACTATTATCATGCTTCAATATGGAATGCAGAATGGGCCGATGGCCCACATACAGAAATATACACTTATTCATTCCTTTAAATGAACATTTGAAAATCATTTCGAGTTACGTTCTGTTGCAAAGACACATATAAGACACATATAAGATATCATATCGCTTCTCACCTGTCTTTGTAACAAGTTAATACATTCCTCTCCCTTACGAAATCCATACATTCACCGGAAAGGCTGCATTTTAATAACTACGAGTACTCAAGCTTGTTCGCTCTGAGCGTCCTACAAACAGCGGACATTTTAAACGTGTGATATGCTAATCAGGGTTATTCCGAAAATGCGGACGAATTAAGACGAATGGTGATTCCATGGGTGTCAATGGTTGCGAAATTAAATCTTCTGCCGTTTTAGTGTATGGAATTCTCAATTTTGATTCAACTTTGTATTGTTTCGTGTAACAGACCACAATCTCACGACATTATTGTTAGATTTTTTAAAAATAATTAAGAAAAACTTTCTTAAAATGTTGCTTTTGTAATTATAAGGATTGTTTTACTTGTTTTGTTCCTCTACGCGATTTTATTTTGTTGCTGTTGTACATCGATAGAGCCACAAAACATGTAAAACAATCCTTAAATATATTTCAATGATCCAAGACAGTCTCAAGTATAACATGGCTTTTATGACCTTTTTGTTGAATTGTTTCCTCACGTAGGAACACTATAAATAGTTAACATGCAAGAAATCGATCTGCACAACACGATTTGCAAAACTTTTAAATTGCTGAAGCCACTTCGTCTCGTTCATAATGAAAAAGAGAATAGTTCCCGTCATGAAGAACTGATCAATTCTCTGCATATAATAGTACGTTTTTGATTAAACGTCATTATTTTTACTTACCGTAGACAAGTGACCTTAGCCTTGTTAGCCATATAACATGTAATTGACTCATTCCCACAGAAGTAATGAAAACATCATTACACAGATCAATCAGAGTTACCCGCCCGTCACTAGTCCACTGTGTGGCGTGACCTGTCATCCAATTAGAATCATTTACATTACCTAGGAGTCCCAATTAACGACGGATGCGTAAGAGGGGAGGCGGGACGGGTATGACGACGGTCACTTGTCTATGGTAAGTAAAAATAATGACGTTTAATCAAAAACGTACTATTATTTAGTTACTAACCTCCGACAAGTGACCTTAGCCTGATACCACTGTAGGAGGCGGGTAGAATTCGTCGCATAGCGGTAACTCTCAAGATTGCTCTGATGATCGGCGACCTAGCGAGCGGCCGTTCTAATGATTAATTGTCTGACCTCTCGCGGTCGACGATCCCTAATTAAAACACCACAAAACCACTATAACCATTCGACAAGCAAGTTTATTAAATGAGTTAAGAGCCCCTCTCAACTCGTGAGGCCCCGTTAGCGTGGATGGTTGCGCCCCCTGCCAGGGGGGGCCCCCGTGGTTCGCTGCTGGGCAAAGACCTGCGCCCCCAGACGGGCTACGCCCTCCAGGTCCTCCGTGGAGACATCGCGCAGGTAATGGTTGGCGAACACCAAGCCCGACTTCCAGAAGCAGCCGGCCATGATGTCCGCCACTGACAAGTTGCTGTGCAGGGCCATAGTCGCCGATATGGCCCTGATCTCATGCGGGTTGGTCCGCGCCGGCGCCGGCAGTCCAGCCGCCTTGTAGGCGTCCACTACCGCCGACCTGAGATAAACTCCCAGCTGCCTCTTGTCCAACTCCTTTGAACTTGTCTGGGAGTGAGGCAAGAAGAGCCTGCGCCTCCCCTGTCTCAGCGTGCGCGTCTTTTCCAAGTAGATGCGCAGAGCGCGTACCGAACAGAGGAGGCGTTCCTGTTCGTCCGTAGGCTCGATAGCCAAGGAGATTGACGGCAGTGTGAACGTCCGTCCACGCTCGTCAGCGCCCTGGTTCTTACACAAGAACTCCGGTGCTAGTCCCAAAGTCGCTGACCCACCATCTCTCACCTCAAACCTGAGCAAATCAGCTTGCAGCGCGTGCAACTCTGATATTCTGGCCGCTGACCCCATTGCCACTAAGAAGCAAGTCTTAATGGTGAGACGCAGCAGCGTCGTGTCCATCAGCGGCTCATAGTGCTCAGACTTGAGGTGATTCAAAACTATCGCCAGATCCCACTCTGGCGGTCTCAGTTTGTGGCGGCCATCCACGTTCCTGTACGTCCTAATGAGCTCCTTAAGGACCGAGGTGTTCAAGTCGGGGTCCTTTTTGCGAAGGACGGACAAAATGGCCGCGAGGTTCGTGTTGATGGAGGAAGCCTTAAGCTTCCTCACTGTGCGTAGGTGGACCAGGTAATCCGCGACCTGGGCCACCGTTACCGACCGCACATCGAACCCCTTCCCTTCGCAAAAGGTCATGAAAGCAGCCCATTGAAAACCTTACAGCTTGCGCGTGGATGACCGCTGTGAGGTCGCCACTGCGCTGGCTACCGCTTCCGAGAACCCTGCGCTCCTCATTCCGTCTTGGAGACAACCCATACGTGCAGATGTAGAACCTGAGGGTTCTCGTGCACCCGTCTGCTTGGGTTGCTCCTGAGAAGGTCCCACCTGGTTGGCAGGGGAACCGGCTGTCGCAATCCCGAAGGGCAACACCTTCCACTGGAAGAGGTACTTGCAATCCGCGGGGCAGATTGGGATATGCAGGTACGCGTCCTGGAGGTCCAGCGACACCATGCGGCTGTATGGTTGTAGAAACCGCATGATAGACCGCACGGTCAAGAGCCGAAAATATGGCGGCCGCTCGAGGTAGGAGCGGTTGAACTGTTTCAAGTCGTGAATCAGCCGCCATTTTTTCGGGTCCTTTTTCGGTCTCACGAATACTGGAGAGTAGAACCCCGGTGTCAGACCTTGGAGCGGAAGCTCGCTCACCGCCTCCTTGGTGATTAGGATCTCCACTTGTTCAAGTGTGCGCGCGAGCCGTTCCGGCTCTAGCGGACGTTCCACTGGCGAACAAGTCAAAGGTGGGCGGGTGTGCACGGGTATACGAAACCCACGCTCCAGTGTCTGACAGACGTACTCGTCTAGGCCCAACTGCCTCCAGTTGGCCACAAACGTTGAGAGACGGCCTCCAACGGCCCCGTCCCGAACCTCTAGGAGAGGAGGCGCCCAGGAGTCACCTCTTCTTGTGGGTTCCTCCATAGGCGCGTCCCTTACCCTGCAACTTGCTGGGTGTCCTTTTTGGAGAGGGGCCGGCGTTGTAGCCGCCGCGGCCCTTGCCTGGCCGGCCCCCGTCCCAAAAGGAAACCCCTTATGGAGTGCCACCCTTCCGCTTCTTGGGTGTCGTCACCGCCGAAGAGACCCTGCCGCCTCCCGCTGCCAAACGGTTGGTGAGCTCCTGTTGTTGGGTCTCCTGGCGGTGTCGCAGAGCCTCTGCGACTTGCCCGTCGAACAGCGTTGACGACGCTGCTGGAGCTCTCCTGAGGCGGGTGCGCATCTCCGCCGGGAGATTTGTACGAGCGAGAAATCCGTCCCGCCTCAGGTTAGTGACCCCCGCTGAGATGTGGGAGGCACTTAGCATGATTTGGGCTAGGTTCCCTGCCACGGAACCGAACCCCCGATACAGTGCTCTCGCCCCTTTCTCCATCCCCGCCTCCTTGGAGAAGGCGGCCATGGCCTGACAAGCTTCTGGCCTCCTTGTCCAGGTGGGACAGGTGCCCGTCAGACACTGAATGGCCGACTCCTGGCGCTGCCACACGCCTGATGTCGTCATCCAAGACGGGGGGAGAAAGCGGTATGGGAGAAGAGGCGACGGGAGCCCCGACCTCTGACGATCTGAGATCGCCAGAGGTGGAACAAGACGGCCCGGCGCCGCGGATGACACGTGGGTGTCAAAATCCTTCGCTGCTGTCAGGAGAAGGCGGTGGGGAGGGAAGCGGACGCTTCGCGGGCTCACTACCTCCTCCTCCTGACAGAAGGTCTCGAAACGTGCCTGTTTCGAAAAACTACACTCTTCGTCCACCTCCTGTAGGGTCAGCTGACACCAGTCAGCGATGGCCGCCATCCTCTCACCCTGATCAGGTGCCTCCTCCTCACGTAGGCCGCCTGCGGCGGACAACGGAGGAACGCGAGGGGGGAATCCCCCTCGGTTCTGTCCCCAGACAGCGACCCTGGTGAGGGAGGCACTGACGTGTCCGATGGGGAGGGAGGCGGCGACACCAGCGTCACCCGACGGACGCGCCTGGTGGGCGGCGCCACAGGAGGTGGCGAAGGCGGGGCCTTCCCGCCTTGATCCTCAGATCTTTTCTGGGAGAACTCCTCCAACATCGACTTGACCGATGTGAGTACATCATCCTTAAACGCCTTGGCGTCATAGGAAGCGTGGTGCGACTCCCTGGCGCGCTTCTTTGCCTTCTTCGCCTTCTTCCGTCGCTCCTCCGGGATCAGAAGGTTCCTCTGGTGACGAGTCACGAGGCGGTGACACGTCAGGGAGCAAGTCCCAAGACAGCGGGTCGCGGACCGACTTGTCCGAAAGGAGGGACCCCACGTCCGACGCCAGGGAGGACGGCAAGTCAAATTCCCCTGCGTCCTCGGAAATGATGAGGTCCAACCTCTCCGGCGACACGCGCCTGCCTGCAGCGGCAGACGAACCCGGGGTGGGGCGCCTAGTGTACTTGCAGCGGCTCTGCGACTCGCTCTTCCAGATGGAAGAGCGGTAACGCCTGTGCTGCTCTGGGGAGAGATCCTCGCACTCTGCACACCGGTTATCCGCCGGGCAAGTGTTCCTGCACAGGCGACAGACGACATGAGGGTCGTAGCTCGCCGACTTGCGTGACCCGCACCGTCCGCAGTACGCCCGGTACGGGGTCGCTGAGTCGCAGCGAACTAAGTCCATCTCCTGTGAGGCGACAAGCGCGACCTACAATCCAAGCGGCCCTAGCGCGCGAGTGTCAAGAAGACGGCAGGCGGCAGGCGGTAGGCGGTAGGCGGCACGCGCCTATCCAGTAACTCCGTCAAGAAGACAGCAGGCGGCAGGCGGCAAGCGCCCGTCCAGACGCCTAAGAGATCCCTCGCCTAGAAGACGGCAGGCGGCAGGCGGCAGGCGGCAAGCGCCCGTCCAGGCGCCTAAGAGATCTATTGCCTAGAAGACGGCAGGCGGCAGGCGGCAGGCGGCAGGCGGCAGGCGCCCGTCCACACGCCTAAGAGATCTGTCGCCTAGAAGACGGCAGGCGGCAGGCGGCAAGCGCCCGTCCAGGCGCCTAAGAGAACTATCGCCTAGAAGACGGCAGGCGGCAGGCGGCAGGCGGCAAGCGCCCGTCCACACGCCTAAGAGATCTGTCGCCTAGAAGACGGCAGGTGGCAGGCGGCAGGCGGCAAGCGCCCGTCCAGGCGCCTAAGAGAACTATCGCCTAGAAGACGGCAGGCGGCAGGTGCACACGACAACCGAAGCTGTCACGCAGAGGAGTAGAGCTACCGTCCACCCCCGGGCTGCACGGGCTGCACGTGCAAGTCAACCCGCGCTCCACTAATCCAGGTCAACACGGCTGTGTTAACCACAAACACCCCTGTCAGAGCACCGAATTCACTCACGAGGAATGAACACGACGAAGGACAGCGGGGATACTTAACTAAGGTAAGTAAATAGAGTCAGAAACAACAAAACACGTTAATTATATAGCTCAATACAATCGGGAGAGATACAGAAACACGTCTGCACACTACCGACTCTGTAATGTGAATGATTCTAATTGGATGACAGGTCACGCCACACAGTGGACTAGTGACGGGCGGGTAACTCTGATTGATCTGTGTAATGATGTTTTCATTACTTCTGTGGGAATGAGTCGATTACATGTTATATGGCTAACAAGGCTAAGGTCAATTGTCGGAGGTTAGTAACTAAATAATAGGTTATCTGTACATTAAATTGCAAAAAATATGTTTGTATTAATCACTCTTTCGAGTTTGACTAACAAAATGTAATTGACTATTTGATTGTAAATGTGCTTTGATGACCGTACAAGTTGCGAATATATCTCAGCGAACAGTAGAATTATCCATTAGTAGTCTCCAGGAAGTCAAATATCAACAGGCATAAGCAAAGACTGCTTCGCCTTGCAGTGATGTCAATTGATTGGCCCCTTAATTACATAGCTTTAAGTGTTAAGTTTCGTGTAACTACATTATGTTTCAGATCATGTTGTGATTTTTCTTCACAAAAGTCCATCTAGTTAAAAACACAAAAATAGCCATTATTTTTTTATTTGTTGCATATGGAACAAATAATTAATGGTTTACTTCTTACGCTGCATCGGAGATTACACAGAGCGAAAAATACAATGAATAGATATCATATCTGAATTTAAAAGTATCAATATAACCTCACAGGATGTGGCACATGGTTTATATGACCTATCATTTGTCAAGTGTAATGTAAGTGTATCGTAGGGGGCATATAACTGATATTTATCATTCCCATGACTCACATCAACAATGACTTCATGGCCATTAGTATACATATATTTATAAGAATCAATAACAATATTTTATTGAGATGTTGACTTAATAAACAGTTAAGCAATACCCTTGATAATTTATACTGATAAATGTGCCATAGGACATTTTTCAATCAATGTTTCTCCATTTCTGAATTGTAACAAATTACGACTGTCCAAGACAAATTATTGGTGTCTTTACTACTCATGTAACATGCTGGGGAGTTTGTGGGAAGAACATCAGAACATTTCAAGACATTGTAACTTGAGTTTTTTCAGACAAGGGAACTCGAATATTAAAAATTAAAACAATGTACCGAATAGAGGTCGCACAAATATGTACTGCTAATTGTTCTTTACTTTGGAATACATAGCATGTGCACTGTCAAGGTTTTACTTTCATTTGAGCATAGAAATTCAAAAGTTTTTAGAAAAAGTATAAGTCTGTTTTCGTGTATGCATTCTTTATTTGAGTATTGTTTTGTTACGTTTTGGTATGCATAAATATGACCTCTACTTTTGACTTATCGAGCGAAATCTGCAAAAACGCTTCTTACAATTTAGAAAAATAGGTTAAAGTATAATCATGATTACTTCATAAAGTGTTGATCCTGGGAATCTGTCACTCTGTTTAATACACTTTATCCCTTGGTGTATTAATCAAGACCACTCGTATAGATAAATACATTCTCAACTCAGAAATCTCGATTAATTGTCACTTAGTCAAAATATTTTATTGATAGCGCTTTAAACCAAGCTCAAATCGACGAAAATAAACATGTTTTCTCTGCTTGTGATCATTATCAAGTTTCAAGAGTGCGATTTATGATGCCATTGAACGATGTTTATATTGGCTGTATCCCTTTACCAAAACACCCTTAATTTGTCAAAATGAAAACGTCATCAACATAACATCTGTATACTTTTGTAAATCATTTTGATTTAGAAAAGCGTGATGAGACTGATAGTGAATCTTTTTTAGCATAGGCCATATGGCCTGAAATAAAATCTGCCTATCACATCGATTAGTCAGAATACTAGTTTTCCTGATAATAAATGATTGTTAATACATCGGAATACTCACTTAGCCATCGGCAACAAGGACTGTAGGTGTATAATCGCAGAAGACAACCACTTTGTTTAATAATTTCTCAGTTTCTCCGTATCAGTTTAGTTTCTCAGTTTCTGTTGCATTCTGACTTTAAAGCCCCATTGTCATACTTGCATGAGGTTCGTGATGAAATTTAGCTATTGAAAATGAAATACATCACTTTGTAGAAACATCTTTCGTCGAAAGTTTGATATCATATTTACATGTTTTAATCAACCATAAAATACTTAATTCGAGGTCCAAAGTACAGTACCCCCTGCCATAGCTTTTAACAAACCTGTTTCGGTGACATCATCAGTATGTGTGAAGGTTTTACACCACATCTCATTTTCCGCAATTGTGTTAAATTGGATATAATAATAATAATAATAGTGCATATTTATAAGGCGCACATTTCCACGCAAGCAGCATGCTCAAGGCGCAACATTAAAATGTTTGGCGGCAACTAGTGTCCCATAGGAGGAAAATAGAATAAAATTGAGTCATACGCGACAAAAATGGCTTTCAAGCGTATATCTAGGAACCGGAAATTGTGAGATGGCCACACTTGATTGCCTTCATGTCGACATGCCGGGGCTTACGTCTCTGTCATTTGGATAAACTGTCTCCTATTTAATGAATTTTGGTCGGATCTTCTCATGGTTGGTCGCAAACCATTGCTAAAAATACCACGAATACAGCAAAAATATTTTTTTAAATATTACAAGTATGTCATTGGGGCTTTAAGAAATTATTTTCCATTTTGCTCATATGAGTAAAGACATTTTGCGTTCACATGACGCAAATACTTATGAAGGCAAACTTGCTTATAAGCAAATTTGCTATTGCTATACCTCTGGAGGTGAAGTAAATTTACTACGGAAGCAAATTTGCCTATATAGGTAACACCGTTCACATGCCCAATTTACTCATTAGGAGTAAATTTACTCATATAAGTAAATATACTCATATAAGTAAATATATTCATATAAGTATTTGGTGGCATGTGAACACGGCCTAAAACATGAGTAAAGATGTCTATACATAAGCTTAGGTATTTAACGCAGTTTACTTCCCTTGAAGAAAGATTTAAAAGGGTTCCTTTGGGTGTGGTCCAGTGCACCCGTATAAGGCCAAAGGGTCACCTAAACTTTCAATTGTAATCCCCATTGACCCATGAGTCTGTACACAAAATTTCAGCTTTCTAGGTCTTTCTATTCTACAGAAATGACACTCATAGTGCTAAAGGATTATATTTCTTGACACTTAACACTTTGAAATGAAAGATAATAATTTGAATTTCTAGATAAAATCCAAAAATTGTCATTTCAAATCATTGTAAAACTTTACGTACATCACAACTCTGCCAGTTATTGATTTATTATCTACAGAATTCCTTGAATAAGTTCAAGTAAAAAAAGGAGAAAATCTGAATTTTCTAATATTAACCACCTCATATCTAGCTATGAAAATGTAATGCAACTATCATGTATTTACTTATAGATTAAGAATATTTAAGAAATGCACTTCATTAAGTGTTTGTCCACATGGTTTTAGCCTGTTTGTGCGCAGCCAGCTTCATAAACGTTTAACTTACGACTTTTAAACAGGTTAGAAACGACTTTTAAACAGGTTGTGAACGTACATTTCTAATAAATTCTGACTTTGTTAAAAGTTTCACTGCTGGGCAGGAAGTCTGTGGTTAAATTTACATAAACAACAATTTGCAATTCGTACAAACTGTTTCAGTCAAACATGTTCATACCCACAAAACTGAGATTTATTTTAAAGGTCATGAAGACACCATTCTCTCCCCAAAGAGGAAAATCAAGTTAGGAAACGTTGATACAGCCTCTGTTCTATTACGCCGAGTAATAGGCTAGAATTGGAGATGTCTGTTTGGAGGCAATCAAAGTTAGATATGCCATCAGCAATGCTGGACTTAAATCATCATTTTTGCTAATGAATCATGGCAAAGGAATTGTCATATGAACCAACCTTTCCATTCGAGACGCGTTGTCATATGCCAAAGAAATTCAAATGGACTGTGGTGCAAATTTTGTCCGCTAGGGGAAACTATCTGAACCTACGGATTTGGTCATATGAGAAGAGAGGTAGTGTCAACATTTTATTGCTAGATTTACCTCTTTGGAGAGAGAATGAGAGTACAACTACCTTATTTTTATTAATCGACTAACAAAACAATGACCATGTCCAAATATCTTATTGTTTAACAAAATACAACCTCTGCTTAACTTATTATATGTATGATATATAGTGCAGCTACGTAAGTCTAAATATTGTATTGACGATTCTCTCACTACTGTGATAACACTAAGGGTAAAAACGGAAATGTCACATTTAATGACCTATTCCGTTTGCGAAACGCCGGTTTAGATGAAATATGCATCAGGAATTGCAGACGTAATCTACTAACAATTTGTTACAGTTGACATTATGAATGTATAATCAATCATAGATAATAGTCAGCTTCACCCTTATATATACATTTAAGAACATTATATCCATAATTGACAACACTTTAGATACAGTATTACAAAATACTGTCAATCAATATCCTCATGAGGTTTCAGTCAGCTTTAAATCGACGGTTGTCTGAGGAATAACTAGTCCATTATGCTGCCTATGACCGGCGTGTCCTCTTAACAGAGTTTTATGATACTACATTCCGGTATTTGTTTTGACAAAAAACAGGCATCTGTACATGTAACATGCAGTCCTCTTTATCGCAATATGCTAATGGTGGATAGAAACCAGGCCAAGTATAAGATCTAAAACTTGCTGTCTTCCGTTTGCCTTTCTTCCACTAATTTTTCAATTATTATTCTTCCTAATCCGTCTTCAACGGACTTCGACCATTATTGCGCTTGATGTTTAAACCTGCGTAGGCATAACTATCAATTCAGAATCTTGCACAGAGCTATTTCTACCTGAACTATGTATTGAAAATAAATATTATTGACAATGACTTCAATCTCATTCAAAACAGATCGAAACTACTCCTATGTCGCTACGTAGCGACGTAGGAGTAGTTTCTATCTGATTTGAATGAGATTGCAATGACTTTTGATGTTTTTATGGTGATCTTTTTAAGAGCATCTTCATATTGGGAACTTTTTCAAACAACCAAATTTTGATATACTTGTAATCAATAATTTTCTTTATTACCTATTAGTGCAGTCATATGGAGGTTCATGTTTTTTATATGTTGCCTTAGGGCAAAGTATTACTCTTTCATTTGACGTCACGTTATAAACATTGCTTTGACGCCACGGTTCATCTATTTCTATGGCTATCCGCCTTTGCTGCGAAGTAGGTTTTGGGGATTATCTTAATTTTTTGGGACTACGGTAATGAACAGAATATCAAATTCGTGCCCATTATATTATGTTTACGACACTCGCGCCTTAATATCACTATATCCCTAGCTCTCGCTGGAGATTACTAATATTTAGCCACTCGTGTCGTAAACATTGTACGTCATGAACACTCATATAATATCCTCTATATGACACATGGTTAAATTTATTACATACTTGATTTGATTTAGAACACTTACATCAAAATGTTATACTAAACAGAATCATAATCTCTGCAATATGATGCATCCATTCATTTGAAAACATTTAAATGAAAATAGAGAAAAATAGACTTCAGTGACTCCAGCTTTCAGCTGCTTTTGATGCGAAGTTCTTTCCTACTTCCTTGAATACTTTTGACTTTCTTTGATATTCATGTACACCGTTGACAGGTTTGATTACGTTACCAGTTATATATCATATCAATAGAATGAAATATAACTATAGATTGTAATAACATACTAAAACATAATCACTTGATGAAGCCTTTTATCGTGAACACAAGATTAAGTCAATCCGCTTTTTTACACCAAGCAATCGTGTGGCCAATCCCTTATAAGTCTTCCAGCTGAATAAGTCATTTGAATAACATTTATGTGACGCTGCAACACCAATATCAATAGAATAGATACACTATAGAGAGGTTATCATGCACACTTTAGGTAACATATGACTTGAAAGAAAAGCTTTCACTTTTTGAATTTCCTGAAACAGTTTGTCATACCTGTCTTTGGCATTAGCTATGTGGTTGTAGTTTATTTAAGAGGCATATATACATTGTCTCCGTAGTCATTACGGTGAATGATTCATTAAAGCGGCAGTAGCACTTTTTTTGAAAATTGTATTGTTTATCTTTTTCACTGATTTATGTATCTTAATGCTAAATGTATTATTTGATAGTGTAAAAATCTCATTACACAAACCAATCATCCAAAGTGAGAGAAGACCTATAAAGATTCACAAGTCCATCGGCGACTATTTTCTGTCTACACCTTTAAGTTTTTGTTATGTTAAAAAAGGAATCGCATGGCTCAACTTTACATTATATATTTGATTTATTACTGCTGTATTTAGTTTAAATACATTGTCTTTCAATTGGAACCTTTTATTTTCACTTTCCTGACATCACCATATTCCCCCTAAACACGTGATACTGCCCCTTAAAAGGAAAACCAAGTTTAATAGATTGATAACAAGTGCTTTGCTATGAATGCTTAATGTTGCTTTTGAAACGAGTGGAAGGTTTATCAAGATTTATTAATTAGTAACTTCTTAATTCAATGTATTACACTAGCCATAGTATTTGTTTTTCAATTGACATTTGAAATACTGAAAAAAGGAATTTACGTGATTTCGAACGTTGAGAATATGACGAAAAGTCAGACACAGCAATGTTCAGTTCAATCATCATTATAACAAGTATACATATATTATGTATTGGTTTGCATCAACAAAATCGGGTGTTTGCGATTGTATTGCTAATTGTGTAAACAAACAGACCACCAATAAAACATTCAAAGGTCTCTTCTTTGGACTCTCAGAAAATAATTGAAATAATGAAGATGATACTTTGAGGAATGTTTTAAAAATGTAAGTCATCAGATCCTTTTCTATCTAAATTAATTTTAAGATACCTTCAACAAAGACATTTTGATTAGACTATTTAATAGAATTGGCAAATTTAAATGATTTTTAATATATTTTAGTTTGAGAAATGAAGTAAAATTATTGATAAAAATATTGATCTTTTGGTAAACAAGATACAGAGTTATTGTCAACAATATCAGATTTTTGGAATCAAACTGTACAAGAAGAAAAAATCACATTAACAAAATAGTGCTTTACTCACTATGTATTCCTACATCAAAGACATTTTGTGCTTGAAGTAGACAATATATAACAATAACTCGGGGTTATTGCCACTTTATATTGAGCAATATTCATTCATATCCGTTATTGGAAACGTATACGAGGCGTGAGGAGTTAGTCATTGCATGGGTTTATGATCAAAAGATGTTATGTCCTAAATCATTGACAATCGATCGCTTGTACAAATGGACCGTTAAGTCTTATGTCAACTAGTCAGGGGAACCACATAGATAATCTCAACCATATGTTATATGTTATATGTGTTATAGTATCAAACATTTCATCACATGTTGATATGGGTAACAAATGCTTAGCTTTCCGAGGATATCTTACTTTTATCAACGAGTGTTGATAAAATTGATATCAGAAGACACGATGGTGAGATTATTTTTATCGTCTAAAAGAATGTTCATTATGGTTGCAAAAAATAGATCTCTTGTAGTACTGTACTGAACTACTCTTTAACTAAATAGGTGATGTCGTTGCATTGTGGCCTCATCGTGGCGTCATCGTGTTGGATGATTTGGATGATTAACACATGTACAAACATACTAATCCTAAATCCAGTTTTCTGCTTTGAGAGAGAGAAAAGAAATGCGTAAGTGAGCACGCATGTTTTCAACAATACTAATAGTTATTTGCTTTGACAAGTGAAAATATTGGCAAAATGTTTTTATTCGAGGATGCATCTCATCTAATAAGAAGATTAAAGACATACGCAAATTCTAAGGGAACCCAATAAAACACGTTCAGCTGTACAACATCCAACAAATATACATGTATAATATTACAGTCACGCAAATCTAAACGTTATTGTATTTCAAATGCTTTCCTTACTGTTAAGCAGTTACCTTATTGCCATACGATTGAGGTATATACAGAATGGGCACATTACATGGTCTGTTCCATTTGTTAAATGGAACCCAAAAGAAATTTGCATCATTATTGGCAGACGGATACTCCTTACTTGTTTCAGTTGACAAACTCTAATGGAAGTAAACTAAATCATTCATGATGGTCTATTCCCAATCTATAATATGCTCTTAGGTTCATTGAATCTCCCATCGATAACAACTGTGACACAGGTTTAGGTCTACCTCCTTATATTATGCAGTTGGATTTCCAGCATGGGTTCTTCTCAACGTTTCATCTGTATAGTTTTGTATACTGACACGTGTTTATGGCAGTCGAAACTTGTAATAGGAATTTCAATTAAATCATAGCTTTTCTGAAAAGGTCGTCATTTGAATGTACTCAAACACTTGGCAATAGACATTGTCAAACAGCAAAGTATGATTATGTCTAAACAAATAATTATCCTATCAACAAATCTTATTGTTCTCTTAGTTAATATAATACATAACTTAACTTATAGATTGCCGTTAATATAAAACATGGTGGTCAACTCATATACATACATATACGTATTCTGAATAGTGATTATTAAACATCAAATACGTGATTAAAGCTTCACGCAAAAAGTAAACTTTTAAGCTGCAAACATTTAAAACATTAATTTCATCTGAAAGGCGAATGCTTTGATAATGTAACAGTTGTTAGACATTTCTGTTACTTAATTATGTCATTTTTGCAAATTTGAAGTCCTGAGCTTTTGATCCAAACCAGAGGTCCCTGATTTTCCTGAAGCGTAACGATAACACCGAGATTGTGTCGAAAACATGACAGACTTGTTGATTAACATTCTTTAAACTTCAGTAAAACGTTCCATTAAGTGTTGTTGACATGAATGAATACACAAATCCATAAACACACGAGAACATTACGTGAAAGAATTTTTTCTTTGGGTTGTTTAATCTGTTAGAAAACTAATATAATACTGGTTTAAAAAGAGATATGTCACTTTAACATTATTCCTTTTCATCCTGCTCTTGTTATAAATTGTAATGTATACCCTACCCTTTCCACTTTTATGAGAACAAAGCATGTAGAAATGAAAAAATATTTGGGACAACAATTTTGAAAAGTAATAACAAGATCTCTCTTTAAAACAAGAGGTCATTTTTAGTTGTAAATTGTCAGTTCGATTAAAACTCTCGATAATTGTAATCAAATATATTCAATCGAAGTTCATTGTAACACTTACAAAAGGCTGTTAAAATATTTTCCAACATCTGATCTCTCGAGATGTTTTCTTTTCAAGATCAAAACTTTCTTATAAGATTATAACAGTGGATTTCAGAACAAAGAGATAGTTTGTTTTCAAATATCTCAGTAAATTACAAACGGTAAGCAATCTTTAATAACTGCATTCTTGTTAATCAGTAAGGCATTATATATATATTTCAATTTCCTTTAAGAAAATTTAAAAGTGTCAAACTACAGTCACTTTGATATATATCGAATATCAATATATTCCGATTGCAATTTTATATCGCCAAATTCTAGAGGAATTTGATGTAATTTTTGTTTCTTTTTTCATCTGAATACATTGACGATGATTTGGCGCATTCTACATTCTACAAACTTTTAGTAAACATAATGATATTGAAGCGAAATATTTCGCAAACTTCAATTTCAGTATTTTGTCCCTGTCCATAAAAGTGAGTCGAAAACATGTCAGAAAACTAGAAATTGTGCATGTGATGCACTGTGATGTCCCCCGTACCAACTTTTAATTAGAACATGACCCCAACCACCCTGTGTTATAATTTCAAATTGTTTCCATGAAAACCAAGAAAAAAACCGAAAATTCAGAATAACCAAAGTAGCAAAAGGCACCACTCATCTTCTAGATTCTACTACATATCAAGTTAAGTAAAACAATATTTAACAGTTTTGGAGTTATAGATTGGAAATGGACCTTCTCCCAAAATGCACTAAATTCAATTTGTTGCCATGAAAACCATCAAAAAGTCAGAAATTCAGAATGTCCGAAATAACAAAAAGCACCACATCAACACTAGATCTAACCTCATACCACATTTTGTAAATGATATTGAATAGTTAGACCTGAATTTTACACTAGACATCATTAATCAAATACTGCATGCAAAACATGAAAATATAAGAAAATACAATACAGATTAAGAAAATAAACAATTTGTACAATTTGGAATTGTCAGTAGATTTGTTGTAATTTATTTCCTAAAATATAAAAAAAGTAACTTCAAGGAAAGCAAAGTTTACTTTATCAACATTAGATTCAAGTTTTATTTAAATCCATAAAAACGTTTGCGAAGATCAAATATGTTCACCGTCCATGACTCATTTGAACAAACAAGCAATTTATATATCATTGAAATGTATAACAACTCTGAATAAATACGTGCTTTTATTGCATGTCCGTACTTCAAGCATGTGCACGCCTTTAACGGTTTATTTAAAGAGTACCCTTGTGAATCACGGACAAATCAAGAAACTCAGTAAAATTGAGCAATGGTTGAAAAAATGTTTTTTGACAATTCATTCACAATTTAATCATGTAAAGACAGTTTTGTCATTTTTTGACATGTGGCTTTACTCTAAGAAAGATTGAAAACTCGTAGCAGTGCATTATCTGAAGATAAATGTACGGTTTTAAGAATGTTAGGCTCGGCTTACACCAATCCGTCTCCCGATAATGTACTGCTACTCCTACTCTATCGACTTCATTAAAAACTGAAGCCATTGAAAACGAAAACCGCAAAATATAGAAAAAAAAGATGAATGGCCAATGGTTCTATACATGCTTTACTCTCGAATCATCATGTCATTTTATGAGCTAAAGAAACTGCAAACATACAGAAGTTTAGTGTTTGAAAACCATGTGTTGTATCACCTTTCTTACAGTATCGTTTTAGAACTGTCATTCTGACTGCTTTCGATAAACTTACATTTGACTGTTTGGCATCATTGTCCGGTATTTGATCATATTCGTGACTTTCTTGCAACAGTCTATGCTTCTCGCTCAAATGCCAGTAATAATAAGGTTTGTGAAATTTGACCGAAACATCTCACTTAAAGACTCTGTAGCAGGAAAGGAGTTGTAATATACAGCAGTGTTTGTTTGCGCAGACCCTTCTCATTAACTTTAGTTAGTCCCATGTGTGTACTTCATCTACATGCCTTCATGCCGTCAAACAAGTAGCAGTACGTAACAGTAACCTGTACAGAACTAATTCATCAAGTTGTCTTATGATATGATATGACAGAATGCAAAATAAATCAAATATAATTTGTACCATTCTAAAAGATACAAACATCATATGTTTACTTACAGGTGAAAGTATGCCAAATTAACATATGAGATCCAAGAGTGACAGATACGATGTTTGAGCCAAAATACCTTATCAGATCAAATGACTTAAACTAAACTTAAATACTGCTAAAAGAGTATCTTTATCCCTTTAATGCTCCAAGCATGATGTACACTTATTTGATCTATAATGATAAAAACGGTCGTATTATTGAAAATAGCTGGCTGACGTCACCATTGTCCTGTTTCCGGTCACGAACCAGGATTTCAATTTTTTTATCATCTTCAAATAAAATGCAAATAACTTGATTTCCAGATGAGGCCTGTTTTTCATCGCAAGGATGAAGTTGACACAAACTGTTATGATTTTCACAAATATGCTGACATTGAAAATCATTTATAAATCAATTACAATTCAAGGACAAATTTTGAGGTGCTGTAATGCCAAAATCAATAAAAATCTAAGACACCACATTCTTATCGAGAAATCTAAGAAATTTTATGATTTGCGGCGTCGTGTTGAATGTTTGATTTGGGTATCAAGCAATTACATCGCTATTTTCAGACAAATGTGATATTAATGCTCATTAAAGCGAGATGATAGCAGTGAATGACACTTGTATGGGAATATTGATGTTTGAGGGTTTGTTGGGGTCAACTTTCGAGATAGATATTGACAGGTAAAGAGACTTTGATCTTGACATATATCGAACATTAATTTACTTGAAAACGTGTAATAATCTCAAGTTAGAACAGCTTTAGCTCACTCCAAGATGATAAAATGAGGTTTTCGTAGGAATCATATCAAATGTATTTTGAAGTAATAATCATGTATAGCTAGTTTGGAACGCCAGTTTCTAAGACATATAACGAATTAGACCAACGCCAGATTTAACCATTTTGGAATATTATTTTCTTCCAGACGACATTAAACTGTTGGACGACTGAACTGTAATTTGCAATACACTTTTTAGACGCGCTCCATGACTTTTGTCACGTATTGTTTTGCTTTGAAACGATTGAGTGTGACACAATTCATGACATAACAAAAAAACTCACATATTGATCTCCAAATGACACACACATTATAAGTTCTGGTTTTCAATGAAAATCTTATAACATGCATATATATGCATAGAAGCCAAATTCATTCGTCCATTGATATGAATTCTAGTTATAGTTACTATCATACACTATCAACTCGTAACTGTCATTTTGACTGCTGAGGATAAGTTTCCAAACTTACGTTTGAGTGAATGACGCGCATCACTGTCCAGTTTTCAATAATTATCACGACTTTATAACTTCCTAATTTTGCTATGCATCGTTGATTAGCTTTAAGGGGATACTTTCCATCAACAATCGATATTTCGCAATAAAACGACGCCATATGTAGAGTTTGGCATATGCTACCCAATACAACTCACTGAGTGGCTCTTCACACTTTTACTGATATTCAAATGCTGAACCTGTAAATCCCTCTACTTTTTCAGATGTGTCTATTTTTCCATCTGCTTCACTGGTAATAGAGTGTATGGCCGTCTGGAAATATCTCGTTCTCCATTTCAAACTCTTGATGTTGAGTCCCGTTTCTTCTCTATCTGAAATTGAAGGTAAAAAACTTCGTAGGTTTCGCAGAATCTTTACCACTGCATAAAGTGCAAAGTTTGGAATAGTTAAGAGAGCCATTCAGTCAACATTCATTAATCATCATGCAACATTTACAAAACTTCTCGTTAGCATATACTCTCACAAAATAAGTAAATCACTTCCCAGATTATTAATATTTTTGTATTGAATAGTCATAAAGAGATTCACATCATGCTTAAATATTGAATATAAGGGCGGGATTCAATTCAACCATATTATGATAATAGGCTTTCTAGTTTTGATTCCTCTGTTACTCATATGGACTTTCGACATCCGTTCGACTTTAAAATAGATTTAGAGCTACAACAATGCCGCAGATTTCAAACTACAGTATCTTTATCTCGTAATTATCTGTTAGGTTTGATTTTCCCCATTTGATGTTAAATACTTTGGTTAGTATTGTAGCAATTATTTTTCGTCCTATCAATATATAAAATCAATGTATGTCGTTCGCATTTTACTTTGAAAAGATTATCATGCCTGTGGCAGTTTATTAAAAATATAACAACAAACGACATATATTATAGGAATTACGGAAAAATCACAGTTTAAGCGATAGTTTTGATAACTCGATCAAATGTCTTGTTTTGCTCAGAGGCAGTTAGTCATTATCTTTATCCGAAAACCACCGATTGATGAGACCCATCTTCATATGCAATGATTAAAATGTCAGTCACAGACCTGGCTTACCTAACTTTCCGTCAACAGTCGATATGTCGATTTAAAAAGACACCATTTGTAGAGTTTGGTATATATGTACGTGACCCCATAAAACTCATTTAGTGGACCTTTAAACAGTTTCTGATATTCAAATGCTGAGCCTGTAAATCCCTCTACTTTTACAAATGGGTCTTCGTATTCATCATTCTCTTCCCAGAGGAGCAGAGTGTAAATAGCCGTCTGGAAAATATGTGGTTCCTTTGAAACTCTAGACGTTAGCTTGAGGTCATTTCTCCTCTCTCTGAAATTGAAGGTAAAAAAACTTTGTACTTTTCACGAAATCATTATCACAGCCTATTGTCCTGTTTTCAAGTTTTTAACTTCATTCTAACAAGTGAAAATATTTAAGCCTTGAATAGTCATCACTAAATAATCACCATGCAACATGAACATCTAGTTGGAATATACACTCAACAAATAATTTAAGTACCTCCCAGATTATCAGTATTTAGTATTCAATAATTCATATAGAAATTCGTATCAAGCTTAAATATTGAATATAAGGGCGGGAGTTAAAACAACCAAACTGATGCTAATGGGCTTTCTAATCTTGATGCCTTTGTAACTCAGATGGACTTTTGAAATCCGTTTGACTTTAAATTAAATGTAGAGCTATAACAATACCGCTGATTTCCAACCACAGCATGTTTATCTCATATTGATTTTTAGTTTTTTTAGTATTGTTGCAATTATTTTTCATCTTATCAATATTTCAATTGAGAGTATGACGTTCACATGATTGTTTTGAAAATCAATCATGCCAAACAACAAACGACATACAAATGTATATGATAGGAATTACGGAACAATCACAGTTTAAACAATAGTTTTGATGACTCTATCAAATGTCTTGTTTTGCCCACAGGCAGTTAATCATTAATTTTTACGGTGTTCACTTTTTTTCAGCCGCTTCTGCTTGATGAGAATCTCTTTCCTATGCAATGATTAAAATGCCAGTCGCGTTTACCTGGCTTACCTGACCCTTGCTGTCGACCCTTGACTTGTCTGGTTTGCTAACAGTGCCCTCTCCTAACTTGTTACCTCTAGTTATAACCCTTCTTGCAGCAAATCACCTACACTCCGTAATGGTTGACCTCTATTAATCAAGTTTGTCAAACCTTTTCAAACACTTGTTTGCTTGTCTGTTTTCGGTACAACTATCTTTTTAAAAAAAGAGAGCAAAACACATGTATGGTCTTATTTATGTTCATTTTATATTTGATTATTGTTTTATTTGTATTATAAAAGGGTTCTTGATCAATTTCCCCTGGTGTTTTTGTGTTGTACATTATAAAGTCCCACTAAGTATCACTGATGAATGTACCCACATGTAACAGGCATAATTGAAGTAAATATAATAATTTTCAGGTTGTTTGCACGAATCAGTTTACAAGAAATAAATAAAATAAATAGTCAGAAAGTAACAATTGATAAACTGTGTGGATCGTACCTTTCTGCTTCAATGTTCCGAGAAGAAAGGTCATTCTAAATGCACGGAATACATTGAGGTGGTGCATTTGTTGTTTAACTATTCGATATAACCATCTTCATGTCTGTCTGTCATCAGAGTTTTAAACAAGATACTTGTCTCACTGAAACTGAATGTGCATTGCCAAGCAACAAAGTGTTCATATTTTAAACTTATTGTAAATACAATTTCGACAAGAAATTTAATAATACATAGATTAATAAAACATATCAATTGTACGAAGTAAAACTGAACACCGAAAGAGTTATTTCTGAAATCGACACTGCAATCACACAAATAACTATAAGCAGACACACATTTGGGAATTGCATGAACAATCAGAAGCTCAGAAAGATATGCTCAAAACTGATTACTGGTCGGGTCTGTCTCCCGGTGCCAATATAAATTAAATTATATCCCTAATAACAGAGCCAATTCTACGAGATTAGACTTTCAATTTGTCTGTCAAGGAATAGCGGGTTTCAATGAAAACAATTTGAACTCAGTACATATGGGGGATAGGGTCATTTTCTGAGTAGAAGTTAGGGTGGGGGACATCACAGTGCTTCACATGCACATATTTCTAGTAAATACTGGTTTGAAATTGACAATAAACAGTAATTTCAAATGAATAGACAATCATCCCATAATCTCATATGTGAAAAACATGCCTTCTTGCTACAGTCGAAGTAAACCTAGCCTCAATAACACTACACTATACGCTATACTACCATATTAAGTCTAGCTAGGTGAGGTAAGGGCTCACGTGAGCCGACTTATCCAACTGACCAATCAGGGCTCGGCTTACCATGCCACAATAGTCTGGTTTTGCACATATAACGTTGAAGGGTCATAGGTCGCCTAAAGGTCAGCTTACGTGACCTCTTACTGAATCTCGCGAGTATTAATGATGATAAGTTTACTTAGACTGTTTCGTGCTATGTCAATCTCTCTTATTTTACCAATATATGAATCTAAGTAGTCCTGTACCTCTAGGCCGATAATTTAATATTTACGGGAAATATTTAAATCCTCTTATCGGTGGCTAAGCTCGACTCTTCCTTTATGATGTGAATTCCAACAAATTCATTGGAAGATAAGCATGGACATTGGTAACGAAGTGTTAAATGGTTGAAAATTTGCCTTCATCTGTGAGTCTCAGATTCCGACGTCCATATTTGTATTTAAAAGTCTATTACAATTCAATGTAATATTATTGTAACCAATATCTTACCTTGATTGAGTGTTTGCTAAAATTGAATGTCAAGGTTCATTTCGCTCTCAAAGTACCATTTTAGAATATAATACATATGTATTTAACGTGTGAAAATGATGAATACAACCTTTCATGAGGTTTGGTAGTGTTCGGATTTTATGGGAATAAGGCATGTTTGGAACATAGTTGTAACCTCAAACATATTAATATTGAAAGCATCTGACCCAGAATCAATATGTATATATTTCAGAACTTACGATTTAGATACTTGACACTGTCTGCTGATTACTATAACCTTAAAAGTACCATTTTCAAATAACTTAGATCGCCAGATTCCTGATTGTAGTTAATACTGAGGGGAATAGTTTATCTTTTCATCTCTAATAACACTGCTTACACAAGGAAGCTAATGCAAAAAATAATGTTTAGTAACAAAGAATGACAGCTTCAGGGAAAATTTAAAATCATGGAGTGAACGAAAAATCATCAATAACTTTTATTTCAAAAGGGGGTTATTGAGCACATATCAACTCCTCAAATCATGATTGCTTTTGCTTTTTATTTTCAATTTCAAGGTTTGTTTTGACATTAAAACTTCCTTCAAATTTAAAATCATAATCTAAAAGAAATGATTTTCATAATGTGTTTGTCCACACAGTTATAACCCATTAAGTCACAAGAGGAGTACTGCAGTAGGCTCCAGAGCTTTATTATTGGTATGGTATATGTCAGTTAAAATGAATAACATCAGACATGGATCAAAGTTTTAAAATATTACATTTATTTTTGTTGTTGTTTAGTAAGTATATATGATAACAATAGTTTGTTATTGGTATTATCATATCACATTCTGTATCAGCCCTCGGCCAATATCAAAGCTCTTTGGTTGTTATTGGGGTCTCGAGTTGAGACAGAATGTGATTTGCAAATATCCACATAATATTATCTTTTTATCTAAACTTTCCATACTAAATATGTCGAAAAGATTTAGTAGTGAAAATAACAAAAACAAAGGCTTCAGCCATTAATGCTTAGCAACAAATACAAATATCATGTTTTTTTACTCAGGGGTTTTGTTTTTAACCAAAGTAATGTCTTTATGCCTTTTAGTATTCTTGACATCTGAGTGACTCGTAGAGTATATTTGTAGAATGAATTATAATTTATGTTTTATTACTTTATATATCATTTTATAACCACCACTTGAAATGACAAGGATAATTTGTTTTCCCTCTCTGTAGGTTATGCTTCATTCGAAAAAGATGTTTCTATCCGATAAAGCTTTTATCTATATCTATTTAAGTAATTATTACAGACTTTTTAATTCAAATGCTCTGATCTTATTGGATCTATTAAAAGGGACACATTTAACGATGTAGCATTGCACAGTGATGTTACCATCATGATATTTTCTTAATTATCTTTTTGAAAGTGGTTTTATAAAACTTTTTTTTAATGTCTAATTTTTTAAAACTTTCTGTTAAAAAAATACTTAAATAATTCATTAAAAACAAGTCAGAACTTAAGGCCTCTTACATCTGTTAAGTCAAAACAGTTGTGTTGGAGTAATTTAATTTTGCTTATGTTTCCAATTTCAAGATTTGTTTTGAAATTAATGCTCCCCTAAAAGTTCAAGTCAAAATTTATAAGAAATGATTTTCATTACATGTTTGTCCACACAGTTAAACCCATCAATACAAGATCGCGATTATGGGACATCTCCAAAAACGGTATCAACAGTTATAATTTGAAGCAAATATATAACAAACTAGGGTTGCCCAGGCAACTCTGACGGTCTTCAGACCGCTGTTCAATTCATAAGGTGCATTTCAATGTATCACAATGCTGGAATGTCATTATGCATTGTCTTGAGCAATCTGCATGTCTCTGGGAGTTATTTCCGGTCAAAATGTGCAAAGTCGTACAGTAAATTATTTTTCGTTTTTGGTCAACTTTGAAAGGTCACAGTTACCTACCTAATAATGCTAGGACTTTCAAATGAGCAAATTAAAAACTACAATGCTTCATCTACATTATGTGTAAATTTCAGCTCTAGTGCAAGTATCATCAGAGGAGAAGATGTTCAAAGGTGGTAGGGGTCCGAAATGGTCAAAAATGCACTAAAAACAAGATGGCGGCCAAGTCACGTGACCAAGAGATTGTTCTTGATTGACTTTTTTCTTCAGCACATCAAAGCGCATCTTCATGTGAAATTTCAAGTCCCTAAGTGCAATCTACATGTCTCTGGAAGTCCATTTCCACTCAAAATGTGCAAGGTCGTACGGTAAATTCAAAATGGCGCCTAAACCACGTGACCTACGAAGTCGTCATGATTGCCTTTTTTCTTCCTCAGGTCAATGCGCATCTTCATGTGAAATTTCAAGTCTCTAAGTGCATTTTGAAAATTTTGCCCATGTTAAAATTTTCAAAATCCGAAATTTCTATTTTTGAAGCCCTGTAAAAAACGGAAATGACTGTTCGCGATCGATTTTATTCTTGATTCTTGTAGACCTTATGCATGTCTAGCTCCCATGCAAAAATGAAGAAATTCCACAGCTAGGTTTTTTGAGCTATGAGCCCTTGAAGTTTGCGATTTTTCGTTTTCGGTCAACTTTGAAAGGTCACAGTGATCTAAGTATTTGGCTTAGGACTCTGAAATGAGCAAATTGAAAAGTACAATGCTTCATGTATATAATGTGTAAATTTCAGCTCTCTTGTGCAAGTATCTTCAGAGGAGAAGATTTTCAAAGGTTATAGGGGTCGGAAATGGTCAAAAATGCACTAAAAAGAAGATGGCGGCCAAGCCATGTGATTTTGTGATTGTTCATGATTGACTGTAAGTGTCTGTAAGTGCATTTTGAAAAAATTTCCCATCTGTATCAATTTCAGGTCAGGGGCAGGTTTAAGTTGGGATAGCTCTTGAAATGATATTGGATTCTTTTCCTTTTTTCGTTGGATGATTTATAGCTTATAAATCAGGTATAACATTTTCATTGGCAGTTCATTTTTGTGGTATATTTGTATTTTTGTGAGTGAACAATTGAGATTATTTTTCTTTATAAAGTCTTTTTTTAATTTATATCAAAGACAAAAACAAAATACCACATCAGCACGGATTGCCCCTGATTTCATTAGAAAAATAAACAATGCATTTAAGGGGCAGTAGCACGTTGTAATGAGGAATATAAGATGGTTTTAGGGAAATGAAGTAAATGGTTCCCATTAAAAGACAATACATTTTAACTAAATGAATCAAATATATAATAATAAATAATGAAGTTCAGCCATGCGATTCCCTTTTCTTACACAAAATGAATTAAAGGTGTTCACACAATATTGGTCGCCAATTGACTCTTTGTGAATCTTTAAAATTTGTGTAATGAAATGTTGACACTATCAATACAACCCATCTAGCATTAACGTACAATTATCAGTAAAAAATGAATATACAAAATGTTCCAAAACCTGCTACTGCCCCTATAAAGGAATATGGTGGTAAGTAGAGATTCCTTTTGGTAGGCTGGCTATTAAGTCATTATAGGTTACGAATGTCATTCCTGCTATTCAACTAGTACTCCCGGTTGATAGCAGCGACCAAGGATCAGATCTTACAGTCCTTTTACCAACACTGAGAAATCACTTAACAGATAAAATGTCTATGATAATATTAATTAGTGTTGGAAAATTTCATGTTTTTATGTTCAGGGTTGAGTTTTGGAATCAACCAGTACAAGATGAAAACTCACATTAACAAAATTGTGTTTTACTCACTATGAATTCCAACATCAAAGACATTTTGTGCTTGAAGTAGACAATATATAACAATAACGCAGTGGTATTGCCATATTATGATGAACAATATTCATTGGTATCCGTTATTGGGAATATAAACGAGAAGTTTGTTTTAGCACGGGTTTGTGATCAAAAGATTTTATGTCCTGAAAGCATCGACAATAGACTACATGTACAAATGAACCGTTAAGTCTTATATCAACTTATCATGAGAAACACGATAAACAAGGTAATCACACTCAAGTGCCTTATAGTATCGAACATTTCAACATGTTGATATAAGTAACAAATGCTTGGCCTGCTGATATTGATATTGCATGATATTTTACTTTTATCAACGAGTGTTGATAAAATTGATAAAAGAAGACACGGGGGTGAGATTATATTAATTGTTCAAAATAATTTTTATTACGTTTGCAACATGAAAGTAGACCTCTTCAAACTATAAAAATCGAACTAAAAGTGATTCTTTCATTTAGTGTGATGTCATTGTATATATTACGTCAAAGCATTGTTATAACAAGATGATGCAAAACATATTTGATGTCGCGTTATTACTGATTGCAGGGAATTGATCTAAACCTGCTGTTAACACAATATCTGTGTTGATATTGCTTGATCTTCCAATTTTGGATGACAAACACAGTTTCTTGTTAAATGAAGAAATAAGCGTTTGAAGATAGAGGAAAGAATTGCGTAAGTGAGCACTCTTGTTTTCAACAATGCTTATAATTATTTGCTCTGACAAGTGGCAATATTAACCAAAAGTTTTTAATTCGAGGATGCATCTCATCTAATAAGAAGATTAAAGACAAGCAAATTCTAAGGGAACTCTTCTTCGGTACAACATCAAACAAATATATGATGGCTACCTTATTGCTAAACGATTGAGGTATATACAGAATGGACACATTACAAGGTCTGTTCCATTTGTTAAATAGAACCCAAAATAATTTGTATCAGTATTGGCAGACGGATACTCCTTACTTGTTTCAGTTGACAAACTCTAATGGAAGTTAACTAAATCATTCATGATGGTCTATTCCCAATCTATAATATGCTCATAGGTTCATTAAATCTCCCATCGATAACAGCTGTGACACAGTTTTAGGTCTTCCTCCTTATATTATATATTATATGATTTCAAGCATAGGTTCTTCTCGACGTTTAATCTATATAGTTTTGTATACTGACACGTGTTTATGACAGTCGAAACTTGTAATAGGAATTTCAATTCAACTATAGCTTTTCTTTAAAGGGTAGTCATTTGAATGTAGTCAAACACTTAGAAATAGACAATATCAAACAGCAAATCATGATTATATCTATACAAATAACTATCCTATCAATAAATCTTATTGTTCTCTTAGTTGTATTAACCTTATAGATTGCTGAATAGTGATTATTAAAATAATTTCACGTTTCTTGAAATAACATCAAATAAGTGATTAAAGCCTCAAACAAAAACTACACTTTTATATAAAATCTTTAAAAACTGCAATTTGTTTCTTCTGAAATGCGAATGATTTGATATGGTAACCGTTGTTAGGCATTTCTGTTACTTAATGATGTTATGTTTGTAAATTTGAAGTCCTCTGCCTTTGATCTGAACCAGAGGTCCCTGATTTTCCTGAAGCGTAACGAAATCGCCGCGATTGTGTCGAAAACATGACAGGCTTGTTGATTAACATTCTTTAAACTTCAGTACAACGTTCCCATAAGGGCTGTTGACATGAATAATTCATATAATAATTTTAATCAAATATATTCAATCGAAGTTGTAACACTTACAAAAGGCTGTTAAAAATATTTTCCAACATCTGATCCCTCGAGATTTTTTCTTTTCAAGATCAAAACTTTCTAATAAGATTAATACAGTGAATTTCAGAACAAAGAGATAGTTTGTTTTCAAATATCCTAGTATATTACAAACGGTAAGCAATATTTAATAACTGCATTCTTGTTAATCAGTAAGGCATTTTATATTTTTTTCAATTTCCTTTTAAGAAAATTTATAATTGTCATCCCACGGTCACTTGATTTCGAATATTCCGATATTCCGATATTCCGATTGCAATTTTATATCGCCAATATCTAGAGGAATTTGATGTTATAGTTGTTTCTATTTTCAAATGAATACATTTACGATGTCCTGGCGAATTCTACATTCTACAAACTTTGAGTAAACATATATTGAAACGAACTATTTTGCAAACTTCAATTTTATTCTATTGTCCCTGTCGGTAAAAGTTGAAAATATGTCTGAAAACTAGAAATATGTGCATGTGATGTCCCTCGTACCAACTTTTAATTAGAAAATGACCCCAACCACCCTGTGTACTAATTTCAAACTGTTTCAATGAAAACCAAGAAAAAACCCGAAAATTCAGAATAACCAAAGTAGCAAAAGGTACAACTCATCTTCTAGATCCTACTACATACCAAGTTAAGTAAAACAATATTCAACAGTTTTGGAGTTAAAGCTTGGAAATGGACCTTCTCCCAAAAAGCACTAAGTTCAAATTGTTATCCACATTTGATTCAAGTTTTATTTGAATCCAAAAAAACGCTTGCGAAGATCAAATATGTTCACCGTCCTTGGCACAGTGATTTTGTGAAATGACTCTAAACAAACAACCAAATTATTTATCATTGAAACGTATAACAACTCATAAGAATATAAACTCATAACAACAGCATAAAAACGTGCGTTTAATGTCTGTCCGTAATTCCAGCATGACGCTTAAACATTTGCATGCCGTATGCGATTTATAAAAGTGTACGCTTCGTGAATCAGTGACAATTCAAGAAACTCAGTGAAAGTGAGCAATGTTTGAGAAAATGTTTTTGGACAATTTATTCACAATATAATCATTTAAAGGGGCAGTAGCACGTTTTTAGAGGGAATATAAGGTGATGTCAGGAAAATGAAAATAAATGGTTCCAATCTTTAGACAATGTATAAAAACTATATGGAGCAGTAATAAATCAAATATACAATTTAAAGTTAAGCCATGCGATTCCTTTTCTTACACAAAATTAATTAAAGGTGTTCACACAAAAATGGCTGCCAATGGATTTTATGTGAATCCTTATACTTTGTTCTCTGACTACGGATGATTGGTTTGTGTTATGAGATTTATGATACTATTAAAGTAATACATGTGCATCCACAATACCAGAATTGCGCAGAATCTCGGACCAAACTTTGCGCAACCGTCTACGAGAGGGAGGGTTGCGAGCAAGACGACCTGTTAGATGCGTTATTTTGACTCGTCAGCATCGTCATCTACGACTGCAATGGTGCCAAGCGCATAGGGTATGGCCTCAAGCACGATGGAGAACCGTATGGTTTAGTGATGAATCCCGATTTATGCTCCGCAGGCAAGATGGAAGGATCCGTGTCTACCGCCGAAGACGTGAGCGCTTTGCAGCAAACTGCATACAGGAAGTGGACAGATTTGGAGAGGACAGTGTCATGATGTGGGCAGCCATCTCTTACAACGCCAGGAGTGATTTGGTGCATGTCAGTGGCAACATGACAGCACAGCGCTACATCGATGTGATCTTGCGTCCTCACGTCGTCCCCATCATGGCCAATGTCAATGCTGTTTTTCAGCAGGACAATGCCCGTCCCCACACAGCACGGATCACAACAGCCTTCCTAGCACACAACATCAACGTTCTGCCATGGCCATCCAGATCCCCAGATTTAAACCCTATAGAGCATCTCTGGGATGAATTGGATAGACGTCTCCGACGGCGACAACAGCAACCTCAGACACTACAGCAACTGGCCGACGCTCTGGTAGCCGAGTGGGCAATAATTCCCCAGGTTGTCATCCGCAATCTGATTGCATCTATGGGCAGGAGGTGCCAGCCAGTAATTGACTCTCATGGGGGCCACACTCGTTACTGACTGTGACGTCAGATGTGACGTCGGTACATTCAACTACTGTCGGTAAAACTTCGGTTTCTGTTGTTTACATGTGCAAAAAATCATATGTCTGGCATTGTTAGTTAATTAATTAAATGTCCTTGAAAATCAATTGAAAATCTGGTTTAGCGTTTCTTTTTTTGAAGAGTTTATTTTAACCTTGATTTGAAATTTATTAGTGTTTAAGGTGATACAAAGTAAAACGGCAATCTGAGGAGATGTTAAATGATGTTAATCGCAAATCAGTTATTATGTTTGTTGATACTTCAGTGATGAGGTAGAGGTTGTGTACATACATGTATGTTTACTTACAGTTAAAAGTATACCAAATTAACATATGAGATCCAAGAGTGACATACGATGTTTGACACCTAGGTATGAGCCAAAATACCTTATCAGTTCAAATGACTTAAACTAAACTTAAATATTGCTAAACTAGTATCTTTATCCTTTATACCTTTAATTTTCCAAGTATGATGTATATTCATTTGTTCTATGTAATAAAAACGGCCGTTTTAATGAAGTTAGCTGACTGACGTCACCATTGTTCTGTTTCCGGTCACGAACTAGGATTTCCGTATAGCTTTTATCATCTTCAAATATTTCTCACGCAAAAAAATGCAAAAAAACTTGAATTCCGGATGAGGCCTGTTTTTTATCGTAACGATGAATTTGACACGAACTGTTATGTTTTTCACAAAGATACTGATTATAAATCAATTACATTTCAATGACAAATGTTGTGGTGCTGCAATGCCAAAATCAATAAAATCTAAGACACTACATGCCAATCCAGAAATCTAAGAACAAAATTGTTTTGCGGCGTCGTGTTGAATGTTTGATTGGGTATCAAGCAATTACATCGCTATTTTCAGACAAATGTGATATTAATGCTCATTAAAGCGAGATGATAGCAGTGAATGACCCTTGTATGGTATTATTGATGTTTGAGGGTTTGTTGAGGTCAACTTTCGAGATAGAAATTGACAGATAAAGAGACTTTGATCTTGACATATATAGAACATAAATATACTTGAAAACGTGTAATAATCTCAAGTTAGAACAGCTGCAGCTCACTCTGAGCTTATAACATGATATTTTTGTAAAAAACATATCATTTGTATTTTGAAATAATATTCATGTACATGTATAGCTGGTTTGGAATGACGGAATTTGCCAGTTTCTTAGATATGTAAAGAATTAGACCAACGCCAGATTTAACCATTTTGGAATATTATTTTCTTCCAGACGACATTAAACTGTTGGACGACTGAACTGTCATTTGCAATACACTTTTTAGACACGCTCCATGACTTTTGTCACGTATTGTTTTGCTTGGAAACGATTGAGTGTGACACAATTCATGACATAACAAAAAAACTCACATATTGATCTCCAAATGACACACACATTATAAGTTCTGGTTTTCAATGAAAATCTTATAACATGCATATATATGCATAAAAGCCAAATTCATTCGTCCATTGATATGAATTCTAGTTATAGTTACTATCATACACAATCAACTCGTAACTGTCATTTTGACTGCTGAGGATAAGTTTACAAAATTACGTTTGAGTGAATGACGCGGATCACTGTCCAGTTTTCAATAATTATCACGACTTTATACATTTCTAATGTTGCTATGCATCGTTAATTAGCTTTAACGGGGCAGTTGCACGTTTTTTGATAATTTTATATTTTAAATATTTCACTTATAATTGTAAGTTAATGCTAAATGTTTTATATTGACAGTGTTAACAATCTCATTACACAAGCCAATCACCCATAGTCAGAGGACAAAGTATGAGGATTCACATAAAATCCATTGGGGGCCATTTTTTGTGGACACCTTTAATTCATTTTGTGTAAGAAAAAGGAATCAAATGGCTAAACTTTACGTTATATATTTGAATTATTACTGCTTCATATAGTTTAAATACATTGTCTCTCAATAGGAACCATTTATTTTCATTTTCCTGACATCACCTTATGTTCCCCCTAAAAACGTGCTACTGCCCCTTTAAGGGGATACTTTCCTTCAACAATCGATATTTTGCAATGAAAGGACGCCATATGTAGAGTACAACTCACGGAGTGGCTCTTTAAACACTTTACTGATATTCAAATGCTGAACCTGTAAATATATCTACTTTTTTCAGATGTGTTTTTTTTCCATCTGCTTGAATGAGTGTATAGCCGTCTGGAAATATGTGTTCTCCATTGAAACTCTTGACAACTGTCTGAGGTCCTTTCTCCTTTCTCTGAGATTGAAGTAATATACTCCGTAGGTTTCGCAGAATCTTTACCACTGCATAAAGTCCTGTTTTCAAGTTTTTAACTTAATTCTATTAAGTGAAAATCTTTAAGCCTGGAACAGAAAAAAGAGAGTCATTCAGTCAACATTCATTATACATCATGCAACATTAACAAAACATCTCGTTAGAATATACTCTCACCAAATATATACATCACTTCCCAGATTATTAATATGTTTGTATTGAACAGTTCATATAAAGATTTATATCATGCTTAAATATTGAATATGCGGGCGGGATTTAAATCAACCAAAATTATGATAATGGGCTTTCTAGTTTTAATTCCTCTGTTACTCATATGGACTTTCGAAATCCGTTCAACTTTAAAATAGATTTAGAGCTATAACAATGCCACAGATTTCCAACCACAGTATGTTTATCTCGTAATTATCTCTTAGGTTTGTTTTCCCCATTTGATGTTAAATACTTTGGTTAGTATTATATCAATTATTTTTCGTCCTATCAATATATCAAATCAATGTATGTCGTTCGCACTTAACTTTGAAATGATTATCATGCCTGTGGCAGTTTATAAAAAATAAAACAACAAACAACATATATTATAGGAATTACGGAAAATCACAGTTAAAGCGATAGTTTTGATAGTCATTAATTGTTACGGTGTCTGTTTTTTTCAGCCAATGACATGTTTTTTTCTGTGAGTCTGGGGGAAGCTGTCTTTATCCGAAAAC
This sequence comes from Steromphala cineraria, assembly GCA_916613615.1. Taxonomy (NCBI): domain Eukaryota; kingdom Metazoa; phylum Mollusca; class Gastropoda; order Trochida; family Trochidae; genus Steromphala; species Steromphala cineraria. The sequence continues at coordinate 47,915,123 of OU744733.1, forward strand.
CACCGATTGGTGAGACCCATCTTCATACGCAATGATTAATACGTCAGTCTAAGACCTGGCTTACCTAACCATTGCTGTCAACCCTTGACTTTTATGGTTTGCTAACAGCGCCGGCTCCTAACTTGTAACCTCTAGTTATAACCCTTCTTGTAGCAAATCCCCGACACTCCGTAATGGTTGACCTCGATTAAGTTTGTCAAACCTTTTCAAACACTTGTTTGCTTGGCTGTTTTCGGCGTCACAATAATTACACTGTTTGATTAAGCATGAAATTAAGTAAAATATACCGAACTGCCCTTCAAAGGTACAACTCTCTTTTTAAAAAAGAGAGTAAAAACATGTATGGTCTTATTTATGTTCATTTATTTATTATTTTATTGTTTTATTTGTATCATAAAATGGTTCTAAATCTATTTTCCCTGGTGTTTTTATGTTGAACATTTATAAAGTCCAACAAAGTATCACTGATGAATGTACCCACATGTAACAGGCATAATTGAAGTAAATATAATAATGTTCAGGTTGTTTCCACGAATCAGTTTACAAGAAATAAATAAAATTAATAGTCAGAAAGTAACAATTGATAAACTGTGTGGATCGTACCTTTCTGCTTCTTTGTTCTGAGAAGAAAGATCATTCTAAATGCACTGAAAGCATTGAAGTGGTGCATTTGCTGTGTAACTATTCGATATAACCATCTTCATGTCCGTCTGTCATCTTCAAGAGCGGAGTTTCAAACAAGATACTTGTCTCACTGAAACTGAATGTGCATTGCCAAGCAACAAAGTGTTCATATTTTATACTTATTGTAAATACAGTTTCGACAAGAAATTTTAAAAAACATAGATTAATAAAACATATCAATTTTAAGAAGTAAAATTAGACATCGAAAGAGGAGTTATTTGTGAAATCGACACTGCAATCACACAAATAACTATAAACAGACACACATTTGGGAATTGCGTGAACAATCAGAAGCTCAGAAAGATGTGCACAACACTGATTACAGGTCGGGTCCGTCTCCCGGCGCCAATATAATTGAATTATATCCCTAAACAACAGAGCCAATTCTAAGAGATTAGACTTTCAATTTATGTGTCAAGGAATGGCGACTGAGTATTTACAATTACTGTCTTTGCATGTTTCAAAGCTTTTTCCGGAATGTCCCAAAATAAGACTGAACTAAGAATTGATGTTTTCCAGAACTGTTTCAGTCCATGTTCATGTAAGAGTGAGTGAGTGAGTGAAATGGTGTTTAACGTGTTTTGAACAATATTTCAGTTATTAAACACGTGGATGTTGCCATCCAAAAGAGAGTAGACAGATCAGGGAGAAAGGGATCGAAAGGATGAGGGAAAAGACGGAAAAAAGCTTGTAGGATAAATAGGCTATAGAACTACACAATAATGTTCTTACATCCCGTACACTTATCCGCTGCAATACTAACAATGATAAAGTGTTCCAAATATATCAGAATAAAGAATATGATTATCGTGCCTCGATGTTGTTATATATTGTGGTCTTACTATTATCTTTAAAGACAATTCTGATATTTTGCTGTTAAACAGTTGGATAATTTAAATACAGTGATGTAACCACATTGCTGACAAAGTATATCAATTAATATACATGAACGCCGGTCTCCGAAGCAACCTCAGTCTGGTTTATCTAACTGAAATGTATGTGTTCTATGTTAAATTACAACATGCAACGGGTGTAATAATAAAATCAACCTTTTTTCGCAACTGATAAAATACTTTCTGCTTTTGGTAAATGCCTACTTATCATTTCGTGACGTTTTCTCTGTATATATCTTTAAAAATTATGAACTCACATGATTACATACAATAGATACACACGATTATGGTTGTCATTTAAAAGCAATATGCATGATGCTTAAATAAGGGACTATCGGACACATACTTACCAAATTGCCGTTATTATTGATTTGAAGCATATATAGCACTTTATTGTATAGCAAAGACGACCTTTGGTAATCAAATGCAAGAAACAAATTTTAAAGAACAGCTGAGTAGAACATATCTAATATACTTTCTCGAAATATACAATGTCAATGTTGGAATAGGTTTATCAAAAGCTTTTTTTCTGATAACTTTAGCTTGACAGATAATCCATCAAATGACATCTCCAGCAAGACCTAAATCGACCCTTGGGCATATTCTATTACGGTAAAACATATATTGATGCTGATTGACCTTACCACGTGAAAGCTTGCAAAACTTGGCTAGCGCTCCCACATTTCATTTTCATTTCCAAACATCCTATACCTAATAAATCTAATGTTGATACTGCCTCTGCATCTATTATGGCGAATTTGTGGGCTAGAATGGGAATTGCCTGATTGGAGGCAATCAAAATTAGTTGTGCAATCAACGACACTGTTTCAAAATCATCCTTTTGGCTACTGAATCGTGGCAAAGGCATTGTGATATGAACCAACCTTTTCATGCGAGAAGCGTTGTCATTTGTTAGAATAATTCAAATGGATTGTGGTTCGAACTTTGTCCGCCAGGGGAAACTACCGGAATCCACCGATTTGGTCATATGAGAACAGAGGTAGTACCAACATTTTATGACTTGATCTACCTCTGGTAGGAAATAAAGCGGAACCAATTAGGCTGATGTAGCTAGAAGGGAAAGCAAAATGATATTTCTTGAGGTATTTACATCAACTTAAACATGAAAGAATGTCAGTCCATTTTATCCTCAGAAATACGTACTGGACATAATTTAGGGATATTTATTTTTTTATCATTGATCCAACAGTGTTTTTTTAAAAGATTTATTGTCAAATTTTGCTTCTTCTTTAGTACATTTGTGAATTGTTGGTGGCGAATAAATGTGATTTAGTTATTCGATTAATTGTTACATGATAAAACATATTCTAGACTCTGACCAACAGCTTCTCGGATCTCAAATAAATATACGTAAGATACGTATGACTGTAAGGGTTGAGAATATACAATTAGTGTTATAGGTTCAAACACTGAATATGACTGGTCCTGAATAAAGCAAAACAATTATGTTCAATTCAGACAGACTGACTCCGAATAAGATGATGTTTTATGCCATTGTCAGTCCTAAATGTAAATAAATTACAGACCATGTGTAACAAAAACGTTTTGAATTGATATATTTATTAAACGTTTTCATATGTATTGATATAAAAGACTGTATTTCAATAACTTCCTTTGCAATGTTTTGACTTAACATGATCTAATATATAGCCTCCCATTGATCATTTTAAAAAGGACCAAGAGGTTCTCTGTGAGATTTAGGATGCTTTGATGATAAATCACTTTGATATTATAACCACCATCAATCACAATCCGGATGTGGGAGGAAACTGTAATGATGTAGGAGCGTTAGGGTTATAGGGTAATCAGTTCGTCAATATATATACTTCAAGACAAAGTTTAGACTCAGCGCAGGATGAAATGTTTTATTTTCTAGGGCAAATATCGTTAAGACAAGATACTTTATTCTTCATATCTTAGAATAAACGCAGTAATCATGATTAAACGAAAGCCTAAAAAATTCATTCAACCCCAATAATGAATCACTGTGCCCGGTGGAACGGGGTCCTAATGACGTTCATTCTCACCCCACAGAGGCAGATGAAGTCATGAAATGTTAATACAGCCTCTGTTCTAACTATCCGATTTGTTGACTATAATGGGAGATGCCTGATTAGAGGACAACAAAGTTAGTTATGCCATCAGCGACGCTGTCCTCAAATCAGGCTTAGGCCTAATCAATATTTAATGACTTGATCTACATCTGTGGAGAGAGAATGGATGAGTTACAGTTGCATTTTCAACGATGTCCATGAACTTCTCGTGAGCATTTGTCAGTTAAGTTGCATGATGTTTATGTTGATCAAGGTCCATTAATGACAAATGCTTGTGGAGACTTGAGCAAGCAAAAATAAGTGTTATAGTGCTCGCCAATGATACAATTTTATAGCATCATTTGATGTTGAGTCTAAACATGTGTCGCAAAGTATTATTATGCCAAAAACGTCCTCCCCTGATATAATATGAGGTTAGACCTATTGGTTGAGTCGTCCCTTTTGCTATTTTGGTTATTCGGATTTTTCTAATTTCTTTCTGGTTACTTTTGGAAACAATTTGAACTTTATGCATATTGGGAGTCGGGTCTATATCGAGGCCATATCTCAAAAACTATTCAATATTTGTTTTTTAACGAAACATGGTACTAGGTTTAATTTAGTGGTGGAGTGGTGCCTTTTACTTATTTTATGTTTTTGTTTTATTTTTTTTTGGTTTCAATGGAAACAATTTGAACTCAGTACATATGGGGGATAGGGTCATTTTCTTAGTAGAAGTTAGGACAGGGGGACATCACAGTGCTTTACATGCACATATTTCTAGTACCTACTGGCTTGAAATTGTCAATGAACAGTCATTTCAAATGAATAGACAATCATCCCTTTATCTCATATGTGAAAAACATCCCTTCGTGCTACAGTCGAAGTAAACCTAGCCTCAATAACACTACACTATACGCTATACTCCCATATAGAGTCTAGCTAGGTGAAGTAAGGGCTCCCGTCAGCCGACTTATCGAACTGACCAATCAGGGCTCGGCTTACCCTGCCACAATAGTCTGGTTTTACACATATAACGTTGAAGGTCATAGGTTGCCGAAAGGTCAGCTGACACGACCTCTTACTGAATCTCAAGTATTAATGAGGCTAGATTTACTTAGATTGCTTCGTGGCCAGTCAATCTTTCTTATTTTACCAATCTAAGTAGTCCTGTACCTCTAGGCCGATAATTTAATATTTACGGGAAATATTTTAAATCCTCTTATAGTTGGCTAAGCTCGACTCTTCCTTTATGCTATGATTTCCAACAAATTCATTGGAAGATAAGCATGGACATTGTTAACGAAGTGTTCTTTGAAAATGGTCGAAAATTTGCCTTCATCTGTGAGTCTCAGATTCCGACGTCCATATTTGTATTCAAAAGTCTATTATAATTCGATGTAATATTATTGTCACCAATATCTTACCTTGATTGTTTGTTTGTTAAAATTGAATGTCAAGGTTCATTTCGCTCTCAAAGTACCATTTTAGAACAAATTACATATTTATTTAACAATGTGTGAAAATGATGAATGCAACCTTTCATGAGGTTTGGTAGTGTTCGCATTTTATGGAAATAAAGCATGTTTGGAACATAGTTGAAACGTTAAACATAGCAATATTGAAAGCAACTGACCCAGAATCAATATGTGTATATTTCAGAATTTCTGATTTAGATACTTATCACTATCTGCTGTATACTATAACCGAAAAGAGTTTTTCAAACCATTTTCAAATAACTTAGATCGCCAGAGTCCTGACTGTAGTTAATACTGAGGGGAATAGTTTATCTATTCATCTCCAATAACACTGCTTACACGAGGAAGCTAATGCAAAAATAAATGTTTGTAATAATACATTTATTCAGGTTTTTCAAGGCCACAGGCCCATAGTACATAACATTTCGATAATATAATTACAAATGAAGTGATTCGTACAATTTCATGGCATGATATATATATTTTGACAAATTTAAATAGGTAAGGTTGTGATTTGAAGACATGAGTCTAACAAATGATTCCAATGACGGATTACTAAAATATTTATAATCTATATATTGCTTTCTTAATTCATTGAAAGCACAGCAGACAAGGATAAAATGGTACTCATTTTCCACATACTGGATGTTGAATCGAAGACAGTATCTACAGAGGCGATGTTCGACATCAATTCCCATTCGTCGTCCCATCTCGATCATAAGTTGGTGACAGCCACATCTGAATCTTGCTAAGGCTTGCTTCAATGGAAGAGAGTTGATTTCTGTTAGATATGATTCTGTATGCAGTAATGTTTTGAAGGTTGAGTAAGCTGCCAACTTTGAGTTTGATGATATCGAGGCGTGCCATCGCTGTACATTATAATCTGACACTCTTTGTTTGAATTCTGAAATGAAAATATCAATATGTCCAACATCTTGCATAATCCAGGCGTAACCAAATCCAAACTGGAATAATTTTTCTTTGATTTTTGTGGCCCAAGTAGATCTGTTAACATTGTCAAGTCCATACATCATGAGATAGGTTTGCTTAGGTAATCTGTTAAAATCCATGTTGATTAATTTGGCCCAATACTTAACACTTTTAGTTACATAAGTGACGTATAGTAGAGATCGTCCGCTTTCACCAAGCACTGCGTCATTGCTGGTTGTTAAGGGTAGTTCTAACATCCGTTTAATGAACTTTGTTTGAACTCTTTCAATTTGTTCTACTATCTCATATCCCCAAATTTCGGCTCCGTATGTGAGAATCGGTAGGACCATGCTGTCAAAAATCCTCATGGCAGTTGTGATCTGTAATCCACCGCACATGGAGTGTAGTCTGTAAATAAGTAAGCAAACCTTCTCCGCCTGTTGTGCTAACACCTGTCTTGATCTTGTATAAATGTTTATTAACAAAGAAAAGCAGCTGTAGGGGAAATGAATCCCCCCCCCTTCCCCCGAACCCCCCTGTTATGGAAAATTAGATTCCTGTCAAAATAAGGAGACAATCCTAGAAACACAACTTCTTGCATACATATGCATACTTGTGGGACTTAAGAAGGATTCACAACTTTAATCCAGTTTTATTCGATTCCATCTCAAAATATGTCCCTTTAGGGGTCTGAATGGATAACTTAATCAATCCATATAATAAATTGAGAGAGCTCTTCCATGACAAGGAGCATTTGAAAGAAACCAGTTGACAAATATCCTGCGCAATGGGTTGTTTTCTAGTAATTATCATTTGCATCAAGTTCTTCATGTCAATTAGTGACAGAGTTGCCAAAGATCTTAAGATTAAGAATTCGTTGACGGGAGAAACACTTTAATGTCATGGAACACAGAGAGTCTCTTGTTCGATGTGACAGTAATCAGTAAAAAGAGGCAATATTTCATTACAAAGTTTTAGGATTGCAACACAACTAAAATCATGGAGCGAACGAAAACTCATCTATAACTATTATTTCAAAAGGGGTTTATTGAGCACAAATCATATCAACTCCTCAAATCATGATTGATTTTGCTTTTATTTTCAATTTCAAGATTTGTTTCCTTCCTTCAAATTTAAATTCATAATCTAAAATAAATGATTTTCATAATTTGTTGTCCACACAGTTATAATCCATAAAGTCACAAGATGAGTACTGCAGTAGGCTCCAGAGCTTTATATATAGTATATGTCAGTTAAAATAATAACATCAGACAAGGATCAAAGCTTAAAAATATTACAATTATTTTCGTTGTTTAGTCAGTATATATGACAAAAATAGTTTGATATTGGTATTATAATATCACATTCTGTATCCGCCTTCGGCGAATATCAAACCTCTTTGGTTGTTATTGGGGTCTCGAGACAGAATGTGATTTGAAAATACCCACATAATATCATCTTTTTATCTTAACTTTCCATCCTTAATATGTCGAAAAGATTTAGTAGAGAAAATAAAATAAAAGAAGCTTTCAGCCGTGAATGCATAGATAATATTAAAATATCCTGTTTTTCTTCTCAGGGGTTTTATTTTTAACCAAAGTAACGTCTTTATGCTTTTTGGTATTCTTGACATCTGAGGGACTCGTAAAATATATTTGTAGAATGATTTATAATGTATGTTTTATTACTTTCTATATCTTTTCATAACCACCACTGGAAATGACAAGGATAATTTGTTTTCCCTCTCTGTAGGTAATGCTTCATCCGAAAAAGTGTTTCTATCTGATAAAGCTTTTATCTATATCTATTTAAATAACTTTTTAATTCAAGTGAATGCTCTGATCTTATTCTATCTTTTAAAAGGGACAACTTTAACGATGTAGTATTGCACAGTTGCACATTTTCAATTATCCTTTTCAAATTGGTTTAAAAAAACAAAATAATGTCTAATTTTTTTTAAAACTTAATACTTAAATAATTCATTCATTAAGAAACAAATCATAATCTTTTCAGAACTTAAGGCCTCTTACATTTATAAAGTCAAAACAGTTGTGTTGGAGTAATTTGATTTTGCCTTTCTTCCAAATTCAGGATTTGTTTTGAAATTAATACTCCCCTAAAAGTTCAAGTCAAAATTCATAAGAAATGATTGTCATTATGTGTTTGTCCACACATTTAAAACCAATCAATACCAGATCATGATTAAGGGACATCTCCACAAACGGTATCAACAGTTATAATTTGAAGCAAATATATAACAAATTAATGTTTGATAAAAACAGCAGCACTCACCTTATACACACATTAAACAAGATATGTATATCGCACTGAAATACAGACAAGAGAATCGATCTATAAACCTCCTCACCCTTAGATACCCCGCTAGGACCACTAGCGCCCCTACAATTATCTGCTTTTTGATATTTGTTCGTCTGAAGGAGAAACTACTTTCTCGCTAATCCATTCCTCAAACGAGGAAGACATGTATACATAACATGCTGTATTCATAACGTTTGGTTGCTAGAAAATCACTCAAAAACATCAATGCTTAGTAGAAACAATCAAATAGAAGTTATCGCTTCTGAAAAACCAACCTTATCCGATTATGTCAACCGGTTAATGTTAGTTATGACATCTATCCTGTTCTGCAATGTAAAAGTCGATTATAAAAAGGAACTAAAAGCTGATGAAGAAAAGATTGAGATAAATATATCATTTTGCTATACGGGTCATGCCAGCTCTCAAGTGTTTCAACAAATTTCATTTACCTCATTAACTGAAATTGTAACATCTTATGAAAGTTTTTATAGATAGTAAAATTAAGCACAATAGGATTCAATCCTAAAATCAAACCTTTTCTTTCAAGAAATTTAACTGCTTATGATATGATTCTGATAGAAAAACAGATACGAAATATTTCTTTACATAGTTCTTTTGACGTACAGGTAATACATGTCAACAGAAACTATAAATGAAATGTACAATGAAGATTAATTTCCAATTTGTGTCTAAAATTCATAGTCATATTTCACACAAAAGTTAATAGAAAATAAACAATTATATCCACAATGTATGTGTTTTCTTACTCTTATCTTGAGATTTTATGCTTCATTACTTCCTGTGAAGATAATCATACAAACAGAAACACTCTTTTCTGTATATCCAATCTCACGCCAGCTTTATTTGTCTGTAACTTGAAACGGAGAATGTTTTCCTACTCTGCATATAACCGGAGAATGACCATGATTACTTTCTGATTGTCTGCTAGATGTAACTTTTCGATTGTGATTAACAGTGATGAGATTTACGATAATTCGCGTCTCATTACAGTCAAGGGAATTTACAATTAATCTGACATTTGAAACAATTACATTTACATGACAACTTGTATAAGTACTTGTGTTTGCATAATTAGATTTATATGAATTGTTGACTACAATTCATGAACAAACATGTTGTTATCAGAGTTAAATGATTTGCATGTACATGTGAAGGGTACTGAAACCAGTACATGATGAATATCATAAACACAATCTTTACTGGCTTTCTAAAGGCCGCCTAAATATTTACTATGACTTAAAATATGACTTGAAACTACAAATAAGCTGTAAAAAGTATCAGATTGTGTAACATGTTTCCCTCCTTAAAAGGGGCAGTAGCACGTTTTTATGGGGAATATAACGTGATATCAGGAAAATGAAAATAAATGGTTCCGATTGAAGACACAGTATTTAAACAAAATGAAGCAGTAATAAATCAAATATATAATGTAAAGTTCAGCCCTGTGATTCCTTTTTCTTACACAAAATGAATTAAAGGTGTTCACACAAAAATCGCCGCAAATGGACTTTATGTGAATCTTTAGAATTTGTTCTCCATGGACAATAAGACCTGCCAATCGACTTTATGTGAATCTCAATCATTCTGACTATTGAGATTTTTGACACTGTCAAAATGATATATTTAGCATAAGCGTACTGTTGTCAGTGGAAAATATAAGATATAAAATTTTAAAAAAACTGATGGAAAGCTTCCTTTGCTCAATCGTTATGAATAAAGTAGAGCACCGAGCAGTAGTACCCAAAAGGTATCTTGTGAAATGTGAAATGTTTCCTTCTTCATTACAGTCAAATTCGATTATAATACTTTTGTTTTATTATTTTTTTGTTATTACCAGTATTCATCTAATACATACACGACTCCCTCTCACTCATGGTTTTCCATTTGTCTCAATGCGTTAAAATATATTCATCCCAACTTTAAGACATATTTTTTTTGGGTAAAGACAATCTCAATGCAATGTTTCATTCAAAATAAAAAAAACAAAATGTCGGTTCTAAAAAGGAGAAGCTTCTATTGCCAAATAAGTTGTCTCGTTTGTCTTGGGGACTGAAGTAAAAGCTGATTTCTAACCAAGGCTTAATTGTTGTGAGCCAATTATTTCAATAACAACGAAAAAGTAATGGTTCATATCCATAGTGATATTCAGTTTTAATAAGGTTGTTCTTTCCCTGATCTTGGTATAGAGTGAAATAACGTTTAACAATGTCAGATCCTATTCTGTGTCGATGATGAGTAATGGAAACGTTTTTAGACCAATTGACAACAAACATGTTTCCATTTGCTTCGTTGAACCCACTTTCTGATTAATAGGGGTTAGACAGGTTGATTTGCGAAATGTGAGAAAACATTCTTAATTGTCACCAATCCCTTGACACCATTGGTAGTCTAGACAACAGGATATTGACTAAGGCTCGAAAGTATTAACCGTGAAGTGCTGCAGTGAAGTGCTGCATCGTTATGTGACATTATTATGGGCAATACATCTACATGATTTATATCATGTTTCCGATTGACATAGGTTTATCTCATCGATGATGCCTTTTGAGTTTCCCCATGTCTAAAGAGATGACTTTGCCGGAGAATATATCTTATCAATAAGGAAATTTTCATTATTGATTGACTAATCCTAAATCGATTTTAAATTGCAAATAATTTGAATTAGAGACAACCTCAGACGTTATGTATATCCTTTAACGTTCTGATTAAGGTAATCAAGTTTCATGCCTTAAATTGATAAATAATGCATGATTGTAGTCTTGCCATGTGGAACTAATCAAATCAGTCAGTCTAATGGTTCTGACCACGTGTCAATTTAAATAGCGATCTTTATTTCTAATGTCGAGTTCATCTTGATTTCACTTATATTAAAATCAATATCATATCGGTATTGTTATTATCACTTTGCATTATGATACAATTATATGTATCTGCTAAACATTTATAATTAATTGTTTGATGACAATTTCCTTTGTATTGATTATTTAATGTAATAAATGATAAATTTCTAAATATAGATCCAAATTCAATTTCAAAAGAAAACTGAAGACTACAAAGGGTAAATTTTTTAAATCTTTTGGCTTTTAATAAATGTACCACTTGACAAAGGTTTAACATTGATTGATGTAATGTCATATTTACTAGAGCAAATTGCGTCAAAACAAGGGATCTAAAGGCAACTGCAGTGACTCACTCGGAAGAGCAATCTAAGGGGATAAGCAAAACTTTCAGATGCGATATGTAGCATATTTCTTTTTAGCTTATCTGATGCGTAAGGCCCGATTGGCTTGTGACATGGTGTTCGGCGTCTGTCCGTCCGTCTTTCCGTCCGTTCGTAAACTTTGTGCATTTTCGACTTCTTGTCCAAAAGCATAAAGCTGAAACCATGTGTACACTGACTTAAAACAATTAATGTGCCACTTGACAGCCTCTGGCATCCGAGTACCCGGCATTCTGGGTAAAAATGGATTAATAGGCTTGTATCAATGTTTTAATAACCGGAGTTCATCTCAAACCCATACTGCAAATTTTGATAATCCTTGATAGCAAAGTGCAAGTACTGTAATTTGTCGCTTTTGGATGATTATTAATTTTTTATTTGAGGGATGGAACACTTTTTAACTATGTATATATTGGTTAACAGTTGAAACATAATGTGCACAAAGGGTATGAGGAAATAAAGAAAAAATGATGATATCCAATTCAACATATATGCCATAATTCTTAACAGTGTTCTTAAAAAGGGAAGTTTATACAAGTATACGCTCTATGTTTTGTATTTCCGTAATTGCCAAAAACAGCATTAGAAGTATCTTGAAAAATGTACACTAAAACATTTGAGCCGAGTACTTGTACCTGTATATATTGCGTGTTAAATATTGGGTGTTATTATTTCTGTGTGAACTTTGGTAAAAACGTTTTCCTTTAAGTGAACTATAGGCAGATTCGATGTCAAAGCAATTTTGTTTGGATACATATCAAATTGCAGAAATTATCGTTTGAAGTCACTTTGACTGTTACAGTGAGGAATGAATAAGATTTCGGTTTCTGTATATACCAGGCACTAGCCAATTTTAGTCAGGCTTAAACAGTATAGCCGTGCAACAAATCTAGTTGTAATTCAAGTTTCTTTACAGTTGAAGCAAAAGGTATTTGAATAAATATATAAATGTGTTTTTAACACTTGAAATGGTTATATTTTATTAGTGAAGTATTGTTTTATTATTCAAAACATTTCAGAAAAGAAAAAGAAAACAATTCAAAATGTATGCTTCTCATTGAATGAAACCCCCCGAAAAGCATTTGGAGTTGTAATGTTAAAGACTTTTCAATATCTTTACCTACTGTTAAAACGGGCTTTATTATTCTTTTCCAACTTCCATTAAATACCATTGCTATACATATGTTCTAATTTGATTCAGAAGTAAAACGTAATTTTCTATGGAACGACAAGCTTTGCCCATTCGAGTTTCTTGACTGTTCGCGTGTTTGCCCTCATTACAGTGAGATTACATTAATCTGTCAATTGCTAAGTAGTCTTCCCATCTACACTACAGAACAATATCTACACAGTTTGTCGTAAATGGGTCTGAGAACACTTACTAAGGCGATCAATAAGTAATTAACCCTAAACAGTCTGAGAAAAGTTACAACACTAAAGAGGAAAATACAATCCAAGTAACTAATGGTTGTAGTCTTATTTTCCGTTTGTTGGCTTCTGATAGCTCAGAGATCACTTACTTATGAGGCCATTAGAAGTTTAACTCCGAAGGATACTCAGGATGTGTGGTTAAAAGAGCTTGCTACGCTCTACTTTCGATTAGTTTCATTTTGTATTTCACTCTTGAAATTGCTATCATTTTCTTATATGATATACCAACTCGGGAGTTGTAAGCACTTTTCCATGGCCAGAAATATAAAAATACGTCACTACTTTTCACGCTTGAAGATTAAGTATTTTATTTGCGATCCGCAACCTTCATGAAGGGTAAGAAATTAAAAACCTGTAAAATTGCAACTTTTTCGAAAATGTACTTTCAAATTTCACTGCTTAGCTTTATACATCAAATGTTAGGTTAATAAAATGTTTTCTTACCTTAATCACAAAGTATTTTTACAATTCTTGGGTCAAACACAACACAAGTATTTCTGTTTGTGGTGATGAAAATATTGATATTAAACACATGTCATCCTCATTAAAAACAACGGTCTGGATAGCAAAAAAAGGGCAAAGTTTGTGTATATTCTTCTTTCCTTGATTCATATAAAAAAGTGTCTATGCGTTTGGTTCGAAAAGAGCCACTCCCATAGGCAGGATGTTAACAAATCTAAAAAAAGCCGGAGAATCACTCCTATCATAAAACTATCCAGTACGTTTTAACTTGGATTTATGTTCTCTTGAAGGAAACTTTCTAGTGAATACAGAGACAACTACGAGATGTTAAGTGAGAATTGAATTTGACCTTGTCATTTGGAAACAAATGTTCTTTATGAAATATTGGCACACAAGTTCAACATTCGAAGGGAAACATGGATTTATTGCGGCAAGATACATGAAACGGTTTTAAAATATTGTCATATCCAGAGGTTCTTTTCGAGAATGAAACAAGCAATATATTAAAGTTAATTTGTCAATTATTATCAATTGTGCAATCAATGTGGGGTTGATTACATCCCTTTAAGCTCCTAGAGTGTAGGAGAACATAACCATGTGCCGACCTATGATCTGTACTATCCATGACGTCACTAACAGACAACGTTAGCGGTATCCGCCTTTATACAGTTAAAATCAACTTTTATGGTAATTCTTGATTCTCTGCTATGCCTTACTGCGTTACAAATGATGTAATGGAATACAGAAATGAAGGAACAATGGCTATATATAAAAGATGAATCTTCTATTCATTCATTAATATAAAGGTAGATGTTGCTAAGTTTTGTCAGCTTTCAAAGGAGATTCACGATATTTTGTTAGTCGCCTTTTGTGTGTTTGTCAATTAGTCAATGACCATCATACATTCTAGACAGTAATGAAACGTTTTTGTCACGATACTTAGAACCAGCACCAAGATTGTCATTTTGAGCAATTTTCGCAAAAATGTTTCACATTGCTCAATTAAATGTTTTAAACAAAATTGTTATGGTTTTAACTATTTAAATGCAAACTTAAATTACAAAATTGCAATTTCAGTATTTAATTATTTAATTAAACAATATTTCAATTGTAGTTCAAATTGTAACGTTTTTTACGACGTCAGTTAAGGTTAGCTTAACTTTGTGAATGCCCCAAAGCTTCAAGCTCTATCACTCAAGTGATGACACATTAATTCAAGTCACAGTATGATAAGACACATGAGGGTTGAATCCAGACAGCAGTCGGTCAAGTGAAAATGGTATAATGGTTTTGAAAGATGTACTGTCATTGAAATACATATATATACATGTACATGTTTATATGTATACTGACTGTGTTAATGAGTTATTTTCAAGACAAAGCATTTTAACTTAATGAAGCAGTAACAAATCAAATATATAATGTAAACTTCAGCCATGCGATTCCTTTTTCTTACACAAAATGAATTAAAGGTGTTCACACAATAATGGTCGCCAATTGACTCTTTGTGAATCTTTACAATTTGTGTAATGAAATTTTGACACCAATACAACCACTCTAGATTAACATACAATTATCAGTAAAAAATGAACATATAAAGTTTTCCAAAGAGTTGCTACTGCAAATATAAAGGAATATGGAGGTTAGTAGAGCTTCCTTTTGGTAGGCTGGCTAATAACTCGTTATAGGTTAAGAATGTCATTCCTGCTATTAAACTCCTGCCCCTTAAACGAAACTCCCAGTTTGGTAGCAGCGACCAAGGAACAGATCTTACAATAAATCGTTCACTGGCATCTGGGACTGTTATGAGTAGTGACCTTCAGCCAAAATTTCATCAGTAGTGTATTCAAATAAGCAATGTTGTCTACAACGACCTAGAGAGCAATATACACTTTAACGTATTAATGACCCGACTTCAGTACTGAACAATGGCTGATTAGTTTCCCGAAATACCTTAGCGAGAATAACCAAGATTTAAGACGTCTAACGAAACCTAGATATACTAATCACATTTTCCAATTAGAATCACTGAATGTCGGAAACTAGACTGTTTATGTATGGTATTTATCCTTTACCTTTCAGCCTTGTACGTCAACAACACCTTGTATTTCTTCATACAATCGTAAATCCATTTTGTAATGAAAAACGTTGTGTTTAAACAAAATATTCTTTAAAAATAACATCGGTCTTCATATAAGTTCATTATGAACCGGTTTCACAACATAGTCATCATCAGGGTAACTTATGCTAATGGTATAACTTTAACGCTATTAGAAAAGAAGGGCATGTTTCTAATGACTGTTAACTACCAGACAAGCGAATTATTCAATATGCTTAGGAAATTTGTTTACCACAACTTGTTAAATTGAAAGATACAATTATTTATCCAACATCTCTGCTTTATAGACATTTTAGACATACTCAAGATATTTATTCAAGTTACAGTTGATTGGGGAGGTTTTGAATTATTGAGAGGAATAGTTTAAGTACAGTTATGGAAAGAATCGATGGCTCTGAAGTGTGGTGGCCAGGTAGTGAAATATAACAAGATTTAAAAACGTTTGTCCTATCAGATCTCATGTGTAAAAAACACTAAGGCTGTACACTTATTTGAAATAACAATACTAGTATATCGCAATACAAAGTATGGAATACAATTTTTGCAGTGCTATCTTCATTGATCCAGATATCAAATCCAATAAATATTAGGTCAAATTTATTCAAATATCTTGTTTAAATGCACATGCTAAATAAAAAAATCAAATCTTTTGATGTGTCAGAATATATATTGGTCCTTTAGTAGAGATAACTTTTGAATAATTCATGATAATACATGCCACAAATTTACTTTGAATTATATATATTTGAGTAGTAGCCAAGATCTGAAATGCATTATTCAAAATATAATATGCTCAAACTTGCATTGGAAAAGTATAAGTTGATTGTAGAGTTCTTGCAATACATTGCAGATTATTTTCGCAAGATATTGAAATGCGAAATACAAAAAGTCCATTGGTTTATTTTTTTGCGAACACCTTAAATTCATTTTCTCTATGATAAAGGAAAAACAATGCTGAACTTTTTATGTATTTAAGTTAATACGTTTTCATTTAGTTTTAAAACATTCTTTCAATTTGAACTATTTATTTTCGATTCTCGTGAAATCACCTTATATTACCCCTACAAACGTGCTATTGTCACTGTAACAAGCGCTAAAGTTAACTATGACCACTTTTATTTACTTAATACTGTTAAATTAAGGCAAATATTGTTAGCATGAAAAAATAAATAATTTTTACCTAAATTTCCCCTTCAAATCAGCATTCGAAGTTGATAATAGTTTTTGAAGTGACAGATTAATTCCTCAAGCTTTTCACGAGATCTATAGTATCAAAACGTCCTTCTGACATGATGCTATGTTGTGGTGAATGTTAAAACCTATTCGGTCAAATGATAAAACTGTATAAATATAAAAATATAAAAATATTTATTACAATATTGTTCTCCTAATGTCTGTTGGAAAGCATTTACCTTTCCTAGTCGCACGTAGCACTGTTACTTCTGAAAATCAATTAGAACCGAAATCTGAAAAATGACTTTCGTGACTGACACTAAGTTCAAACTGTTATCACCTTGAATTAATAGTCAGAACCATATAATTTGGAAATGTGTTAGTTTGAACAATGTACGTACTGTTTCTTAAATTAGTATAGAAGGCTAAGTGGCCCTATCAGGACAATTGGAAAGTTTTTATGTAAATCAAGAGGTAAAATTAGTAAAATCAGAACTAAATTTATAAATTGAGATACTTATCTTTTTACTATTTAAAATAGAAAAACTGATAACTTAAATTCTACAATGAGTATTATCGAGTAAAAGGGGGATGTAAATGTGTAACCAAATGCTGCTGTCATGGATAGTTTTGAAGAACATTACTTTGTATCTGAGATATATTGAATCATAATAGAATCAGGTAAAATCAAGTAGAAGAAGTCGAAATAAACAAATTGACTCTCGCATACAATCAGATTATTAACTTATGTAACAACAACAAACCTTTTTTCCTGTTTCCAAATTATGAATTGACATTTGTGGCAAACATAAAACCTGAACAGGCAGCTAGATAAAACATTTCCTTATCCCCTTTCATTGAAGCAATTATAAATATCCTAAATTGAAACATAATATGAAATGGATCGACATCTTGTATCTATTCTTTTGACCAAAAGTTTTAAAATAATCCTTACACTGCAAGAATTTGAAAGGGGAAATAAATTTTCCAACAAATTGCACAAATTTGTCAAATGTAAAATCAGAAGATTAGTTTCTTACACATCAGTAACTCACAATCAACGTCAACTTGATGCTTTATCTTAGCCATGTTCCCTAATTAATCTCAAAACTTTTTCTCATCAGATAAATTCATTCTCCAGATTGACACATGCATCCGCCTCATAGCAAATACTTGAACATCATTAATGAATAAAAGCTCTTTAATTGTTCTTTTTATTGAACTCAATACACTTACCTTAACCGATAAAGCTTTGTTCATAGAAACAATAACAGATTAAGTTCAATCTAAAACATTTAACAATCAGAAAACCAATTTTTTTCAAACATGACTTCTCTGGGTGGCTGTCATATCTTAGTGTGTAACATAAACCTGACTCTTATAAAACATAAATAGGCAGAGAAACAAAAAAGAAACACTATGCTTTTTCAGACAATATATTGGATTCCTTTACATTGACCTTTTCTTTAAAATATAAAAACTGGTGATAGAATGGTAACTTATCACACTTCTTACACGCATTCACCAGAAGATGACATATCACACTGCTTCTCGAAACATATTGGATATAAACTCACGGGTAAAAGAAAGGTTTCACCTCAGTTGGTTTCGATTTTACAACGATTTGAAATATATATGACGCATTTGATTATAGAATCATCAACATTAATCATATCTACAATATTAAATATGAATTGATCGTTGATTGATTCATTGTTTGTTAAGATATCTTTGTTTAAAGAAGACCGGGGTAAAAAATGAAATTTACACCAACATGACCCCTACCATGTTAAAAAGGGTGTAAATGAGTGGAAAACAAGGTTTGTTTTGTGATATTTTAGTAACAGATAGCTTATATATCAATGGCCATTTGTTGTTTATTAAAATTAATTTTCAAAAATTTCAATTTTCCCCCCAAAAAATCAAACACGTCTAGAAGAATTCTTTGATTGATAACTAAAGTCTTGCACTGTTCTGTTTTTACGATTTTCTTTTGCCCGTGAGTTTAGCAGTTAAAACCTAAAATGCACATCTACACATTTGATTGTTTGTTAATGCCAAATTTCAATGATCTTGGGTAAGACAGTTTTGAAGTTATGCACCGGAAACGAACCGGGTATGGATATTCTCGCTGGAAGATGTTATAATAGTGCGTCTTAAATGCCTGCAAAGATGTGAAATCACGTGTCCATCTAGCAAATAGTCAGCATACAAGTAGTTATTCGTGATGACAGAAACGATGAGAAAACATGTTTTAAAAAAAACTACTTGCACTTTCGTTAGCGGAATGTGATGTACAAGATTTACAAATGTGTATCAAAAATGCTGAGGGGACCTCACATATGTGTTTATACAATAACACTGTTGCAGTTTTACAGATGGATCAGGCAGAAGCGCTTATAAAATGATGATACAAGGATGATTGAGAGAGATGTTCAGAAACTTAATTAATTATACAGCAATTATACATGAAATCATATATATGAACCAGGTGAACCTTATTGATTTCTCAACGTTTATGGAGCTACACTCTTTGATATCTATTAATCTCCGGAAGCAGTCGTTATATGGTCAGACATAATTCCTGATATTGTGTTTATGGTAATGGTTTTGTATTGGTTTGTGTATGAGGTTATATGCAACAAGTATTGCCACAAAATATGGCCCCTGCCCATAATATTGAATTCGTTTTTAAGTGTATACAATTTGATAGGCAGCATGCTCTCAATCCATATTACATATATATTACATACTCCAAACAGTGAGAAAAGTATATTGTCTCTTTTTTCGGGAGAGATAGGAAGACGAATGTGTGGCATCACCAGATCATTCTTTCTTGTTGAGATTATCAAGAGCTTCGTCAGATGTAATTCCTAAAAATTTATTATTTTTTTTATTGCAAAAAAATGTTTAAACTATTTGCCAGATTCCAAACAGTTTTCTGTAAAAAGAGTAACACAATTGCCTTGAGGCGATTTGTGTTTTAGAACCTTTTATCACCATGTCAAATGTTTTTTTTGTAATTTAGCACACAAGGGATTTTAACAAAAGCTTTCTATGGTTATTAATTATTTATGTTTGAATGTCTTAAAGCTTATGAGGTTTACAGGGACAGTTCTATCAGGGTGTGTTGTGGAAACTAAATTTACGAGTTCTTCCCTGTATATATTTATTATGATTTTATTTTAGAAGATGATTATTTCACACTTATTGTCATATATGTTAGTGATGATAACATTTTAGTTGTTCTTAATTCAACAATTTGACAAAGAATAGAATGCATCACTGCGTCCCTTTGATTTTTGTTTCCACAATTATTATTACCCCAATAGGACTGTTCATTTAAAGTGTACACCATTCAAAGAAAGTGAAGACATGCTTAATGTGGCTTAACCATTTCACATTAAATATCATGAAAACAAACCTATATATATCATGTGTATTGAGAATAAAATATGTTTAAACTATGTATGTCTTGAAAGGCCCTGTCACCAGAGAGTTTGAATATGTATTAGCTAAGGGTTTCTCCAAACTTAAATTTGGACTTTTGTATTATTCATTTTGCCTTAAACTCTCTGATGATCTCTTGATACAAAGGTCAAATTCCACAAATGTCATAAATTGGCCACGTTCTGTGACAACAAGTTATAATTATATCTTGGAATATTTTCAGTTATGAATTTCAAACGTGAATCTAAAAACTGAATCAAAATCTAAAACAGAAACTTTGTCTATTATGACTTAAACTAAGTTCTGAAAGTCATAATTGACAACAACAAAAAATACAACTCCTTACATTTATAAATCAGCATGACCTTTTCATATCAGACAATTTTTCTTCAAACTTCTTTAAAGATGTTCAGGGGATATCCTTATATGAATAAGTGGACGATCGTTATATATAGAGACTAATTAGTATTTTAGAACTAATATTCCCTTGTCGCTGTTCTTGCATGTACGTTATATGAAGAAATTACAGACTATACATGTTTACGAGTGCATATCTTATCTAAGGAGTGTATTTTTAGATATTGGCAAAACATAACTAGGAAATATCGATCTTTATAGGCTTTAGGTTGTGTGTATATGTCATGTTAATATCTCACACAAATATGTTACTTTCTTGAAACTGATCTTGAATAGACAGCTGACAGCTTCTAATATTTTCCATTACACCAGTTTCTGAATACCACATCCGATTGACATTGTCATTATTCTTTCACTAATGGAAGGCTAAATTGTATGTTATTTTTTAACAAAAAGCCTAACAATAATCCTACATTGATCGAGGCAAAGTTATATCGAATGGACAAGGAAGGTATATTAAAAGTGCAACAATTTGTCGTATTTGTAAAGCTAGATGACGATTAGCTTATTATTCCACATCAACATGATACTATCAAAGAAAGCAAACAGGGATGATTGAATGACCTATTAGCCTCATTCCCAATTAATCTCAAAATACCTTTAAAAACAAAACAATATTGTTGTGAGCGGCATATGTGCCCGTTTTTTTGCAAATAAATATGCACTGATGGATCATTAATTAATCGTTCAATTATTGTAACCGACACCAAAACATATGCAATATGTTTCATTTTCTTCTATCGACCAAATCCTATTTCTTCAATACAGGTATGGCTCTCCTGTCGTATTGAGTTGAATCAAACAAAACTTCATCAAAATTATAGATCATCCACCAGAAGTAGTACCCGAATTTAGCGAGGAAGTAGCTTGTATATATTTTACACACCAAATTATGGCATACTGTAGATGTAGTCAATTAAATTATGATTTATTTAGAACAGGTTTTGTCAGCGATCCCAGCTGTGCCTGTGGAATTCCATGTGAAAATCCCTTTAATTTTTTTGGATTGTCCATTATTTAAAGTTTTCCGTCGCATGTTATTTTGTAATATAGTAAATGTTACCTAAGGAAGAGTGCCCTTAGACAAGTTTAGTGCTTAATGGCAATACAGATCTATCAACTTGTGAAAACGAAGTCATATTTAAACATGTACATGTATATAGTATAGCAACAGATTTAAGTGAGCCTCTTATCCTTTTCTTCATTTCTCTGTATTTTTTGTATCATATTGTTTCATTCTGTTTGTATACAAATGTAAATGTGAACTGTAAAAACTGTGGATAGGTTGGACAACTTGTGTCATTTGAATGAAATATGTTTAACTCAAGGAATACACTAAAGCCTTTACAAAAGGTTTTAACATAGAAATTTTCTAAATTGACTGTGTAAGGGCCATGAGTTCACAAATGCCTTTCAATAGAGTAGAAAGAATCATAAGTAGTAATTTTATTTAAAAGCGATCAATTATTTTAATAATGTTTTCATCTGAAATTTATATTTTACTTCGTGCAAGTTTGACAATAAAATTACATTTCAACGTTTCTGAGAAGGTGCAGCCACGTCGAAAATCAATGACAATAGAATTCAATGTTTCTTCTTTTGAACCTCAAATCGATAAAAACTTTGGTACCTTCAAATACTCAAAGTTTTTGTATAACCCATCAAACGTGTGTTGTGAGTGGACTTATACAAAGTAGATAAGGGAACATATCTTTCAAATATGACATACAGACATAAATGGTCATTGGCCGGTGTATTTTACGAGGTTTGCTTCACTTGACAAACTTGATTTGGAAACCTATCCTGTCAAAATGTCTTACTAAAATTTTCGTTTATTTTCATTTATTTCATTTATGTTCAGTGATTTAAAAAAATTATCCTTGAAACTTAGTAGGAGCCTTATAAGTCAGAACCAATTTAAGAATGATACATGTATCATTTAAACTGTTTCACAAAGTCTTTTGTTGAACAGAAAAAAGAAAACACAAATACTGTGTCAGCAATATATCACATTATTGAACTTATTATCATAACCATTATGTTTTACTCCATTCTCAACTCTCACAAAATGTAATAAATATGATTCGTCATAGGTTTAGGAATCACCATTTTGTCATGAAGAAATACGCAAGTGAATTAGTGGTTTGGAAAACATTTTTGTATTTCGTTTTCTGTAAACATCCTTTTTTCCATAACTGATTAAAAAAACTAGACATCTGTGTTTGGTTTTATCTCACTATCTCACAACCATCTTACTGATACATTTGATGGCTTTGTTTATTTTTGGAAAGACTTGAGTAAACTAGAAAATTATAATAATTTATTATTTAGTCATTTGTTCTTTATATTTAAGTATAAGTAGGCTATAAATTAGATGTGTTTTTTTATGATTTTTCTGTATGATTTTTAATCCTTATATGATAGTTTATGATTTAAGATTTATAGTCTTCGTACCTTCAGAAACTAATTCTACTTAAACAGCTTCATTTCTCAAAAATTAAAGTATTCATTTATTTATTTATTTGGACTAATAAACGCCTCTAAAATTGAGGATTAATATTTGATCAAAACAGCTAAACATATTCATTTTTTCATAAGAAACAGGATGTGGTAAATTTCTGAAAGAAGATGTTTATAAACGTAATGCAGAAAGTATGAATTGTCTATGTTCTTAGCCATATTTGGCAAAACTAAATTCGATATGATATTTCATATCTGTTCTGGTTAAATATCTTTCAGATCATAAATAAAGATGGATGACAAAGTTATACAGCATTTATGAATCGTGGTTGACATATAATTTTTCCAAAAGCTTCGATTTTGGTATTCTTTGAAATGTATGAATAATTTTTCTTCAAAAGCATTTGAAAACACACTAAATACTCAGTCAATTTAGAACCGTTACGTCGGTTGATATCGATTTATACTTATATGTATAGATACAGATACTTTTCATCATATTAATTCCTTTGATCTATTGTGTCAAACGCCTGTTGTATTATCTGATAATGGCATCATAATAATAATCAAAAGGACAATAATCTCGTTTTCATATTTTAACTGTGTTTCTATGTTTAGGCTTTGCAAATGGTAAATGACTACTAGTAACATATAGTGATTTTTGTTATTATTTTCTTACACGACTAAAATTTAAACAATAACATTTCTTAAACATCAATTCATGCTTTTATAATACTTTTGTGTCAAGTATTGGAAGATACTTCCAAGCTTCAACTTAACGTCATTTCATAGTTTATTCTGTGCCACATTAGGAGTGATGCACAATTTGTCTCTGGTCCATGAACATCATATTCAGTTGAGGAGAGAAAACGCTTAATTTGGTCTTATGTAATTGAATTCAATTACAAAACAGATGAGGTTACTTGGTGTAATCATTCAAATGGAATACTTGCTTAATCGAAAATCAACTCTGATAAACTCATTATTCAATCACGGTTGAGGTAATAATCATATGCTGATGAAACTATTTCATTGTGTACAAGAATATCACATGTGGCACTTTGAGGAAAATCGCTTAATAACAATGATCAGATTTAAATGACCTCATCAGCAGTTTGCCTGGTCGTAGTTTCACTAATGTTGTTAATTGACATAAAGTGACAAGATACAAGAATAACTTTCATGTGTGTACATAAACCATTGCAGGTTGATGTTTAACATGTAATAAAGATTAGCATTTTTGTTTTTGTGTTTGAAAGAGTTCAACAAAAGGACATATGATCACTGTCACATTTCTGATCGCTGACGTTCAAATAGATCTTTAGATCTTTATTATAGTCTTTCCATATTATTTTATATATCAAAAATAAATGGTGACTGGAAATTCACCCTTCCCCCCCCCCCCCCCCCCCCCCCAAATAACATTGCTGCTTATGCACGTGGCACAGAACTTTTATTATATTGGCCATCTCCTACATCATGAAAATACAAACAAACATAACACGTATCTTAAATAAAGATGCGCAGCCTTGTTCCAGCATTTCACCTCGTTCTCACCATACGGAAAATATGTTGGTATATTTGACGTGTCTATGTCTGTATGCAAAATCAAGGACCATGTCTGCTGATGGTTGACTGATGCCAATGCTATCTCTAAGGGAAGTCATTGATGTTACACAGTCAGACAGAGAGAATATCTTATTTGAGTCTCACCTTGCACATCTATTATACATATAAAATTTTCATAAAATATCCTTCTTGCGTTATGAGATGTTTTTAAAGACAAAAGCATTTGTCAATAGATATGACATTGTAAGACAAAGGTATACTAAAAAATAGGTGAAATAGATCCTACAATTTACTTGTGGGGATATACACGCCGTGTATCTAAAATATCCTTGCAAGTTTTGTCAGTATGAAAAACAAAGATGAGTTGGCTAAAATGTGACAGAACTTTTCACTTTCAGATAAACATAAAAAGGTATGATATAATTACATTTGTTTAAAAGTGAGTATGCATGTGCCTATGTACACCATAGGTTTGCATCTTTATATGTATACAAGCAGTAGTGTAACTTTGGCAGGTGTAATCATGCATGTATCTTTTCACAACCCAATGGGACACTTACCGCTATCTTTTTACAAAATGCTTATGTCATATGTGACGCCAGGATTGTTAGATAAAGTTTATATCTTTTCAGTGATCTTTTAAAGTTTTCAGGTCTGATTCAACAACTTGTAAACATTTTCAAATGTTGGACACACCTTTCTGTTAAAGAACAAGCATCAGTGTAAATCGTATATAAAGACTGAAAAAGCTGAAACCTGAAACTCAAAGGATAACTGGTTATTATGACGTTAAGTTGAAATTATCCTGGTTCTTGATTGGCAATATGTTGGGTTTGTAAAAGGTACCTTTAACCAAACTTTAACATGTTTTATCATAGGGAAAGAATATGTTGTTTCTTTCGTATTTTAGTTGAAATATATGTCCACCAATACATACTAATTCTTGTGATTTAAGTATTTTTTTATTATCGAAATAGCATATTGATAAATATCTCACACGATTTAACACTGACAGGCGCGGTTAATTTTGTTAATAATGGCATGAATATATGTCATATCAATAACTCTTATCGCAAATACCAAACCATTATTGTATGAAAGGTTTGATAAACTGTCAATTAATGTCACACATATTGGACCACAGACTTCAATTACTATATGAATACATGATCCTTTTAATGACAATATAATTAGTCGTATGAGTGACAGGGTTAATAGGATTAAATGTCCCCATTGATGTCCTTCAGAAAATAGATATATGGGCCGTTCAACGATTATCCAGAAGGATGTGTAGAGTATAAAATGGTAAAATATTCGAAATCAAACACAATCTCTCTCGCAATGATTAAGCAATGCATAAGATAGGTTTCGTCTTTCCGAAACACTAACAATATTTATAAAATCAATCTTGGTACATATAACTCTTGTTCGGCAATTTGTTATACAATACTCTCCTTCCCACCCTTATCAAGAACGTTGCATTAACCTAGATAGATTGCGGCCCTCGAGTGTACAATGCTTGTCTCAAATGTGTCACTTCGAATTTTTCTCTCAGTAAACTCTGTTCAGGACACTTTTTCGTTTTCAAAGTAAAATCATAGTTGTCACTGTCAAATAATTGATTCCTTGTAATGTTAGACCGTTTCCATAAAAGGATTTTACGTCATGTGTCATCAGAAAAAATACTAGACAAATGAGAAGCATGCCAGATTCATCTGAATGCAAGTCATATAGATATATCCCAGGGGTCGAAAAAGGATATCACGTGCGGGTACTCGAGTTTTGATGTCATTCCCAAAACGATTTTCAATTTATTAAGGTTTGAGTAACAATCATGTGCACAAAACATTCTTAAGTGTGAAGTTTGCATTCGTTTACACTGACAGGAAATGAAATAGATATGTAGAAAAATAACTGCTTCAAAAACAAAACTTTAAGCCAATGTGATATCAAATTGACAAATGGTTTTTCACAGTGCCTGTCATTGTCAATTGCAGAACGAAAAATAGTTCAAAATCATCAGTTATAGCGTAAAAGGGACAACATCATCTTTTTAGGGGGAATGTCAGGTGATGTCAGGAAAAATAAAAACTAATGGTTCAAATTCAAAGACAATGTATTTAAAAAAAACTCAGTGAGGCAGTAATAAACCAAATATATAATGTAACGTTCAGCCACGATATTCCTTTTAAATGTGATTACAACTCAAATATACTTTACGTGAATCCTAATAATTTGTTCTGTGACTATCGATGATTGGTTTGTGTAATGAGATTTTTGCATTAACATACATTTATCAGTGAAAATTTGAAAACCATGCTACTGTCCCATTTAAACGGATAAGTTCGATGATCTGCAAACCTTAGATATTTGTATTATAATACACATTAGGTATCAGGAGGCACAAGGATATGATTGTCAATTTACAATTGAACAATTGAGGCAAGCAGTATTAGGAAACGATGAACTGTGCTCAGTCTTAAGTCTCCACTGCTGACAACTGTAATCTGTAACTCAATATAAATTCTTCACATCTATTAAAATCGTCCCGTAGAAGATTAACGTTGTGTAATTAATTCAAAAGCCTCGTCATTGAAAATGTTTTTACAGGAATAATGATTCTCAGATGTGTTACAGATTCAGATGTAGAACAAATGGTGGCGCATTGAAAAACACTTTAATATTTTAAGTCAATGTTTATAAATCAATTTTTCATCAAAGATGTAATTTATAATTTTTTAAATTATTTAGTTCATTGAATTATTTCGACATTTAGTTAAATTAATTATGTGTAAAATGCAATGCTGCTAAAGATAATACTGTACTAGGCGGATACTATTTTGATTTTGATTACTATTTAGAGTTGATGTTATTGTAATGAAACCAGTGTCTTTTTATGTTCAACACTACCACTTTCCAAACACAAATGTGTTCTCTGTCCATTGGCAATTTGCATCTATGTTTTAATGTGTTGCATCGGCAATAAAAATGCACTGAAGTATCAAAAAGATAAACACAATAACATATGCAGCTGAGCATAATCTGTCTTGTCTTGACAAGAAGAAACCAACAGCAAATGTCTATGAATAGTTTTCAAGTATGGCTGATTAACTTATTGTACCATATTCTATTCACTCATATTTTCTTTGAAATCCTCCATTCATTTTTCTTTTATGTAAAACAGTTTTCAAAAGATAAACCTTTTATTTCCATAGTCGACTGAAAGGTGTCATATATCATGTAAAACTACATGGGGTCATTTAAGAATAAACACCATAAGGTTGAAAGAGCCACTCTGTAATTTTTATCATTATATCTTTTTGCTTTGATACGAATGTTAATGTCATAAATCAGTATATAAATGCAAAAATATCCCACATTGATCTCAAAATGGCACACATAGGAAAGATGCTTACTTTCAATGAAAATTTAGAAATGGAGGAATGGTTGAATCTAAAGAAAATATAAGTCATTAGAATATGATACAGTACGTAAAGTAAGAAAAATCAACACGTCCAATTTGCATGGATACTTTAAATAGTAGTTATATAACCAATGGAACAGTATCAACTCAAACATTTGTTTGCCATTATGGAACGTACGTTTAGATCAAATAACACTATTGATAAAGTTTGTCATAAGCACTTTAAAGGAGCAGTTCCAGGTTTTTTTTTGAAAATTTCATATCTTAAATTTTTTACTGGTAATTGTACGTAAATGCTAAATGTATTGTTTTAATAGTGTCAAAATCTCATAATGCAAACCAATTATATATAGTCCACAGAGAACAAATAGTAAAGATTCGTTCAAAGTCCATTTGAGACCATTTTTGTGTGAACAACTTTAATTCATTTTGTGTAGGAAAAAGGAATCGCATGGCTGAACTTATCAATATTTATTTGATCTATTGCTGCTTTATTTAGATGAAATACATTGTCTTTCAATTAGAACCATTTATTTTCATTTTCCTAGCAACAGCTTATAGACCCCCTTAAACCGTCCTACTGTCCCTTTAAGGGAACAGACTAGCGTAGCTTGACTGAATTTGGTCAGTGAGTTTACTAATTCCTTTTATTGATAAAGCTAATTATCTAGCAAAAACACGTGATTGTTTTTCTTTCGTGAGATCTCTGTAATTCCTCCTGCCTATTATCAAAGAAGATTCGATCTTCATGAAAGAGTGATAATTGCAAATAAGTTTTTAACTATTTGAAAGTGTGACAATTGATTTAGATCTGTTAAGTTATAAAAATGCTGGGGCGATTACAAAAAGTGTAACGAACAAGATTCCTACAGAATGTTGAAGTGCATACAGACCCTTGCAGAATTAGTTACCTGAAAACCGCGGTCTGATTGCAGTCTGATCGCGATCAACTGCATTCAGATTGCAGT
This sequence comes from Steromphala cineraria, assembly GCA_916613615.1. Classification (NCBI taxonomy): domain Eukaryota; kingdom Metazoa; phylum Mollusca; class Gastropoda; order Trochida; family Trochidae; genus Steromphala; species Steromphala cineraria. Next base: position 47,944,195 of record OU744733.1, read on the forward strand.
TTGATCGCGGTCAACCGCGGTCTGACTGCAATCTGATCGCGGTCAACCGCGGTCTGACTGCAATCTGATCGCGGTCAACTGCAATCAGATTGCAGTTTGATCGCGGTCAACCGCGGTCTGATTGCAATCTGATCGCGATCAACCGTGATCAGATTGCGGTCAAACTGCGGTCGATCCGATCAGGGGTTGAGAGTGATTGTAGACATTGTCTGCATGTCGGCAGTACAGCAGAAGTTTAATCATAATAGATTGAGAAACTCAAATCTGCCGTATTCGGTCCAAATTGATTTTACTTCCTGATTTGTTATTTGTTATTCAAACTTTAACAACGCATACTATTCCTTTGTTCAGATACTTCATGTCTACCTTCTACACTGTCGTAAAACGTATAGCGATTTTTTGCACTGGTTAAAAAATGAAATAATATCCTTTTGCATAAAGTGTAATTTGAATGTACCTTGCTACGACTTTTTGTAGCGTAAGTTATGAACATCGTTAACTCATCATTACTTGTATTCCTCATTCATACAGGAGAGATATATCACGTTATGGTGTTATGAAAGCCCTTTGACTTCTCTGTAGTTTGTGGGTGTTGAAATTTTAAGACGCCGAATGAAATCGTGAAAATCTCCATGCCAATACACGTCATAACGTTATACACAAGTTTTAATGACAAATATAAATTGTTAAAGAATTCGTGATATCATATTTGATTTTGTTGAATTTTGGAGGCAATAGGAAGAAGGAATAATTACTGATCATTATATTCTCGTTTTTTTGACAACACTGGGTAATTTAGACAGGACACAATGGGAGAAAGTGGTATTATTGGTGTATGACTGTCATTTTCAAATATTTTTTCAAAACTGTACATTTTAATTCTTTGTGTGCACGATCTTTTTTTTAATACATTTGGCGGAAATAAAGATGGCTTATCAATCATCGTGACAATCTCACATGCCAGTATGGTAAGGCATAACTGAAACGGTACAACCAGTAGCAGTAGTAATATAAAATGTTTTCATCAAATCAAGTCTAATGGTCTATTTTCAAGGTATAACTGAAATAGAACAAGAACACATATGTAATGTTGATTATCTGTGATCAGTTTTGCCGATATATGTGCATTAATTTATATGCGAATTGAGAATTTTGAGAATTTCACCTTCCGGGCCGCATACCTTTAATGAGAAGAGACAACCTCTATGTAGATTTTGTAATTCTGTCATGAATGTAAATATTACAGTGTTTATTTTTTCACGGGTAAGTTTATAATTATGACAACACCCGATAGAAACAGTCACAGAAAAGTTTATGAATTAATTTGTATGTACAATAGCGACTTCTGACCGATGGTGTCATATACCGCATTGATTTTTCAAAAACGTTCATCTTTTACAGGTTTAACAAGTAGTTTATTGGTCGAGTCATTCAGTGTTGCTGCCAAATTACCAGTTATCAGTATGTCAAAAGTCTTGTAAAATGGTTCAGGTTCATACACTTGGGATCAACAATTTAAGTGGGATCAACCATTTAAGTACGCGGATTAAAAATCGGCAAAAATCTTGTCGATCCCACGTGAATGTCACTTCCACTTATCGAGAATAATGCAGAGGAATATATGGATGACAACTTCTTTGGTAATTGAATGCAAAGTTTACAAGAATCTGTGTTGAAAAGCCGCATGCAATGAACAAAGAAGTTGTCATCCATATATTCCTCTGCATTGCTGTCATTCCAACTTATATCATGCCTCTCAAAGAAGTTAATCGAGAACAGTCGATTGGCTTAGAAGGATTAACGCATGGATAATCCCGATCCTCATGAAAACAATTGTCGACAGTAACTTGAGTTACGAGTTAAAACGAGACGTTTTACTTATTTACCATTAGCTGAAAGAGTATTATGTCTTATATTTGTTTTTACGCTGTTAAAGTTGAGTACCATGTTCTATTGTCCACAGTATACATACCATAGACAAGAGATTTTATCTATTAATGTGGACACTTGTCAAGATTTTGTGCCTTTTAACCTAGCTTTATAATGTTCAGTCCAGAGTTTTTATGTATTGTTGCCAAAAGCTGCAGATTTTTTTCAGAAAAAGGAAAATCTTTTCTATGTTAGGTTAAATATATTTCATAGTAAATTTTGTTGTATTTATATTTCATATGTCGTAGTCTCTAATAACCCTCATATCAACGTTTGGCTCATATGTTTTTGTTTTTAGCAAAATATATATATATGTAATTCATAAGATGCTAATACTGTTTTAATTTGTTTTATCTATGTGTAAATGTTCTATGTAACCCAGCACGTGACTTATTTTCTCTCTCTCTCTCTGATGATCGGCCCTGTTCGTTTCATTCAAGGACATTTGAACTTGATTTGGAGAACTCAGCAGCTTCATATCGTTTACTTTAGGGTGGGAGATTGCCCCTATTTTCCTCTTTATTGTGTATTGCTTTGCCTACATACCTGATACAAAGGCCGCCGCCATTACTTCGGTAATTAACCCTTGACCCGCTTTACTACCCAACATCTCGCTGTCCTACCGTCTCGCTCTAGGAGACAAATTACCACAAGAAAGGACTTCCGGTTATGTAAAGGGCCATAAAGTCCCTATTGTTTCACGAAGATAAAAGAATCGAAGTATAGTATGTTTTAAGGTGTGATGTGTCATTTTGCTGCATTGATTTAATTGGGGAGGGAGAGGAGAACACTGTTAAACATCAATTATTCAGTGTCGCCTACAGCTCGGCTGTACAATCTGAACGCACGTACATCTGTAGATTCAAAGTCGGAAACATCAAAGTCCTATTCAGCGATCAAAGCGGTATATCACATACCCATTTCATATCAACGCCGGTGACCGGATTGGTGGTATTTATTGTCTGATATTGCTAAAGAGGTTATGTAATGTATTTTTTCCAGGAATGATAGATCGTTATCGCCAGTACCGTTATCTATGGGAATGAGCGGTTTTAGAGCGCAGCCGAAATTACCAGGCGAACACTTTGAAAACTCATTAGAGCGTGACCAGGCCTGTCGCCACTTGCGTATCTACCATAATGTCCGGAGATAAACCCCCTTAAAACCTAAACCATTTATGTGTTAAATTCTGATTTATAAAAATGGCAGAAGCAAGTACATTAACATCTAAGAAATACGCTGAACTCGAACTTTATAAAACGGTGAGCCAATTTTGTTTGCGGATTCGCTTTGATGGATGTGACTGTACCATTATGCGGAATGTGATGATCCCAAATATAACATTGTTGCATTTTCAATACGAATCGAAACCTTATATATCATAAATATATCAATCACTGGTAACAATAATGTATGTTTAATTATTCTATTCTTGACATGTGTTGTAAAAATACGGATATTGATCATTACTTACTATAGATTATTCACTGTTGTGTCTATATTTTTCATAAAAATAAAGATATCATAATAAATAACATTTAACCGTCCACACTTTTCCTTTCCATTCATATCACCATGGTAAAATTATCCACCGTCTAATTGCTCTTTAGAATTAATCTTTATTTTACAGTAAACTCACAAAAATGTAACATTATTTAGGTAATCTTTTTTAGAAAATATTCGGTTTGGTCACTGAAAATATAAACAATTTGTTATTTGTCACCGTCAGAAATAACAGTCAGTGTATGTTATGTAAGATTCAGCAAACAACAGACCATCAGATTATCACTTTAAACAGACATGTCTAGCCACAACGGTGCCAATATAACAAGGAAATTTCATCAAGATGAAGCCTTGTTGCGTCATTTATAGGGTTTTGAAATATACAATGCGACATGTTTATACAATAAAAAATAGCTTGAATAAACTATTATTGAGCCGTCGGATATCTATGCTTTCGGAAAAAATAAAACTTGAATTTATTTTGTAACTATTTGTATGTAAAATGAACGATGAAAAGGGTGTCATTACACGTTGAAACGGTAGTACCCCAAAACCCCTACAACCCATTTCCCCTACAGCCTACAGAAACTACTCCCCTTCTCCTACGTCATAGAAGGTAGATACGCTCGTGACACGCTTCAGTGACCACAGATTCTGTTCGCCGCGGCTAATTAGGCAGTGTATTTAAAAACCTGTATTTAGGCAGGTTACCGTCGTTCTTTCGAAAATTCAAAGTTGAATCTAATTCAAATTGCAAGCCCCTTTTCATGAATCCCCAAAGTGGCTATAGACCATTTTAGTCATCCTTAACGATAAGAACTGATGAGGGATACGCATTCCTAATCAATGATAAAGGTGATATATCACATGATCATTTTATGTTGCCGCCGGTGACCAGTTTGTCGGTATGTATTGAGTGACTGGGCAAAAAGGTTTTACTGAACACTTCTCATATTTGATAAACTAAATCAAAAATGTCATCTATGATGTTGAAAGAGATTATCATAATACGTTAGACATATATGATAGTAAGAATATGACATTAACGACTTATCTATTATTATATTTTTTTTTTGCATTAAATTACAAACTATCCACTGAAAAAAGATATAAATAATGTAATAATGAATTTTGATATAAAAAAGCACGAGTCTGATATCTAATAATTCCTAAATTTGATAATAATGATGTTTCTGAATAACATGAACCCGTAATGTAGCATAGCGACACAAACAGTGGTATATTAAAATTCAGTTATTGAAACAGTGTCAATTGTTCAATAGCAGCATTTACAGGAAATTAATACAGCCAAATGTTAATTCATGACATATTTACATTCAATCATTTCTTATGTTTTCCCGAAATGTTCACTAGAATTCCAACCAATCCCGATGTTATGTAACTACGAGACGAGTGACACATGAATAAACTCGTCGGTCTGTCACTTCTAAGTAAATCCTGATTCACCGAGGGAGCTAGCTAATCACCGAGACATACACATGTACACCTGTTGTATGTACACGTTGTCAGACAAACAGACAGACAGAATATTTGTGTTTACACAACCAATCTATCAGCACGAATAATTACCACCTGCAGTCGTTTTTTAGATTGTTATATTATTGTGCCAACATCCCAATCTCCCGGAAACACTAAGTCTTCATCTCGAAAATGAAAGGAAACTCTTTTGAAAGTTCTAATAACCACAAACATATTTTTTTCTATTTCTTTGGAATATATGAAAGTCTGATTACAATATTGTATAGTGCGTCAAAGGTCGCTACTCAAATATGTTCAGTTAGTCGCATACCGTTTCGTCGAATTTGTAGTTTTAGGATAGAAAAATCCATTCGACGGATCGGTACTGTAGCCTACTTCATTTGTTAACTTAGATTCTCCCAGTGTCTCTTGCTCGTCAAACTTCGAATGATAATCACAAAATCACCCAAGCGTTATTCGACGGTACAGAATCAGTTTTGAAAATTCGACGGATCAGGCTGTAATTGTTCAGTTTGGTAATGAAAGCCACTTTTGATGGGTCGCTTAGACTTGTCTGGCCACAAACCAGTGAATGCATGACTACACACGCCCCCTTTTTGGAACAGAATCAGCCTAGTTATCTATACATCTATCGTAACAATACCACAGAAAAAAACATAATAAATAACGATTTTCAGAAAATGATTCCACTCAGTTAGATAAATCATTTTACGATGTAACACTACTAAGCATTTGGTGTAAAAGAGATATCAATGGTAATCAAACAATTATTTAGGCGGTATATCAGGTGAATCAATGATGCGTTACTTTCTATGTTTATTGTGTCACAACCGCGCAAGTTTTATGGCCCCTAACCCAGGTGGGTTTTTCACAGCCGATAAGTACGCTGTCTTAGTGAAAGGCCAATTAAAGGAGTTTATTTGACAAATTAACAAAAATCAAGTTCCTTTTTTATTTTTTGAAAAATCGAGAAGTGGTACAGTCGAGGTTAGTGTATGTTTAACTTAACGATTGACATGTAAAGTTCATTTACGGTAAATAATATGCTCACATGGCAATTTAAAGCACAATTTTCTTACTGAAATAAAGGGATCTTACGAAAAGATAAATACGTGTTAACAATTGCTAAATAAATAGAGATTATTACCCGAGGAAGTGTGTCATATGAATTTTACGAAACGAGTGTGAATTTTTGTATTACCCGAGCGAGAGCGAGGGTTATACACAAATTTGCACGAGTTTCGTAAAAGTCATATGACACACTTCCGAGGGTAATAATTTCTTTATTACCGATTCTATTCCATTTTATCATCTTAAAAATATCCAAGAAACGGGCCGCTTCCCTTGCGAAGGCCGACTACGATGACGCCACGAACAATGGTGTTATGAGGCGAAAAAAGACGAAAAAATACGGGAACTCGCGCTACAACAATCGTTGCTAGGTAAAAATGATATGTGCACTAGTGCTCATATTGAAAATACGTCACCACTTATTTCCAACCGTATGGGTAATAATACTCTGTTTCAATAAAAATAGTTCTAAAACGAATGCACAATGTTCGGTTACGTCATGTGAGCCGATTTCCCTTCGAGCGGCCACATTGTATTCCATAATGTTCACACATTAAAATGGCCGCACGAATGTTCAAGTTCAAGGGATCTGACTGATATGGCGAAACACAGTGTGTTATAAACATCCAACAAGCAGGTTAATTTCGAATATGGTATAACTACTTGGTCACTAATTCATCAAAACGTTTAGACACCTTTGAATGAGGCACCATTTTGACAATAAAAATAATCGACACACACAAATATTCCAGTGCACATATTGTATTATGTATTTGTATTATGTGTTATGATAGTGTGAGACAAGAAGAATTGCTAGCGTATCTCATTCCTACAGTTTAGTATTTATTTCAACGCCGCTTCAATTCATATTTCTCAAATCTGGATGAAAAACAAATATCAAACTCAATGAATATACTGTATAATTTTCTGCCATATATTTTATGTAGCGTATGAAACTTTCTGTTGTTCTGTTAGTGAACATCACTCATTATTATTTTTGCAAATATATATTGGAACCGCCTTAGCATAACTTGTTGGCCAAACCGATTCATTTATCTTTAATGAAATGAATATGTTTAAACCAAATCAATGAAATCAAAAATAAAAAGAACAATAGAATGTGTTTAAAACATCAAATCAGTGAATACATTATGAAAAGTGTCATGTTGTTGGGTATGCCAAATGAGGAAGAGGGCTGCAGCTCTAAATTAAATTTGTGTCGAAGATACGTTTTGGCAGTGGTTCAAACCAAGTATCGATTGTAATATTGTAATGATTAGTACCAGGATCAGCACCTACATATAATCGACCGAAATATTTGTAATAACTTGAGGGAATTGGATACCAACTCAAAGGTGTATACACGTGAACTGAATGTAATTGAAAAATTAGTTCATTGTCCATTGTTATCTGAAAACCAGTATAGTATGACTAAATATTGGTGTAAACTTTTCGCGTGTGATTATGATATTTTACGTATTTGTTATGAGTATCTGTAAAAGAAGTTGAAAATTTAACCTGTTCAGATTCCCACGTTTCAGGTTAAACGTATACTGTTATTGTCATTAATTTCATTTAAGTATGATTATAGATTGAATAGATTATTCATCAGTGTTAAAACAATAGGCTTTCTTATACAATCATCCATTGTAAGAAAATAAATTATAAAGTTTCACATAAAGACCATTGGCGGTCATTTTTGTATGAACAATTTTAACTCATTCTGTGTAAGAAAACAAGAATCCAATGGCTGAACTTTACAAAATATATTTAATTCATTACTGCTTCATTCAGTTAAAAAAATTGTCTTTCAATTGGAACCATTTATTTTCATTTTCCTGACATCAGCTTATATTCCTTCAAAAAACGTACTACTGTCCTTTTAAAATATCCTTTATATGTTCATTCCAGAATACGATTTGTCAAACCTTACGCAATTTTTTAAATACTATAATGTTTATTAAAATCACGCCTCACAACACATAACCTAGTCTTATTCAATTCGAATTGAGTAAAAGAAAATTACTGATAATCACTTCTGGCCGTAACAAGTGAAACGGTTATACCGATGTTGCATATAACTACTACATGTATAGTTTTTACAATTAACATGTTTTATTTGGTCATAAAACATATGACTTTTCCATACATATGTAAATCAACCATAACATTGTTTATGCGTTTTCAAATTATAACTGGCGACAAACATACCTGTACAAATTGACTGTCCTCTTTATATCAACTGATGGGCTTTATAGATCAAATTTTCCTTCTTTCAATGATTCTGAATTGACCACGGTCAAACGCGGTCAGAATGCAATCCGACTGCATTCTGATCGCGGTCAACTGCAATCAGATTGCAGTTTGATCGCGGTCAACCGCAGTCTGACTGCAATCTGATCGCGGTCAACCGCGGTCCGACTGCAGTTTGATCGCGGTCAACTGCAATCAGATTGCAGTTTGATCGCGGTAGGTACCGGTAAAGATATCTGCAACCGTCTGTATCTCAATTGCCCAAAAACCATGAAGAGAGTTGAAGAAAACATATCGAGAAATCAGAAACATACAACATATATGTACAAACATATCCAAACTATGAAAGATAATTTCACCAAACGTTTGACATCTTATAGGCGACCCTAATAATGATTTCATAAGGCAGCCCTATTAATGGTATTCTTACACATGACAATGAAAACTATTTTACATTACATGTTTCAGACATGTGTACTATTTGTTTCAAAAATACCAAAAGATGTTGATGATTGAAGGATGCCGTTTAATCAAACATGAGGTCGAATGTAAAAACAAAAAACTTGGAAAAATAAATATCAATGAGTCAATCTGAGTTTATCTTTGTTTGTCCAAATGGTTAATTTTTAAATTACTTACCGCATCTTTGCTATCATGTAGATTGTCCACAACGCCCGACCTGAAACAATAACTACATGATATCGCAATTTCATTCAACTGGTGAAGCGCAACGCTATGATGTTGAATGATGTTGCTATCACAATGTTTTTCACAATACTATTTGACTACAAAAAAAAACATGTTACAAACTCACTTTTGTTGAAATTAATATTGACCGATAAAGATATTTTTAAAACATAGAATTTGAATGAAACAATGTTTTTCTGATGCCTTCAAATATCAAATGAATTAAATCAAAACTTGACATTCAAACACTTTATCACTTTAAAAACATGAAATGTATCATATTCCTTTTACAAAGAGAAACATGTCCAGATATGTACATAATGTATTGTTCTATCATACAAATATATTGTTCCCTTTTAGAATTTTCGAGTATTTTACGTTAGCAAAGAATAGGGTTGAGCGTGACTAATGTACAAGTTTATTGCCATCATGCAGGTTCAGTAAACAGCATCTTTTATACCTTCCAAATTATTGCAAAATTTAACTTACAATATCGTCCTCTTTTAGGGATGTTCAAATGTATTTATCATTTGAATTGATACATTTACATGTATGTCTTTATGACAAAGGCAAACGTGAGATTGAGTAAATGACGAGCATATTTGAGACTCGAACACGTAAAAAATGAAAGTATTGTGGTAAATATGTCGTTATTATCTGAACTTGGGAAAGGTGGTTAAGAAAAAATAACTTGAATGAAAGTGAGAGATTCTTTACATGTCTTACAGTGGGAAAATGTCGATAAATGGCCCCAGGCGATAACTAGTTTCCAGTCAATACATACAAACCTTTCTTATAAAAAATATTCTCGAAAATTCAAAGACTGGTTATAAAAATCAAATTAATCATCACTTTTGTCTGACATCTGTTATAGGACATCTTGCCATTAATGAGATTCCAAACTTCCCGAGTTGATGGAGTCACTTTGAATATATTTTTTGCTTTGAAATTCAGATTTGACTTATCTAAATCTACTATGTTCCTTGATGACCTATCATATCTCCTTTTGAGACGTTTTGACATCCAATATGTCTTGTTTTTAGACCAACAAAATACAGACCAGTTAATCATGTTTGTAATATTCAATAAGATTGACTTGAACATCCAAAATTTGGTTGGTTTTGGCAGAAACAATGGAGACAGGAGGAATATAGTAAAGAAGATTGACATATGCCACTACAATTCAATTCATGAAGTGACTAAGAGGCGTATTTTACTTGTTTGTACTACGAGTTGTTTCAATCTGATTCCTAAATTCATTTGTAAAGATTCTACTGCCAAACTGTCAAATTAACATTCTTGTGACATATCTTGTGCGTATTCAGAAATCTTTACAAATTCATGAATATTCAATTAAATGGTTTTCAGAATTACTGTCAAGGCAATGTGAACATCATTTATCATGTTTCATTTGTTCAAAATCCCCCATTTAATTTCTACATAACACAATAAAGCAGGAATGGTAGAAAGAAATTACAAAGACAGGCTAAACAATGTAGATAAGCAATGAACATGTGGTCTCTGAGAGGCCTTACACTTCTAGGCAGAATTACTGTCTTAAAAAGTTTAATACTACCATCACTTAATCATTTATTCGCATCACTAGCGAACCCCAAATTTGAAACGATTGCCGTTTTGCAAAAGAACTGTTTCTCCTTTATATGGAAAGGCAAATCTGATAAAATAAAAGGGAGTTTGTTAACAAAATCTTATCAAGAAGGTGGTCTAAAGGTTCCAGCAATATGAGAAACAATTAAAGCACAGAAGATATCATGGATGAGATGATTGTATGCACAGAATTCCAAGTTAAGTAATCTGTTGTTTACCTCAAAACCAGTTGGAAAACTGAACCCAATAGTAATGGGACCATCATATCTTAAGACACAGTATATCGATAAACTAATCAGTCCGGTTTGGAAAGACGTATTTGGCGCCTGGTCTGATTTACAAGAAAATTGTAGATAGGATAATAACTTTTTTAGTAGACAGTACATTCGGGCAAATGATAACATCACAATAGGAAATCAACCTGTAATATTGTACAATCAAACATCAAATTTATAAATGATTTCATAACAGAAAATGATACATTTCTATCTTATAATCTTTAGTATTTATAACCTGCATTCTTCATTTACCCCTGTTTGAATAGCCTTTTAAATAAGCCCGTCTTGTCTTCAGTATTTGTTATTTGTTATCCTAAGTGTTGTAATATTTAATATTTATCTTTATATTCATTTATATTTTAACTTAAGTGCTTTAATTACATTATAATTCCTCGTTGTATCTACATTATCTTATCATCTACACTAAAGTATTTTAGAGTCAAGAACATGCCTTTGATGATGAATGTTGTATATTATGTGTTTTCCGTATTTAATGATGTGTGTTCATTGTATTGCTCTGTCTGTTACATGTAAAACAAATTCCCTTCAGGGTAATAAAGTATTATTATTATTATTATTATTATTATTAATGATTTTGTCAAACAATATGGAGTTAAAACAAATTTTGTAGAATATGCAGGTCTGATATCCTCCTTGAAAACTTCAAAAAAAAAGGAATTTGATCAATATTAGTGAACAATCAGATTTGGCTTTCATGCCCCCAAACTAAGAAATATTATTCAAGGTTGCCAAAGGATGTAGTACATTTTATAACAAACTTCAATACAGTGACACTGCGGATCATAAATTGCCTTAACAACGTAATTTGGAAAACGATTTAAATTCATAGTTCAGTTTCAATCAATTGAAAGCGTATAATACTATACCTTTTCGGACAAACAATAGTGTAAAACATAGATGGTTTCAATATTGTATACTTCATAGAATTCTTACAACAAACAAATATCTCTTTACTTAAGGAAATTAACATAATGATAACAAAACAAAATCTAAAACTATTCAATTGAAACTATTCAAATTGTAATCATTGATAAGTGCTTATATCTAAATCATACAATATATAAAATTACCTGTAACTTAAGCATTACAAATAACCAAGAATACATACAATACTATTTATCACCATACCAATAAGATGTTATTATTTTCAAACGATTACGCAGCTTAAATTGTCATTTAATATATGAAATCCATAAAATGATATTTTATAGACTAACCTTATTATACTAAAAAGACATGTAACAAAGCTACACTGAAATTAACAAGCCAACCGCACGTGCACGGCACGGACCGTCGTGACCCAAGCAAGACACCCGCGCTTCATACCAAGCATAATACAATCAAACCACAACGAAGTCTCTCTCACTGCAGCCTCAGGATTACACATACACCGGACAGCAAACCTGAATATGAAGGTAAACTTTTACCTTTTTACTAACAGTCTCACTGCTTTAAGCTCCCTTTCTGTTCTTTCATCTGAAAACTCACTAAACTTTCTCCATACACCAATGCGTATTTTAAACATCAGTTCATGCATAACAAGACAGATCAAATATCCACCATAATGCAAGATACACTAAAAATTCTATCACTAAACTGTCAGGGCCTGAATGATAAACGAAAGCGCACAGATGTTTTTCGCCATCTAAAAAGCAAAAACGCAAACATTTGTTGTATTCAAGATACACATTTTACAAAAGAATTGGAAGGTAAAATAAAAGACGAGTGGGGATCCAAATATTGCTTCTTCAGCTCTTTTAAAAGCAATGCCAGAGGGACAGCCATACTTATAAACGACAACTTTGACTTCGCAATTGAAGAATTTAGAAATGATAAAAATGGAAATTATATCGCATTAAAAATGAAAATCATGAATCACACACTTACTTTAATAACAATATATGGACCAAACACCGACACACCAGAAATTTACCGTGAAATCATATCATTAATTACTGATTTACAATCAGATCGCTTTTCTATATGTGGCGACTGGAACTTTGTTCAAGATCCCAAATTAGACTACTTTAACTATAAAAAAATCAACAATGCAAAAGCGAGAGAAACCTGGCTTGAATTTATGGAAGAAAATGATTTAATAGATCCGTGGAGAGAACAAAATTTAGAAAGTCAAAGGTACACATGGAGACAGAAAACTCCAGTCAAACAGGCAAGACTTGATTATTTTATCGTATCCAAAAATCTTGAGAGTTCAATTCATAACACCGGTATAAATGCAGCGTACAGATCTGATCATTCTATCGTTTGGATTGAATTAAAAATGAGCGAAATTGAAAGAGGTAAAAGCTATTGGAAATTCAACAATTCTTTACTTTATGATAAAACATATGTAGATGAAACCAAAGTTCTAATCAATGAAACTAAAGAACAATATAAATCATACATAGATGAAACAGGAAAATATGTCTTCAAGATAAATGATCAGCTGTTCTTTGAAACTCTATTGTTGATGATTAGAGGACATACAATAAGATATTCATCATTCAAGAAAAAGGAAACACTAAAATTAAAACAAACGCTTGAAAAAAGAATAGATAACATCGAATTAGAAATAGACCGATCAAATGACATAGACACTAAAACGGAACTACAAGAAAACTTAAATGAGGTAAATAAGGAGTTAGAGCTGATAAATAAAAATGAAATAGATGGTATTCTGTTAAGATCTAAAGCAAAATGGAAGGAGGAAGGAGAAAAACCAACTCAATTTTTCTTATCTTTAGAAAACAGAAACTTTTTGAACAAAGCAATATACAAACTTGAAAACAAACAAAAAGACACTCTTACGAAAAAAGATGATTTGATAAACGAAACTAGATCATTTTATCAAAATCTATACCAACGAAAGGCATGTGAAAAAGCAAACTAAAACGAACTGTTCAAAGACACTTATGTACCAAAACTATCAAACGAAGAAGAGGCGAATCTAGAAGGAAAATTGGAATATAAAGAAGTATTAAATACCATTAAAAAAATTAAAAATGAAAAAAGCCCGGGCTCGTCAGGATTTATTGTTGAGTTTTACAAATTCTTTTGGTCAAATATTCATGAATATTTAATCAGATCATTAAATCTAGCATACGAGAAAGGAGAATTGTCTTTGACTCAAAAGCAAGGAGTTATAACCTGTTTTCCAAAAAAAGGTAAACCCAAACACTTGCTTCATAGTTGGAGGCCAATTTCATTACTAAATGTAGCTTATAAGATTGGTTCATCGGCGATTGCAAACAGAATAAAAACCATCCTGCCCTCTATTATAAATGAAGATCAAAAGGGATTTATGTCGAAAAGATATATTGGTGAATGTACGCGCCTCATTTATGATATTATTGACTACACCGATTACATGAATATACCCGGAATTCTGCTTCTTATTGATTTCGAAAAGGCTTTTGATTCTGTGGATTGGAATTTCATTGAAGAAGTTCTTAATTTCTTTAACTTTGGAGCATCTATTACGAGATGGATAAAGACATTTTATAACAACATTCAATCTTGCGTTGTAGTAAATGGTTTCCTTTCAAATTATTTCGACATCTCCAGAGGATGTAGACAAGGTGACCCAATATCTCCATATATTTTTCTTCTGTGTGCAGATATTTTGGCTATAATGATCAGAAATAATGATAAAATTAAAGGGATCACCATAGGAGACACTGAATACCTTATTTCACAATATGCTGATGACACGTCACTTATACTAGATGGCAGCGAAAAATGCCTACAGGCGACGTTAAAAACTCTAAGCCAATACGCCTCCTTCTCAGGCCTAAATATAAACGTAAGTAAAACGCAGGTATTATGGATAGGTTCAGAAAAGAATTCAAAAAGAAAACTTTGTACAAATTGGAATCTTGATTGGAAAAATGACTCATTTACATTGTTAGGTATTATATTTACTCACAATCTTGCAGAAATGGTGGAATACAACTATAAAGATAAACTAAAGACTCTAAAGATATCTATGAAACAGTGGTTAGCAAGAAATCTTACTCCCTTAGGTAGAAATACTGTACTAAAAAGCCTACTTTTGCCACAACTAAACCACTTATTTGCAGCTTTACCGAACCCGAACGACCAAATGATAAAAGAAATAGAACAGCTTTGCTATAAGTTTATATGGAAAAATAAACCCGACAAAGTAAGCCGAGCCACTATTACTAAGAACTATGAACAAGGGGGTATAAGAGTCCCAGATATACCAAGCCTTATTCGATCACAAAAGATATCATGGATTAAGAGAATAGCCAACACCGAATCAAAAATAAAGAAATTATCACAAACAAATATGCAGTGCGACATCGACAGCTTTATACAGACAAGCGAACAAAACATTCTAAGAACAGTCATAACACCACAAACAAATCCTTTTTGGAAAGACACTTTAAAGTCATGGGGTAAATTTATAACCAAAAAGGCAGAAAATGCTAAAAATGCTTCAGATGTTTTATCACAACCTTTATGGCTGAATAACAATATCAAAATAGATGGACAACCAATCAATTACAAGCATTACTCAAGTAAAGGAATAACTTACATCAATGATATGTTTGATAATAATGGTAATTTTCTAGATGTTGAAGAAATGAAAAAACTATTCAAATGCAAAACTCATTTTCTAGAATATCAAGGAATAATCGAATCTATCAAATTTTATTGTAAGTCTATAAATGTACATATTGAAAAGAAACTTCAACTACCAATTTTACCATATCTATTACAAAACATAGTTGGAGAACCAAAGGGTTTCAGAGAAATCTATGATATACTCATAGCCGATAACAATCCAAAACCGTTGAAATATCGAAAAAAATGGCAAAAAGAATTAAACGAAACCACTGATGATAAAACATGGGGAACTATAGAAAAAAACACATTTAAGTCTTATAACAGTGTACAACACTCTTGGTTCCAATATAGTATAATACATAGGTTTCTGCCAACAAATGACCTACTGTCAAAAATGAAATATAAAGAATCTAATGCCTGTACTTTTTGCCAATCCGAGAAAGAATCGATTTTGCATTTATTTTATGAATGTAAACTCGTCAAACCTATTTGGGAAAAAATAGAAAAATGGATTTTTGATAAAACAGGAACCGATGTCAAATTCTCGAAGAAAAACATCATTTGAGGTTATTGTGAAAAAGAGAAATTATGTCATTAATTTGATAATTACTGTCTGTAAATACACTATACATAAAATGAAGCTACAGGAAAAGATTCCAAACTTTAAATATGTAAAAGAAGATATTAAGACAGCATATTACATTGACCGCTTTAACTCCTATTCAAAGTGCAATTATGAATGCTTTCTCAAATTCTGGTCAGTTTGTCATAACCTTTTTTGATACCATTTTACACACTTGTATACTCAAATGTATCTATCCGATCACACATTTGCTTGTTTATCAAACCTTTTTGTTAATGCAATGTTGTTATGTACTGAATTGACTTTGTGATTTGTATTGTATGGAGTTTCAAAAAAAAAAAATAAAAAAAAAAAAAAAATAATATCTCTTTACATATAAGATCATTGAATCACCACATTGTACATTCTGTAAGATTGAAATAGAATCAGTTATTCACCTTATATACGAATGCAAATTTGTAAAAAAGTTGTGGCAAGATTTACTCAAATAGATTGAAGAGAAAACAGGTACCCTTTTGAATTTAAATGTTGAAACAATCATTCTTGTATTCACAGAGAGAAGAAACGATGTTCTAAATTTAATTTTTTTATTAACAAAAGAGTATATCTATTCTAGAAAACTAGCAAACATACTACCTACATTACCAGGTTTGAAACCTATATTGAACTATAATTATCAATTACATAAATCAAATACTAACACGGAATGTAACTATGATAAATTTATAACATTTTGGTCATCTTGCACCAACTTGTTTATTTAACTTGATTATGTTTATCTGGTCTGTTTATATATGACATTAATTTGTATGTAAATTCTGTACCCTGCCCAAAAAGAAATAAAGTGAAAAAAAAAATCTACATATGTGTACTCAATAAAAGAACCATAAAATATTGGTTATGTTGGCTTGTACAAAGCTAAAACTGCATGCTGCCATAAGAGAGTGATAGAGTAAAATAGACCATGAAGCTGAAACGAACTGGATACGTTTGTTCAAAGAATGCTTGTATTGCTTGAAACAGTTTCTTGCAACTGGTAACATGGGGTTTCTCTCTAGTGAGTCATTCGCATTTCATGCTACAGTACCTTAGATCCTTGAAAAATCCCAAAACAAGCAGCCATTATAACCTTAAGCTGGTTTGAAAGATATTGGCCATCGCATACCATTTGTATGGGATAAATCTAGTTAGAATGATTATTCCTTTAGGCCAAAACATTCTGATTAAATAAAACACTAATAATAGTTATTATTTATCTCTAAACTGATGGGTATTAGGAAAGAACCTTTTTGTATCAAATGTTGGAATAATGCCTAGTCAGAAAACTTTTAGCCATAATCCTTGAACCACAGTCTAATATAAATCATAATCCCACAGATTATACTGAAAAGGGTTCCGGATGTCAATGGTGAAAGTGCAGACAAGCAATCTTTAATTGTTAAAATAAAAAGGCATTTCATTTTCAACACTCACAGCAATAACAAATATTTTCCAACTTTGACCTTTTTCATCGACATATCTAATGTGACACTACTGGACAATTATATTTATTAAAGCAAGAATGTACAATGTGTTTATTAATTGTCTCAAACAGTTACAATGTAAGACTGCTGCTAATGGCTGAACTATTGCCCAAGCGACGTTCAGCACTAACTCGCCCACTCACTACAATGTAAGTTTTTGTATTTAGCATTAAAGCTTTAAGCATATTGAATAATTCCAAGGGTTTGTCATTTTTATCTGCAGAAGAGAACTGTTCTACACGCAGTAAGTTTTCGGTGCAATTCTACACTGAATTGAAGTGCAGCACCACCTTCGTCCAGAAGATGCTTGCAGGTTTTACCGCAGAAGCGTTAACGACTTCCTCCCTGCAATAACACAAGCAGTCGTGAAATAACTGTAGGCTACTCTTGAGGGCGGTGTTAATTCCCAAATCACCTCACTTCAATTTTAAATACATGTCTATATCTTCATCTATTCTATGTATTTATATTTTATTTTGAGAGAGTCATCCAAATAGAACTAAACATACTTTGGGGTCTTATTTTGTTGCAATATATCACATTCTGCTTGATGGAGACATATGATACTCCATTGAATATTATGATTAAGATATTTGTAAGTAAATAATATGCCCTTTGCTGGAAAGATGTGCATAAGGATTGGTAGCCTGTACTGGGATTATCAATGTGAATTCCAAAGAAGAAATCATGATTATATGTTGATGCACTAGATTTGACTACCAGATTCCATAAATTGTTGTAAGATTAACCACTTAACCACATTTGACTTGCTAAGCTTGGAAACTGATCACAGGCTGGTTATCTTAATAAATGTTACAGGGTTTGATTTATGCTATATGTCCGAAAACATGTTCACTGGTGCACTATGGGTGATGAGATATTTGGAATCATTGTAAAATTATACCTTTTACATGTTGATTAATGTCATGTCTAATAAGTGTGACATTTATCTATAACATTTATGATATTTCACTCATTGTTTTTGGATAGAAAAGTATATTGTATGGAGTTACAATCGGGAATAAAGAAATCATCTGTTTACAACCACTAACAGTAATAGAGAACTTGATGTTGAACAAAACTAACATAAACTGCAAGGCAAAAGAAAGTACACACCACAGTTTCTTTAGATTTACTTTATAGCTGAGAGACAAGTGACGTATTTGATTATGGCAATTTAAAATAACACATATTTGCAATACTTTGAGTGAAATAATTGGTGTCGTGTTAAATATTTTGTTAAATGTAAATCTGGGTAAGAAACAGAATGTACACTATCATATCATTTAACAGAGTTTTCAATATGTGAAAAAAGAGCACGATTAAGAATATGTCTTCCATGTTGATGAACATTTGGGTTTTATCAACACTATTTTTTGAAAAAAATTCATTAACATAAATTTGTATATCAATTTGTATATTTGAAAATAAACCCCTTTAAAATATTCTTCAGATAATTATTTAACTCTTGTTCTGTTCAGTTTTTACATACGACAAATTCAACTAAAGTATTTACTTTCAGTTAATAACCATTTTCTCAACAGAACCATCCTCATTCTGAAACAATGTTGTCTTTTAAAGTCTGCTGGTACAGTTAGTACAGTTATCTTTTTATATGTGATGTTGTGTTGGCCTCAATGATTAAGGAACCAAGCAGAATAAACGGTGGGATATTGCATATAAAAGCATCATGTAGCTTATTTAATTGCAAGGTGTTAAAAAATGTCAACTGATGATGTGTGTAAATGTTGACATTGCATTCCCCTCAACGAAGCAATTCCCCTGTTTACACACTGAGGCAGATTTGGTCATGGTCGAATAGCTAGTAATTATGGAACATCAGAACGTCATCCTGATTCATCTGACTAGTGACATTTTTTAACTCAATTAAAATCTTCAGGTACATTAAACAGATGCATACTGCATCTTTAATGAACTTCTACATATGTGTTTCTATCTGATGTACAAACTAAAGCATTACGAATTGATATCATGAACTATTTTCTTGCGAGTTTCAAAAGCAAAATACTAAAATCTCAATTTCTAAAATTTCAAATGTATAAATGATATTCCATATCTTTAGTTTTAATTTCAAATCTAAATAAGCATGTTATGAGAAAACTGATAATGACAAGAAATGTTTGAAAGAAGACAACAGATTACATAAAAAAAAGGCCTTTTGAAAAAAAAGATTTTTCATTTTGTCGATATGAAATGGTAATCATCTACAATTAATTATCATTATCATGAGCAATTCGTTTGAAAAGACGTTTCAGGTTCGTAAATGTACACGTATTATTCATATAAAGTTATCTTTGTTTCCCGTTTTCACGAGTTTTAACAGTGAAAAATTAAATGACAGTTGTGTTCAATTTCCTGTGTTAATTCCGAAGGTAATGAGATTCCTGTCTGCCTTTTCTCCACTCACACTAAGACACAATACATAGATTATAAGTTTCACAATAACCATTCATTTCATCAATTTGTTCAACCATTGTCATCATGTAATAAATTAAACCTACCTTTTACACTACTTTAGTTGAAATCACTTATTTTGAATCGTTAATTTTAAAATATCATGTTCTATCGGCCCACGCCCTCTAAAAACGTGAATGACTTTCCTAAATTCTCTAACTAAATATGTATTTTTTAAATGCAATGATTATAAAACCAAATATTGAACTGTTAGAACACAGATGAACATGATTAACACGAATATGATAATCCGAAGTAATAATAATAGTCCATTTATATAGCGCATACATCCATGCACATTGCATGCTCAAAGCGCTGAGTGACATATCACCCCTGGTCAACGAGTACAGAACACTCCCCAAGGAGAATACAACCGGTCGCCTGTCAGGCGCTCGAGGTTCAAATTCAGACTACCATCGTATCTCAGGTACCCAATTACTGCTGGGTGGACAGAGGTACGCTTCGAACTAAGTCACTTACCCAGGGTGACACACAAGTTTCTAATCTCATGTCTCAGTGTGGGGCAGGGAATCAACCCTTCAAACTCTCAGATTATCCAGCAACGGGTTACCCACACATTTTTAAGTATCATATTCAACAAGTTGCATGATGAGTGTCTATACCCTGTCTATTGAAAAATTGCAATTCTAAAGTGAATATATGAGATAAGTATTTACACAACATTATCTTAATATTACACGATTTGACCATTTCATAAACTTTTACCAAACGTTTTCTCTACACATAATTTTACGCTTTCCTCTCCCTGTCTTCTGCCCCAAGCTATCTCACGACACAACACATGTACAATTACCTGCAACAGTAGGAGTCATGCACATCGCATCTTCGTTCAATGCAGGTTAAGGAGAGTGCTTCATTTATTCCAAAGTAATTAAACTCTATTCTGAAAAGTAAGTTAACTCAATAACCACACAGATCACGAAGTTGCATTTAATCAGTCGAACAGAATTTTCCATGAATAAAAAATCCATTCCAATAAAATATCTATTTTCTTAATATAAACGCATTAAGTGAAAATAACCTGGGACATTTTAAAGATTGAATCACTGACTCTATTCACTAAGTACAGACCACATTCTTAAAGTTACCTGATGATTAGATTCTAAAGTCAACATTAGATTAAACCGTCACATTACCACTAATGTTAAATTCATGATCATTTGGAAGGAAAACACAGATAGTATTTTTCGGCATTCGTGGAACGTTTAAAGTAATGTTCAGATAGCCAGGAAGGGACATTTCAAAGAATGAATCACGTAACCGAATAGAAGCACTTTTAACTTAACCTGGTTATAAATTCATCATAACTTCTATCCAACAACGTCACATTACGATTGATGTAATTTTTTTCAAAAGAAACTGATACCACTTCAAAGAGATGACATTTCAGCTCTCGTAATTTTAACACTTACTAACGCTGTTATGATTTCATAAAATCGACTTATCTTTGAAATTGATTTAGATGAAATGTCTGTTCTTTTTTTAACTTTTACATTTAAAAACTTACAGAAAATGGAAATATCATGATGGCAAATTTCATTTTAAGAAAAATTGAGTAATAATTCATAATTCAACAGGAACATATATATATGTATATGGAGTATACACATGTCCAATAAAGATAGGAAAGGAGTTTTAATTACCCAGGTTTGGTAGATATTACAAAGATTAAATGCTTTGTCAATTGTAATTGTTTTACTTGAAAAAAAATCGTAATTCTAACGTGAACTAACGCTGTATGATTTCTAAAATTTGTCTAATAATTAAAATTGAATTAGATTAACTGTTCTATCAATTGTCTTATTTTTTTTATTAAATGTTCACATCTAAAGACTTTTAAAACATTAAAATATGATGCCAATGTTCAAGAATAAAAGGGTAATGTTAAATACTTTATGAGGAACATATTCTAAACGATGCATGTTTATAAAAGATATGAAAGGAGTTATAATTTGGTGGATATTAATTTCAGTGAATGTAACATAACATCATATTAAACTAAAAAACAGAAGATGAAAAATTATTGGTACAAAAAAGATATTAAACATAGACATAAATATACATTGTACAAAACGTGTTGATTCCCCAAATAAAAGTTTGGTCATTTCGGCACATACCAAACCACCGTTAATGTTGTTTGTACCCATGAATCTGCTATATAATAGGTTTGATTTTATCATATTTTTCTAAGGATATTATTCATCAAAACGCGACAAGCAGCACTCTCCACGATTTCCAAAATTTGGGTTGTAATCAATTTCTGTTATAAAAACATTGTTGCAATCCGTTTAAGCCATTGTTACCCAGAATGCATAATGCTAGAATGTCAGAGGCTGTCACGTGGCAGACCAGGCATCACCTTCGTGAGAGAGGATAGATCATTGCTAAGAGGTACTTTTCGCTTCCAGTACAACCCTAAAACGCCAATGGCTTTCATTTGTAAAATAATGCTTAAACTGGTTGGTGATAAACAAATAAACCTAGTCCCTGTGCCGCGCCTTTAAACGTTTTATGTTAAGAAAAATTACAAATGTTATTTGTCATGTTAATAACACTATTATTGTATTGTTTCAACGTCATCCTATCTAATATGTAATAATTCATCTTTTGCCACCACGTGTGTATTCTCTACTGTAAATCGCAGCTGTTCTCCCTTTTGAATAAAATATATTCTTAATAGTTTAATGAAATGTTTTTAATTCGCTCATTATGATATTCAAAGAGTCATTTCAGTTTTAGTTTGTATGTGATGGAAGATATAGTAAGCGTATTTAAAGGCAGTTAACAGAGCATTATTGAGTATTGGTACAAAAAAATAATGCTAAGTTTACTTTGACTAGTAACGTCATTTTGCACATAAAAACAGTAGGTCGGTTTTAATTGCAACAACTTAAACGTATATCTTAGAGAATACAATTAAGATATAAATAAAATGTCTTTAAATTTCCTCGGTAAACAGAACATGAGTTTCAATAAATCAAATACCATGACTTACCGTGATGGCAATCAACAAGCAAAGCTGCATATGATGATTATGCAGTTATTCAAATCAAGAGAATGACCTAAAGTGATGTTTCTGCGGGGATTTATGATAAAAAGCTTCTTATCTTTTCCAAGAAAGCAATAACTGGAACTTTATGTTTATAAACCAAAGGGGTTGCAATTGACAGTATTGTGTTCTTGCATATTCCACCTCTAAATTATCTTCATGTCACTAAAATGTATGTCAAGGGCGGGTCTTGTACTTTATTTCTGGCCATATCTGTCTCCTGAGGTATCATTTGCTAAACTTCAAAAGAAACATTTACGTGAACTGAAATGAAATTGGAAATAGAAAACATTTTATCAATTTATAAAATGATGTCAAAATATAGCTTTAAGCTATTCGAATGTGTAACATTTATAAGTCGACATGACAATACAAAAACAAAATTCAATATCCAGAAATACGTCTACAAGTCATAAAATTCAGCACATTGGAAAGGTTAATTCTATATATATGTGGTGGCTATTATGAATTAGGAGATATCTGACTACGAAGATGGATTTGTTGGTTCCTAAATAGTAATATGAGGAAATTGGTTGTCAGTCATTCCCTGAAATGTACTACAAAAACTAAATAAAGTGTTTTCATAATATGTTGGGATCATGTTGTTTGTGGAACAATTGTTCCATATTTAAATAGTTATGTAATCATTCCTTAACTACCATATAAATGCTTCTGAAAACAAAAACATGTTTTTACTTTTGAAAAAGGTAACGTTTTACGTTGGCATTTTGAAACAAGTAAAAGTAAGGTCTAACCTAACAAACAATATATCAAATTAAAGGAAATTAATTAGTGAACACTAATTCAGTTTTGGTTCAAAGAAATCTCTTAATTTAATGAAAAAGGTAATTATCTGTGACAAGGGCAACTTTTCTTAAAATGGACGGCAAACAGCATTTAACTAACCTTGCTTGCTGTCCATCCTGTGAAGTAATATACTAGTCATTGGACTAACTAAAATCATAGTGGCCTCTGGTCCCCCACTTTGGTATTCAAACCATATTTTCCAAGCCCTGGCTTATGGACGCTATTGTCATGTTACTCAGTCTGATCTGATATTACATCGAAGATTTTTACAGATGACACTTCTGACAAGAGTTCTTCTTCACCCACACCAATGAGGTCTTGCACTAGTTTGAAACTTTGATTTAAATCATTAACAGCAGGCCGCAGTTCGGTACTGAAACTCAACTCATTTAATAAACACATTTTTATGTAGCTACTTATCTTGTTTTATCCATTGCAAAGTATAACAGATGATTTTTGTATCTCTGGTTATATATCCTGTTGTACTGAAATCACAAATGACATATTATAAAGCATTATTTCCTTTTGTAATTTAATTTATCTGTAGGGCGACATCTGCCATGTAATAACTAGGATGTCAAGATAACAATGAACAATGTTGAGTTGTGTGGCTCCAGGATTCATGGCGTTTAGGATAGGAAATTGTATGAGATACAAATCTATACAGGCAGCTGTCACCATATTGACTACATACACATACCTGTAAAATAAAATTAATTACGTGTTGGAGAAAAATGTAATTTCTTAAATATCTATACACATCATACATGTACATAGAAGTGAATGATATTGTATCATGGCACATGTGTATGTTTTCGAACTCAGTAAAGCATGTTGCACTCACATGTGTTTGGAGCATATTCATTCGGGCATTTATCTTTTCAAAGATAACAGCAACAGTGTTGTACATCGATATCAGGTAAACATTTGCAATGCAAAGGGGTAAACAGAACATAAGGCCTATATAATTTGTTTATGTACGGTGTTAAATTACGTTCGAGTTGAGTTATGGGTCCCGTTGCACAAAACACTAAGGTGACCTTAAAATACAAAGGTAGCCTTGGTGCATTGCTAAAGAATGGCGTTAAGGTTAATCTTAGTGTTCAGTTTTTCTGTAAAATAACCCCCAGCTTGATTGAAAGATGATAAAATATACATATAAATTATATATATGACATACCTGATGACGCATGTTAAGTTTTCATTCACTTCATTGTTGGCTTTGACATTCAATCTACATTACCTGTATTGACTTACCGTGCAATGGATCTGCCTACACGTGTAGAATATTGAGAACTACATTATGATTGCAAATAAAAAGGGGTTTGGTTTAAATCGTGAAACTTGGTGAGTAAGTAATGTGTTATTTAAATGTCTGACATGTCTGAAATGTGCTCTTGGTTACACCTGTTGGGTACATAAATGTAATTAGGTCACACAAACACACGAACAAGGACACACAAACTCACAAACAAAGACACACAAACAAGGACAAACCTCAACACAATAAGGTATCGATAACATAGAACCCACCAATAGAGAGAGTTGCTTGATCTTTGTAATTCCTGATAAAATATAACTTCTAAGACGTTTATTGACTTTATCTGATATATTTTATTGTCATATGAATAAATTATTTCCGTCTTTCTGATTGGCCTACTTGGTCACATGACATCAATGACGTCAAGCAACGTCAACGTGTCATGATCACGAGAGGTTGATGAAATAATCCAAGCATCTCTGGTCTCTAAAATATATTTGCGAAATTCCGGTTTACTCCTTTCATTGCATGTAATACTGTAAATCAAGCTGTAAATCAAGCGATAGACATCACTTTGTCTCTGTTCTGTGATGAGTAAGAGTCAGAGAGTAAGAGACTTTAATACGTCCCTACTATTCACGAAACAAAGTGAGTTTTATATAATAAAAAATTAAAGACTTTGTTGATAAAAAACTCGTTGACCTTGCACTCGTGATATTCACCTCGGCGTTGCTTCGGTGAATAGCAAGTGTAAATGGTGGACAAATCATTTTATCAAACTATAAGTCTATAATTGTGTCGTCTATTACCGTGATAACTTTGTATTATTTACCGATAACTTTGTATTATTTACCGTTACCAATTCCAGAGCAGATTGAATGGAAAGAAAAAAATCAATTATTTGCAAATGCTAGTAGACTTTGTATGTATAAAAAAACATATAGCCATGATTGTCAAACTGTATCTATACAATCATGCTGGAAGTAAAAGAAAACATGGACTTCCTTTGAAATCGGTAATAAATCAATATGAACTTATTTCACCTCTTTGAATTGGAGACACTTTACTGATAGACATTGTCCCTTATGGCTAACATAACCTTTGATTTGATATATCTTTTTGTTGTGAAAGAAGTGTTCTTTGCTAAGCTGAGGAAGTGATGATAAACATAAATATTTTGTTCTGTTCAAAAGAATGAATAAACGTGAATAGTTTAGATCAACAACATGTTCATGTTTATTTAACAAGCAAAATCACGCTCTGCAGCTTTTATAGACAATGTTTCTATTTTATTCCTCATTCCTTAAATTTCTAAAAACATTTAAATGACTTATGTCGCCAATTTGACAAGAAGGGTTTGTTCATGGCATTGGTAAGAAAAAGTGAATTTATCAAATTATAAAAAAACGTTGCCATAAAATGCGATAAAATACATGATTTTTTTTTTCTAATTAAGTGTTTGTTTCGAATAGGACAGGGTATACCTTCCCTTATTTTGCTATTGTAAATGGTAGGCAGTGACCAATTCATTCACTTCCCGTTGTGTTGATGTTTCCTGATTTTGCTTGATAATGCTGCTATATATGTAATTGTATTGCAGTCATCTAGTATTGTAATACGCAAATTGATTATTTTCTGTAATAAGAACGAATGTGATTTTACTTAAAACTGAAATGAGTATAAATTGGACACATAATATTACAATATAACGAATTACGACAAAAGCTTAATTTCGGAAATATCACTGCTAAATATAAAACAGAAATCATGTTGTTTTGTCTGAACATAATATGAACAGCAAAAATGTTTCCCTATGAATATAATGTTATTGTTTATCACACTGGTTAGCTTGACTTTGAACTGTTTTCAGCAAATAAATCATTGTTCGTAGTAATGTGGTATGTCTATATATATTTTGTATTTATTTTATCAACTTTTGTGCATGTCTTTGCTCATATCTTGATAATTTTTAAGCTTAAAAAGTTAATAAAAACAAAGTACCAGCTAAACGTCAAATAAAAAAGAGACTATTTTCAAATACTGCTTACCGCAGTTCATAACAAAACGTTGGTTTTACTTGGATTAAGCATGTTGTTTATCATCACAAACTAAAGGAATCTGTCTGTTCAAATTAATTCTAACTTCATTATGGTAATTTTATGTCTAGCTATATAATGTACGAGTGTATATCTAATTAATCTTGGTAACAGATTGAACAGTCCACAGCACCTTCAGTATTTTCTACATCATTAAATCATCATTAGTGGTAGCAAAGACATACTCATTAGTTTAGTCCTAATAATCCAAAGCCATAAAGATGCAGACAGGGACAAAACTGACATTCGCTCGACAATGTTGACATTCATTATATATATCACATATTTCAGAAATTCTTACATGTGTCAATGGTATAGAGAAACTTTTCGGGCTTCGATCGGATTAGATTGCTTTGGTCACAAAGGGTCAACTTAATGAACTTGCACAATGGTTCTGTTCCTTAGTATTCTCAACCACAATAAAGTTGGTGGAAATATTGAAATGATCTGTCTGTTCCTTTGTGCGTACTGGTTTTATTTTTTAACTGGATCCATAATGAAGATTGCATTAGGATTGCATTAGGATTGAACTGCTCCTGTGGGTTTGTTTTTTCCGAATCACGACTAAAAAACTATGATTAGAGTTACCTTTGGGCAACTTCTGTGGATTTCTGGTTCTGCAAGCTTCTATAGATGCATGTCTTAGAATTTGATCCCGGTCCAAACGTATTGGGCAATTATACCAAACTCGTTGAAACTTAGTAAATAAAGATATGACACAGATTTAAAATTTACCGCATGTTTTGTCTACTGAGCCTTTCCAAAGGCACAATTTACTTGCGTACATTCGTTAAAAACGAGTCTATGTACAATTGCCTTTTTGCAAACGCCTTGTTTTTCTTCTTACACTCCCCGCCCCCTTGGGTGGTTATATTCCATCTTTTTACAACAGGTTTTAACTCGTAACTACCTTCCTATAGGTGTTTTCCCTTTTCACCCCTTGGGCAGTTATTTCCTTTATCTAAATTGAATGTTTCATCCGCATAGGTTGGTTATCACAAAACCACCTTGGTCGGTTATAAAACGTGAACAATTCGATTTCGAAGTTTTTCAAAGTTTTATTTTATGAATGACAAAAGTTCGAACCCGGGTTCTCAATGTTGTCAAGCAGCGCCCTTATTAGTTTAGCTACCGAGGAGCCATGCCACTTCATCTACATTTTGTTGTGGCATGTCCATATTTTAATTTTTTCCTATAGATGTTAATATTGTAACAAGATATTTTCTAATGTAAGGAATCAAGTTTTATGTTCTAGAACGCTAGGCAGGTGGATATTAAAAGTAGACTAAATATTTTCTTATGAAAAACTATTCAACCTGCAAAATATATCACTAAAACGTTTATAAATTAATTGAACATAATTAATTGTGTTGAAACCATTGCAGGAGTGTTCCGAGGTTATTTCCCATAACCCCTCGGAACTGGGTTATTATCTTCTATCTATCATCCTGAAACTGCACTTTATGCCCAGTAACACTTCCATATTCAGAGATCCTTTACTATTTCAGTGATAACTTAATGTATGAAAGCCAAGATTTGGTTTAAATAGTGTGTATAGTAAGTTTGGAGGGCAAGTTACGTTGGTTGTGTTTGTTAAAACATGATTAAAACAATGAGAACTTATTTGATGATCAAAGTATTTAAATAAATATATAGTTGTAGGGCACGAATAAGGAGTCGGATGATGGTGATATGGTCCTTTTGCTTGTCGTCAGACTCTAATCATGTATTTGCCTGACCTCAACATAAAGGTCAAACCTGTACTAAGATACATGTTGCAGTAACGATGAAGGCGATGAATTAGCTGATTGTTCATTGTGATTTGTGAATGAACAATTCTCAAGCAAACTCTCATGTAATTGTACCTCAAATAAATCCTTGAGCAAAATATTAGAGATTAAGGTATCTATAATTATTACCATTTAATGTCATTTCATGCAAATTTTATAGTTGATATGAACTATAAACTGTGGTCGATTGATTTACAAATAAAGGTAAGGGCATTCTTTTTTTGCTGCAATGATACTTTTTTACTAACTATTCACATTTACTCTATTCATACTTTCTGAAGATGTGATTTCGCTTCACAGCAAAATGTTGATTTTTATCAACCAAATCGATATCAAAAGAGCAAAAGCCAATGAAAGGCATTTTGTATGTTTGTTAACAATAGTATCCCACGGGTACGGAAGATAATTCAGTTGAATCGTCAATCATAACAATGAAGTGTTGCCACTGTTATGAGCTCCTGAGGAGTTTAAACACAGAATTATTTATGACGATTCACCACAAATGGCAAAGAGCATTATTCTTTCAGATATTCAAGTCTTCTTTCTAAATTGTGTGATGAACCGTTTACTCAAACAGCAACTTGGCATTACGCATAAAAAGAAGTGGTGGAAGTTTGAATTAGTTGGTATATAATGTCACAGTTATTCATATAAATCTAATGTAAAAATGTTTGTATTTTTAAATAAATCTGTCATGATTTATGCAAATAACAAACAAGAGAATAAATGTTATTCCTTCATATATGCATAAAACAAGATATCAAAGAAAAAATTCAAACACAAACCTGTTGCTGCATCAGTAGCTCCATATATTAACTAATGGTCCACTGACAAATTGATGACATTACAAGTTCAACGAATATGCTGAAATGCATCAAAGTCACCATATGAAAGACAATAATTTGAAACCAGAAGAGCAGTAATGAAACATAAATAGAACTTATGTTATTTCCATACGAAACTATTTACCTAACACAAAATATACAGAATTGTTTACACAAAAATGACTAACAGCAGTTTTCGATTTTAATTCATATTTTTTTTAAGATCATCGATGAATTGGCGGGCTAATAAGACGTTTGGTCCGCCAAAAATATGGTTAGCAAAAATATATTTTTAATTCCTGAGAATTGGAAAAATGTCATTAAAAACTGCTCCTTTGAGTTTAGCCAGTTACATTCAAATGGCGAAACTAAAAATGAATGAAAACGGTGATAGATCAATATGAACTCTATTTACCTACTTGCATTCGATCGTCCTCCAGTGACTAACATGAATGATGATTTAGCATCGCTGTCTCTTGAAAAGGAAGAGTTCTTTAACTGCCTTAAAATGTTGTTATCTTTTGTAAAAACATTATGCTTTAAGTGAAAAGAACATAGGAGTGTGAACATCAAGTGTCTTGTGATGTGGAGATCATTACCAAAATCATGCATTGAAGCTTTCACAGAGAATGTTTTTTTACTCGTTTACTTTTCTGAAACCTTTTTTTAAAATGCAATTCGTCCTATAATTATGTCAAGAAAGAGAATACTTAACGTTTTTTTTTTTAATTTGCTAGTGTTGAACGGAGTTACACGAAATTGAAAAAAAACATGTGAGATCTTTCTGGTTAACTTTTGTGTTATCTTTTAAGGGATAATGATATATTTGATCATAAAACGAGTAAAAAAGGGTCACTTTATTTTGTTTAAAATATTCTTCTTCTTTTTTTACTCGACAAGTTTCACTCCACAGGAGTTTGAAAATAATTAGTATTTAAAACTGTTTAGAAACGATCAGTAACTAAAAGTGTAAAGTTAACAATACCCCCTCCGCTCAACAATAGCCTTATAGCTATGTATGTTATTTTCAATTTCCTTTGTTTCCGTTGTGCATAATATAACATATTATTACTGCGTAGGACTAAAATCATATGTGTGTTTTATATGGAATATTAAGTATTAATTACCAGATGAAAGTACAGCCATCTATTACAAACTAATAGAAAATGTCTTCTCTCATTATTATATTATTTCATTATGATAAGATAATATCTTCACGTCTATATAGAAGGAATCTTTGTGACAGATCAGTATTTTAGAAGTTTCTCAATAAATTATCATGACAGGTAGACATGAAATATTCATTACCTCAAACCTAATTATCTCCAGCCCTAACGAAGTTTGCCAGTAATATCACTGATATCCGTCAAGGAATTTTGTTAACCCACTAGTACATTTTCCCTTTTCTTTCAAGCAAGCCTCATTCAATCTTCTTTCTACAAAAAGTTATTTTGATTAATGGAAACATTTATCTCATCACAAATTCATGATACTACGCTGACACATTTGGCATTATACGCCGGAGTCTAAAATGCAATTATTATAATGTCACTTCAAAATATGTGTTTCATGATTCAAAAAAATGTTCTTAGGACTTTTTACCAAAAATGTCTTAAATATATAACTAATTTAAATCCTTATCATTAAATATATATCACTCGCTCGTTATAAATAAACTGGTGTTTAAACTGTGTATCATACGTACAAGAAAAATAATTGGACATTCTCATTAACACTTATTTCACATGTTGTGTTTAGTTGTTAAATATATATGTAAATGTATATAGATAAAATTGGAAAACTCTATTTGTAAACAATTTTACATATTCAGATGAAAAAAACTGACACGAATGTCACTGACATATATATGTAAATGTATATAGATAAAATTGGAAAAACTCTATTAGTATACAAGTTTACATATTCAGATGATAAAAAAGACACGAATTTAAACTTCAACATGTTTCAATGTTATCTACATGGAGTAATATATATGTATCTTATTTGTTGTTCAAATTATTGATGCTTATCAGATTCAATAAAAACGGTTAAAGGAACACCAAAAACGACTCCTTTGCTAATAATATTTATTAATCATTTACAATGTTGAAGTGAACTTCTCTATGAATGATTTTTGTTAAACAATGTAGGCATTTTATAGATTTCTTATGATTTGATAGATTTGAATGACCTGCTAGTAGATTATATGACTTACTGTTGTATCAGTAGTTAGTTGTGATTAGTAGAAGCTCTGCAGCTGATAGTGCTTAAGAATATGGTTGAAATAGTGATATCACCCGCGAGAGGTAGCTAGAGGGTAATATTACAGCTAACGGCGAGTGCTGAAGTCGCTTATTGCCAAACACAACAAAGCCTACATTATCTTCAATTACTATGACTGAATACATGGTATCAATGAGGTTCAATATTTAGAGGATATTTGTGTTTTCTTGACAAATACCATGTTTATCTCATCGAGTGAGGAAGAGGCGCAGCCACGAGTGAAAATATGTAACTTATGACTTAATCGTTGTATTTCTCACAAAATTAAATTGCAATTACGTTGAGTCGGCTCCAAAGAGAGCCCGTCGCCTAAGCAACAATATGACGTCATGAGCGTGTTATTGCGTCAGGTCATTGTTCGATGACATCAGGTCATTGTTGTTATCACTAGTGACTGATATCACGGTTTATTGTCATTGATAGATCTCGGTATTTCACTGCCAATCATATAATAAATCGTTTATCACATGATAGCACAATTAGAGTCAGATTGCTGATAAAAAAAAAGATTACAGAAAATTCATAGAGGTCAGAAATGGATACTGTGTATCCACTGACAGAGGGGAAATTTCTTTATGAGGTGCAGTATTGATAAACAAGCGAGGCCTCTCAGCTGTGAACACGAGGTTTGGTAGTTTGATTCCCACCAAAGACAAATAGTTGTGAAAAACATCTCAGATCCTTTACTCTGGTATAATATCTGATATCGTGCGGGCAGTTTTAAATATCAGGTTGATATCGTACCTAGTGGTACAGTTAATTGAAATCAAGAACCTCAAAATAACGACACCGTGTTGTGTATGAAGAAATAATCACCTTACACTGTAGAATGATATAATCCCTGAAACAGTTGTGTATTGTTTTAGAAGTTAATTCATTACAATTTAATGCCACTGTAACACAAATTGACAAAGGAATCACAATGGGCTTTCAGTAACAACATTTAATCACTAAATATGATATCTTTGATAATATTGCTAGGAAACACTTACTTGAGCAAATGGACAACTGAACAATACATCAAAATGACTTCTTGGTTGAAATAGTTATTATTGAGGAAATGTTTTTCCACATCGGTATTTCATTCGGCTTGGAACGTCATTGACTGCCGGTAATATATAGCTCGCTTGTGAGAGCTAATCGCGACAAACAATATTCATTGTACATATTGGATCTTCCCTGCTTGGCACTCAATAAAAATAAGGTGAGGACAACGCGTCTCCTTGCGACCCACGATAAAATTGTATTGCGGACGATTAAGGGTACTTATTGACATTATAAGGCTGGAATGAATTGAAGGCGTTTAGATGGACAATGGAACCCGTGATCAATGACACATTGGTGTGAAGACCGTCTAGTTGGTCTAAAGTGACAGCCAATAAAATGAAGTGTCTTTGCACTATCAGTTAAGTGGTGAGTTCATACTGTCTGGAAACAAGGATGACCGGGACAAATTCTATTACTGGTTAGGTGATCGGGATATTCATGACGAAATATTTGACAGTTCAAGTCGATGTCTAAATTCAGTCAAGTGTTGTCAGTTTGATACGGACTGAAGATCGTGAGAACATCGATACATATTGTGTGTGGCTTGGCGTCATTTTCCGTCGCCGACGACCACACACCATCAGTTCAATAAACTGATTACGAAACTTCTTTGCGCTGAGAGAGTACACATAAAAGTTGACAGCATGCGTGAGATCACACAAGAAGAAGGCTATGGTGTCAATCAAGTATTTCACAGCTCCTTCCATACTTTCCAATGGTGGCCTCCAATAGAATGACAATACCATCATGACGCAGCGTGGCGTTGTGAAGACAACCAAGGTCACGGCCGCCGTCACAAGCATGATGGTAATTTGTCTATGTCTGTCTCCACACGCATTTCCATTGTTTGAGCTCATTGAACTGTTCAGGTACTTTTGTACTTTTCCTGCTCTAATAATTCCTCCAACAATTAACAAGTTGAACACAAGGAGCAACACACAAGGCAGAGCAGTGTATATAACTATATTCACCCAGAACCAGATCTTCATGAACTCTTGGAACTGCGGGAGAGCATCACAAAATATCTGTCCGTCCTCCTCAACAACCTCCATAACCCAGAAAAGGTGTAGAAATAACGCACAAAAAGGAACTGCCAGTAGAATTACTGCGACCAAGGACTTTTTAAAGGTCCAGATTTGCCCTACTTTGAAGGGAAACCACACTGCAGCAAATCTCTCAACAGACATGGCCACAAGCAGCCAGTTGGCAAAGGTGATCAACACGTTACCCAGGTATCCCATGAACTTGCATCCAAAGTGTCCTATGTTGACTCGATGATCCAAGAGCACAAACATCAACAGTTTATTCAGGATTGCAAGGTTATCAACAACGGCCAAGAGAGCAATATACACGGTTAATGATCTTGCTGGAGACATCTTTAGTACTGTGACAATGGTTGCACAGTTTCCGGGAAATCCCAAAGCAAGGATAACCCATAGATAATAAGTCTGAAGGTCCCATGCGACTTTTTCAACTGCTTTCCAATCAGTGTCAGTAATGCTCAAATTACTTAAATTACCATCCATTTGGAGCCTTGATAGGTTTCTTAGGTGAATAACTGCTGTTCTGGGTATCGCCTTATCAGTTCATGTCTGGTCTGGCAGCTTGAGACTATCTGAAACACGCAAAACAGAGGCTATTGTGAATATTGGTATATTGTGCCTTTTCTTAGTATTGAAAAATACATATATGGACATTGAAAATTCAAAATTTGGCAACAGTTTGGAATTTAGTTGAACAGATGAAAACAATAGTTTGGAACTGTTACATGGTTAAAACACCCTTTATAAAGAAATTGGTGTTTTGGGACTACTTTAAAATTTTGACTAAAGCAATATTTGTCGAAAAATTGATTTATGGACTAATGCTATCATAATTGATAATGTGGTTATTATGGTTCGTCAAAAGTTTTAAAATCAGTAACTTCAAGTGAATTAATTTTATAGTTTATACATGTGGCAGAGAATAACCTGACCATTGAAAGTTTATGATTTCAATAAAAATATCATAATGAAACTAAACTAAAACATATGGTTTTGATATAATTGACTTAGCAATTGTATAATACGCTCACATTAACTCAAGTTTTCTTTTCTTTTATATCACCAAACACTTGAATGCCAAAGGGAGTTTGAGCTCAAGGAAATCTACTGAGCATATTATATACATGTTTTATGAAAACTGACCTCTTTCGTGGATTTGAAGTTTGATTAAAACAAATTATATTATACTGAAAACAAAAACTTCTCAAGCTAAAATAACATAATATAAATGGTTTAAAAAAAAAATGTTATTGTTAATAATAATATATTTCATCCAACATCAGCAACTCAGGTAATAAGAACATCACATATGTTTGTTTATTCGCTTTTTAGAATCAGTTCTATTCTTGAACATAAACGCCACTAGTCTACATTACAAAATGTTTTTATATTATTTTGTAAAGAGATAGGTTGAATCACATCATAGCCAATTTGTCTTAAGCTACGAGCCATGCATAGAAACAATCGATTATATACAAGTTGCCAGGTACAAATACGTATAATGAAACTGCTTGAAGACATAAACGTGTTCCAACAGATATACAGTCAAGGAGATTAAACATAATCTTTCCCTAGAGACATCAAAGCTATCAATAGTGTCCAACAGTTAATGGGCATCATTAGTCGCTTTCGCATGAAGGTACTCCAATCAATTATTTGTGCTGAAAGAGATTTACCTCTCATCAATATGAAACAAAAGCTTTTTGACTCACGTTGTTAAAGTAAGAAAGATATAAGAAAATAGTCTATAACCGAAACATGCTTCTTACATCAATTTGGTTGTAAATCTTGAAACATAAAATGCAAAGTGTTTCAGAAGGGGTTAGGGGTTACTGAATTTATCAACCAGATGGGTATGTAGTTCTCTATTTGGATTTGGTATTGAATAATAACATTTTAAGCCCATCACATATATATGTATATTCATATATGTAATTTAATATTTTCACCCCTATTGCCTCTATTAATAGAATTCATAAAAAAGATGACAACATGAATAATTGCTTGCGCATATTTCGTAATACTTGAAAACCCTATGCACATGTAGTCACATTCTCTCTCGAAAGTCATGAACTGTTGACACAGCCTCTGTTCTATTACGACGACTTTGTGGTCTAAAATGGGAGATGCCTGATTGGAGGCAGTCAAAGTTAGTTGTGCTGTTCTTACATTATTATTGTGGATACTGAATCATGACAAAGGCATTGTGATATGATCAACCCTTTCCATGAGAGAAGTGTTGTCATTCGTAAAGAAATTCAAATGGATTGTGGTAAACAAACTTCCATTAGGACAAACTGCCGGAACCCACGGATTTGGTCTTATTAGAACAGAGGTAGTATCAACATCTTATGACTTGATCTCCCTCTGTGGGGAGAAAATGATGTAGTAAGAGTTTAATGAAATGACAGCTTTATCAATGCCATTTGACTGTTATTACATGTACATGTACTTATTAAAGAAAGTTCTTTAAATTGGTGTAAACCTAGCCTCTACTGACGCAACCCGCGACTACATCTTGCTAGATTACATATCAGAGTATTATTGAGGCTAGTTTAACTTAGACAAAGAAATTAAGAGAGAGACCATTAGAAGATAACACAATGCTTTCAGAAAGCAGAGTTCAAATAAGTAAACATAGCTTGCTATCAATTAATCATGGCAGGAAAACGTCTCTAAAATACATTCGAGACTTTCTGTACTTTCTCTGAATATTTTATATGTGGAAGTTCATTTTAGCACTGCACAGCATTTCAAATCACCCCAAGAACTCTGACAGCAGTAAAGTCGAAAAGTTGACAGCAGTAAAGTCGAAAAATTGACGACACCTCAGACTTAATCCGTGTATTTGTTAACAAAAGACTGTTCGCAGTAAAGTAGTAAACATAATCAAACCCGTGTCTAGAAGAGAAAGATTGCAAACATCCAGTGAATATATTTCTTACACTCATCGGTCCTATAATAAGCAATAACGATATTATTTAGAAACACGACTGGAATAATCACATTAGTGACCCTTGTTGATTTGTCTGAAAATGATATTGCAGTAATAAATGTTCATTATACAAAATCTGAGGGACTTTGTGATTAATTATTGCTAAGCAATAGTCTGATGTCTGAATAAAAGTCTAAGTGATTTGTCAAAAATGGCCATACAATATATTTTGTTTCATTCTCTCCCTTCAGAGTTTGTCGTGTATCATTGTCAATCGCGTTTATGAAGTAACAGGCCTGTCAAAACAATGCTCCCCGGAGCGGAAGGAAAATGCCGCTCCCTGCCCCAAGTCATATTGGAATGATCTGTAATGGCCGAAAGCCATGTAAGCCATTAATTTTTAAAAATTTGAAATGCACTCGATGGGCTTATGGCATGTCATAGTGTCCGGCGTCCATCCGTCCATTCATCCGTCCGTAAACTTTGTGGAATTTCGACTTCTTCTCCAGAATGTGACTCACGCCCTGAAAATCTATTTTCATCTTCTGTTCAAAAAGCATAAGGCCTAGAAAGCTGAAACTTTGTGTACAGAATCTTTGACTATTGAAGCTTATAAAATGTAGCTTTAGGGGCCACAGTGGACACAGTGACCACATCCTTAAACCCTATTTTCATCTTCTTCTCCAGAAGCATAAGGCCTAGAAAGCTGAAACTTTGTGTACAGACTCTTTGACTAGGATTATAATCTGTAGCTTTGGTTGCCCCGTGGCCCCTACTAATTGCCACATTGGCCACACCCTTAAAACCTATTTTCATATGATTTTCCAGAATCATAAGGCCTAAAGAGCTAAAATATTGTGTACAGACTAATTAACTAGTGAGGATTATTAATTGTAGCTTTGGTAACCTTGTGGCCCCATATTAGGCCACGCCCTTAAAATCTATTTAATCTTCTTCTCAAGAAACATAAGGCCTAGAAAGCTGAAACTTTTTGTACGGACTCCTTGACAAGTGAGGATTAATAATTGTAGATTTCGTGACCCTTTTGCCCCTACTAAGGGGGAAACCACATTGACCACACCCTAAAGCAAACCCAAATGTAAAGCCTGATGTGCTACAGAGCCAGTGGCTCTATCTTTCAAAAGAGTACAACACAAAGTCCTCACCTAAATTAAATGGGGGACAAACAGTTTGTTAATATTATCATAATCTTAAAATTGACCTCGATTACTTAAAGTGTATTAATCATAATCATTTTAGAAATACGAATAAGGCTATAACAACCCTTTTCAAATATTTATAACCACATGAAATTATATTAATACCATCCGTTTATCTGACAATGCTAAGATACTTATTATAAGATGGATGATGAAATGAAATTCCGTTTCTGAGAAGATGCTGACTATTAACTTCCAATTTTTCTATACTTTGGATATCATTTCCTAAGGCTCCAAACATTGACTGATATAGATTAGACAAGTGAACAAGATATTGGAAGATTTTGTATAGAAGAGTGCCTTGTGCTACTAAAATCCAGCTATTTGAGTGACTATCAAACAGATATATATTGTCTCATGTATCCTTCGATCTGAATTTGATAGGCATTTCTGTAATTGCAATTTTCTCACATAGAATATTTTACATCAGCTGTAAATCGCTGTAAGAAGATTAAGTTAGAATATCATGCTAGTTATGACCCAGACTCTATTTATCCAACCTCCAGGTGAGAACCCAATCACTCCAAGACAACACTGGAGCCTATATAATCATTATTCGATTTAAATTTTAGATATGATATTAACCTTTTTCCTCCCAGTGTTCCCATATGGGAACATGTCCTTCAAACTCATGTAACTTTTTTCACTTTCGATGAAATTATGTTTTGCGTTGGTCATGGTGAAACTGACATAGTAACCTACAATTTGGTAGAGAGAAAAAGCTAGCAAATGTTTTTTCTGGGAAATGGTGATGTCCCGAAAATTATTAAAAATCAGTTTTTAGACAAAAAATTTATGAAGGGTATATATGATATTTTTTTTAAATTAAAAAATCATTAAGTTAAGTTTGTATGAAAGACAAATGATGGTGCTACATGTATACTATTATCCAAAAAAGTTTGTTAAAAAGGTAAAATAAAAAGTAGAAAAACATTGAGACAAATACCGTGAAAGTGTTCAACACTGGTTAATCTTACTAAAGGAATAAAAAACACATGTCAAAAGCGGTCTAAATTTATTTCAAGGTTCATTAGGTTAACAGAATGTGCTTCTTGGTCTTTCTGTGACTTACTTGTTCTCCATCTTTTGGGTAACATCGACTACAGGATTGTTGTTTCCGGAATGTCGTTTTAGCAATTTCAGCTAGTGTAACGTGTTTCCCCTAAAAGAAAAATATAATGATTACAGACATTTATGTATTGATGACAAGTGGTATGAATGTAACATTCTGATTTTATATTAAATGTAAAATACTTTCATTTGACATGTACTGTATGCCATAGGGTACAGTATCTTTGCTAGCTAAATACATACCCTATGAGACATTTCAATAACAGGATTGCCTTTTTAAAATACTTGTCACAAGAACCTTATACACGGTTTTTCACACATCGTTTCTTTGGTCCAGTGTGAAACCAAACGTGTTTAAGCCCATCAGAGAATGATAATCTGTTACACGAAACAAAAGATAGTTTGTACTTCTCTTAACAATTTGCTTGAAGTATGCATGTATGTCTCTGAACTTGATAAATAAAGTAAAACCAAAACTTACCAATTTCTGTCATATGCTGGGCGTAAAGCGTCCATATCGTTTGTTAGTTACTTTGAGCAAGAGTAAAGATGGTGTTTCCTTTAATTGATTATGCATTAAACATGTACATTCAGAAGTGGTATACACTGAAATTATACAATTTGATTTAACTCTAGGATATAAACACGTTGTAAAATATCAGTAGATGAAATACGTGGTTTAACAATACTTTGATGTGAAAACATGTTTTGTCTAGTACTTACCGGTTATGTATTTAATATTGAATAGGACATTGTTTTCGTCTGTTTACACTATGGCAAAAAATCTCTTAAACTGTAAACATTTCAAAATAAAAGGCGTATACTTCATTGTAATCAATGAGGTAAAGCTGAACAAAAGGTTAACGCCAGAACAAGGATATGACATAAACTGCAACACGAATCGATTTGCTACTTTGAATAGCTTGTCAAGTCATTCTTTCACAATCATCCAAATATTTATGTTGCCGGAGAAGACATGTAATCGATCTCTCTCCAAATGCTGGTGTTTGACGGGATACGGGTAGCGATTTGTAGGATGTCCCTAAAACTAACGTGAGTTTTTATCTTGGTGGAGAAGTTGGATTGATAATTGATAATTCTTCTAGGAACCGTCTCAAATAAAATACAAATGACGAGATGTGACGGGAACAGATATATATGACAAGCACTGCAAAGAATAATTCATTGATTATTACAGCTTGATCATGCAGATCATGTGATTATGTCATCGTTTGAAATGTTCAAGATGCTCTTCTCTGACCATTGCCATTTGACATTTTGATGCAAAAAACATGTACAGTATGTCAAAAGTGTCTGGAACAGTCTAGATTTCCATATATTGTGGAAAAATAATGATAATTTCCTAATCATACCCTATTATTTATACAATGTTATCCTCTATGAATCATATTACTAGGCATCAAAGAATTCCTACATTGTGCCGACCACCCTTGTATGTTGGCTCGGAAAAAATGAAGTAACTGGTATCTTTCACTGTAAGTGGATCATTGATGAGGCAGTGGTACAATTTTAAGAAACATTATTTTTGTTGGTGTGTGTGTGTGATGGGGGAGCTATTTACAGTTAAAGTAAACTATCAGGCTACTATAAGTTAGCTCATTACTATTAGTTCAGCATCGATTAACGATAGCCAGAGTCGGATACAAAATCCCTCGAACATTTAACAAAGTAATTAAGACATGGTTGATGTCATTATAAATATTATTACCCATATGGTTGAAAATAAGTGGTGACATATTTTCAATATGAGTATTAGTGCACATATCACTTTTGCCTAGCAACGATTGTTGTAGCGCGATTTTCCATATGTTTTCGCCTGTGACGTCATAACACCATTGTTCGTGACGACACTGTAGGGAAGCCGCCCGCTTGGATATTTCTAAGATGCTAAAATGGAATCGAATCGACAATAAAGAAATTATTACCCTCATGTGTCATATGACCTTAAGGAAACTTCTGCAAAATTTTGTATAACCCTTGCTCTCGCTCAGGTAATACAAAAATTCACACTCGTTTCGTCATATGACACACTTCCTCGGGTAATCATCTCTATATCTTACCCAACTAAATATTACCATTTCCCAACTCCTAGACTACACATTGATAACTTTTTCAATACTTTGCTCGACAAAATGTAACAAACTGTATATTTCCTGTCCTTCTCGCATGTAACACAATGTGTACATAAATGTGGATACTACCTATCATTGTACATCCCCATTGCGACCTGTGGGTGTATTTTTAACCCTAAAATACTATGTTTGCATTTGTTTTTACCAAAATACATTAATACTAAAAACTTTATTCAATTTATTGATGTTTTGCGATGTCCCAATGTGCCCATATCAATATCTCGAAAACTGCTGGTCGTAACGGTATAAAATTTTGGATTTGCCTTTTCCCTATTTTTATGAGCCTACATAATGAAAATGAAACGTTTCTGACAATTGGATCTAGTATTGGGATAATTAAGGTTAAAGTGTTATATTCAACAATTATTGACCCAAATGAGGTGGATTATTTGTCGACCTTGGACCTTGGACACGTGATATGCACCGAGGCTGCGTTATGGTTTGTCGACCATGGACACATAATACTCATCGAGGCAACCCTGAGGTGAATATCACTTGTCCGAGGTCCACAAAACATTGGATCTAAAAAATCTAAAGTCTATTATTGTTATAATATAAATTATGTTCTCGAAATACTTTTCCTCTGTGGAAATAAGGGACATCACTCTAATAGCCTGGAAATATTAAATAAATAAATAACATTGATTGATATAAAGTAGACAAATGAACGAGATATTGGAAGATTTGTCAAAGAAGATTGACTTCTGCTCCTAAAATCAAGTTATTTGAGTGACTTTTATACAGAAATATATTGACGAGTGTATGTTTCAATCTGAATTTGATAGGCGTCTCTGGACAAACATAATTTTAAAGTTAGTATTTTGATAAAGTTATCCCCATACCTAAAAACAATTTTGATAAGCGAAAATCAAAATATTGTTTTAACTTTTGATTAATAAAATATGGTAAAGATTTGAAATGAATTTTGACATAGGACAACAACATGTATCTTAATTTTGTAAAGTAGGACAAGTTGATGATGAATTAATTTATCAAAAATAAGATGTAAGTACATATATATACCAAAAACGTTGTTATTTCCACACATGTCGTTTTCAAGAGAATCAACTTTACTGATTACGATATGAACATTAACATTTGAGATCAAAACAACAAATTACTCTTTAATTGCTGTTTTGAGATATTTGATGCGTTAAAGGATTATTATGTAAATGGTTGTAAGTAAATATATTCCGTGAGCGAGAGATATGATAAGTAAAGTATTAAGTGAAGCTCATTCAGTGATCATCAGTGTTGATTCCCAAATACCATTATGCTGGATATATATAGTATTAATGCTTTCAGATTCCATTAACCTGTTACGAGATTAACCCTGAAGGCCACGACACCAAGGAAGTAGTAATTGTTGCTTCCTGATCTTATCCACCAGAAACATTTGGCTTTCTTCCGAATCATCAAAAAAGATAATTGACAAATCATTCCCATCAAAATATTTATGGATGAAAGATATAATGCAAAATTGTCTTTCCACTGATAAAGTAAAGTGCTTTAGTTTTGAAGTTGAAATAGCATTGTCAATAAAATTAAAGGTGTAACCACAAAAAATGGCTGCTAGTGGATTTTATATGAATCTTCATATTTGTCCTCGGACTATGGATGATTTGCTTATGTGAGATTTTTGACACTTAAAAAATAATACATTAAGCATTACCGTACAATTATCAGTGAAAAATTAAAATATAATATTACAAATAACGTGCTACTGCCCCTTTAATGTCATCAAGTAATCATTCTTAAAATTCACAATTAAATGTTTTTCTTGTCATTCTTGCTTACATTTATTCTATGATTGATGTCTTCAAGAATTAAATCAAAAGTTTTTAAAATGCTAACAGTTAACTGAGAAGTAAGTTGTGACAGGAAATGGTTGTAGCACAGATATGAGATATGTTTTCTGACAACTAGGTTACTAGGTAAATGAGATTGTGCTGACATCGTGCAGGACATATTCACTTATTCTTAATTACAACATGTAATTTATGTCTTTTTTCTTAAACATCGCTATCAATAATGACTGAAAAAATTGCTTGTTTATTGCTTCGGAAAACAAAACTTTTCTCTAGATACATTACGTTCCAAAACGTTTTCTCGAAATCATCTTCAGAAAAAAATGAAATTCATATGAATTCACACTGTAAAGAGTGTGTAAGTGAAATATTGTTTCAGCCCTAATTGAGCGATATTTTAATCTTTAGTGTAACACTATGAAAAGAGTATGAATTGCTAAATAGTGCATCATCCACCTTTGTTATGATCCTAGGACAGTCAATAATGTACTAAAAAATATAATTTCAAAACAACATTTTTGTATGTAGTTAGCCATGTACTATCTTTAATGCAGAATATATCGATTTTGTTCATTGTATTCAACGTTTCAATACAGATTATTGTGTCCTTTTAAAGCTTGAGAACGACACACCAATCTGTGTTGAAATGTCGCATACAATGATCAAAGAAGTTGTCATCCATCTAAATTATTGTCTTTTCAATGCCTCTCATAGAAGTCATGTACTATCTTTGTTTGAAAATAATTGTCTTTTTTCCCTGAGAGTATTGTCCCTAGTCTCAACGTTGAAATGAATACTTTGCATAGGTTATGTAGGTGTAGTGTAGGTGTAGGGTACATAATGTTCAAAACACTTTCACAAAATCACTGAGTTTCCTTAATACGAATTGTCACTGTAAAACGTGTGTAAATGAATTATTGTTTCGTCGCCAAATGTGCAATGATTTATTCCTAAATGTTCCACTTTGAAAAGAGTATAAACTGCCTAAGAGTGTGTCCTCAGTTTAGTTATAAACCTGAGAGAGTCATTGATATACAAAATACAAGAGAGCACTTGAGAGAACTGACGTTATTGAAGAGCACAGTTGTTATTTGAATCTACGATTAATAGGCTTTTAAAAGGATTATCTTACTACTATGAATATCTCCTTAGACGAGAGTGTAAATGCACCA
The DNA here is from genome assembly GCA_916613615.1 of Steromphala cineraria. Lineage (NCBI taxonomy): Eukaryota > Metazoa > Mollusca > Gastropoda > Trochida > Trochidae > Steromphala > Steromphala cineraria. The sequence goes on from OU744733.1 coordinate 47,988,796, forward strand.
TTGTGAATTTATTAAAAGGGAATAATTAGGTTGATGATTTTAACTTTTCTTTATTCTATCACTATCATAGGCATTCCATGGTGTACATGCTCCTTATAAATTCAAAATATCTTTACTGCACTTGGAAGCCAACAACATTTGTTCCGGACTTATTTTTGAAATGAGGTAGGTACATATTTTGTTTTATTTCAATGTCTTATGAGTGTGAATTGCTTTTCAGTTATTAGTAGCCACAGTTTAAATCCCTACTGGTATTCATGTAAACTTCAGGCAAGGAAAAGTTCTTGCTAGTTAGCAATCCAATCAATGTAGACAAATGACTACATAGCGTGAGAGTTTGAGCAGTGCATATGGTGACCAATCTAAATGAAACTTACTGTCTTAGCTGTGTTAAAAGTATCTTCATCTGGGAATACCTTCACAATCATCATCAGTCATGTACAGCACTTGGTACTTATCATCATCTTATACAGTTGGTATATATTTTCGTTCATGACACATGCAACCATAGATACGTTTTTTTCATTAACTTAAGTCTGTCCAACTACACATAACAATATTTATGAAATCTATCTTCGTACATGTAACTCTTGTTCGGCCATTTGTCTGGAATACTCTCCCTCCCACCTTTATCAAGAACGTTGCATTAACCTAGATAGATAATAGCTGCCCTCGAATACAATGCTTGTCTTAAATTTGTCACTTTGAATCTAATTTCTGCTCAGGACACTTCTGCATTTCCAAAGTAAATTCGTAGTTGTCACTGTCAAAGAATTGATTTTTTACTAATGTTAGACCGCTTTCAAAACACATTTCAAACGTCATGTGTCATCAAAAGAAATACTAGATAAATGAGAAGCATCTAAATGCAAAACATAGAGATATATCCCAGGAGTCAAAATAGGAGTCATGTATTCAAGATGGGATGTCATTCACACAGGATTTTCACTTTATTACGGTTTGAGTCACAATCTTGTGCACAAAACATTCTTAAAGATGCTGTATCATACTTGCAAGCGGTTCAGAATGAAACTTATCTATTGAGAAATGAAATACATCACTTTGTAAAAATCGTCGAAATTTTGATATCATATTTAGATTGTTTAATCAACAATAACATACTTATTTCGACGCTGGAAGCACAGTACCCCTCGTAGAAAGGGCATGTCATTTAACGAACCCGCTTTCGGTGACGTAATCATGATGCTTTTAGGATTTACACCGTGTCTCAACTACAGTAATTGACAGCAACGAATACCTAATTCGGAGAAAAAGAATATAAAATCTAGTTGAGCGCGACAAAGACGGTTTTCAAGGGTACATTTAGAAACCGGAAGTTGTGAAATGGCCACACTTGATTCGCCCTTATGTCAACTGCCGTTTCGGTATTTTTTTGTAAATTATCTCCTTTTTGGTGAATTTTGGTCCGATTTTCTCAACGTTGGTTGCTTAATTTTTCTAAAAATACAACGTTTTCATTAAAAATACTTTCAAAAATATTGCAAGTATGATATAGCATCTTTAAGTGTGAAGTTTTCAATTTGTTACACTGACAGGAAATGAAATAAATATTTAGAAATTAAACCGCTTCAAAAACTTTATTTTACCGATGTGATGTCAATTTGGCAAATGGTTTTCCACAGTGCCCTGTCATTGCCAACTGCAGAACACAAAATATCAGTAATAGCACATTTAAGTTATTAGCATGCATAACGATGCAGATATTGATAATCAGTATTGATCTAACGGCATTATTCAGAGTTGACCATTTTCCATAAAACGTTATTCATTTTAGATGATCTGCAAACCTCAGGTATTTGTTTTACAACAAACATTAGATATCAGGAGGCACGAGGTTATGATTGACAATATGTTAGAGGACAATTGATGCAAGCGTTATGAGAAAACTAAAGTCTCCACAGTTGACAACTGTAATCTGTAACTCAATATAAAGTCTTCACATCTATCAAAATCTTCACCTAGAAGATTATTGTTGTGTAATTAATTCAGAAGCCTTGTCATTGAAAATGTTTTTACAGGAATAATGCTCCTCAGATGTGTTACGGTTTCAGTCGAGCAGTGACGATTATGTGACCACATTTAATTGCAATCGTGATATGTTTCACGTTTTTAAATCAAGGAGACAAACAACAAAACCTGATATCGATTAAGGACAAATTCGATGTATAACAAATGGTGACGCATTGAAAAACACTTTTTTAGTTTAATTAATTAATTTAAATTTTTTATTCAATGTTTATAAATCAATTGTTTTATCAAACATATCATTTATCATTTTTTAAATTAATTAGTTCATTGAATTATTTTGACACTTGGTTAAATTGATTATGTGTAAAATGCAATGCTGCTGAAGATAATACTGTACTAGGCGGATACTGTTTTGATTTAAAGTTCACGAGAATAAATATTGCTTTTAAATATATTGTAGGGAACTTAGATCATTTACTTTAACTTATCTTCAGAAATTACGGATTAACTTGTATAAAGGGTTTGTTGAAGTTCAAACGGCAAAGGTCTAAGTTAAAATCATGACATCACAACAGAATACGTGTAGAGTTGATGGTATTGTAATGAAAGCTGTGTCTTTTTCTTTTCAACACTACCACTTTTCAAAACACAAATGTGCTCTCTGTCCATTGGCAATTTGCATCTAACTTTCAATGTGTTGCATTGGCAATAAAAATGCACTTAAGTATCTATAAAGATAATCACAACAAAGTATGCAGCTGAACATTATCTGTCTTGTCTTCACAAGAAGAAACCAACAGCAAATTTCTATGAATATTTTTCAAGTATGGTTGTACCATATTCTATTAACTCATATTTCTTTCAAATCCTCCATTCATTTTTCTTTTATGCAAAACAGTTTTCAAAAGATAAACATTTTATTTCAATAGTCGATAGAAAGGTGTCATATATCAAATGAAACTACATGGGGTTCTTTGAGAATGAACACCATTTGGTTGAAAGAGCCATTCTGTAATTTTCATCATTATATCTTTTTGCTTTGATACGAACGTTAATGTCATAGTTCAGTATATAAATCCAAAAATATCACACATTCATCTCAAAAGGCACATATAGGAAAGATACTTATTTTCAATGAAAATCTAGAATTGAAGGAATAGTGGAATCTAAAGAAAATGTAGTCATTAGAATATGATACAGTACTTAAAGTAAGAAAAATCAACACGTCCAATTTGCATGGATACTTGTTAATAGTAGTTATATAACCAATGGAACAGTATCAACTCACACCTTTTTTTGCCAATATGGAATGTACATTTAGAGTACCTTTTAAATAGCACTTTCTTAGAACAATAGTTACTTCTCGATCAAATGACTCTATTTATTAAATTTGTCATAAGTGACCGCAAACAACTCACGAAGTGGCACTGTAAAAGGGGAGTGGCAGGTTTTTTGAAAATTTTATATTTTCAATTTCTCACTGGTAATTGTACATAAATTCTTAATGTTTTGTTTTGATAGTGTCAAAATCTCATAATGCAAACCAATCATCCATAGTCCACAGAGAACAAATAGTAAAGATTCATATAGGTCCTTTTGCATCCATTTTTGTGTGAACAACTTTAATTCATTTTGTGTAAGAAAAAGGAATCGCATGGCTGAACGTATCAATATATATCTGATCTATTGCTGCTTTATTTAGATCAAATACATTGTCTTTCAATTGGAACACTTTATTTTCATTTTCCTGACAACACCTTATAGTTCTCCTAAATCGTTCTGTTGCCCCTTTAAGGGAACAGACTAGCGTAGCTTGACTGAATCTGGTCAGTCTGTTTACTTATTCCTTTTATTGATTAAGCTAATTATCTAGCAAAAACACGTGATTGTTTTTGTTTCGTGAGATCTCTGTAATTCCATGTGAAAAGATACCATACCTTATATTCTGGCTGAACATTTTTAACCAAAGGGAAGCATGTTTCTGGAAAATAGCCACTAATAACAAATTTGAATCAAAAGTAGTAACCATCGCATTGGAACATTATCCTCCTTGTGAAAAAGATTTCAAAATGCTAGAAATTTGAAAACCAAATTGACTATAGAAAGAAGTTTGCTTCCAAAAGTTCTGCCTATTATCAAAGAAGATTCGATCTTCATGAAAGAGTGATAATTGAAAATGATTTTTTAACTATTTGAAAGTGTGACAATTGATTTGGATCTGTTAAGTTATAAAAACGCTGGGGCGATTACAAAAAGTATATCGAACACGATTCCTACAGAATGTTGAAGTGCATGTCTCAATTTCCCCAAAACCATCAAGAGAGTTTAAGAAAACATATCGAGAAATCAGAAACATATAACATATATGTACAAACATATCCCAACTATGAAAGATAGTTTCACCAAACGTTTGACATCTTATAGGCGACCCTAATAATGAGTTCAAAAGGCAGCTCTTATTAGTGGTATTCTTACAGATGAGAATGAAAACTATTTTACATTAAATTGTTCGGACATGTGAACTATTTGTTTTAAATATACCAAATATTTTGATGACTGAAGGATACCGTTTAATAAAACATGAGGTCGCATGTAAAAACAAAAATCGTGGAAATGTAAATATCAATGAGTCAATCTGAGTTAACCTTGATTTGTTCAATTGGTTACTTTTCAAATTACTTACAGCATCTTTCTTATTGTATTTACTTGTGTAAATGCATTTACGTCACTTATTGGTCGAGCCTAATGACACATAGACTCAAGTAGATTAGAAGTACATGTTTTTATAACGTAGAACTTGGAAAGTTATTGCTGAATGAGGGAATTATTGTCTAGCGCAGTTAGCGCACATATGTGTCATCAATAAAAGAACCATAAAATATTTGTTATGTTGGCTTGTACAAAGCAAAAAGTGCATGCTGCCATTAGGGAGTGATAACGATTAAATCATGTTCAGTAAAAGAAACCATGACCCTTAAACGAACTGGATACGTTTGTTCAAGGAAAGCTTGTATTGCTTGAAACAGTTTCTTGCAATTAGCAACATTGGGTTTCCCTTCAGTGAGTCATTCGAATTTCGTGCTACAGTACATTAGATCCTTTGAACATCCCCAACAAGCAACTGGTTAAAACCTTAAGCTGGGTTGAAAGATATTTGGCATCGCATACCATTTAATACGAACCAATGACCATTATATGGGATAAATCTTGTTAGAATGATTATTCCTTTAGGCCAAAACATATTTGCAAAGAACCCTTTTGTATCAAATGTTGTAATTATGCCAAGTCAGAAAGCTTTTAGCCATAATCCTCGACTCACAATCTAATCTAAATCATAATCCGACTGATTATTCTGAAAAAGGGTGCCCGATGTCAATGGTGAAGCTCAAGACAAGCTTTTTCTTTATCTGTTAAAATGAAATTGTATTTCATTCTCAACATTCATAGCAATAACAACTATTTTCCAACTTTCCATGTCAAATGTGACACTATTGGACAATAACATTTATTAATGCAAGAAAATACAATGTGTTAATTTGTTTCTTTGAGAGGCATTTAGAAGCTGATCGATGGAGAAGAACAAGTTCTTATGGATAGTAAACTTCTTTATTGCATGAAGTGCGACACTTCGATGTAGACACTAACGCCATTATCAAGCCAGTGTGGATTTATTATTTTCCTAAAACAGATACAATGTAAGTTCTTGTATCTGACATTATAGCTTTAGTCGTATTGAATACCGCCAGGGGTTCGGCAATTCTATCTGCCGTACAGAACTGTTCTAAGGCAGCAAGGTTTGGCTGCAATGCTTCACTGTATTTAAATGCAGTACCACCCATGCTCCAGACAATGCCATAGGTTTTACCGCAAACTCGATTTCTCCCTGCAATTCACAAGCAGCCGTGACATAAGTGTAGGCTAAGTGAAATGGTATTGAGGGCGGTGTTAACTCCCGAATCACCTCACCTCAAAATAAAACACATTTCTTTATCTTAATCTATTCTTTGTATTTATATATTTTTTATTTTGAGAGAGTCATCCAAATTAAATCAAACATATATTTGGGTCTTGTTATGTTGCAATACAGCTCATTCTGCTTGATGGAGACATATGATACTTCTATTGAATATTATGATTAGGATATTTGTAAGTGAATAATATGCCCTTTGCTCGGAAGATGTGCACAAGGATTGGTAGCCTGTACTGTGAGTATCAATGTGAAGTCCGAAGAAGAAATCATGATTATATGTTGATGCACTAGATTTGACTACCAGATTTCATAAATTGTTGGAAGTTTAACCACTTAACCACATTTGACTTGCTAAGCTTGGAAACTAATCACAGGCTGGTTATAATGTTACAGGATTTGATGTATGCTATATGGCAGAAAACATGTTCACTGATGCAGTTTGGGTTATGAGATATTTGGAATCATAGAAAATTATACCTTTTAGAAATATAAATGTACATGTTTATGAATGTCATGTCTAATAATGTTGGCATTTATTCATTACATTTATGATTTTTCAGTTATTGTATAGTGTATGGAGTGAGAAAACTATGTTTCTACAAAACATAAATATATCGGGAATAAAGAAATTATATGTTTGCAACCACTAACAATGATAGCAAACAACACTAACATATAACCATTTTCTCAACATACCATCTTCATTCTTAAAAAAAGGTTTTTGTTAAAGGGGAGGTAGCATGTTTTTAGGTTAAACATAAGGTGATGTCAGGAAAATAAAAACAAATGGTTTCGATTGAAAGATAATGAATAAGTAATAAATCAAATATATAGTGTAAGGTCAGCCATCAATTTAATTTACTTACACAAAATGAATCGAAGATGTTCACACACAAATGACTGCCAATGGACTTTATGTGAATCGTTATGATTTGTTCTCGGACTATGGGTGATTGGTTGTGTAATGATATTAACACTACATGTATCAAACTTATACATTTAGTACAAACTTCATATATTGAACTTGTTTACTTTTATTGTTTTTTTCAGCTCTTTTTTACGTGGGTACTCCGTTGGGATCTGATAATCTTCATCTTCCTGTCGTGTTGGCCGTAATTGTTTTAGGAACCAAGGACGATAAATGGTATATTGCATATGATGATAATAATAATAATAAGTAATAAGTGTTCTTGTAACGTGCCTAAAACAAATCACTTGGCAAACTCTCCTAGGCGCTATAAACGTACACTGGACACAACTGGATGTACTGTGTGTAGTATGTAAAATATTGCATCTAGATATCATAGGCTTGTTCAGATAGGAGTTTTTGTCAGTTTTGACTTAAATGAGGTGATGTAAAAAGTTGTCAACTGATGATTTGTGTAAATGTTGACATAGCATTCCCTTCAACAAATAAATCCCCCTGAATACACACTGGAGGCAGATTTGCTCATGGTCGAATAGCTTGTAGTTATGGAACATCAGAGAAGGTCTTCCTGATCCATCTGTCTTCTGTGACATTTTTGTTATCCCGATTAAAACTTTCAGGTACATTAAACAAATACATACTGAGTCATTAGTGAACTTCTACATACATGTATATATAAAACAAACTAAAGCATTAAAACTTGTTATCATGAATTATTTTTTACGAGTTTCCAAAGCAAAATACTAAAATCTCAATTTCTAAAATTTCAAATCGATAAATGATATTCTGAATCTTTAGTTTTAATTAAAATAGTAAGCATGTTATGTAAAAACTGATAATGACAATAATGTTTGAAAGAAGACAACAGATTACATAAAGGTTGAAAAGACCATTTGAAATTTTTTTATTCATTTTGTCGATATGAAATGGTAATCATCTACATTTAATGATCATTATCATGTAGTTCGAAAGGGCAATTTGTTTGAAAAGACGTTTCAGGTTCATAAATGTACACATAGTATTTGAATAAAGTAATCTTTGTTGCACTTGCAGTGAAAAATTAAATGACAGTTGTGTTCGATTTCCTGTATTAATTCCGAAGATAATGAGATTCCGGCAGCGCCAGCTATCGTTAATAAGTTTTTAGCAAAAAATGTGATTGTAATTATTACACATATCAAGTCACAATATGATATGACTTGATACTTTCCATCCAACTATCCTCAAGCTATTATACTGATTCATAAAACTAACTGTGTGTTAATAGAATGTGTACTGTTGTATCCGAACTTTTAACTGAAACTGTTTCATGAATATGATGACACTTTGACCTAAATACGTGGCTGTGTGAAATACAGTGATTATTCTGATGCTGAATGTTTATTCGTAGATTTAAAATATATCTTGTCCTGAATTGTTATCATTCACCGCTGTCTGCCTTTTCTCCACCCTCACTAAGACACAATACATAGGTTATAAGTTTCACAATCACCTTTCATTTCATCCATTTGTTCGACCAGTGTCTTCATATCATTAACGTACATTTGACACTAAATACATATTGCAGTAAAACAAATCACTTATTTTGTAACTTCAATTTTTAAATATTATGTTCTATGGCCATTCGGTCTCGAAAAACATGAATGACTTTTCTAACTTCTCTATCTCAAAATGTATTTTTGATGATAACTCCCAAAGAATATTCTGAAGTATAAAAGCCAGTCTTGGGATAACATGCTGTCAGCAATATTTGAGCCATGGCACACGACGATGCTGCCATCCCAAAAGGGATATAACAGCGAAAAAGGTTGCAGAAACAGATGAAAAGAACGACAAACGAGGAAAAAACGGTTAAAGAACGAGCAGTCTAACTAAAGATAATTACATTTAATTAATGCATTGCAACGGTTTTTTTTTTTAAATCTTGAATAATTTTGTTCGTTGTCAATATTTGAAAACACATTCTATTTTGGAAATGTTACAGTTTTTATCAGCATGTCAGATTCTGCTTACTAATTTGATAAAAAAGATAGAATTAATAATGCCAATCAGCTGTTTTTATAGTCATATTTAATATTCTAATGGTGATTTGTCAACATAATACATGCCATTGAAATATACAGAAGGGCCATTCCGAAAGTTTAAAGACCCATCATTAACTTGTTTAACCTTCTTGAACTCAATTCTTAAGTATCGTATTCAACAAGTTGCATGATGTGTGTCTATACTCTATCCATTGGAAAATTCCAATTCTAAAGTAAATATACGAGTATTTACAGGACAATATCTTAATATTAAACGATTTGACCATTTCATAAACTTTTACCAAACTTTTACTCTGCACATAACTGTATGTCTTCCTCCCCCTGTCTCCGACCCTCTGCTATCTCACTACACAACACATGTACAATGACCTGCAACAGAAGGAGTCATGCAAAATACATCGTCGTTAAATAAAGTTTAAGGAGAGCGCTTCATTTATTCCATAATAATTAAGCTCTATTCTGAAAAGTAAGTTAACTCAATAACCACACAGATCACTAAGTTTCGTTTAATCAGTCGAACAGAATTTCCCATGATTGAAAATCAATTCCAATGAAATATCTATTTTCTTAATATATACGCATTAAGTTGAAATAACCAGGGACATTTCAAAGAATGAATCACTCACTTTTTTCACTAAGTACAGATCAAATTGGTAATGCTACCTCATAAATAGATTCTAAAGGGTACATAACATTAAACTGTCACATTACCACTGATGTGAAATTCATTTTCATTAGAAGATGATTACACACATAATGTTTTCTGCATTCATGGAACGTTTAAAGTAATGTTCAGATAGCCAGGAAGGGACATTTCAAAGAGTGAATTACTTAGCTGAATAGAAGCACTTCTAACTTAACCTGGTTATAAATTTATCATAACTTCTGTACAACAACGTCACTTTACGATTGATGTTTGTTTTTCTAAATAAAATGATACCACTTCAAAGAGACGATATTTCAGCTCTCGTAATTTTAACACTTCAAACTGTGAAATGATTTCATAAACTTAACTTAGATTTAGATGAAACCTGGTACATTTCAAAGAATGCATCACTGACTCCATTTACTTATTACAGACCAAATTCTTAATGTTTTGTGATGATAAGACTCTAAAGTCTACACAACATTAAACCGCCACTGATGTAAAATTCATTTTCATTAGCAGATGATGACATGCAAAATTCGTTTCTGCATCAAAAGAAAGTTTAAAGTAATTTTCAAAGGAAAGGACATACATGTATTAACGAGTGAATCACTAGATCGAATAGAAGCGATTCTAAAAAATACCTGTCACTAGGTTATAAATGCATCATAACTACTATCCAACAACGTCATATTACGAATTATGTTATTTTTTCAAAATAAATGAAACCACTTTAAAGAGACAATATTTCAGCTCACGTAATTTAACGCTTACTCACGCTGGTATAATTTCATAAACTTGTCTTAGTATAGAAATTGACTTTGATAAAATGATCTATCAAATGTCTTTTCTTTTTTAACTTTTGCATTGAAAACTTTAGGAAAATGAACATATCATGATGGCGAATTTATTTTCGAGAATAAAAGAGTAATGATAAATACTTCAACAGGAACTTATTTGGACCATACGCTTGTTTATTAAATATTATAAAGGAGTAATGAATAACAGGGTTTGGTGGATATTAGATAGATGTGCTGTGTCAAATGTCATTTGTGTTATTTTAACAAAATTTATCATAACGCTGGTATGATTTCATAAACTTTTCTTATTATTGAAAGTAATTTAGATTAAATGCTCTATCAAATGTCAAAAATAAAATTTCTTTATCTAAAAACTGTTTTTATCTAAAATATACATGCATTGGTTTATGATAGACAATGAAACCATTGTCATTTTGAAGAGCCTGAGAGAGGTTTTATGATAAGTCAAACAGGGGGCATTACAACTGTTGTATGTCATGTATATAACACTATTATTGTATTGTTTCAACGTCATCCTTTCTAATATGTAATAATACATCTTGCCTACCACATGTGTATTCTCTACTGTATATTAAGTCCCAACTGTCCGCACTATTGTATACAACTTATTCTAAATAGTTTAATGAAATGTCAAAAAACATACAAAAAGTCTTTCAGTTTAAGTTTATACATGTATGTGCTGAAAGATACGCTTAACGTGAATAAAGACAATAAATAGAGGATAATTGAATGTTGGTACATGAAAATGTCAAGTACTTTGACTAGTGAAGTTATCATGGAGTGAGGTCATGATTTTGATCACACCCAAAAAATGTATCGCGGTTGACATTACCAATTAACCATTTTGCATATGAAAACAGTTGGTAGGTTTTCATTGCAACAACTTAAACGTATATTTTAGAGAATACATTTGAAATATACATAAAATGTCTTTAAATTTCCTCAATAAACAGAACATGAGTTTTGATAATTCAAAAAGACAGAAATAACCGTTATGGCCATCAACAAGCAAAGCTGTATTTCAGCATTATGCAGTTATTCATATCAAGAGAATGACTTAAAGTGATGTTTCTACGGGGATTTATGATAAAAACCTTCTTATCTCTTCCAAGAAAGCAATAACTGGAACTTTATGTTTATAAACCAAAGAGTTGCTATCGACAATCTAGTGTTCTTGCATATTCCACCTCTAAATTATCGTCACGTCACTGAAATGTTTCAAGGGCGGGTCTTTTACTTTATTTCTGGCCATATCTGTCTTCTGAGGTATCATTTGCTAAACTTCAAAAGAAAAATTAATGTGAACTGAATAAAATTGGAAAAAGTAAACATTTTATCAATTTATAAAATGATGTCAAAATATAGCTTTAAGCTATTTGAATGTGTAACATTTATAAGTTGACATGACAATACAAAAACAAAATTCAATATCACGTCTAGAAATACGTGTACAAGTAATAAAATTCAGTACAATGGAAAGGTTAATTCCATGGTGGCTATTATGAATTAGGAGAGATCTGACTACGGAGATGGATATGTTGGTTCCTAAATAGTAATATGAGGAAATTGGTTGTCAGTCATCCCCTGAAATGTACTACAAAAAGTAAATAAAGTGTTTCCATAATATGTTTTGATCATGTTTTTTGTGGAACAATTGTTCCATAATTAAATAGCTATGTTATCATTTCTTAACTACCATATAAATGCTTCTGAAAACGAAAACATGTTGTTACCTTTTGAAAAAGGTCACTTTTTTACGTTGGCATTTTGAAATAAGTTAAAGTCAAACCTAACAAACTATATATCAAATTTAAGTTAATCAATTAGTGAACACTAATTCAGTTTTGGTTCAAAGAAATCTCCTTATTTAATGAAAAGGGTAATTATCTGTGACAAGGGCCACTTTTCTTAAAATGGATGGCAAACAGCATTTAACTAAGCTTGCTTACTGTCCATCCTGTGAAGTAATATACTAGTCATTGGGCTAACTAAAATCATAGAGGCCTTTGGTCCCCCACTTTGGTATTCCAACCATATTTTCCAAGCCCTGGCTTATGGACGCTATTGTCATGTTACTCAGTCTGATCGAAGATTTTTACAGATGACACTTCTGACAAGAGTTCTTCTTCACCCACACCAATGAGGTCTTACACTAGTTTCAAACTTTGACTTAAATCATTAACAGCAGGCCGCAGTTCGGTACTGAAACTCAACTCATTTAATAAAAACATTTTTATGTTGCTCCTTATCTTGTTTTATCCATTGCAAAGTATAACAGATGATTTTTGTATCTCTGGTTATATATCCTGTTGTAAATGACCTGTTATAAAGCATTATTTTCTTTGAAATATAACATCTGTAGGGTGACATCTGCCATGTAATAACTGGGATATCAAGATAACAATGAACAATGTCGAGTTGTGTGGCTCCAGGATCTATGGCGTAAAGGATAGGAAATTGTATGGTATAAATCTATACAGGCAGCTGTCACCATTTTGACTACATACACATACATGTAAAAATGAAATTACTTACTTGATAGAGGAACATGTAATGTGGTTTTATATCTATATATATCACACATGTACATATAAGTGCATGATATTGTATCATTGCACATGTGTATGTTTTGCAAACTCAGTAAAGCATGTTACACTCACATGTGTTTGGAACATATTCATTCGGGCATTTATTGTTTCATAGATAACAGCAACAGTGTTGTACATCAATATCAGTTAAACATTTGCAATGCAAAGGGGTAAACAAGGCCTATATAATTTGTTTATGTACGGTGTTGAATTGCGTTCGAGTAATTGGTCCTGTTGCACAAAACAATGAAATGTTGCAAATGGTGCAATATTAAAGGATGGCGCTAAGGTTAACATGAGTGTTAAATTATTCTGCGAATGACCCATAGTTTGACTAAAAGATAAAACATTATATAAAATTATAAATATGAAATTCCTGAAGTAACATTTGAAGTTTTCATTCAATTTATTGTTTGCTTTTACATTCAATGCACATTACCGGTATGGACTTACCGGACAATGGATTTACCTACACATGTATAATATAGAGAAAATTACATTTCGTTTGCGAATAAAAGGGCATTGGTTTACATCATAAAGGACTGGGTGAGTGAGTAGAGTTTAAAGTATTGTTCAAATCTACCATGTGTGTATTCTCTACTATATAATAAATCGCAGCTGTCCTCCCTTTTGAATAAAAAAGTGTTATTCAAATATCTAACATGTCTGAAATCTACTCATGGCACCTGTTGGGAACACAAATGTTTGGTCACACAAACACACAAACAACGACACAACAACACTCAAACAAAGACAAACCTTAACACAGTAAGGTATTGGGTAACGTACAGCCCACCAATAGTGAGAGTTGCTTGTTCTATTTTCTTTTTAATTCCCGACAAATATGACTTATTAAACAATTATTGACTTGATCTGTCTTCTTATATTGTTAAATTATTTCTGTCTTTCTGATTGGGGTACTTGGTCACATGACATCAATGACGACAAGCAACGTCAACATGTCAGAGTTGCGAGAGGTTGTTATAACAATTAAAGCATCTTTGGTCGCCAAAATAGAGAGATTACGGTTGTGTGTAATACTGTAAATCAAGCGATAGGCACTGCTTTGTCTTTGTACTGTGCTGAATAAGAGTAATGTCAATTATTGTTTAAGAATTATAGTGATGTCCCTGCTATTCACAAAGGAAAAGTAATGTTTCGTATAAAGAAAAATGACTTTGTTGATCAAAAACTTGTTGACCATGGACACATGATATTCACTGCAACGTTGCTTCGGTGAATATCAAGTGTCAATGGTGGATAAATCATTTTATCAATCTATAATTCTATAATTGTGCTGTCTAAATCCTCGATAACTTTGTATTGTTTACCGTTTAGAATTCCAGTGATGATCGAATGGAGCGAAAAAAGGAAACATCAATGATTTGCAAATGTAGACTTTGCATGGATTACGAAATCATATAGCCATATTTGTCAAACTGTTTCTATCCAATCATGCTAGAGTTAATAGAAAACTTTGACTTCCTTTGAAATCGGTAATAAATCAGTATGAACTCTATTACCTCTCTGAATTGGAGACACTTTCCTAAAAGATATGTGTCCCTGATGGCTTACAACACCTTTGATTTGGAATAACTTTTGTTGTGAAAGAAGTGTTCTTTGCTAAGCTGAGGAAGTCATGATAAACATGAATATTTTGTTCTGTTTAAAAGAATGAATAAACGTGAATATTTTAGATCAACATTTTCCTGTTTATTTAACACGCGAAATCACGCTCTGAAGCTTTTATAGAGAATGTGTTTATTTAATTCCTCATTCTTAAACTTCTTAAAACATTTTGATGTCCCCCACAAGAAGGGTTTATTCATGGCATTGATAAGAAAAAGTTATGTTTTTACATTAACGTAAATAGGTGCGATAAAATGTGTTAACATACATGAGTGAAGGTGGCAGCATGATTTCATTTTCAGATTAAGCTGGGTTTTTTTCTAACAGGACAGGGTATACCTTCCCTTATTTTGCTATTGTTACTGGTAGCCAGTGACCAATTAAATCACTTCCCATTGTGTTGATGTTGCGTGATTTTGCTTGATAATGCTGCTGTATATGTTCTTGTATTGCAGAAATCTAGTATTGTTATACACAAATTGATCATATTCTGTAATTAGAACGGATGTAATTATTAAAAAACGAAACGTGTACAAATGATACAATATAATCATTTACAACAACAAATTTATATCTTATCAGCTAAATTACCGAAATGTCATAATTAAATAAAATAATACAAATATTATAGTGGAAATACAAAAACTATGATAGTGGTTTTGTCTGAATATAAGGAACAGCGCAAACGTTTCACTATGCATATATTGTTTATGTTTATCACACTGGTTGGCTTGACTTTGAACTCTTTTAAGCAAAAACATCATTTTCTTAGTAAAATTTATGTTTTTATGTATTTTGTATTTGTTTTCTCTACTTTTGTGCTTATATTTGCTCTAATTATTAATATTTGTAAGCTGAAATAGTTAATAAAAAATTATCAGCTAAGACGTCAAATAAAAAAGAGAATGTTTACAATTACTGCTTACCGCAGTACATAAAGTTTTACTTGGATTAAGCATGTTGTTTATTATCCCAAACTAAACGAACATGTCTGCTCCAATTAATTCTAACTTCATTATAGTAATTTTATGTCTAGCTAAATGATGTATGAGTGTATATCTAATTAATCTGGGTAACAGACTGAACAGTCCACAGCACTTTCAGTATTTTCTACATCACTAAATCATCATTACTGGTAGTCATGACATTCTCATTAGTTTAGTCCTAATAATCCAAAGCCATAAAGATGCTGACAGAGACAAAACTGAAATTCGCTCGGCAATGTTGACATTAATTATATATAGTGTTATATATCTGAAACTTTTACATGTGGTACAAAGAAACTTTGCGAGCTTCGATTGGATTAGATTGCTTTTGTCACAAAGGTTCAACTTATTGAACTGGCACACTGGTTCTGTTCCTTAGTATTCTCAACCACAATAAAGTTGGTGGAAATATTGAAATGATCTGTCTGTTCCTCTGTGCGTACTGGTTTTATTTTTTAACTGGATCCATAATGGAGATTGCGTTAGCTATAGAAATGAACTGCTCGTGTTGGTTTCTCTTTTCCGAATCACGACAAAACCTTACCTTTGGGCTATACAACTTCTTTGGATTTCTGGTTCTGCAAGCTTCAATAGAGGCATGTCTAAGAATTTGTTCCCGTTCCAGAGGTATTGAGCAATTATACCAAACTCGTTGAAACTTAGTGAATAAAGAAATTTACCGTATGTTTTGTCTACTGAGCCTTTCCAAAGGCACAATTTATTTGCGTACATTCGTAAAAAACGAGTTTATGTACAATTACCTTTTTGCAAACGCCTTGTTTATCTTCTTACATCCCCCCTCCCTTGGGTGGTTATATTCCATCGTTTTATAACAGGTTTCAACTCGTAACAACCTTCCCATAGGTGTTTTCCCTTTTCACCCCTTGGGAAATTAACGCCAACAATTCGACTTGTAAAGTTTTGGTTATTAAATCTAACAAGAAAGTTTTATGTCATGAACGACGAAAGTGGGATTCGAACTCGGGATCTCTATGTTGTCAAGCAGCGCCTTTATCAGTTGAGCTATCGAGCTACCGAGAAACCATTCCATTTGATTTTTATTTTTCCCTATAGATATATATCAATATTGTAATAAGATATTTTCTTATGTACATGTGTAAGGCCTCAAGTTTTATGTTCTAGAACGCTAGGCAGGTGGATATAAAAAGTTGTCTAAATGTTTATTCTTATCAAAACATATGAAACTCGCAATTTATCACTATAACGTTTATGAATTAATTGAATATAGATAAATTTAGTTGAAACCTTGCGATAAAAAAAAATTAATGTACATGTAAGAAATAAAGTTTTTAGTTCTATAAATCTAATCAGGGGTTTTGTAAGTAGTCTAAATGTATTCTTATAAGAAAATATTCAACCTGCAAAATTTATCACTTAAACGTTTAAAAATCAATTGAACATAAACAAATTTTGTTGAAACCATTGCAGGAGTGCTCCGAGGTTATTTTCCATAACCCCTCGGAACTGGCTTATTATTTACTTCATATCATCCTGAAACTGCACTTTATGCGCAGTAACACTTCCATATTCAGAGATCCTTTACTATTTCAGTGATAACTTAATGTATGAAAGCCCAGATTTGGTTTTAAATAGTGTGTATAGTAAGTTTGGAGGGCAATTTACGTCGGTTGTGTTTGTTAAGGATTAAAACAATGAGAACTTCATTGATGATCAAAGTATTTAAATATATATATATATAGTTGTAGGGCACGAATAAAGAGTCGGATGATGGAGATATGGTCCTATTGCTTGTCCTCAGATTCTAATCATATATTTGCCTGACATAAAGGCCAAAACCTGTACTAAGAAACATATTGCAGTAACGATGAAGGCGATGTAGTAGCTGATTGTTCATTGTGATTTGTGAATGAACAATTCTCAAGCAAACTCTCATGTAATTGTACCTCAAATAAACATTCCCGGAACAAAATATTAGAGATTAAGGCTATGTATAATTATTATCATTTAATGTCATTTCATGCAAATTTTATAGTTGATATGAACTATAAACTATGGTTGACTGATTTACAAATAAAGGTAAGGGCATTCCTTTTTTGCTGCAATAATACTTTTTTACTAAGTATTTACATTTACTCTATTGATACTCTCTGAAGATGTGATTTGGCTTCACAGCAAAATGTTGATTTTTATCAGCCAAATCGATATCAAAAGAGCAAAAGCCAATGAAAGGCATATTGTATGTTTGTTAACAATAGTATCCCACGGGTACGGAAGATAATTCAGTTTAATCGTCAATCATAACAATGAAGTGTTGCCACTGTTATGAGCTCCTGAGGAGTTTAAACACAGAATTATTTATGACGATTCAACGCAAATGGCAAAGAACATTATTCTTTCAGATATTCAAGTCTTCTTTCTAAAGTGTGTGATGAACCGTTTACTCAAACATCAACTTGGCATTACGCATAAAAAGAAGTGGTGGAAGTTTGAATTAGTTGGTAAATAATGTCACAGTTATTCATATAAATCTAATGTAAAAATGTTTGTATTTTTAAATAAATCTGTCATGATTTATGCAAATACCAAACAAGAGAATAAATGTTATTCCTTCATATATGCATCAAACAAGATATCAAAGTGAACAATTCAAACACAAACCTGATGCTGCATCAGTAGCTCCATATATTAACTAATGGTCCACTGACCCACTGATGACATTACAAGTTCAACGAATATGCTGAAATGCATCAAAGTCACCATATCAAAGACAATAATTTGAAACCAGAAGAGCAGTAATTTAATATAAATAGAACTTATGTTAGTTCTATGCGAAACTATTTATCTAACGCTAAATATACAGAAGTGTTTACAAATGACAAACAGCAGTTTTCGTTTTTAATTCATAATTTTTTTAAGATCATGGATGAATTGGTGACTAATAAGACGTTTGGTCCGCCTAAAATATGTTTAGCAAAAATATGTTTTTAATTCCTGAGAATTGGGAAAATGTCATTAAAAACTGCTCCTTTAAGTTTAGCCAGTTATATTCCAATGGCGAAACTAAAAATGAATGAAAACGGAGATAGATCAATATGAACTCTATTTACCTACTTGCATTCGATCGTCCTCCAGTGACTAACATGAATGATAATTTAGCATCGCTGTCTCTTGAAAAGGAAGAGTTCTTTAACTGCCTTAAAATGTTGTTATCTTTTGTAAAAACATTATGCTTTAAGTGAAAAGAACATAGGAGTGTGAACATCAAGTGTCTTGTGATGTGGAGATCATTACCAAAATCATGCATTGAAGCTTTCACAGAGAATGTTTTTTTACTAGTTTACTTTTTTGAAACTTTTTTAAAAATGCAATTCGTACTATAATTATCTCAAAAAAGAGAATACTTAACGTTTTTTTATTTTAATTTGCTAGTGTTGAACAGAGTTACACGAAATTGAAAAAAGAAAACATGTGAGAACTTTCTGGTTAACTTTTGTGTTATCTTTTAAGGGATAATGATATATTTGATCATAAAACGAGTCAAAAAGGGTCACCTTATTTTGTTTAAAATATTCTTCTTATTTTTTGACTCGACACTGTCAAATGAAAAAAAAACATAAATCTTTCATAACAATTCACAACAGAATGGTCACAACAAAGGTATTCAATCTTTTCGATGATAATGGATATATCCATATCATATCATGACATGTTTAGGATAGCAAAAAGAATATTTTGATAGTATATACATATATGTTTGAATAACAGATACGTTATATCACGGTTTCATGTTTTATGTGTTTATTCAAACTTTCAGTCTGCTGTTGTAAATATGATGCACAATTGCTATGTAACTTTTATATTTGATGTTTGCTTTATTATCTGTTTAGCTAAAGGTGCTAGAAGGGATCGCCTATGTGCATTCTATTTCAAGTTAAAGTTTAACTCCAAAGGAGTTTGAAAATAATTAGTATTTAAAACTGTTTAGAAACGATCAGTAACTAAAAGTGTAAAGTTAACAATACCCCCTCCCCTCTACAATAGCCTTATATTTATGTATGTTTAATTATTCTACATTATTTTCATATATGTTATACATCATATATGTTATTAGTGCGTAGAACCCAACTCATATGTGTGTTTTATATGGAATATTAAGTATTAATTACCGGATGAAAGTACAGCCATCTATTACAAACTAATAGAAAATGTCTTCTCTCATTATTATACTATTTCATTATGATAAGATAACATCTTCACGTCTATAAAGAATGAATCTTTGTGACAGATCATCATTTCAGCAGTTTCACAATAAATTATCATGACAGGTAGTAGTGAAATATTCATTAGCTCAAACCTAATTATCTCCAGCCTTAACAAAATTTGCCAGTAATATCACTGATATCCGTCTGGGAATTTTGTTAACCCACTAGTACAAACTCCCTTTTCTTTCAAGCAATCCTCATTCAATCTTCTTTCTACCAAAAGTTATTTTGATTAATGGAAACATTTATCTCATCACACATTCATGATAAAACAGTAAGACATTTTGCATTAACGCCGGGGTCTAAAGTTCAATGATTATAATGTCTCTTCATAGTATGTCTTTCATGATATTAACAAATGTTATTAGGATTTTTACCAAAAATGTCTTCAATATATAACTAATTAAAATCTTTATCATTAAATATATATCACTCACTCAGTATAAATAAACTTGTGTTTAAACTGTGTATCATACGTAAAAAAAAAATTGGACATTCTTATTAACACTTGTAAATTTTATTTCACATGTTGTGTTTAGTTGTTAAATATATATGTAAATGTATATAGATAAAATTGGAAAACTCTATTTGTAAACAATTTTACATATTCAGATGATAAAAACTGACACGAATGTCACTGACATATATATGTAAATGTATATAGATAAAATTGGAAAAACTCTATTAGTATACAAGTTTAAATATTCAGAAGATAAAAAAGACACGAATTAAAACTTCAACATGTTTCAATGTTATCTACAGGGAGTAATATACATGTATCTTAATTGTCATTCAAATAATTGATGCTTATCAGATTCAATAAAAACGGTTAAAGGAATACCAAAAACGACTCCTTTGCTAATAATATTTATTAATCATTTACAATGTTGAAGTGAACTTCTCTATGAATGATTTTTGTTAAACAATGTAGGCATTTTATAGATTTCTTATGATTTGAATGACCTGCTAGTAGATTATATGACTTACTGTTGTATCAGTAGTTAGTTATGATTAGTAGAAGCTCTGCAGCTGATAGTGCTTAAGAATATGGATGAAATAGTGATATCACCCACGAGAGGTAGCAAGAGGGTAATATCACAGCTAACGGCGAGTGCTGAAGTCCCTTATTGCCAAACACAACAAAGCCTACATTATCTTCAATAACTATGACTGAATACATGGTATGAATGAGGTTCAATATTTAGAGGATATTTGTGTTTTCTTGACAAAAACCATGTTTATCTCATCGAGTGAGGAAGAAAGTTTATATTTTCACAAGTGGCGCAGTCACGAGTTAAAATATGTAATTTATCTGCCTTGCGAGATGAGATAAACGTGGTATTTGTCAAGAAAACAGCAATTTTCTATTTATTTTCTGATTTAATTGTTGTATTTCTCACAAAAATAAAGTGCAATTACGTTGGGTCGGCTCCAAAGAGAGCCCGTCGCCAAAGCAACAATATGACGTAATGAGCGTGTCATTGCGTCAGAGCACTGTTCAATGACGTCAGGTCATTGTTGTTATCAGTCACTAGTGACTGATAACACATTCCATTGTTATTTTCACTAGTGACTGATAACACAGTTTATTTTCATTGATAGATCTCGGTATTTCACCGCCAATCATATAATATATCGTTTATCACATGATAGCACAACTCGAGTCAGATTGCTGATAAAAATTCATAGAGGTTAGAAATGGATACTGTGTATCCACTGACAGAGGGCAAATTTCTTTATGAGGTGCAGTACTGATAAACAAGCGAGGCCGCTCAGCTGTGAAACCGAGGTTTGGTAGTTCGATTCCTACCAAAGACAAATAGTTATGAAAAACACCTCAGATGGGCAGTTTTAAATATCAGGTTGATATCGAACCTAGTGGTACAGTTAAATTAAATCAAGAACCTCAAAATAACGACACCGTGTTGTGTATGAAGAAATAATCACCTTACACTGTAGAATGATATAATCTCTGAAACAGTTGTGTATTGTTTAAGAAGTTAATTCATTACAATTTAATGCCACTGTAACACAAATTGACAAAGGAATCACAATGAGTTTTCAGTAACAACATTTAATCACTAAATATGATATCTCTGACAATATTGCTAGGAAACACTTACTTGAGCAAATTGACAACTGAACAATACATCAAAACGACTTCTTGGTTGAAATAGTTATTATTAGGGAAATGTTTTTCCACATCGGTATTTCATTCGGCTTGAAACGCCATTGACTGTCGGTAATATATAGCTCGCTTGTGAGAGCTAATCGCGACAAACAATATTCATTGTACATATTGGATCTTCCCTGCTTGGCACTCAATATGAATAAGGTGAGGACAACGCGTCTTTTGGGACACACGATAAAATTGTATTGCGGACGATTAAGGGTACTAATTGTCATTATAAGGCTGGTATGAATTGAAGGCGTTTAGATGGACGATGGAACCCGTGATCAATGACACATTGGTGTGAAGACGGTCTGGTCGGTCTAAAGTGACAGCCAATTAAATGAAGTGTGTTTGCACTATCAGTTGATGAGTTCATACTGTCTGGAAACAATGATGACAGTGACAAATTCTATTACTGGTTAGGTGATCGGGACTTTCATGACTAAATATTTGACAGTTCAAGTCGATGTCTAAATTCAATCAAGTGTTGTCAGTTTGATACGGACTGAAGGTCGTGAAGACATAGATACATATTGTGTGTGGCTCGGGGTCATTTTCCGTCTGCGACGACCACACACCATCAGATCAATAAACTGATTACGAAACTTCTTTGCGCTGAGAGAGTACACATAAAAGTTTACAGCATGCGTGAGGTCACACAAGAAGAAGGCTATGGTGTCAATCAAGTATTTCACAGCTCCTTCCATACTCTCCAATGGTGGCCTCCAATAGAATGACAATACCATCATTACGCAGCGTGGCGTTGTGAAGACAACCAAGGTCACGGCCGCCGTCACAAGCATGATGGTAATTTGTCTATGTCTGTCTCCACACGCATGTCCATTGTTTGAGCTCATTGAACTGTTCAGGTACTTTTGTACTTTTCCTGCTCTTATAATTCCTCCAACAATTAACAAGTTGAACACAAGGAGCAACACACACGGCAGAGCAGCGTATATAACTATATTCACCCAGAACCAGATCTTCATGAACTCTTGGAACTGCGGGAGAGCATCACAAAATATCTGTCCGTCCTCCTCAACAACCTCCATAACCCAGAAAAGGTGTAGAAATAACGCACAAAAAGGAACTGCCAGCAGAATAACTGCGACCAGGGACTTCTTAAAGGTCCAGATTTGTCCTACTTTGAAGGGAAACCACACTGCTGCAAATCTCTCAACAGACATGGCCACAAGCAGCCAGTTGGCAAAGGTGATCAACACGTTACCCAGGTATCCCATGAACTTGCATCCAAAGTGTCCTATGTTGACGCGGTGATCCAAGAGCACAAACATCAACAGTTTATTCAGGATTGCAAGGTTATCAACAACGGCCAAGAGAGCAATATACACGGTTAATGATCTTGCTGGAGACATCTTTAGTACTGTGACAATGGTTGCACAGTTTCCGGGAAATTCAAAAACAAGGATAACCCATAGATAATAATTCTGAAGGTCCCATGCGACTTTTTCAACTGCTTTCCAATCAGTGTCAGTAATGCTCAAATTACTCAAATTGCCATCCATTTGGAGCCTTGATAGGTTTCTTAGGTGAATAACTGCTGTTCTGGGTATTGTCTTATTAGTTCATGTCTGGTCTGGCAGCTTGAGACTATCTGAAACACACAAAACAGAGGCTATTGTGAATATTGGTATACTGTGCCCTTTCTTAGTATTGCAAAATACACAATTTGGAGTTTAGCAACACCGATGAAATTAATAGGTTGGAACTTTTACATGGTTAAAACTTTGAGTATATACTCCAGGATAAGAGTCATACAACACCCTATATAAAATAAAATGTGGTGTTGTCGACAAATTGATTTATGGACTAATGTTATCATAATTGATAATGTGGCCATAATGATTCGTCAATAGTTTTAAATTCATAACTTCAAGTGAATTAATTTGAAAGATTATACATGCGGTGGAGAATAACTTGCTCATTGATAATTTATGATTTCAATTAAAATATCATAATGAAACTAAACTTAAACATATGATGTTGATATATTTGACTTAGCAATTGTTCAATACGTTCACATTAACTCAAGTTTGTATATAACCTAACACTTGTATGCCAACGGGTGGTCGATCTCAATAAAATGTACTGAGCAAATTATAAACATGTATGACAAAAACTGACCTCTTTTGAACATATGAAGCAATATTCAACGATATAATATTTAACCTAAAATTAAAACGTCTCAAGCTAAAAGAACACACTATATGTTTATTGTGTCATTGTTGAAAATAATATATTTCATCCAACCTCAGGCAATTAGAACATCATATATGCTTGTTTATTCGCTTTTTAGAATCAGTTCTATTCTTGAACATTAACGCCACCAGACTAATAGAACACTACAAAATGTTGTTTATGTTATTTTGTGAAGAAATAGGTTGAATCACACCATAGCCAATTTGTCTTAACCTACGAGCCATGCATAGAAACAATCGATTCTATACAAGTTGCCAGGTACAAATACGTATAATGAAACTGCTTGAAGACATACACGTGTTCCAACAGATATACAGTCAAGGAGATTAAATATAATCATTCCCTGGAGACATCAAAGCTATCAATAGTGTCCAACTGTTAATGGGCATCATTAGCCGCTTTCGCATGAAGGTACTTCAATCAATTATTTGTGCTGAAAGGGATTTACCTCTCATCAATATGAAACAAAAGCTTTTTAACTCACGCTGTTAACGTAAGAAAGATATAAGAAAATAGTCTATAACCGAAACATGCTTCTTACATCAATTTGGCTGTAAATCTTGAAACATAAAATGCAAAGTGTTTCTGAAGGGGTTAGGGTTTACTGAATTTATCAACCAGATGGGTATGTAGCTGGATTTGGTATTGAACAATTTCATTTTAAGCCCATTACATATACATGTATGTTCATATATTTACTTTAATAATTTCATCCCTATTGCCTATGTTAATAGGATTCATAAAACTTGATGACAACATGAATAATTGCTTGCACATATTTCGTAATACTTGAATACCATATGCACATGTAGTAACATTCTCTCCCGAAAGAGATAGATCAAGTCATGAAATGTTTATACAGCCTCTGTGCTATTACGACGACTTTGTGGGCTAGATTGTGAGATGCCTGATTGGAGGCAGTCAAAATTAGTTGTGCAATCAGCGACGCTGTTCTTAAATTATTATTGTGGATACTGAATCATGACAAAGGCATTGTGATATGATCAACCCTTTCCATGAAAGAAGCGTTGTCATTCGTAAAGAAATTCAAATGGATTGTGGTAAAAAAAATTCTGCTAGGGCAAACTGCCGGAACCCAAGGCTTTGGTCTTAATACAAAAGAGGTAGTATCAACATCTTATGACTTGATATACCTCTGTGGGGAGAAAATGATGTAGTAAGGGTTCAATGAAATGGCAGCTTTAACAATGCCAATTGACTGTTACATGTGTTTTATCAAAAAACGTTCTTTACATTGGTGTTTTAGAACCCATGGCAAATGAGTTTCTTAGTCTTAGTAAACCTAGCCTCGACTGATGCGAACCGCAACTACATCTTGTTAGACTCAATATCAAAGTGAAACATGTATTAATATTATTGAGGCTAGGTTAACTTAGACAAAGGACTTAAGAGAGAGACTATTAACAGATAACACAATGCTTTCAGAAAGCAGAGTTCAAATAAGTAAACGTCTCTAAAATACACTTGAGACTTTCTGTACTTTCTCTGAATATTTTATGTGTAAAAGTTAATTTTAGCACTGCACCACATTTCAAATCACCTCAAGAACTCTGACAGCAGTAAAGTCGAAAAGTTGACGACTCCTCAGACGAATTGTTAACATATAACACTGCATTTTAACAACACTTAATCCGTATATTTGTTTCTAAAAGACTGTTCGCAGTAAAGTAGTAAACATAATCAAACCCTTGTCTAGACAAGAATGATTGCAAACATCCAGTGAATACATTTCTTACACTTATCGGCCCTATTATAAGCAATAACGATATTATTTAGAAACACGACTGGAATAATCACATTAGTGACCACTGTTGATTTGTCTGAAAATGGTGTTGCAGTAATAAATGTTCATTGTACAAAATCTGAGGGACTGTGTGATTAATTATTGTTTAGCAATAGTCTGATGTCTGAATAAAAGTCTTAGTGATTTGTCAAAAATGCACATACAATATATTTTGTTTCATTCTCTCCTTTCAGAGTTTGTCGCATATCATTGTCAATCGCGTTTATGAAATAACAGGCCTGTAAAATAATGCTCCCCGGAGAGGAAGGAAATTGCCGCTCCCTGCCCATAGGCATATTGGAATGATCTAAAACGGCTGAAAGGAATGTTAACCGTTAATTGTTTAATAAGTTCAAATACACTCAGTGGCAAAATAACTGTGTCAACTTTTCAAAGTTCTCACATAAATTAAATGCGACTACGAATCCCTGTGATGTAAGCTGGGAGAAGCTGTCAAAAGAGAGTGTCAACCCTTCGTTTGTATTGACTGTTCAAAAACCAAGGGCTACTAAAACATTTTTTTAAATATGTTTTGGACATGATCTTTTGAATTGGAATAAAATAATTATAAAATGTATAAATTTTATAAATATAGCATGTTATCAATAAAACTAACTTTGGTAAAATTGATTTGTTCATGCAATTTGTCTTTAAGATGCTATAATACAAGCAAAAAGGCCATTTTCGCTATTCTATATGGTATATTTAAGAGGATAATAAATCGTCCCTTTTAAAGGCGTGTATTTCTAAAGCTTTAAAACATTTTGCTTTGAAATTAAAAACTTAGTTCAGATGGTTCTTGAAGGAATGAAATAACCCTGTTAAAGCCGTAACTATCACTCATGGCTTAATCTATCATGCATTTTATATGTTACCGTTTCTTTGTCCTTGAGTGTATTATCATAATCTTCAAGTCTGTTGAACCCAAAACACCGCAAAGTCTTCTGCCAAAAACAGAAAACTGGGCTGATTAGAGGTTTGCCCAAATGAACTCGGTTACCTCTGTAGAGAATGAATGAACGATTGTGACAGTGCTAATATACCACTGCGGAGACGAGTCCAATTTCCTGGTACCAGACATAGATATATGATGATCACTATTTACATTCACACAGATAGATAGTTACTACAGTACTTAACAATTGTATATAAGCAGCAGAAGAAACGATCATTATAACTATTGCTGTCCTCCAGTAAAATGAGATTTGTATGGACAATATGAGAGAGAATATGACAATTTGACATATTGACAAATTATTACCCTAAACATAATTTTTCCGAAATCTGATTGGTCAATTACAGTCGGGTAGTGGGATTTGGCATGGTGTACCAACCGTATGTGACAAGCCAACACGTCTTACTTGAACTTACTCTTACTTGAACTTAGTCGGAATGCGGAAGTAAAACGGCTGATAGACTCGTAACTTCAGGATAAAAATTCATCATAACGAACACAATTCAGAATTCAAAGAATGAAGTGTTAGTATTGTCTGCGGCATTGGATACATTCATACTCTTGTTATCTTCTTCATTTCTCAACAACTTAATTTCGCTTATTTTTGGGCTGCAGAGTTGTCTTTCTTGGAACTGACAGTAAACTCTGTACAGTGTTATTTACGTTTCACGAAGGCTTTGCATGACTTTATTGATTGAAAATGAATAACAAATGAAGAAAAAAGAATAATAGTAATAAATTGGTTACACGAAGAATTGAAAAGATATACATGGCTGTATAAAACCCTTCAAAACACAATGTATCTAATGTCATAACAATCTTTTACTTTTCCTGTTTCACCTTTTTGCAAATAGTGTCATTCTAGTACATTATATAGATGAAAGATTTTGTTCCTTTGCTTGAAGCAAATTCAGTATAAGTCTGTCACACATGACACAGCCTTTTTGATTTTGAAAAACGTCTATCCTTTTAACATTTGAAGTATCCAGATTTGAAGCATTTATCTATGTATTACCTTTCCATTATTGACGATTCTTATACAAAACAAGGTTCATTTGGACAGTAGAATAATTTACGACATTATTCCCTTTGCATAGTTAACCCCGTATACAAACGTAACCTTCAAATAACACATAATTACTCAAAGTGTTTTAGAGATATAACAGTATAATCTTGACAATGTCCTTTGAGTTACATTTCATACATTTTTCACATTGATTACATGATTATGAGGATATGACAGAAAGTGGCATAAATATAAATGATTGTTATGTACGTGATCACGTAGTGCTATTAAGAAACGTAACATTCTAGCACAGCTGTTGACACTATGTACATAATAGAACATTAGGTTTAGCACATTCATGATAAATATATGAATTGTTGTAAAACATTGTCACGATGTGCTTGTGAGAGGCTATTATATTTTGATTTATGATACAAGGGACAAACAATTTACCTTCAGAAATGTAGAAACATGAATCTTGTTTATTGTTATAAGTATAAGTTTCCTCAGCAAGTGCTAGTGTTCAAGAACATAAATATATTGATTACACATAAACATGTAATCGTCCCGTTTAACAGAGGTGTGTTCAGTATAATTTATATGAAAGCAACAAACAGGATTGTCTTTGTCTGAGTCTTTTATTTGTCAATCTTCAACGTGTTAAGCAATAACAGGAAATCAAGTTATTTCCTCTAGGATGATATCAGCTTTAAAGCTGCATCTATATATTTTCAACGGATAGATTGATTGTTCACTTAGACACTCAAATCCACCAAATATTTTGTTTTTGAGTATAGACCTTACTCATTGTTTTAGAGGTAAGTGGTGCTTGATTTCTTTGACAGAGGTCAATACCCATATTACATGTTGTTTGCCTTAGGTACACTAGCATGTGAACAAACTTAAGGAATGCAGCTGTAGTCGTTTAACATCCTGAAAAACAGAGGACCCAAATAATAGTTTCTATAAAAATTATCATACTCTTATCGAATCATGGAAATATGTCCGTAATTCATTATAAGAACGACTGCAATATTCGTTTCTTCAATTTTCATGTCATTAAAGTTGAAAGTTGACAAAGAATAAGAAAGTTTACTTCTATTCAAAGATTAACTGAAGAGACTACAGATGTTTCATCTTTTTTTAAAACTACAGTGTATAAGCTAACCTCTAAACGTTATTTAATTACTTTACACAGAAACAAGCAACAATATCTTAACATGTTTTTTTGTGTACTTTGATGATCACATGTATCAGTTATTTTCCTTACATAAACACTATTTAGAAAATGGATCGATCTCTAATGATGTTCAGTTTAATTTTATTGTTTATCAATATGATCTATACAGAGTGATCTAATAACTGTGAATTCTCCTTAATCTCATCAACAAGGACTGATCATCCGAACAATTATGAAAAGATATGAAATTAGTTTAGTTTATTATAAACATATTTTATTCATCAGAAAAGGATTGCGTACAAGTTATACAACTTAGAAAACCCTCTCCCTAATATGTACATTAAATATTATTTGCATTCGTTTAACAAGATGGACAGAAGAGAACAGATAAAATACAAAACTGTTACAATAATTAAAGGAACCTTTTTGTTTGACTTATGTAGGTTTGAATAATTTTGAATATACTGTAATATGAAATTAGTTAAAAGGGTGATGCTTTTTGCTCTCCAAGAATGTTTGTGTTTGATATTCCAGTTATGATCTCTTCACAGCACTCTCTCCTCACAGCTCATCGACAGGGATTGATCATCCGAAAAAGACTGCTTATATAAATTCCTTTCCAGTATACATAGAGTACATTTTCTTAAAATTGTTTAAGCTTACAATAGCATATTGCATAAACTAAGGATCATGGTCGGAATAACATAAGAGTTCAGGATATATATATAACTAATAACTTAAATACAAAATGATGATGATGCTGCCAAGTCAAATGATGGTATTTTGATTCTAGAAAGAGAAAAAGGTGTACAAAAGATATGAAATAAGTAAAAAGTTATATATACATAACACATAGAAAAAACATCAAATGCAAGCTCCTACTTCCACAAAAGCAGATTATGTCCCACAAAGACTATCATTACATTTACTGGGAATCGGACTACCATATCAGTAAAACCTTCCGCCTACTTCCGCTCAGGATCTCGGAAAATCCGACGTCACTATAAAAGAAGGACTCAGCAATATCAAAAACAGTATTGGACCACATCAATCTAATTGAACACAACTTCCCCTGGGAGACATCAAGGTCATAGAAACTAACCTTGTTAACATCAGGATTAGGAACTTTCTGTGAAACAATGTAAATTAATCGTAATCCTTAAAAGAATAGTGATCAAGGCTATTATCTACCGTCAGTTTATCAACATCAAACTATATCAAATCATCATTAACGCACGTGCGCTCTATCCATCTGGGTTCTTTTGCATTGTTTTCTTTGAAACAATTCATTTTCCGTCGTCCTTAAACTTCTTCGCTGAATACACTTATCAAATCACTTTGTACCACAAAACGTTAATTTCTTTATCTAAATGTCATTTGCTTTAAAACTGTGCTAGTATATTAAAACGCTGCATTTTTTTTCATTAATCAAAGACACAGTGTGGAGCAGATAATAGGCATGCCTTTTGAAAAAAAGGTTACATATTGCAGCCTAAGTATCTTGTGATATATTTGGCTTTTCGCAATTTGTAACTTGTATTCATAAGCACTTTACCTGCTGATACAACAAGTGATATTCAATGATGCACTTTTGATTTCAATTTTTGAACTACCGTATTTTCGTTTGAACTTTCCCAACTTTGTAGGTTAATATCTTATGAATGATATTGAAAGGTTTGAGTATTACACTTATACATGTATATCTCAAGATAAAATTGTTTTGTATTTACAGCTTCATTTCTTTCACAGTGTTTATTGTATATGTTTTTTGTTGTGCAAAATGCCTTTTGCTTCTTATCCTATTTGCGTATCTATTTGAATGTAAAGGATGATGTTTTTGCATTGTGATAGCTATGCCAAAATAAACCAACATGTATGATGTATTTGACCAGAAGTGAAATTCAGTTGTACAGGAAAATAAACCATACAATTTTTGGTTGACCTTATAATTGACCAAGGGGTCGAAAATATATTTTATTTTTTCAATTATATTTTCTGTCAAATGTTTTGCATTCTATTTGATGTGCTTTGACCAATGAAGTGGAATAATGGTCTTAATTATCAGCATTGGTTAGTTGGATCAATAGTTTGTGGATCCTAGGCTCAGCTGCGCCTCGGAGATCCACGATTCAAACAGGAGATGCATTGAACAATACACCTTGTGTCGGTATATCTATTACTTGTAAAGCTGTTGCCTGTGCTGTTAAATCATTAAACTGGTGATGATGAACCTGGTCTGCCTCTATGCCACCATACAGTCTTCTATCTTAGTTACTTGTGTCGTTGCCTGTCATGTCAATTAGACGATGTAAGTGACGTGACTGTAGCAGGCTGTTGCATGGTAAAAATAAGCTTTTGTCAAATGATTTAATAGATTTTATCGGTATTGATGCTCCCATTGTACACTGTAAGTCAGAGAATTATTCTTATAAACATTGAACCTTTGTAAATGAGAAGAAATAATGCTATTGACATTCGAATTAAAACAATTTTATGTGATATCATATGGTATGATATGATACACAAACACATTAATATTTCCTATAAAAGTGATGCTGACCATTGAACGTTTGAATAGAATTGCCCCTTCATTTGTCTTCGTATTGACGACACGGCACGACTCTCATTTGTGTCACATGACTTACAACACACAAGTAAATGTACATATTGTTTGATTAACAGAAAAGGACAAGTGCAACAAGGAAATAATTCAACAAGACATCTGCTCAGTCTTATGTCTCCTGGGTTGACAACTGTAATCTGTAGTTTCAACGCAACTCTACAAATGTATTTTTAGGAAGGCTTAGTGTAATCGATTTACTATCAGTCAACTGGGACTTTTTCAAGATAATCAAAGCTTGTGGATGTCACAGAATAGATTTACCTAACAGACATGTGTCATGTTTGATGTACGATGCATTATCACATTATCATCTTAGCAAATAAAGGGACCTCACAGTCAATTATGTTCATGATGTAAAATACACTTACAAAAGAAAAAATACTTCAAAAAAGATTATCTATAGACATTTTGGTAACACAAACTATCATTTTATGGAAGTGTTTGTTACAATATTTACATATTTACAACAAACATGCACAGATTTAAGGTTTAGGTCAATTGTCAGGGCGTTGCATCATTACAGACAATTTTAGTACAATTGATTAGTATATCGAAGTAAGCTGTAAGACTTTTTGTTCTGTTGTCCTTAACATATAGACGCATAATATTATGGAATGGGAAGGTCTCAGACTAGTAATGATTTAATCAAGTATTGTAACCTCGAGTGATTGGTTTTCGGACGATTAAGACGTGGATGCACGTCAACATAAACCCAGTCAGAGAATCCCCAAACAAACATCAAATACTTGCATATCTGAGTTTCATCTTATCAAACTGAGAGAAAAACTCTCGAGAACGAGTTGCAATGACGCCATATTGGTTCGTTCAGTGACAGGTGCGGGAATCCTGGCATCAAGCGAACGGACTTGGTTTTCGGACACCTCATTGGTCGATACGCGAAGAGCTATCTCAAGTTACGTAAGGGGTTCCTTTCATAAGATGTTGCGCCCCACATGTCACATGTCCACATGTTTATCGAAATAATTTATTTCATTTCGTAAATTAGGCATATTTAATATAAATGGACATTGCAATCAAGTATTCCTCTTTAAAATAGCTATGTTAGCATTTTTATGCAAAGTATTTTCAGGAACGAATTCAAAGGCATATCGAACCATATACGCGTATGTTAACGATTGTCATCTGATTACGAAACAAATATTTTTTTTAGAATTTATTGAAACCCTGGCCAGTTGTTAGCTAGATTCTTATTTTTTCCTTTAAATGATATTGGAAAATATTGTCATTTGCGTCTAGAATCTCAACCATTTTATTGACTAAAGAAATATTGACGTTGGTCAATTTTTTTTATCAGGGACACGGCAGGTTTTTCCCTTATCATTGTAATATTCAACTGTTGCTGGGTGTTTGAAAAATGATTCGGAAGAAAATAATGCAATTTGCACAGAAGGTACAAAAGAAACAAAACCTTGTAAAGACTCCTTGAGAAATAATTTGAAACATTTCTTGAAAAAATAGACACAGTTGTGTGACATCCAAAGCTTCTTTGTGAGGTGACAGAGTGATCAGAATTAGTGATGTCAATTTGATGTAAAAATCTCATTGTTGCGAAATAATATTTGCAAATGAAAAGTGTTTTTGAGTTGCAGAAAATATTTTAACCATTATCAGTCAGCATTAAGGAATGTTCCCTGAAAAATAAATCATGCAATTTTACACTAACAGTGCTAAGAAACACATCTTGTGGACATTGTCACAAATTTTTTTTGCGGCTAAACTAGTTCCCTATGTCACGTGACCACGTTTACTGGAGTGTAAGGAAGCAGACGATCTATCGAGTGACAGTATGGCTGCTGTTGGCTACCATATTTTGGATCTTTACATAAGATGTCAAAGATAGGGAAGGCATACAGACAGTTTTTAGCATAAAATTAACTTGTTGATCATATTTATAATATTGTGTGTCTCAACATGAAGATTTTAGTTTAGAGCTCCAGTGCTCTACCCTAACTAGCATTGATGACGTAAAAGCGCTAATAAAAAGCGCGAGAATCTACGTGAGTGTCAACCGTCCGAAAACCAAGTCCGTCCGAAAACCAAGTACTCGTTTTATCAGCATTGCGTCCGGAGTTGGAAATCAAACTTCCTTGCCAAACACATTCTTATCTAAAGACCTCTGACTTAGTCCTGATTTGAAAACTTCATTCATCTCAATAACAGAATTGTATTCAAATATATAATTAACATTTAATATCGAAAGAAAGCATCACTCGTTTGAATTTGTTCAATATGAAATTGCTTATCAGTTTAACATTTGAGCCTACACGTTTTAAACTTCTAGATCATCATCTTCCTTGACAGGAGCAAACCTGTAAACGAGTGCTTCATTTGATAATGTGGTAATTGTGAAAGTAAGACAAACATTGTTGATGAGAATGTTTCATAGCCTATCATCTCTTTTAAAGACTTCTACAATAACAATTGAATGTTTAGATGTTTTATTATGTAGAGCTCTACGACCTTTGAAATATTGGTATTTGTTGCCTGCTTGAAAGCTTGGTTAACACTGCTAAACAGATCAAGACTCACACGTCTGCAGTAATGAGATCAAGACTGTCAAAGAACGGTCTTAAATGATAGATTTACGTTCACAATTCTTAAAGAACCTTAAATAGATTGAAACTCACGATTCTGCACAGTATTGGAAAAGTAAGCTGACAAAATATATTTTTCTCCTGCATCCATTATAGCAGTTTTAAATTGAATGTCACATAATTTAACAGCAAGGTTGTTTTCTTTTCTTATTGACTGGCAAGTTATCATTTATTCTTTTGGGCAATACATTAAAATAAACACTACACTGATAAATGTACAACTGCATTGGATATGCTATCGACGTTTTCACCAATAAGTGCATCAACATTCAATTTTCTTTATGTCAGAAAATCATTAGTTTTTGACACATCAATTATTCAATTTCAAAGCCAAGAAAAGTAAAGGGCGAAAACGGGATTGCTCTCGCTCGAGTCATCACTTTAATATCAAATCATGTAATTAGGGGAAAACATTGTGTATAAGATTGTTGAAATAAGACAGGATGCCTTCGTTTAAAATAACTTATCTTTCATAATTTCTGATGATGAACCTTATCCATATGGCAATCACTTATAACATGATTGATAGTGAAATACAATAGATTGCATTTGTTTAATACACACGCTAACCTGAAGAAGTAGTAGCAGTATATAGATAGTATTATATGGGTGTTTTCATATCACATTCGGTATCAGCCCGAGACCCCAATATCAGCCCGAGAGCTTTAGCTCGAGGGCTGATATTGGTCGAGGGCTGATACCGAATGTGATATGAAAATACCCATATCATACTATTTTTATCATATATACTTACCAAACAAACTACAAAAATAATTGTGACATTTTTAAAACTTTAATTCATAACATTAACATGTGGCTGATTTTATCCGTTTGGATAACTAACACAATACCAATAAACATTCAGCTCCCGAGCCTACACCTCTTGCGACTTTTGAGTTCGTTTAATCTCTTGTTGATTTTTCAAACTAGAAAGAAAGGTATCAAAGTAATAATCAAAGCGACAAATCCTATCCGCAAGTGACTGTGCACAGCGTTTTCGCGATGTCGGCCCCGTTCTAACGTCAGCTGTACAAAGGGAGACAACTCTAAATTCCTCGCGACTTCGATCTATTTTTTGCGTTCGTTGCCTAGGGTTCCACGTTCAAGTCCCTTGACGACGGGCTGATACAGGTTTGTGCCCTTGACGACGGGCTGATACAGGTTATCTGCCCTGCGGGCTGATACAGGGTGCTTGACGAAGGGTGTATCGTGCATTCAAAATCTCTGTATTTATAAGCAAGTATATGATAAAGTAGAGAATCTCACCCAAGTGTCTATTGATATCAATATATCAACACAAGTGCTTTGAAGTTTGACTTGTCGGATACAGAAGAATATGATCTAGATGGCTTCACCAATGTCAAACAATTACCTGTGGAAATATTTTAACGTTGATTGAAATAAAGTAAACAAGTGAACAAGATATTGGAAGATTTTTTAAAGAAGATTGACTTGTGCTACTAAAATCTATCTATTTGAGTGACTATTAAAGAAATATATTTTGACTTGTGTATCCTTTATCTGAATTTGATAGGGATTTCTGGACAAACGTCATTTTAAAGCTATAACTGTCAATCAGAAATTATTATGATGTAGTTATCCCCTTACCACAAAACATTTTCGATAAGCAAAAATCAAAATATTGTTTTAACTATTGATTAACACTATGTGATTTCGATTTGAAATTAATTTTGACGTTGAACAACAACATGTATTTTATTAAGAGAAATCTAAGTTTTGCAAAGCTTGAATAGTTGGCGATGAAGTAAATAATCAAAAGATAGGACTTAAGTACATGTATATTCGACAAACGTTGTTATTTCCAGACTTGTTTTCAATAAAATCAAGTTTACTGATTACAATATAAACAAAGGCTTTTTTCCCCATTTGAAATCAATACAAGTTATTCTACAATTTCTGGATTGGGATATTTGATATGTCAAAGGATTATTATTGAAATGGTGGTTTATAAGTGAATTATTTATTCCGTGACTGAGAGAGATAAGTAACATATTAAGTGCATGGATCAGCGGTGTTGATTCCCGAATATCATGATTATATACTGGATATATATAGTATTATGTGCTTTCAGATTCCATTAACCTGTTAAGAGATTAAGACTCAAGGTCACGGCAACAGGGAAGTAGTAATTGTTGTTTCCTGATCTATGGATTACCCATCAGGGACTTCTGGATTTCTTCCGAATCATCAAAAAAGATAATTAACAAACGATGACCATGAAATCTTTAGGGATGAAAAATATTATGCAAAATAGTCTTTCCACTGAAAATATAAAGTGCTTTAGTATTTGAGGTTTTGGTGAAATATCAATAAAATGAATTTAATTTAATTTTTCGTTTTAACTTTCTGTCTATAGATGTCATCATGTAATCATTTACAATAATTTCATTCATGTGTTTATCGTGTCATTTTAGCTTACATTTATTCTACTATTGATATCTTCAAGACCTAAGTCATCAACACTTGACCTGCTGGCCATGTAAATTTCTTATAAAAAAATTATCGGATATCAAATGATTTTGCTTGAGTTTGTAGATCAATCGAAACAAAAATAAAAGTGGTAAAAATGTGAACAAAAGTATGTAATGATTGTTAGCACAGAATTTAGATATATTTTCCGAGATTAAGGTCATATATTGTTATGTCAATTTTCCAGAGGTTCAAGTAAAAAGTATTGGTTCCTACCTAATTCAAATTGACATAAAATCAAAATGTGTCATATAAAATGTATATATATATCGTCAGGAAAGGCATCACAATTTCGCATAACTATTTGTCATGCTTGCTTAATTGAGCAAAATTAGTATGGATATCTAAGTTGTTGACAATTGGACTTGTAATGCATCATGACCTTTTATACATTGCTATACTGTAATATTGTGTGAAACAACAAACAATTACACAAGAATAAAACATATCATTTGAAATTTTAAAATGAAATCTTACAGAACCAATAAAATATATATCGAGCAATATTTCTTACTACCATTATTGTGCAAAGTAATATCGTCACTATAATAATTGTATCACATTTAATTAAGAATTTAAATAATTTTAAAATTGAATATGGAAGTTATAATGATACCAGTGGTAATCAATTTGGCTTGGTTGTCTGTTTATAAAGTCACCAGTGTTTATCAATAAGGTTCCCGTTTCTGCTTATAATTGCATCTGCAAGTACATGTAATGAGATTGTGCTAACATCGCAAAGGACTTATTTATAGTGAACAGGACATCAGCACTAGGGTTAAAAGAAGCTAGATGACAACATGGTCTGTTGGGATAATTGTGACCTGTTCAAAATTGTGACAACATTTGCTGTATGATATATTTAATTTGGATACCACGACTGCACAACCATGTGGAATAGATGATTTTCATATGTTATTGGAACGATTATTTATGGATTGAGACTTTACCTAATAGTTTAGTTATTTTTTTGTCCGATTGCAGAGCTTTTGATATAATTTGAAATATAATTGTCCAGATTTGGATGTAAGATTTCATTTGTTAACAACTAGATTGCGTCAATTTGTATTATGAAATGTTTTCTATGAATTTTGCACTTTGTAACTGTTTTTTTTAACTAAGCACACGCGGATTTCAATTGAAGCTCTGTAACTGTACATAATTGATGTTTAAATGTACAACGAGTTACATAGTCTATAAAGTAGCTTGGAAAGTATAAACTCAATTATATTTGCACTAGGGAACACCATTTCTCTACTGTAAATTGTGTAAAACAGCCATTTAATAATCAATTTGTTTTCGAATGGATAACCTTCAGTTCAACCGACAATAACGTATGTAACTGTAAAATGCTTTCAAAAAGACGTTATGGAAAGTTCTGTTGGGATAAATCTCTTTACTATATTTATACAGTTTATCATTTGACCGAGTAGGTTTTAACTTTCACCACAACATAGAAAGCTATTAATATCGTTAAATGCTTGAGGAACTATCCTGTCATTTGGAATACCAGAATCAACTTAGAATGTGTATTTGAAAGGGGACTATTCAGGTTAAAATAAAGTCTTATGTGCTCACATTATTTGTCTTTATATGGCAATATTAAGAAAATTAAAGCAGTCATAGGTTTGCTTGAACCGATGCTAATGTACACAAACAGGAACATGTAAAAAAAAAGTCACACCTGAATGAAAATGTTGTTGCAATATAATACCATGAGACTTGAATTTGTAGATAGCCTCTCCGTGATGTTGTTGTTGTCAAAACTGTTTTGAAAAAATGTAATTCATACATCTGAATATAAGAAAGTTTGACATGCTTGTTTAAATCCAGTATATGTTTACAATATCATATATATAGTGCACTATCATATATATAGTGCACTATTAAAAAATCGATATATTTTAGCAAGAGATTAAAAACATATTGCAAGGACACTTAGAGTGCCAGGCTAGAGTAGCCCGAAGTCTTTATTTGATATATAAAAACGCTTAAACAAAGTAAAGAATACCTAGAACAAAGTTGTTATTTGTGGGTTTTATTTCAAGAAGCTCGGATTATATTCAGTATACAGATGCATTATCACTCTAGTTCAATGATTTTTAAACCAATGATATATACAATGATTTAGTGTTAAACTAAACAACATGATGGCACTATTTCCCTTAAAGGCATTTAACGGCTGTCACCATATGATTTATTAAAATGTTGACAAAACTCAACCTTTCTCTTGTATAAACAGCTGAGAAAGTGTTTGGGATATCTGGTTATTGGCAATCATGATCTGACGCTACAACAGTGAAGGTGGTCGTCACTACTTCAAGGTTTGTTTATTTCTATTTGGAATTTTTAACTTTAGAATCATGAAATTTAAAACTAAACTTTACATCACATTTTACACTAAGCATTTCAAATGTAATGCTATGCGTAATGGAAACTGTCTTAAGAAACATTTGCTACCTACATTACACTATGTACAGTGAATATTGAACTCATTGTTCTGATAAACTGAGTTAAGTAAAAGCGAAATGAAACTATGTTACTTTTTTTTGGGGGGGGGGGGGGGGGGGGGAGGGGGGGGGGGGCACTGTTCTTTAACTTTTTTCTGACAACATCGCCATCAATGACTGGAAAAATTGATTGTATATTTCAACCCTTAGTGTTATGCTATAAAAAGAGTTTGAACTGCTAAATATTGTATCATCGGCTTTTGTCATGAATCTAGGACAGTCAATAATATAATATAAAAATATAGATGATTTCACAACAATATGTTTGCATGTTGTTGGCCATGAACTATCTTTGTTTGAAAACAGCTGTCCTTTTTCCCTGAGAGTCTTAAGCCCTTGTTCCAACGTTGAAAATAATACTTTGAGTAGGTGTATGTAGGTGTAGGTGAAAGATACATAACATTCCAAAACGCTTTCACGAAATGACTTCAGAACCAAATAATTGATTTTCCTTGATATGAATTGTCACTGCAAAAAAAATGTGTAATCTAAATATTGTTTCAGAGCCGATTGTGCAATATTTTAATCCTAAGTGTTCCACTTTGAAGAGAGTATAAATTGCCTATGAGTGTGTCCTCCTTTTAGTTATAAACCTGAGACAGTCATTGATATACAAAATACAAGAGAGCATTTGAGAGAACTCACATTATTGAGGAGCACAGTTGTTATTTGAATTTACTTATAAAAGGCTTGCCTAACTACTACGAATATCATCGTAGGCGCGATTGTAAAAGGTCCATTGTGAATCCATTACAAGTGAATTGAAAAGATGATTTTAACTTTCCTTATTCTATCAGTATTGTAGGCGTTTCTTATAAATTCAAAATATATTTACTTCACTTGGAATCCAACAATATTTGTTTCGGACTTATTTTTGAAATGAGGTAGGTACATATTTACTTTTTTTTCAATGTCTTATTAGTGTGAATTGCTTTTCAGTTATTGGTTTTAATCACTTCTGGTATTTATGTGAACTTCAGGTAAGGGAAAGTTCCTGCTAGTTAGCAATTCAATAAAAAAAAACATCATTAGGGCTAACGGTAGAAAACATGCAACAAAACAACAGCAGCCTAAAGGAGTGGTCTACAACAGCAGTTGCGACTGCGGCAGCAACTACATCGGAGAAACATCAAGGCCACTCAACATTCGCAACAAAGAACACAAGACATCCACCATCAAAGCAGACGCAAAATCAGCTATTTCAGAACACATCACCAAATTCCCACAACACAACATCAACTGGGACACTGTCAAACACTCACAACCAACAAACATGATTATACTCAACCTCGTTTAGCCGAAGCTTTACAAATTTACCGTTTCCGGCCATCTATGAACAGAGATCAAAGCTATTACATCCCATTAGCTTACAACCATTTAATCCGCCCATAATTAATCCAATCAACTCTACTGGCTTCGCTAATCTGCCTAATTAACTCACTCACAAACTGGTATCCCACTCATCCTATGTTTTCTTAGACTTCATGTAATTTATCCGTTGATGTATTGTTACCTTATCCTGTTGTTACTGTAATTGTTTTCTCATTATCATACCAAACTGTATAAATTGCTGTATTCCTCATTTTTCACCATATGCTTGATAACGGTATAAGAATCTATACCGAAACGTCGCCACCATCCAATAAAGAAGTTGTTCATTCATAGAATTACTCTTGTCTTCCTTAATTCAATCAAAGTAGAAAAATTACTACATTGCGTGAGAGTCTGAGCAGTGCATGTGATGACCAATCTAAATGACACTAACTGTCTTAGCTGTGTTGAAAGTATCTCCATCTGGGAATACCTTCACAATAATCGTCAGTCATGTACATCACTTGGTATTAATCATCATCTTAAACAGTTAGTATATTATCGTTTATGACACATGCGT
The DNA here is from genome assembly GCA_916613615.1 of Steromphala cineraria. Taxonomy (NCBI): domain Eukaryota; kingdom Metazoa; phylum Mollusca; class Gastropoda; order Trochida; family Trochidae; genus Steromphala; species Steromphala cineraria. The sequence continues at coordinate 48,030,109 of OU744733.1, forward strand.
CCATTGAGTTTTTTTCCATGACTTAAGTCTGGTAAGTAACTACAATGCTTTGAAGTTTGACTTTTTGGACACGAGTACACGAGATTCAAAACCAACAATCAATTGTAAAGAAGATGATGTAAGTGGCTTCACCAATGTCACAAACTGATTCATTAAGTTGTAAATGAAACTAATATACTAAGAACAATATATGGGAGAGAAGACACATCATTGTGGAACACCGGTGTTAATTGACAGATTATTGGAATTAATACTTTTCAGTTTGAGGAATTTGGGCAGTCAGGCGAGGATGTGACCATCAAACAATAGATATTTTCACAACAATATTTTGTAACATTAGTATGCTCTGTAAACCTTTAGATACGAGGCTGTTACTTGGTAAAAAGGAAAACCAGAGTAAACGTGCTCTTTTGTTTTTGATTGCTACTTGTTGAAGCTGATGAATGCGGTCAAATATAATTTGAATTCATAGAAATTGGATGTTATTTGTCAACTTTAACATTTAATGTTATGATATGTTATGTGATGGGTGTTACTAACAAATATTTATTATTAATTGTTTTATTTTCATCAGTATGTCTGGATTTTGCCAAATAAAGGGTAATATAAAAATTTACAATTTCTGCGGGTTTTCATCAAAATCGAAAAATAATCAATGATTTACGTCTTAAACAAATGGTAATGTGAACACAGATACATGATAAACAGTATCCATAGATCGCAATAAAAAACTAGATGTTGTACTGGAAACCTAATTAAAAAAACAACTAAATTTCAAGACGTAAAAGGCCAGTAGCCAGTTTTAGTGGAAATATAAAGTGATGTCAGGAAAATGAAAGTTAATGGTTCCAATTGAGAGACAATGTATTAAAACTAAATTGAGCAGTAATAAATCAAATATATAACATAAATGTTAGCCATGCGATCCCTTTTCTTTACACAAAATGAATCTAAGATGTTCACACAAAATGCCAACCAATGGATTTTATGTGAATCTTCATACTTTGTCCTGTGACTATGGATGATTGGTTTTTGGAATGAGATTTTTGACACTGTCAACATTATACATTTAGCATTAACTTACAATTATCAGTGAAAATTTTACAATATAAAATTATCAAAAAACGTGCTACTGCCACTTTAAATAATCGAGATGTTATGTGTATTCTAGCTTTTTTATAAATAACCTAAATACTCTCTTTTTCTGAAAAAGGCACAAACAGAACTTTAATCATTATCAACTTCGAATTTACGTTATTTTTGAAAAACTTTAAATAAACCATTAAACACATGTTCATCATCTATAATTTTTTTTGAAGACTACAGCCTTATGAATAAATTATTTCACTCGTTTAGTAGAAATGTCACGATAAGGCACATAAAATGTATTACTATAATAACATGTTCAATATATATACATGCATATGCATTATGTTGAAAACATAATCGTCACACATGACTCTCAGGTTTTACAAAATCACAATGGATTGATGACATTGAATCATCAGAAGTTGAAATTTAATAAGTTTGACAATTTAATGAGCTTATGAAACGCTACGGATAATGAAGCCTTTCACGGCAATAATTAACATAAACAAATTTCTATTTCTATCATCAGGTGAATTTTAAGGAAGCAAATTCTATATCGAATATGAAAATGTAAATTGTCCAGTAGTAAGAGGACAAATGTTTTTTTATGATCTTATTTATCAAAGATGCAATTTCATTTTTCAAAATAAACTAATAAGAAATGTGTTCACATTTTATAGTAATCTATAACGCAATCCTTTTTATGAGGACTGTTATTACTGAAAATCAATTAGAAAGGCGATCTTAAAATTTACTTTCATGACTGAAACCAGGTTCAAACGGTTATTCCCAAGAGTAAATTGTCAAAATCATATTATTTCGATTATTTGAGTTTGAACAATGAGAGTACTGTTTCTTAGATAAGTATAGAAGAATAAGTGACCCTAAAAGGACAATTGGAAGATGTTTATGTGAACCAATATATACAATTAATAAAATCAGAAGTAAATTTGTAAAAAAAATTGTAACATCTAGTAGAAGAAGTTGCAATAATCAAATTGACACTTCTCGCATAAAATCTTACTATAATGAACCCTTTATTCTTGTTTTTAAAATATCAATTGGCATTTATGGCAGCTAAAAACACATTATCTAATCCCCTTAAATTGAAGCATTTAGAAATATCCTCAATTATCTCATATTATCTAATGGATTGACAAGTTGTTTCTATTCTTTCGACCAAAAGTTTTAAAATAATCCTTACACTGAAAGAATTTGAAAGAGGAAATAAATATTCCAACGAATTGCACAAATTTGTCAAATATAAAATCAGAAGAAGATTAGTTTCTTACTCATCAGTAACTAACAATTAACTTCAACTTGATGCTATGTCTTAGCCATATTCCCTATCAATCTCAAAACCTCTTCTCATAATATAAATTCATTCTCAAGATTGACACATGCATCCGTCTTGTAGCAAATACTTGAACATCATTAATAAACAAAGCTCATTAATTGTTCTTTTTATTGGAACTCGATACTCTAACCTTAGCTGAAAGAGTGTTATTCATAGATACAATTTAAAAGAGTTAGTTCAATTTATAACATTCAGAGAACTGTTTTTCAAATATGACTTCACTTAGAGAGTGGCTGTCATATCTTAGAGTGCAACATTGAACCCGACTCTTATAAACAAAATAGGCAGAAAACAAAAAACAACCACTATGTAAGTGCAGTTTAAAAGAATACTTTGAATCCTTCTACATTGACCTTTTGCTTACATAATGTAAAACATTAAAACTGGTTTAAGAAGGGCAACATGTCACAAAAATCTAGAGTTGGACATTCACATAGTTATGAAATTATTATGGACGGACACACAAGGAGAGACGGATGGACAGACAGAAAACGCAGCGATGACTAAATTCCATTATATAACATAAAGGTGGGATAAACAAAATGATTTGTGACTTTAAAAAATATCAATTTTTTTTCTAAATGTTTAATAAATAAACGTTTTCTATTTTGAGTACAAACATTACCACTGTGAATATTGTGTCATATTTTTGTGAAAGTGTAAATACTTGATGTGGATTTCAGCTACAAAACAATTTAGTTTGTAACTAGCAAACATTTGTTTTCTGATTTGTTTTCTGAATTTAACACGACAAAATGACCAAAGTGATAGGTTCTTTTACGGGAAAAAACTGAGGGAAACAATACATTACTGAGATTGAAAGAATACAAAAATGACACGAGACAAAACCTACAACCCAGTGATCACCCTAGATTCTCAATATTGATAGCTTTATATAGGCTATATCGATCATATCACAGATAATACATCTATTATTTAGTTTGATTGAATCGATTCATTCAATATGATATATGCTCATTGCGCATATGTGTAATAAATAGATCTAATCTTGGACCAGAACACCATTACCGTAACCAGGATATTCCTAGCGACAGTCAATAGTTGCGGTTCATGTATAGTCTCGCTGAACTATGTCTTGCCATGGTGCTATAATTATGAACTGAGTTTTCACATCCTTTTCTGCCACAACGTAGTACATGCAAACCTCAAACAGGCTATAGGTTATAAAATATGTCAATGTTGGGCACAACAATTCTCAAAATATTAAAAGTTTAGTTCCCTGATTGGTCTTCATGATCATGGTTAAAATTATGGAAGCAAAGCTTAATTTAAAGTCATGTTAATTGTTTTTCTCATTAAAGCAAGCAAGCAGTTCAATATATTTGCAGATAATTTACAGAATTGCAGTCGTATTTGACAGAATTCATTTTAGCTAATTCAAAATCTAATTACATGGGAGATGTATAATTGACCTTGAAGGAACATCAAACGTTTACTTTAATCTTAGCACAGTTAATAAATCTTTTTACATTTTGGTCTCAAGGATACATAACATGCCAAAGTATTGGTTTACATTTATATGTCCTTTGCCTTACATAAGAAGTTTTGTCACTGCACCAAATCAGGCTTCCAAAGCAGCAAAGATCACGATTATATGATGACTACAACATATTTGCCTTCAGAGTCCATTAAAGTTTTAAGAGATTAACCCTCAAGGCCACTTTTTACTAACTGTGATCAGGCGTAAGGTGAAGTGTAATCCTGGTTTTCAATATCGTTGGTTACGCATATGAACCATTCTGCTTTCTTTTCAGCCTTTCTCAAGTTTTCTCTCCCCACTGACGCTGTTGATCTAGCCTCTGTTACAATTAGCCGAGTTTGTGGGGTAGAATGGGAGATGCCTAAATGGATGCAATCAAAGTTTGTTCTTCAATCAGCGATGCTGCCCTAAAATACTGAATTGTCTTCAATTGATGATTGGTTTGATCTTCGAAGTGAGTATAAACGTCACAAAGATTTTTTGATAAATTGCTTTAAGGTATTGGCAGGCTTGATTTTTTGGTTTAAGATATTCATTATTCAATAATAGAGACGTTTTAAAACCTCTTTTCCACATTAAAGTTTAATCATAGTACAATGTCCAAGAAAATGCTCAGAACCTACTTCTCAGCATAGGAAGACAAGCCGTCCCGTTTAACAAATTTTAACACAAGCATCAACTGAGCAAAGTTGGATTTTGTTTTTAATTTTCAACTTAACATACTCAATAACTTTTTAAGTGGTTTACATAATTCAGGCCATTATACTAGTGGGTCTTAAATGCCTTCAAAGATGTGAAATCACGTGTCCATCTAGCAAATAGTCAGCATACAAGTAGTTATTCGTGATGACAGAAAAGAAACATGAGATAAAAAGTTTTAAAAAACACTACTTGCACTTTCGTTAGCGGAATGTGAAGTACAAGATTTACAAATGTATATAAAAAATGCTGAGGGAACCTCACATATGTGTTTATACAATAACACTATTGCAGTTTAATGCGCTTATAAAATAGATGATATAGGATGATTGAATGAGATGTTCAGAAACATAATTAATTATACAGCAATTATACATGAGATCATTTAGATGAACCAGGTTAACCTTATTGATTTCTTGACGTTTATGAAGCTACACTCATTGTTATCTATCAATCTCCGGAAATCGTTATATGGTCAGACATAAATCCTGATATTGTGTGTAAGTTAATGGTTTTGTATTGGTTTGTGTATGAGGTTATATGCAACAAGTATTGCAACATAATAAGTCTAATAATATCTATTATTGAATTCGTTTTAAGTGTTTACAATGTGATAGGCAGCATGCCCTCAATTCATATTACATGCATGGTTAATGTAATATAGGCATCTGCCATTCTAATACATTGTTGACTATGAAATATCTGCTACCATACATTCCTTAAGAACTTTTACAGGCCTACCATACAAACGACAAACAAATCTTAAAGACGGAATAAAAATACTCTTAATAGGGACACTAATTCCCCAAATAAAAAGAAATATCCTCCAAAACTCAAATATACCTTTTCTATGGGAAGCACACGATTCAGAAACAAATTATATTGAATGGAAGCAAAACCTAAAAAAAAACCCATCATTTTACATAATTTTTTACGTACATGTACATGAACATTCCTACGTACGTACGGACGTACGCTCAGACACCCCTGAAATAATAGTCAAGTTGCGATGTCGGACAATGATGCACATATCTGATATTCGGTGTATACAACGAACAGAAGTTGAAATAATCTTCTTCCATAGTTTTTATGAAGAAACATTAAACATGCTTTCAATATGTGCATCTTTTCTATATCCAAACCATATGTATAGTTTCAGAAGATCATTAAAAACAGTCGTAGAATATGATTGAGAAAAACATATTGTCTTTTTTTTCGGGAGAGATTGATACATGAATGTGCTGCATCACCAGATCATTCCTTCTTGGCGAGGTTAGCAAGGGCCTCGTCAGATGTTATTCCTAAAAATATATTGATTATTTTAAGTGTCCAAAACCTTTGCCAAATTCGAAAGGAATAACATAATTGCCTGTAGGCGATTTGTGTTTTAGAACCTTTTATCACCATGCCAAATGTTGTTTTTCTAATTTAGCACACGAGGGATTTAAACATCAGCTTTCTATGGCTTAAATTATTTATGTTTGAATTTCTTCAAGCTTACAAGGCTTTAAAGTGTACACCATTCCAAGAAAATGAAGACATACTTAGTGTGTCTTAACCATTTCACATGAAAACAGAAATCAGATATTATTTTCGACTTTTTATTGCGAATAATCTCTATGGTGTGCAACTAGTCTATGCCTTATTCACTAAATACTCAATTCATGTCTTACCTCAATTAGCAGAATCATTTAATTATCCGAAACTACAATGCAATACATCATAAAGGAAATGATTCAGGAACGAAATGTAGACAAGAAATAAAAACATTGTAAACCAACATTCTAACTGTTGTTATGTTATGTTAGCTTTAAATGTTTAATTGATATTTACTATTTAAGTTTCGTTAAAAACTGAAACAGAAACTTTGTCTATTTTGACTTAAACTAAGTTCTGAAAGGCGTAGTTTACACACACAAAATCAAAATATAACTCCTCACATTTATAAAACAGCATGACGTTTTCATATAAGACAATATTTCTTAAAATGTTCTTTAATGATGTTCAAGGGATATCGTTATATGAAGAAGTGGCCGATTGTATTATATAGAAACAAATAATTTTCTTTTTTAGAACTAGTATGTACTTTACATGTATATTTAGAAATAGCATGTTATACATATACACATGTTTACAAATGCCTATCTTAATTGAGAAGTATTTTTTTTAAAAAGCTATTAGTGGGAAAACATTCCTGAGAAATATCGATGCTTTAGGTTGTGTGTATATGTCATGTTAATATCGCACACAAAATATGTGACATTCTTGAAACTGATATTGAAAAGACAGCTGTCAGCTTCTAATCTTTTCCATTACACCAGTTTCTGAGCACCACATCCGAATAATTACAAAATGGATTTGTTACACTAATTTCCGCGATTCTGATTGGACGAGAGCGCTCAAAAACCTGCTGCCATTTCTCGATGAATGCAGAAAATTTTGCAACCATACCATGTGCATTCATTCCTTGTGACGTCACAATCACCTGACGCAATAGTCCGGTTTTGACAGTTGCGAGTTACGTTCTGTTGCAAAGACAAATATAACATTTCCTATCACTTCCCACCTGCGTTTGTAACAAGTAAATACATTCCTCTCCCTAACACAATCCATACATTCACCGGAAAGACTGCATTTTAATAACTACGAGTCCTCAAGCTTCTTCGCTCCGAGCGTCTCGCAAACGGCGGACATTTTGAACGTCGAGTGATATGCTAATTAGGGTTATTCCGAAAATGCGGATTCCGGTTAAGACGAATTGTGATTGCATTGGTGTCAATGGTTGCGAAAACGAAATTAAATCTTCGGCCGTTTTAGTTCATGGAGTTCTCAATTTTGACTCAACTTTGTATTGTTTCGTGTAACACACCACAATCTCACGACATTGATGACATTTTTTTTGAAAATAATTAGGAAAAACTTTGTTAAAATGTTGATTTTGTAATTATAAGGATTGTTTTACATGTTTTGTGCCTCTATCGATGTATAACAGCAACACATTTTGTATAAAATCGCTACGCTACGCTACGCGATTTTATACAATTTGTTGCTGTTATACATCGATAGAGGCACAAAACATGTAAAACAATCCTTAAATGACATTGCCATTATTCATCCACTAATGGAATGCAAAATTGTATGTTATCTTTGGACCAAAAGCCTAACAGTAATCCTAACATTGATCGAGCCAAAGTTATATCGAATGGACAGAGAAGGTTTGATAAAAGTGCAACAATTTGTCATATTTGTATAGCTAGATGACGATTAGCTTATTATTCAACATCAACATGATACCAGGATGATTGAATGACCTATTAGCCCCATTCCCAATTAATTTCAAAATATCTTCCGCAAACAAAACAATATTATTACGAGCGGCATATGTGTCCATTTATTGCAAATATATATACATTACTTGATCATTGATTAATCATCCAATTACTTTTACCGACACCAAAACATATGTAATATGTTATATTGTCTTCGATCGACCAAATCCGATTTATGGATTACAATAACTTCTTCCAAGGTATGACTCTCATGTCTTTTTTGTGTTGAATCAAACAGCACTTTTTCAAAATCATAGATCATCCATCAGAAGTAGTACCAGAATATTTTTCAATAGGAATTAGGTTGTATATATTTTACACACCAAAATAAGGCATAGATGTAATCGGTTTTGCAAATGGTAAATTACTTACATTTACAGATTTTCGAATTTATTTCTTACACGACTAACATTTGTTTCAAACAATAACATTTCTTAATTATCAATTCATGCTCAAATAATACTTTTTTGTCAAGTATTGGAAGATAAATCCAAGTTCCAACTTCACGTCACTTCTTTGTTTTGTTTATTTTGAGCCATATTAGGAGTGATGCACATTTTATCTGCGTCATAATAACATTATATTCAGTTGAGGAGAGAAAACGCTTAATTTGGTCTAATTGTATTTGAATTCAATTACAAAAAAAGATCAAGTAACCTGGTGTAATCATTCACAGGGAATACTTGCTTAATCGAAAATCAATTCTGATAAACTCATTATTCAATCACGGTTGAGGTAATAATAATATGCTGATGGAACTATTTCATTGTTTACAAGAATATCACCTGTGGCACTTTGAGGAAAATTGCTTAATAACAATAATCAGATTTAAATGACCTCATCAGCAGTTTGCCTGGTCGTAGTTTCACTAATGTTGTTAATTGACATAAAGTGACAAGATACAAGAATAACTTTCATTTGTGTACATAAACCATTGCAGGTTCATGTTTAACATGTAATAACGATTAGCATTTTTGTATTTGTGTTTGAAATAGTTCAACAAAAGGATATATGATCACTGTCGTAATACTGAACGCTGAAGTTCAAATAGCGTTCAATGGATCTTAATATAGTCTTTCCATATTATTTTATATATCAAAGATAAATGGTGACAGGAACTTCACCCTTTTACTAGTTGAGAGTTTTCTATCTATCTTAACCTATAAGACCCAACAACTCCTGTAATGAGACTTTCCCTTTCTCGCCCTTTTACCTCCCCCCCCCCCCCCAAAAAAAAAACAACATTGCTGCTAGTGCACGTTGCACAGAACTTTTATTAATATTGGTCATCTCCTACATTTTACAAATACAAACAAATGCCAAATGCTATAGAACACTTATCTTAAATAAAGATGCACAGCCTTGTTCCAGCATTTCACCTCGTTCTCACAGTACAGAACATATGCTGGTATATTCGAGGTGTCTATGTCTGAATGTAAAATCAAACACCATGTCTGCTGACGGTAGACTGATGCCAATGCTATCTCTAAGGGAGATTGTTGTGTTGATGTGAGAGAATATTTCATTTGTGTCTCACCTTACACTTCTATTATACATATAAAATGTATATAATATGTCCAACTACTCCTTCTGGAGTCATGAGAGATGTTTTAAGGCAAAAGCATTTGTAAATAAATATAACATTGTAAGACAAAGGTATACATAGATATAATATACATAGGTGAAATAGATCCTACAAATTTACTTGTATGGATATAAACGCTGTGTATCTAAGTTATAAAAATCAAAGATGGGTTGGCTACAACATGACATAACTTTTGATTTTCAGATAAACATCAAAAAAGGTAAAATATCATTGCATTTGTTTCAAAGTGAGTACACATGTACACCATAGGTTTGCATCCTTATATGTACACAAGCATTATTGCAACTTTGGCAGGTGTAATCATACATTCACAACCCAATTGGACCCAAGTACCGTTATCTTTTTACAAAATGTGACGCCAGGATTGTTAAATAAAGTTATTATCTTTGCAGTGATCTTTTGAAGAACAACTTGTTGACATTTTCAAATGACGTGTCACACCTTTCTGTTAAAGAACAAGCATCAGTGTAGATTGTACATAAAGACTACAAAAACATGATGTTTTACCTTTGATACACATGACGTTTTTGGAAGCAGTGATTCATTAATTACCTCGCACTGGCAAAAACTTTATGACAAAAGACCTTTTAGTTGTTTGTAGGTAAGTAAGGGACAATAAACGAACATCTGAAAATGGTTTTCACGAAGGATAACTGAAGTGCAAAACTGGGTAATTCGACTTTCAGTTGAAACTAGATTAGCGTTTGCGGGTTACCTGCAGCCCCGGAAATTGGGGTTTCGCATAACCCTCTTCCGCCTTTTACAGGCCCCACCAAATTGGGAATTTTCTCATGACCTTGACCTTTGACACTCAAGGTCACACAATCAATGAACACATTTCATTGAGTATAACATTATTGTAATGAAATGAAGTGTTAAACATTAAATTAATCCATTTCCTCCATATATGTTGACCTTGCTGAGACCTTGACCTTCGACAGTTCGTACCCAAAACTTATTGAAAATGTTGTACTTCTCAAGAGATAATATATATAAAAAAACTAAACTTCATAGCACAAAAACTTTTCAAGTTATTGTGTTTACAAGGAATTGCAATAACTCATATCTCATGACCTTGACCGTTGACCTTCAAGGTCACACAATAATTGAACACTTTTTATTGAGTATAACAATCATGTATTGATTAAAAGTGATCGTAGTTAAAAATTAAGAATTTCACTAAACCATGCTTAAGTCATGACCTTGCTGTGACCTTGACCTTTGACGGATTGTAGCCGAAATCTTTTCGAAATATTTTACTTTTCCAAGGATGATATATACCAAGTAAGAGCTTCATAGCACAAAAACTTTTCAAGTTATCGCGTTTACAAAGAATTTTGCGGTGATTTTATAACTCGTGAACTTGACCTTTGAACTTGAAAGTGAACATGTCATAATGATTCCCTGGAAGTATTAACATTTAGACATGTTCATGAGTTCTGAAAAGCTAAATGGGATAAAGTTATACCCAAATTTAGTGCATTTTGTAATAACTCATATCTCATGACCTTGACCTTTGACCTTCAAGGTCACACAATCATTGAACACTTTTTGTTGAGTATAACAATCATGTATTGATTAAAAGTGTTCATAGTTAAAATAAAGCATTTTCGCTAAAACATGCTTAAGTCATGACCTTGCTGTGACCTTGACCTTTGACGGATTGTAGCCAAAACCTTTTCAAAATTTTTTACTTTTCCAAGGATGATATATACCAAGTTAGAGCTTCACAGCACAAAAACTTTTCAAGTTATCGCGTTTACAAGGAATTCTTAGAGTGAATACATATCTCGTGACCTTGACCTTTGACCTTGAAAGTGAACGTGTCAAAATCGTTCCCCCAAGGTATGAGTAGTAAGGTATGAATAAGAGTTCTGTAAAGCTAAGTGGAAACAAGTTATAGCTAGTTGTACGAGTGCGGCGATGGAAACTTCACAAAAACTGATAGCAGCCCCGTCCTTAGACGGGGCTGCTAATTATCCTGGTTCTTGATTGGCAATATGGTGGGTTTGTAAAAGGTACCTTTAACCAAACTTTTAACATGTTTTATCATAGGAAAAGAATGTGTTGTTTCTTTCGTATTTTAGTTTTAATATATGTTCACCAATACAAACTACTACTTGTGATTTAAGTATTTTTTTATTATCCAAATAGCATATGGATAAATATCTAACACGATTTAACACTGACAGGCGCGGTTAATTTTGTTAATAATGGCATGAATATATGTCATATCAATAACTTTTATCGCAAATACCAAACCATTATTGTATCAAAGGTTTGATAAACTGTCAATTAATGTCATACATATTGGACCACAGACTTCAATAAGTATATGAATACCTTTAATGACAATATAATTAGTCGTATGAGTGACAGGTTAATAAGATTAAATGTCCCCATTGATGTCCTTCAGAAAATAGATATATGGGCCGTTCAGTTTATTCAACAACGATTATCCAGAAAGATGTGTAGAGTATAAGATGGTAAAGTATTTGCAATCAAACACAATCTCTCACGCAATGATTAAGCAATGCATAAGATAGGTTTTGTCTTTCCGAAACACTAACAATATTTATAAAATCAATTTTCGTACATATAACTCTTGTTCGGCAATTTGTTAAAGGATACTCTCCTTCCGACCGTTATCAAGAACGTTGCATTAACCTAGATAGATTGCGTCCCTCGAGTACAATGCTTGTCTCAAATTTGTCACTTCAAATCTTTCTCTTAGTAAACTCTGTTCAGGACACTTTTTCGTTATCAAAGTAAAATCATAGTTGTCACTGTCAAAGAATTGATTTCTTCAAATGTTAGACCGTTTCCAAAAAAGGATTTTACGTCATGTGTCATCAGAAAAAATACTAGATAAATGAGAAGCATACCAGATCCATCTAAATGCATGGAGATATATCCCAGGAGTCAAAAAAGAAAATCACTTGCTGGTACTCGAGTTTGGATGTCATTCCCAAAAGGATTTTCACTTTATTAAGGTTTGAGTAGCAATCTTGTGCACAAAACATTCTTAAGTGTGAAGTTTGCATTCGGTTACACTGACAGGAAATGAAATAGATTTGTAGAAAAATAACTGCTTCAAAAACAAAACTTTAAGCCAATGTGATATCAAATTGACAAATGGCTTTGCACAGTGCCTGTCATTGTCAATTGCAGAACGAAAAATATTTCAAAATCATCAGTTATAGCACATTTAAGTTTTAAAGTTATTAGCATGCATAAGAATGCTGACAGTTTTAATCTAATGATTATTCAGAGATGACAATTTTCCATGAAGCGTAAAAGGGACAACATCATCTTTTTAGGTGATGTCAGGAAAATAAAAACTAATGGTTCAAATTCAAAGACAATGTATTTAAACTCAGTGAGGCAGTAATAAACCAAATATATAATGTAACGTTCAGCCACGATATTCCTTTTAAAGGTGTTTACACACAAATCGACTTTAAGTGAATCCTAATAATTTGTTCTGTGACTATCGATGATTGGTTTGTGTAATGAGATTTTTGCATTAACATACATTTATCAGTGAAAATTTGAAAACAATGTTACTGTCCCATTTATACGGATAAGTTCGATGAAACCTTAGATATTTGTATTATAATACACATTAGATATCAGGAGGCACAAGGATATGATTGTCAATTTACAATTGAACAATTGAGGCAAGCAGTATTAGGAAACGATGAACTGTGCTCAGTCTTAAGTCTCCACTGCTGACAACTGTAATCTGTAACTCAATATAAATTCTTCACATCTATTAAAATCGTCCTGTAGAAGATTAACGTTGTGTAATTAATTCAGAAGCCTCGTCATTGAAAATGTTTTTACAGGAATAATGATTCTCAGATGTGTTACAGATTCAGATGTAGAACAAATGGTGGCGCATTGAAAAACACTTTAATATTTTAAGTCAATGTTTATAAATCAATTTTTTCATCAAAGATATAATTTATAATTTTTTAAATTATTTAGTTCATTGAATTATTTCGACATTTGGTTAAATTAATTATGTGTAAAATGCAATGCTGCTAAAGATAATACTGTACTAGGCGGATACTATTTTGATTTTGATTACTATTTAGAGTTGATGTTATTGTAATGAAACCAGTGTCTTTTTATGTTCAACACTACCACTTTCCAAACACAAATGTGTTCTCTGTCCATTGGCAATTTGCATCTATGTTTTAATGTGTTGCATCGGCAATAAAAATGCACTTAAGTATCAAAAAGATAAACACAATAACATATGCAGCTGAGCATAATCTGTCTTGTCTTGACAAGAAGAAACCAACAGCAAATTTCTATGAATAGTTTTCAAGTATGGCTGATTAACTTATTGTACCATATTATATTCACTCATATTTTCTTTGAAATCCTCCATTCATTTTTCTTTTATGTAAAACAGTTTTCAAAAGATAAACCTTTTATTTCCATAGTCGACTGAAAGGTGTCATATATCATGTAAAACTACACGGGGTCAGAATAAACACCATAAGGTTGAAAGAGCCACTCTGTAATTTTTATCATTATATCTTTTTGCTTTGATACGAATGTTAATGTCATAAATCAGTATATAAATGCAAAAATATCCCACATTGATCTCAAAATGGCACACATAGGAAAGATGCTTACTTTCAATGAAAATTTAGAAATGGAGGAATGGTTGAATCTAAAGAAAATATAAGTCATTAGAATATGATACAGTACGTAAAGTAAGAAAAATCAACACGTCCAATTTGCATGGATACTTTAAATAGTAGTTATATAACCAATGGAACAGTATCAACTCAAACATTTGTTTGCCATTATGGAACGTACGTTTAGAGTAGCTTTCAAATTACACTTTCTTAGAACAATAGTTACTTCTCGATCAAATAACGATAAAGTTTGTCATAAGTGACCCCAAACAACTCACGGAGTAGCACTTTAAAGGAGCAGTTCCAGGTTTTTTTTTGAAAATTTCATATCTTAAATTTGTTACTGGTAATTGTACGTAAATGCTAAATGTATTGTTTTAATAGTGTCAAAATCTCATAATGCAAACCAATCATATATAGTCCACAGAGAACAAATAGTAAAGATTCGTTCAAAGTCCATTTGCGACCATTTTTGTGTGAACAACTTTAATTCATTTTGTGTAGGAAAAAAGGAATCGCATGGCTGAACTTATCAATATTTATTTGATCTATTGCTGCTTTATTTAGATGAAATACATTGTCTTTCAATTAGAACCATTTATTTTCATTTTCCTAACAACAGCTTATAGACCCCCTTAAACCGTCCTACTGTCCCTTTAAGGGAACAGACTAGCGTAGCTTGACTGAATTTGGTCAGTGAGTTTACTAATTCCTTTTATTGATAAAGCTAATTATCTAGCAAAAACGCGTGATTGTTTTTCTTTCGTGAGATCTCTGTAATTCCTCCTGCCTATTATCAAAGAAGATTCGATCTTCATGAAAGAGTGATAATTGCAAATAAGTTTTTAACTATTTGAAAGTGTGACAATTGATTTAGATCTGTTAAGTTATAAAAATGCTGGGGCGATTACAAAAAGTGTAACGAACAAGATTCCTACAGAATGTTGAAGTGCATATCTCAATTGCCCCAAAACCATGAAGAGAGTTGAAGAAAACATATCGAGAAATCAGAAACATACAACATATATGTACAAACATATCCAAACTATGAAAGATAATTTCACCAAACGTTTGACATCTTATAGGCGACCCTAATAATGAGTTCATAAGGCAGCTCTTATTAATGGTATTCTTACACATGACAATGAAAACTATTTTACATTACATGTTTCAGACATGTGTACTATTTGTTTCAAAAATACCAAAAGATTTTGATGATTGAAGGATGCCGTTTAATCAAACATGAGGTCGAATGTAAAAACAAAAAACTTGGAAAAATAAATATCAATGAGTCAATCTGAGTTTATCTTTGTTTGTCCAAATGGTTAATTTTCAAATTACTTACCGCATCTTTGCTATCATGTAGATTGTCCACAACGCCCGACCTGAAACAATAACTACATGATATCGCAATTTCATTCAACTGGTGAAGCGCAACGCTATGATGTTGAATGATGTTGCTATCACAATGTTTTTCACAATACTATTTGACTACAAAAAAAAAACATGTTACAAACTCACTTTTGTTGAAATTAATATTGACCGATAAAGATATTTTTAAAACATAGAATTTGAATGAAACAATGTTTTTCTGATGCCTTCAAATATCAAATGAATTAAATCAAAACTTGACATTCAAACACTTTATCACTTTAAAAACATGAAATGTATCATATTCCTTTTACAAAGAGAAACATGTCCAGATATGTACATAATGTATTGTTCTATCATACAAATATATTGTTCCCTTTTAGAATTTTCGAGTATTTTACGTTAGCAAAGAATAGGGTTGAGCGTGACTAATGTACAAGTTTATTGCCATCATGCAGGTTCAGTAAACAGCATCTTTTATACCTTCCAAATTATTGCAAAATTTAACTTACAATATCGTCCTGTTTTAGGGATGTTCAAATGTATTTATCATTTGAATTGATACATTTACATGTATGTCTTTATGACAAAGGCAAACGTGAGATTGAGTAAATGACGAGCATATTTGAGACTCGAACACGTAAAAAATGAAAGTATTGTGGTAAATATGTCGTTATTATCTGAACTTGGGAAAGGTGGTTAAGAAAAAATAACTTGAATGAAAGTGAGAGATTCTTTACATGTCTTACAGTGGGGAAATGTCGATAAATGGCCCCAGGCGATAACTAGTTTCCAATCAATACATACAAACCTTTCTTAAAAAAAATATTCTCGAAAATTCAAAGATTGGTTATAAAAATCAAATTAATCATCACTTTTGTCTGACATCTGTTATAGGACATCTTGCCATTAATGAGATTCCAACCTTCCCGAGTTGATGGAGTCACTTTGAATATATTTTTTGCTTTGAAATTCAGATTTGACTTATCTAAATCTACTATGTTCCTTGATGACCTATCATATCTCCTTTTGAGACGTTTTGACATCCAATATGTCTTGTTTTAAGACCAACAAAATACAGACCAGTTAATCATGTTAGTAATATTCAAAAAGATTGACTTGAACATCCAAAATTTGGTTGGTTTTGGCAGAAACAACGGAGACAGGAAGAATATAGTAAAGAAGATTGACATATGTCACTACAATTAAATTCATGAAGTGACTAAGAGGCGTATTTTACTTGTTTGTACTACGAGTTGTTTCAATCTGATTTCTAAACTCAATTTTAAAGATTCTACTGCCAACCTGTCAAATTAACATTCTTGTGGCATAGCGTATTCAGAAATCTTTACAAATACATGAATATTCAATTAAATGGTTTTCAGAATTAATGTCAAGGCAATGTGAACATCATTTATCATGTTTCATTTGTTCAAAATCCCCCATTTAATTTCTACATAACACAATAAAGCAGAAATGGTAGAAAGAAATTGCAAAGACAGGCTAAACAATGTTGATAAAGCAATGAACATGTGGTCTCTGAGAGACCTTGCACCTCTAGGCAGAATTACTGTCTTAAAAAGTTTAATACTACCATCACTTAATCACTTATTCGCATCACTAGCGAACCCCAAATTTGAAACGATTGCCGTTTTGCAAAAGAACTGTTTATCCTTTATATGGAAAGGCAAACCTGATAAAATAAAAAGGAGTTTGTTAACAAAGTCTTATCAAGAAGGTGGTCTAAAGGTTCAAGCAATATGAGAAACAATTAAAGCACAGAAGATATCATGGATGAGAAAATTGTATGCACAGAATTCCAAGTTACGTATTCTGTTGTTTACCTCAAAACCAGTTGGAAAACTGAACCCAATAGTAATGGGACCATCATATCTTAAGACACAGTATATCGATAAACTAATCAGTCCGGTTTAGAAAGACGTATTTGGCGCCTGGTCTGATTTACAAGAAAATTGTAGATACGATAATAACTTTTTTAGTAGACAGTACATTCGGGCAAATGATAACATCACAATAGGAAATCAACCTGTAATATTGTACAATCAAACATCAAATTTATAAATGACTTCATAACAGAAAATGATACATTTCTATCTTATAATGATTTTGTCAAACAATATTGAGTTAAAACAAATTTTGTAGAATATAGATATCCTCCTTGAAAACTTCTAAAAAAAAAGGAATTTGATCAATATTAGTAAACAATCAGATTTGGCTTTCATGCCCCCAAACTAAGAAATATTATTTAAGGTTGCCAAAGGATGTAGTATATTTTATAACAAACTTCAATTCAGTGACACTGCGGATCATAAATTGCCTTAATAACGTAAGTTGGAAAACGATTTAAATTCAGAGTTCAGTTTCAATCAATGGAAAGCGTATAATTATATACCTTTTCGGACAAACAATAGTGTAAAACATAGATAGTTTCAATATCGTATACTTCATAAAATTCTTACAACAAACAAACATCTCTTTAGATATAAGATCATTGAATCACCACATTGTACATTCTGTAAGGTTGAAATAGAATCAATTATCCACCTTATATACGAATGCAAATTTGTAAAAAAATTATGGCAAGATTTACTCAAATAGATTGAAGAGAAAACAGGTACCCTTTCGAATTTAAATGTTGAAACAATCATGCTTGGATTCACAGAGAGAAGAAACGATGTTCTAAATTTCATTTTTTTATTAACAAAAGAGTATATCTATTCTAGAAAACTAGCAAACATACTACCTACATTACCAGGTTTGAAACCTATATTGAATTATAATTATCAATTACATAAATAAAAGACTTACACGGATTGTAACTACTATCAATTTATAACATTTTGGTCATCTTGCACCAACTTGTTTATTTAACTTGAATATGTTTATCTGGTCTGTTTATATATGACATTAATTTGTATGTAAATTCTGTACCCTGCCCAAAAAGAAATAAAGTGAAAAAAAAAAATTCTACATATGTGTACTCAATAAAAGAACCATAAAATATTGGTTATGTTGGTTTGTACAAAGCTAAAAGTGCATGCTGCCATTGGAGAGTGATAGAGTAAAATAGACCATGAAGCTTAAACGAACTGGATACGTTTGGTCAAAGAATGCTTGTATTGCTTGAAACAGTTTCTTGCAACTAGTAACATGGGGTTTCTCTCTAGTGAGTCATTCGACTCGTTGCTACAGTACATTATATCCTTTAAAAATCCCAAACAAGCAGCCGGTTAAAACCTTAAGCTTGGTTGAAAGATACATCACGTGCAATTTGATATAGACCATTTACAATTGTATGGGATAAATCTAGTTAGAATGATTATTCCTTTAGGCCAAAACATTCTGATAAAATAAAACACTAATAATAGTTATTATTTATTTCTAAACTGATGGGTATTAGGAAATAACCTTTTTGTATCAAATGTTGGAATAATGCCTAGTCAGAAAACCTTTAGCCATAATCATTGAACCACAGTCTAATATAAATCATAATCCCACAGATTATACTGAAAAGGGTTCCGGATGTCAATGGTGAAAGTGCAGACAAGCATTATCTTTAATTGTTAAAATAAAAAGGTATTACATTTTCAACACTCACAGCAATAACAAATATTTTCCAACTTTGACCTTTTTCATCGACATGTCTAATGTGACACAACTGGACAATTATATTTATTAAAGCAAGAATGTACGATGTGTTTATTAATTGTCTCAAACAATTACAATGTAAGACTGCTGCTAATGGCTGAAATATTGCCCAAGCGGCGTTAAGCACTAACTCACTCACTCACTACAATATATTTTTTTGTACTTAGCATTAAAGCTTTAAGCGTATTGAATAATTCCAAGGGTTTGACATTTTTATCTGCAGAAGAGAACTGTTCTACACGCAGTAAGTTTTCGGTGCAATTCTACATTGAATTGAAGTGCAGCACCACCTTTGTTCCAGCCGATGCTCGCAGGTTTTACCGCATAAGCGTAAACAACTTTCTCCCTGCAGTAACACAAGCAGCTGTGATATAAGTGTAGGCTACTCTTGAGGGCGGTGTTAAGTCCCACCTCAATTTTAAACACATTTCTTTATCTTAATCTATTCTTTGTAATTATATATTATTTTGAGATTGTCATCCAAATAGAACAAAACCTATTTTAGGGCTTGTTTTGTTCCAATACAGCACATTATGCTTGAAAAAGACGTATGATACGTCCATTAAGTATTGTAATTAATATATTTGTTAGTGATTAATATGCCCTTTGCTCGGAAGAGGTGCATACGGATTGATGACCTGTACTGCGATTATCCAAAGAAGAAATCATTATATGTTGATGCACTAGATTTGACTACCAGATTCCATAAATTGTTGGAATATTAACCCCTAAACCACATTTGACTTGCTAAGTTTGGAAACAAATCACAGACTAGTTATCGTAGTAAATGTTACAGGATTTGATTTATACTATATGTCAGAAAATATGTTTACTGATGCATTATGGGTGATGAAATATTTGGAATCATTGACAATTATACCTTTTACATGTTGATTAATGTCATGTCTAATAATTGTGGCAATTATCTATAATATTTATGATATTTCACTCATTATTTTGAAAAGAAAAATATATTTATGGAGTTACAATCGGGAATAAAGAAATCATCTGTTTACAACCACTAACAGTAAGAGCAAACTTGATGTTAAACAAAACTAACATAGACTGCCAGGCAAAAGAAAGTACACACCACAGTTTGTTTTAATTTAGTTTTTATCTGAGACACAAGTGACATATTTGATCATGGAACTTTAAAATAACACATATTTGCAACACTTAGAATGAAAATATTGGTGTCTTGTTAAATGTGTTGTCACGATATGTTGTTTGATGTAAATCTGGGTAAGGAACAGAATGTACACTATCATGTCATATAACAGTGTTTTCAATATGTAAAAAAAGCATGATAAAGAATATATATTCCATGTTGATGAACATTTGGGTCTTATCAAAATAATTTTTGAACATTTTTAATATAAAATTTTATTTTTTTGAAACCAAACCACTTCAAAATATTCTTTGGATAATTATTCAACTCTTGTTCTGGTCATTTTTTAAATACGACATCAACAAATCAAAATATTTGAAATTGAAAATCTTACATACGATAAATTCAACTAAAGTATTTACTTTGTTTCGCTGGTCAGTTTATTACCATTTTCTCAACATAACCATCTTCATTCTGAAACATTGTTGTCGTTTAAAGTCTGTTGGTACAGTTAGTACAGTTATCTGTTTAAATGTGCTGTTGTGTTGGCCCCAATGATTAAGAAACCAAGCACGATAAACGGTGGGATATTGCATATAAAAGCATCATGTAGCTTATTATTTTGCAAGGTGATAAAAAATGTCAACTGATGATTTGTGGAAATGTTAACATAGCATTCCATTCAAAGAAACAATCCCCCTGTTTACACGCTAGAGACAGATTTGGTCATCGTTGAATAGCTAGTAATTTAGAACATCAGAGGACGTCTTCCTGATCCATCTGACTTGTGTGACATGTTTTTATCCCGATTAAAACTTTCAGGTACATTTAACAAATACATTCTGCGTCATTAGTGAACTTTTACATATATGTTTCTATCTGATAAACAAACTAAAGATTTAAGACTTGATATCATGAATTATTTTCTTGCGAGTTTCAAAAGCATAGAACTAAAATCTCAATTTCTAAAATTTCAAATGATATTCTGTATCTTTAGTTTTAATCAAAATCTAAGTAAGCAATCTACGTGAAAACTGATAAGGACAATACATGTTTGAAAGAAGACAACAGATTACATAAAGGTTAAAAAGACCATTTGAAAAAAAGATTTTTCATTTTGTCGATGTGAAATTGTAATCATCTACAATTAATGATCATTATCAAGTAGTTCGAAAGGGCAATTCGTTTGAAAAGACGTTTCAGGTTCGTAAATGTACACGTATTATTTGAATAAAGTAATCTATGTTGCGCTTGCATTGAAAAATTAGATGACAGTTGTGTTCGATTTCCTGTGTTAATTCCGAAGATAATGAGATTCCGGCTGTGCCAACTATCGTTAATAAGATTTTATCAAAAGATGTGATTGTAATTATTACACATATCATGTCACAAAATGATATGACTTGATATTTTCCATCCAACTTTCCTGAAGCTATTATACTGATTCATAAAACTAACTGTGTGTTAATTGAATGTGTACTTTTGCATCCGAACTCTTAACTGCAACTGTTTCATGAATATGATGACACTTTGACCTAAATACGTGGCTGTCTGAGTGTGAAATACATTGATTATTCTGATGTTGAATATTTATTCGTCAACATAACATAAGTCTCGTCTTCAATTGTTATCATTCACCACTGTCTGCCTCTTCTCCACCCTCACTAAGACACAATACATAGATTATAAGTTTCACAATCACCTTTCAGTTCATCCATTTGTTCGACAATTGTCTTCATATCATTAACGTACATTTGACACTAAATACATTTTGCAGTAGTACAAATCACTTATTTTGTAACGTCAATTTTAAAATATTATGTTCTATGGACATGCGGCCTCGAAAAACATGAATATGCATTTTTGATGATTGCAGAAACCGATGAAAGAACCACAAGAGAGAAGTCTAACTAAAGATAATTACATTTAATTTATGCATTGCAGCGGTTTCTTTTTCAAATCTTGAACAATTTTGTAAGTTGTCAATATATTGGAAAAATATTCTATTTAGGAAATGTTACAGTTTGTATCAGCATGTCAGATTCTGCTTTCTCATTTGATAAAAAAGATAGAATTATTAATGCCAATCAGCTGTGTTAGCCATATTTAATATTCGAATGGTAATTTGTCAACATAATACATGCCCTTGAAATAGACAGAAGGGCTATTACGAAAGTTTTAACACCCATCATTAACTTGTTTAACCTTCTTGAATTCTTAAGTATCATATTCAACAAGTTGCATGATGTGCGTCTATACCCTATCCATAGGAAAATTCCAATTCTAAAGTAAATATATGAGATACGTATTTACACAAAATATTCTAAATATTACACGATTTGACGATTTCAAAAACACTTTTTTTAATACACGTAACTTTATGTCTTCCTCCCCAACACTTGCTCCCTGCTATCTCACTACACAACACATGTACAATTACCTGCAACAGAAGGAGTCATGCATATTGCATCTTCGTTTAATGTGGTTTAAGGAGAGTGCTTCATTTATTCTAAAGTTATTTAACTCTATTCTAAAAATTAAGTTAACTCAATAACCACACAGATCACAAAGTTGCATTTAATCAGTCGAACAGAATTTCCCATGATTGAAAATCAATTCCAATGAAATATCTATTTTCTTAATATATACGCATTAAGTTGAAATAACCTTGGACATTTCAAAGAATGAATAACTAACTCTTTTCACTAAGTACAGATCAAATTCGTAATGTTACCTCATAACTAGATTTTAAAGTCTACATAACATTAAACCGTCAAATTACCACTGATGTTAAATTCATGATCATTAGGAGATCATCATAAGTCAAACCTAACAAGCTAGATATCAAGTTAAAGTAAATTAATTAGTAAACACTAATTTAGTTTTGGTTCCCAGAAATCTCTTAATTTAATGAAAAAGGTAATTATCTGTGACAAGGGCCAGTTTTCTTAAAATGGACGGCAAACAACATTTAACTAACCTTGCTTGCTGTCAATAATGTGAATTGATATATTAGTCATAGAGCTAACTAAAATGATAGTGGCCTTAGGTCCCCAAATTTGGTAGTCAAACCATATTTTTCAAGCCGTGGCTTATGGACGCTATTGTCATGTTACTCAGTCTAATTTTTACAGATGACAGTTCTGACATGACTTCATTGTTCACCCACACCGATGAGTTCCTACACTAGTGTTATAATTTGATTTACATTATCAACAGCAGGCCGCTTAGGGAGTGTGGAACAGAAATCAACTTATTTATTAAAGACATTATTATGTTGCTTCTCATCTTGTTTTATCCATTGCAAAGTATAACAGATGATTTTTGTATCTCTGGTTTTATATCCTGTTATACTGAAATCATAAATGACTTGTTAAAAAGCATTATTTCCTTTTGTAATTTAACATATCTGTAGGGTGACATCTGCTATGTAATAACTAGGATGTCAAGATAACAATGAACAATGTCGAGTTGTGTGGCTCCAGGATCCATGGCATCTAGGATAGGAAATTGTATGAGATAAACATCTATACAGGCAGCTATCATCATTTTGACTACATACACATACGAGTTAAAGTGAAATGAATTACTTGAAAGAGGAAAATGCAATGCGGTTTAATATCTATACACGTCATACATGTACATATAAGTGCATGATATTGTATCATTGCACATGTGTTTGTTTTGCAAACTCAGTAAAGCATGTTGCACTCACATGTGTTTGAAACATATTCATTCGGGCATTTATCTTTTCATAGATAACAGCAACAGTGTTGTGCATCAATATAAGTTAAACATTTGCAATGCGAAGCGGTAAACAGAACATATAAGGCCTATATCATTTGTTTATGTACGGTGTTAAATTGCGTTCGAGTTGAGTAATGGGTCCCGTTGCACAAAACACTAAGGTGACCTTAGAATACAAAGGTAGCCTTGGTGCAATGTTAAAGGATGGCGCTATGGTTCACCTGAGTGTTAAATTTTTCTGTGAAATGACCCATAGTATGACTGAAAGATAAACATTATATATAAATTACATATATGACATTTCTGAAGAAACATATGAAGTTTTCATTCACTTTATTGTTTGCTTTTACATTCAATGTACATTACCTGTATGGACTTACCGGACAATGGATTTACATACACATGTATAATATAGAAAAAAATACATTTTGTTTGCGAATAAGGGGTTTTGGTTTAAATAATATAAGACTGGGTGAGTAAGTATAGTTTAACGTGTTATTTAAATGTCTGACATGTCTGTAATTTACTCATGGTTACACGTGTTGGGAACACAAATGTTGGGTCACGCAAATACACAAACAAAGACACACTAACACTCAAACAAAGACACAAACAAAGACAAACCGCAACACAAGAAGGTATTGGGTAACGTACAGCTAACCAATAGTGAGAGTTGCTTGTTATATTTTCTTTTTAATTCCTGACAAATATGACTTACTTAACAATTATTGACTTGGTCTGTCATCTTTTATGGTCATATGAATAAATTATATCCGTCTTTTCGTCTACTTTGTCACATGACATCAAGCAACGTCAACATGTCGGAGTTGCGAGAGGTTGATATAACAATTCAAGCATCTCTGGTCGCTAAAATAGAGAGATTACGGTTTACTCCTTTCATTGCGTGTAATACTGTAAATCAAGCGATAGACATCGCTTTGTCTTTGTACTGTGCTGAATAAGAGTTATGTCGATTATTTTTTGAAGCATTATGTGATGTCCCTTCTATTCACAAAAGAAAAGTAATATTTCTTATAAAGAGTGACTTTTTTATGAAAAATCTTGTTGAACTTGGACATGTGATATTCACCGCGACCTGCTTTGCTGAATATCAAGTGTCAATGCTTGATAAATCATTTTATCAATCTATAAGTCTATAATGGTGCTGTCTAAATCCTTGATAACTTTGTATTGTTTACCGTTTCCAATTCCAGTGGTGATTGAATGGAGAGTAAAAGTACCATCAATGATTTGCAAATGCTAGTAGACTTTGAATGGATTAAAAAAACATATAACCATATTTGTCAAACTGTATCTATCCAATCATGCTGGAAGTAATAGAAAACATGAACTTCCTTTGAAATCGGTAATAAACCAATATGAACTCATTTCACCTCTTTGATATGGAGACACTTTACTGAAAGTCATTGTCCCTGAAGGCTAACATAACCTTTGATTTGAAATAATGTTTGTTGTGAAAGTGTTCTCCGATAAGCTGAGAAAGTGATGATACTTGTTGAATATTTTGTTCTGTTCCAAAGAATGAATAAACGTGAGTATTTAGATCAACAACATGTTCATGTTTATTTAACACACGAAATCACGCTCTGCAGCTTTTATAGACAATGTTTCTATTTAATTCCTCATTCTTTAAACTTCTACAAACAGTTAAGTGACCTATGTCTCCAATTTGACAAGAAGGGTTTGTTCGTGGCATTGATAAGAAAAAGTAAATTTTTCAAATTAATAAAAAAAACGTTGCCATAAAATGTGATAAAATACATTAATTTTTTTTATAATTAAGAGTTTGTTTCTAATAGGACAGGGTATACCTTCCCTTATTTTGCTATTGTAAATGGTAGGCAGTGACCAATTCAATCACTTCCCGTCTTGTTGATGTTTCCTGATTTTGCTATGCATATAATGTTATTGATAATCACACTGGTTAGCTTGACTTTGAAATTTTTTCAGCAAATACATGTAGATATTTTTTCGTAAGAAAATTGTATGTCTTTATGTATTTTGTATTTGATTTCTCAACTTCTGTGCTGGTCTTTGCTCATATTCTTGATAATTTTTAGCTAAGCCGTCAAATAAAATAGAGAATGTCTTCAATTACTGCTTACCGCGGTACATAAAGTTGGTTTACTTGGAATAGACATTTGTTTATTATCACAAACTAAAGGAACATGTCTGCTCAAATTATTTCTAACTTCATTATTGTAATTTTATGTCTAGCTATATGATGTACGAGTGTGTATCTAATTAATCTGGCTAACAGATTGGACAGTCAACAGCACCTTCAGTATTTTCTACATCACTAAATCGTCATTACTGGTAGCAATGACAGACTCATTAGTTAAGTCCTAATAATCCAAAGCCATAAAGAAGGAGTGTACCGATGTTATTTTCCATAACCCCTCGGAACAGGGTTATTATTTACTACATATCATCCTGAAACTGCACTTTATGCGCAGTAACACTTCCATATTCAGAGATCCTTTACTATTTCAGTGATAACTTAATGTATGACAAACCCAGATTTGGTTTTTAATAGTGTGTATAGTAAGTTTGGAGGGCAATTTACGTTGGTTGTGTTTGTTAACCAAAATGATTAAAATAATGAGAACTTCTTTGATGATCAACGTATTTAAATATATATATAGTTGTAGGGCACAAATAAAGAGTCGGATGATGGTGATATGGTCCTTTTGCTTGCCGTCAGACTCTAATCATGTATTTGCCTGACCCGAACATAAAGGTCAAACCTGTACTAAGAAACATATTGCAGTAACGATGAAGGCGATGTAGTAGCTGATTGTTCATTGTGATTTGTGAATGAACATTTCTCACACAAACTCTCATGTAATTGTACCTCAAATAAGCATTCCTTGAGCAAAATATAAGAGATTAAGGTATCTATAATTATTATCATTTAATGTAATTTTATGCAAATTTTATAGTTGATATGAGCTATAAACAATGGTTGACTGATTTACAAATAAAGGTAAGGGCATTCATTTTTTGCTGCAATAATACTATTCTACTAACTATTTACATTTACCCTATTCAAACTTTCTGAAGATGTGATTTGGCTTTACAGCAAAATGTTGATTATCAACCAAATCGATATCAAAAGAGCACAAGCCAATGAAAGACATATTGTATGTTTGTTAACAATGGTGTCCCACGGGTACAGAAGATTCACTTTTAGTCATCAATCATTACAACGAAGTTTTGTCTTATACTCTTATAACACTGTAATGTTTTCCCACTGTGGTGTTCTTAAAACCAGATATCAAAATATACAATTCAAATTACAAACCCGATGCTGCATCAGAATCTTAATATATTAATTGATGGTCCACGGGACCACTGATGTTGTGACACGTTCAACCACAATGCGCATCAATATCACCGTATGAAAGACAAAAGATTTGAAACAATCAGAGCAGTAATTAAATATAGATAGAAATTATTTAACTAACGCAAAATATTAAGACGTGTTTACACTAAAATGACCTGTAGAAGTTTTCGTTGATAATTGATAATTCTTTCTAGGATCATGGTAAATGAGATGAGAAATTTATCCTACTCCAATAAGCATAGAGGAGCAGTTTTTAATGGTATTTCTCCAATTCTTCCCAATAAATAACATTAAAAACTGCTCCTTTAAGTTTAGCCAATCACATTCCAATGGCGGAACTAAAAATGAATGAAAACGGTGATAGATCAATATGAACTCAATTCACCGCCTTATGTTCGACCATCCTACTGGTGACTTACATCAATGATGATTTAACATCGCTGTCTCTTGAGAAGGAAAAGTTCTTTAACAGCCTTAAAATGTTGTTATCTTTTGTAAAAAACATTATGCCTTAAGTGAAAAGAACATAGAAGTGTGAACATCAAGTTGTTTGTGATGTGGACATCGTTACCAAAGTCACGCATTGAAGCGTTCACAGAGAATGTTTTTGCTTGTTTACTTTTCTGAAACTTTTTAAAAAATTGACTGCTCGTTTATTTTGTATCATTTGAAGTTCTAAACAAAAACATATTTAGGAATGAATGTCTTTTACACATGTTGTTATAAGGAAAGTTTTTGAGAGAAAGCAAATGCGTACTATAATTAGGTAAAAAAAGAGAATACTAAATTTTTTTTCAGTTTAATTTGCTAGTGTTGAACGGAGTTACATGAAATTGAAAAAAGAACATGTGAGAACTTACTGGTTAACTTTTGTGTTATCTTTTAAGGGATAATGAGTAAGATATATTTTATCATAAAACTAGTCATAAAGGGTCACCACATTTTATTTAAATTTTTAATCGTCTTTTTTTTACTCGACACTGTCAGTAAAAGATAAACACAAATTTTTCACAAAACTTCACAATAGATTGCTCACAGCAAGGGTATCCAACCTTTTAGATGATAACGGATATATTCATATGACATCGACATATTTATAATAGCGAATAAAAATATTTTTATAGTATACAAATTATGTTTGAATAACAGATACATTATATTACGATTACATGTTTAATCCGTGTTTATTCAAACTTTCAGTCTGCTGTTGGTCATATATTGCAAAATAGCATTGTTACTTTTATGCTTGATGTTTTTAATTTTTTTTATCAGGATTGACTTTATGCAGTCTATTTCAAACTTTAGTTTTGGTTCACAGTAATCTGACAAATAATCAGTATTTAAAACTGTTTAGACCAGTAACTAAACGTGTAAAGATAACAATACCCCCTCCCCTCTACAATAGCCTTATAGCCTATTGAATAGCGGAGGGGGTACTGCTATTTATGTATGTTTAATTATTCTACATTATGTTCATATATGTTATACATCATATATGTTATTACTGTGTAGAACCAAAATCAAATGTGTGTTTTATATGGAATATTAAGTATTAATTACCGGATGAAAGTACAGCCATCTATCACAAACTAATGGAAAATTTCTTCTCTCATTATTATATTATTTCATTATGATAAGATAATATCTACACGTTTATATAGAATGAATGTTTGTAACAGATCAGTATTTTAGCACTTTCTCAATATGTTATCATTATAGGTAGTCATGAAATATTCATCACCCCAAACCTAACTATTTCCAGCCCTATGGAATTTGCTCGTATTATCACTGATATCTGTCTATGAATTTTGTTAACCCAATAGCACATTTTCCCCCTTTCTTTAAAGCGAGCCTCATTCAATCTTCATTTTACAAAAAGTTATTTTGATTAATGGAAACATTTATCTCATCACACATTCATGATGAAACAGTAACACATTTGGCATTAACGCCGGGGTCTAAAGTACAATGATTATTTTGTCACTTCATAATATGTGTTTCACGATTCAACAAATGATAATAGGATTTTTACCAAAAATGTCTTCAATATATAACTAATTTAAATCCTTACCATTAAATATATATCACTCACTCGGTATAAAAAAAACTTGTGGTTAAACTGTGTATAATACATGTACGTAAACACATTTAATTGGACATTCTTATTAACACTTGTAAAAAATTGTATTTCACATGTTGTTTAGTTGTTAAATATATTTGTAAATGTGTATAGATGAAATTGGAAAACTCTATTAGTATACAAATTTACAAATTCAGATGATAAAAACTGACACGAATGTCACTGACATATATGTAAATGGATATAGATAAAATTGGAAAACTCTATTAGTATACAAATTTACATATTCAGATGATAAAAACTGACAAGAATTAAAATTTCAACATGTTTCAATGTTATCTACAGGGAGTAATATATATGTTTATCATATAATGGAGGGTGTAATCGATGCAATAAAGCTATCTGATAAACTTGGTATCCGATTGCCTCAAAATCTGATAAAGATGCAAATTAGGTCAAACACGAACTATTTTCTCAAAACTCCATGCATGTCATGCGAGTCCTAAAACGGTCACTGACCATTGATAACGTCGTCTGGAGTTTTCAGGTTTTGTGTTTTTTATCGAATAAAATATCGTACAAAAGCCGTTAGGGTAAACTTATAACGCGTTCGTATTTAGAAAATTATAGCTTGGTTATCGAAGCATTTCAAGTTGTATTCATCGTTCGTTTACAAAATATAACGATATGCATCTAACAATATCGACTATCGAAAAAATATGTGCTTCAATTTTCGTGAATAACATAGGCCTAGATCGCTTTGACCATGTCGGTTACCAACTTATCAGCAAAAACAAATCATATTCTAGTGATAATACACATTATCTAGTAGCGGAGTAACAAACGCAACAACCTCACCTTCACAAATAGTCGGCGTTTGGTCTAAGGATACCGTAACTGAACTGGCGTAACAACAATGACAATGCAGCTTTTCAAAATGCAGTTAGAGTTACTTCCCCTGTTGTAGCGACGTTGACAAGTGGTTCTTACACATTTTGTGTTATAAAAAAATACAATATTTACTCTTGCACTGAGAATAATACTGAAAATGTTGATAGATTGTAGAAGACGTTTCTAACACTGTGAAAAAAATAATTTAATGAAGGAATATTTCTAGACTGTTCACAACTATACATCACCGACAATATGACCTTCACCTTGGTTTATTGTGAAAGCAATTACTCCGCGAAATCTAGGTCAAACATATTTTAAGTAGGAATCATATTTTCGTTTAAACCCGTTTATTTCAAAATTACATTATATGATAAAGAAATTATTAACCTCGTGTGTTTCCGTATCATTAATATCATATAATAGGAATAAAAATATATGTATTATGCTCGCCAAAGGCTCGCATAATACAAATTTTATTCCTATTATATGATATTAATGATACGGAAACACACTCGGTTAATAATCTCTATATCTTATTTGTCGTTCAAATAATTGATGCTTGTCAGATTCAATAAAAACGGTTAAAGGAATACCAAAAACGACTCCTTTGCTAATAATAATTTATTAACCATTTACAATGTTGAAATGAACTGCTCTATGAATTATTTTTGTTAAACCATGTAGAAATTTTCTAGATTTCTTTATTTGAATTACCTGCTAGTAGATTATATGACTTAACTGTTGTATCAGTAGTTAGTAATGATTAGTAGAAGCTCTGCAGCTGATAGTGCTTAAGAATATGGGTGAAATAGTGATATCACCCGCAAGAGGTAGTGAGAGGTAATATCACAGCTAACGCCGAGTGCTGAAGTCACCTTTTGCCATAAACAACAAAGCCTACATTATATTCAATTACTATGACTGAATACATGGTATCAATGAGGTCCAATATTTAGAGGATATTTGTGGTTTCTTGACAAATACCATGTTTCTCTCATCGAGTGAGGAAGAAAGTTTATATTTTCACAAGTGGCGCAGCCACGAGTGAAAATATGTAACTTATCTGCCTCACGAAAAAAAAAATTCTATTTATTTTATGACTTAATCGTTGTATTTCTCACAAAATTAAAGTGCAATTACGTTGAGTCGGCTCCAAAGAGAGCCCGTCGCCTAAGCAACAATATGACGTAATGAGCGTGTTATTGCGTCAGAGCATTGTTCGATGACATCAGGTCATTGTTGTTATCACTAGTGACTGATAACACGGTTTATTGTCATTGATATATCTCGGTATTTCACCGCCAATCATATAATAAATCGTTTATCACATGATAGCACAATTAGAGTCAGATTGCTTATAAGAAGAAAGATTACAGAAAATTCATAGAGGTAAGAAATGGATACTTTGTATCCACTGACAGAGGGGAAATTTCTTTATGAGATGCAGTATTGATAAACAAGCGAGGCTGCTCAGCTGTGAACCCGAGGTTTGGTTGTTGATTCCCACCAAAGACAAATAGTTGTGAAAAACATCTCAGATCCTTTACTCTGGTATAATATCTGATATCGTGCGGGCAGTTTTAAATATCAGGTTGATATCGTACCTAGTGGTACAGTTAAATGAAATCAAGAACCTCAAAATAACGACACTGTGTTGTGTATGAAGAAATAATCACCTTTCACTGAAAAATGATATAATCTCTGAAACTGTTGTGTATTGTTTTAGAAGAAATTCATTACAATTTAATGCCACTGTAACACAAATTAACAAAGGAATCATAATGGGTTTTCAGTAACAACATTTAATCACTAAATATGATATCTTTGACAATATTGCTAGTTAACACTTACTTGAGCAAATGGACAACTGAACAATAAATCAAAACGACTTCTTGGTTGAAATAGTTATTATTAGGGAAATGTTTTTCCACATCGGTATTTCATTCGGCTTGGAACGCTTGACTGCCGGTAATATATAGCTCGCTTGTGAGAGCTAATCGCGACAAACAATATTCATTGTACATATTGGATCTTCCCTGCTTGGCAATCAATAAAAATAAGGTGAGGACAACGCGTCTCCTTGCGACATACAATAAATTGTATTGCGGATGATTAAGGGTACTTTTTGTCATTATAAGGCTGGTATGAATTGAAGGCATTTAGATGGACGATGGAACCCATGATCAATGACACATTGGTGTGAAGACGGTCGGGTCGGTCTAAAGTGACAGCTAATGAAATGAAGTGTGTTTGCACTATCAGTTGATGAGTTCATACTGTCTGGAAACAATGATGACAGTGACAAATTCTATTACTGGTTAGGTGATCGGGATTTTCATGACGAAATATTTGACAGTTCAAGTCGATGTCTAAATTCAATCAAGTGTTGTCAGTTTGATACGGACTGAAGGTCGTGAGGACATAGATACATATTGTGTGTGGCTCGGCATCATTTTCCGTCCCCGACGACCACACACCATCAGATCGATAAACTGATTACGAAACTTCTTTGCGCTGAGAGAGTACACATAGAAGTTGACAGCATGCGTGAGGTCACACAAGAAGAAGGCTATGGTGTCAATCAAGTATTTCACAGCTCCTTCCATACTTCCCAAAGGTGGCTTCCAATAGAATGACAATACCATCATTACGCAGCGTGGTGTTGTGAAGACAACCAAGGTCACGGCCGCTGTTACAAGCATGATGGTTATTTGTCTATGTCTGTCTCCACACACATGTCCATTGTTTGAGCTCATTGAACTGTTCAGGTACTTTTGTACTTTTCCTGCTCTTATGATCCCTCCAACAATTAACAAGTTGAACACAAGGAGCAACACACAAGGCAGAGCAGCGTATATAACTATATTCACCCAGAACCAGATCTTCATGAACTCTTGGAATTGCGGGAGAGCATCACAAAATATCTGTCCGTCCTCCTCAACAACCTCCATTACCCAGAATAGATGTAGAAATAACGCACAAAAAGGAACTGCCAGTAGAATTACTGCGACCAGGGACTTTTTAAAGGTCCAGATCTGCCCTACCTTGAAGGATCAACACGTTACCCAGGTATCCCATGAACTTGCATCCAAAGTGTCCTATGTTGACGCGGTGATCCAAGAGCACAAACATCAACAGTTTATTCAGGATTGCAAGGTTATCAACAACGGCCAAGAGAGCAATATACACGGTTAATGATCTTGCTGGAGACATCTTTAGTACTGAGACAATGGTTTCACAGTTTCCGGGAAATCCCAAAGCAAGGATAACCCATAGATAATAAGTCTGAAGGTCCCATGCGACTTTTTCAACTGCTTTCCAATCAGTGTCAGTAATGCTCAAATTACTTAAATTACCATCCATTTGGAGCCTTGATAGGTTTCTTAGGTGAATAACTGCTGTGCTGGGTATCGCCTGATTAGTCCATGTCTGCTCTGGCAGCTTGAGTCTATCTGAAACACACAAAACAGAGGCGGTTGTGAATATTGGTATACTGTACCTTTTCTTAGTATTGCATCTATGGATATCTATGGATATTGAACATTCTAAATTTGGCAACAGTTTGGAATTTAGTTGAACAGGTGAAAATAATAGGTAGGAGCTTTAACATGGTTAAAACTTTCTGGATACACTCCAGGATAAAAGTTAAACAACACCCTATATTTAAAAATATGGGTGTTGTGGGACGGTTTTGAAATTTTTACTAAAGTATTAATTATCGACACATTGATTTATGGATTGATGGTGTCATAATTTATAATGTGGCCATAATGATTCGTCAATAGTTTTAAATTCAGTGACTTCCAGTGTTTGATAGATTATACATGCGGTGGAAAATAACCTGACAATTGATAAATAGGTTTTAAGTTGATATTATCAATGTCGATTCAAATTGCATAATGAAACTAAACTAAAACAAATGATATTGATATAATTAACTAAGCAATTTACAATACGCTCACATTAACTCAAGTTTTCTTTTCTTTTATATCACCAAACACTTGTATGCCAAAGGGTGTTCGATCTCATTGAAATCTACTGAGCATATTATATACATGTATCACGAAAACTGACCTCTTTCGTGAATTTGAAGTATGATTCAACAAAATAATATTATACTTAAAACAAAAACGTCTCAAGCTAAAAGAACATGATATATGTTTATTTTTTATTTTTTTTATTTGTTATTGTTTATTGTTGAACATAATATCTTTCATTAACATAAGCAACTCAGGTAATAAGAACATCACATATGTTTGTTTATTCGCTTTTAAGAATCAGTTCTATTATTGAACATAAACGCCACTAGTCTACATTACAAAATGTGTTTATATTATCTTGTGAAGAGATAGGTTGAAACACATCATAGTCAATTTGTCCGCGATTACATCTTGCTTCACTCAATATCGGGTGAAACGAGTATTATTGAGGCTAGGTAAACTTAGACAAAGGAATTAAGAGAGAGACCATTAGAAGATAACACAATGCTTTCAGAAAGCAGAGGTCAAATAAGTAACCATAGCTTGCTATCAATTAATCATGGCCGGAAAACGTCTCGAAAATACACTTGAGACTTTCTGTACTTTCTCTGAATATTGTATGTGTAAAAGTTAATTTAACCATTGCACCGCATTTCAAATCACCTCAAGAACTCTGACAGAAGTAAAGTCGAAAAGTTGACGACTCCTCAGACGAGTTGTTAACATATAACCCTGCATTTTAACAGCACTTAATCCGTGTATTTGTTTCTAAAAGACTGTTCGCAGTAAAAATAAAAACATAATCAAACCCGTGTCTAGACAAGACTGATTTCAAACATCCAGTGAATACATTTCTTACACTCATCGGTCCTATTATAAGCAATAACGATATTATTTAGAAACACGACTGGAATAATCACATTAGTGACCCTTGTTGATTTGTCTGAAAATGGTATTGCAGTAATAAATTTTCATTGTACAAAATCTGGGGGACTCTGTGATTATTTATTGCTAAGCAATAGTCTGAGGACTGAATAAACGTCTTATGTATTTGTCAAAAATGCACATACAATATATTTTGTTTCATTCTCTCCCTTCAGAGTTTATTGGGTATCATTGTCAATCGCGTTTATGAAGTAACAGGCCTGTTAAAAAGAAAATTGCCGCTCCCTGCCCATAGGCCTATTGGAATTATCTAAAATGGCCGAAAGGCACGTTAGCCGTTAATTTTTAAAAAGTTGAAATACACTCGATGGGCTTATGGCATGTCATAGTGTCCGGCGTCCATCCGTCCGTGAACTTTGTGGAATTTCGGCTTCTTCTCCAGAATGTGACTCACGCCCTGAAAATCTATTTTTATCTTCTGTTCAAAAATCATAAGGCCTATGAAAGCTAAAACTTTGTGTACAGAATCTTTGACCATTGAGGATTTTAAATTGTAGCTTTAGTGGCCCCGTGGGCCCTTATTAGGGGCCACAGTGGACACAGTGGCCACACCCTTAAATCCTATTTTCATCTTCTTCTCCAGAAGAATAAGGCCTAGAAAGCTGAAACTTTGTGTACAGACTCTTTGACTAGGTAGTATTATAAATTGTAGCTTTGGTTGGCCCGTGGCCCCTACTAATGGCCACAGAGGCCACACCCTTAAAACCTATTTTCATCTGATTTTCAAGAATCATAAGGCCTGTAGAGCTAAAATATTGTGTACAGACTCATTAACTTGTGAGGATTTTTAATTGTAGCTTTGGTAACCTTGTGGCCCCTAATAAGGCCACGCCCTTAAAATCTATTTAATCTTCTTCTCCAGAAACATAAGGCCTAGAAAGCTGAAACTTTTTGTACGGACTCCTTGACAAGTGAGGATTAATAATTGTAGATTGTGTGACCCTTTTGCCCCTACTAAGGGGGAAACCACATTGACCACACCCTAAAGCAAACCCAAATGTAAAGCCTGATGTGCTACAGAGCCAGTGGCTCTATTTTTCAAAAGAGTACAACACAAAGTCCTCGCGTAAATTAAATGCGGGACAAACAGTTTGTTAATATTATTATAATCTTAAAATTGAACTCGATTACTAAAAATGTATTAATCATTATCATTTTAGAAATAGTAGCATAGAATAAGGCTATAACAACCTTTTTCAAATATTTATAACCACATAAAATTATATTACTACCATCCGTTTATCTGACAATGCTAAGATACTTATCATAAGTCGGATAATGAAATTAAGTTCCGTTTCTGAGAAGATGCTGACTATTAACTTCCAATGTTTCTATACTTGGGATATCATTTCCTAAGGCTCCAAACAATTACCTGTGGAGGATTTTAACATTGACTGAGTATTGAAGATTAGACAAGTGAACAAGATACTGGAAGATTTTGTATAGAAGAGTGACTTGTGCTACTAAAATCCAGCTATTTGAGTGACTATCATACAGGTATATACATGTATTGACTCGTGTATCCTTCAATCTGAATTTGATAGGCATTTCTGTAATTGCAATATTCTCACATAAAATATTTTACATCAGCTGTAAATCGCTGTAAGAAGATTAAGTTAGAATATCATGCTAGTTATGACCCAGACTCTATTTATCCAACCTCCGGGTGAGAACCCAATCACTCCAAGACAACACTGAAGCCTATATAATCATTATTCGTTTTAAATTTTAGATATGATATTAACCTTTTTCCACCCAGTGTTCCCATATGGGAACATGTCCTTTAAACTCCTTGTAACGTATTTTCCTTTCAATTAAATTATGTTTTGCGTTGGTCATGTTGAAACTGTCATAGTAACCTACAATTTGGTAGGGAGAAAAAGCTTGCGAATTTTTTTCTGAGAAATGTTGATGTCCCGAAAATGATTAAAATCAGATTTTTAGACAAAAACTTCACGAAGGGTATATATGATATGTTTTTTAAATTCAAAAATCATTTAGTTAATTTTGTATGAGAGACAAATGATGGTGCTATACTAATGTCAAAAAAAGATTGTTAAAAAGGTAAAATAAAAAGTAGAAATAAATCATTAAAGTTGATTGTTCCCATATAGGAACATTGTGACAAATAATGTGTTCAACACTGGTTAATCTTACTAAAGGAATACAAAACACATGTCAAAAGCGGTCTAATGATTTATTTAAAGGTTCATTAGGTTAACAAAATGTGTTTCTTGGTCTTTTTGTGACTTACTTGTTCTCTATCTTTTTGACTACAAGATTGTTGTTTCCGGAATGTCATTTTAGCAATTTCAGCTTATGTAACGTGTTTCCCCTAAAAGAAAAATATAATGATTACAGACAGTTTTGTATTGATGACAAGTGGTATGAATGTAACATTCTGATTTTATATTAAATGTAAAATACTTTCATTTGACATGTACTGTACGCCATCTAGGCTACAGTATCTTGGCTAGCTAAATACATACCCTTTGAGATATTTCAATAACAGGATTTCCTTTTTAAAATACATGTCACAAGAACCCTATGCAAGGTTTTTCACACATCGTTTGCTTAGGTCCAGTGTGAAACCAAACGTGTTTAATCCCATCAGAGAATGACTAGCTTGTCAAGTCATTCTTTAACAATCATCCAAATATTTATGTTGCCGGAGAAGACATGTAATCGATCTCTCTCCAAATGCTGGTGTTTGACGGGATTTGTAGCGATTTGTAGGATGTCCCTAAAACTAACTTGAGTTTTTAACTTGGTGGAGAAGTTTGGATTTATAAATGATAATTCTTCTAGGAACCGTCTCAAATAAAATACAAATGACGAGGTGTGACGGGAACAGATATATATGACAAGCACTGCAAAGAATAATTCATTGATTATTACAGCTTGATCATGCAGATCTTGTGATTATGTCATCGTTTCAAATGTTCAAGATGCTCTTCTCTGACCATTGCCATTTGACATTTGATGCAAAAAACATGTACAGCATGTCAAAAGTGTCGGGAACAGTCTAGATTTTCATATATTGTGGAAAAATAATGATAATTTCCTAATCATACCCTATTATTTATACAATGTTATCCTCTATGAATCATATTACTAGGCATCAAAGCATTCCTACATTGTGCCGACAACCATTGTATGTTGGCTCGGAAAAAAATTTAATGAAGTTACTGGTATCTTTCACTGTAAGTGGATCATTGATGAGGCAGTGGTACAATTTTAAGAAACGTTATTTTTGTTGGTGTGTGTGTGTGATGGGGGAGCTGTTTACAGTTAAAGTAAACTATCAGGCTACTATAAGTTAGCTCATTACTATTAGTTCAGCATCTATTGACGATAGCCAGAGTCGGAAACAAAATCCCTCGAACATGTAACAAAGTAATTAAGACATGGTTGATTTCATTATAAATATTATTACCCATATGGTTGAAAATAAGTGGTGACATATTTTCAATATGAGTATTAGTGCACATATCACTTTTGCCTAGCAACGATTGTTGTAGCGCGATTTTCCATATTTTTTCGCCTGTGACGTCATAACACCATTGTTCGTGACGACACTGTAGGGAAGCTGCCCGCTTGGATATTTCTAAGATGCTAAAATGGAATCGAATCGACAATAAAGAAATTATTACCCTCATGTGTCATATGACCTTAAGGAAACTTCTGCAAAATTTTGTATAACCCTTGCTCTCGCTCAGGTAATACAAAAATTCACACTCGTTTCGTCATATGACACACTTCCTCGGGTAATCATCTCTATATCTTACCCAACTAAATATTACAATTTCCCAACCCTTAGACTACACATTGATAACTTTTTCAATACTTTGCTCGACAAAATGTAACAAACTGTATATTTCCTGTCTTTCTCGCATGTAACACAATGTGTACATAAATGTGGATACTACCTATCATTGTACATCCCCATTGCGACTTGTGGGTGTATTTAAACCCTAAAATACTATGTTTGCATTTGTTTTTACCAAAATACATTAATACTAAAAACTTTATTCAATTTATTGATGTTTTGCGATGTCCCAATGTTCCCATATCAATATCTCGAAAACTGCTGGTCGTAACGGTATAAAATTTTGGATTTGCCTTTTCCCTATTTTTATGAGCCTACATAATGAAAATGAAACGTTTCTGACAATTGGATCTAGTATTGGGATAATTAAGGTTAAAGTGTTAAATTCAACAATTATTGACCCAAATGAGGTGGATTATTTGTCGACCTTGGACCTTGGACACGTGATATGCACCGAGGCTGCGTTATGGTTTGTCGACCATGGACACATTATACTCAATGAGGCAACCCTGAGGTGAATATCACGTGTCCAAGGTCCACAAAACATTGGATCTAAAAAATCTAAAGTCTATTATTGTTATAATATGAATTATGTTCTCGAAATACTTTTCCTCTGTGGAAATAAGGGACATCACTCTAATAGCCTGGAAATATTAAATAAATAAATAACATTGATTGATATAAAGTAGACACATGAACGCGATATTGGAAGATTTGTCAAAGAAGATTGACTTCTGCTACTAAAATCAAGTTATTTGAGTGACTTTTATACAGAAATATACTGACGAGTGTATGCTTCAATCTGAATTTGATAGGCGTCTCTGGACAAACATAATTTTAAAGTTAGTAGTTTCTATAAGAAACACTTTTGATAAAGTTATCTCCATACCTCAAAACAATTTTGATAAGCGAAAATCAAAATATTGTTTTAACTATTGATTAATAAAATATAGTATAGATTTGAAATGAATTTTGATATAGAACAACAACATGTATCTTAATTTTGTAAAGTAGGACAAGTTGATGATGAATTAATTTATCAAAAATAAGATGTAAGTACATATATATACCAAAAACGTTGTTATTTCCACACATGTCGTTTTCAAGAGAATCAACTTTACTGATTACGATTTGAACATTAACATTTGAGATCAAAACAACAAATTACTCTTTAATTGCTGTTTAGGGATATTTGATGCGTTAAAGGATTATTATTGAAATGGTTGTATGTAAATATATTCCGTGAGTGAGAGATATGATAAGTAACGTATTTAGTGAAGCTCATTCAGTGAACATCGGTGTTGATTCCCTAATACCATGAATATGCTGGATATATATAGTATTAATGCTTTCAGATTCCATTACCCTGTTGAAAGTTTAACCCTCAAGGCCAAGGCAACAAGGAAGTAGTAATTGTTGTTTCCTGATCTATGGTTATCAACCAGGGACATTTGGGTTTCTTCCGAATCATAAAAAAGGATAATTGACAAATCATCGCCATCAAAATCTTTATGGATGAAAGATATAATGCAAAATAATCTTTCCACTGAAAAAGTAAAGTGCTTTAGTTTTTTAGGTATAGGTGAAATAGCAATGTTAATCAAATTAAAGGTAATCACATAAAATGGTCGCTAATGGATTTTATATAAATCTTTATACTTTGTCCTCTGACTATGGATGATTGGCAGGTGAAATGAGTTTTTGACACTTAAAAAATAAAACATTAAGCATAACCCTCCAATTATCAGCGAACAATTTAAAATATAAAATTATCAAAAAAATGTGCCACTGCCCCTTTAATGTCATCAAGTAATCATTTTTTAAATCTCAATTAAGTGTTTGTCGTGTCATTTTTGCTTAAATGTTTTCTATCATTGATGTCTTTAAGAATTAAATCATCATGACTTGACCTGCTGGCCATGTAAATTTTTCATAAAAGGTTCACGCAATTTAAATAATCATTCTCGAGTTTGTAGCTCACTGGATACAAAAATTTAAAGTTTTTAAAATGCTATCAGTGAACTGAGAATTGAGTTGTGACAGTAATGAGATATGTTTTCTGATAACTAGGCTACGAGGGTAATGAGATTGTGCTGACATCGTGCAGGATATATTCACTTATTCTTAATTAACAAGACATCAATACTGGAGTCAACCGTAGTTAGGTGACAGCATTGGCTTTTTGTCTGTTGGAATAATTGTGAACTGTTCAATGCTGTGACAACAACTGCTGTGGGATCTGGATTTTGGTTCAACAACTGCATAACCCTGTGGAAAACAATTAAGACATTTGTTATGGGAACTAACACAATGATTTATGAATCATCAAATTAATCAAAGTTTATTAACAATGTTTTGTTTAAACGAAGAACTTTTAACAAAGTTCTAAATATCATTGTCCAGATGTGGATGTAAATGTATAGTTTGAAAGCGTTTTTTAAACTAAGCTCACACGGATGTCAATTGGAAGCTTTGTAAATGTACATTATTGATTTTCAACATGGTTTTTGAAGTATCTTAGAGGGTTTAAACTCAAATATCTTTACACTAACATAGCACCATTTCTCTACAGATAATTGTGTTCCACAGCCATTTAATAATTAATTTGACTTAGAATGGATAACCTTTTAACATGACTGAAATTATATTTCAGTCTAACCGCCGATAATAGGTAAATGCAAAATGCTTTCAAAACGACGTCAGGGAAAGTAATGTTGTGCGAAATATTTTAGCAAGAAATTAAATAGTTATTGCAAGCAAAAT
This sequence comes from Steromphala cineraria, assembly GCA_916613615.1. Classification (NCBI taxonomy): domain Eukaryota; kingdom Metazoa; phylum Mollusca; class Gastropoda; order Trochida; family Trochidae; genus Steromphala; species Steromphala cineraria. The sequence continues at coordinate 48,072,098 of OU744733.1, forward strand.
ATAAGTTTCTAGGCCAGGATAGCCTTTAAGTCACTATTTGATAAAACCCCATAATCAAAGTAAAGAATACCAGAACAATGTTGTTATTTGTGTGTTTTATTTCAAGAAGATAGGGTTGGATTCAGTGTATAGATGCATTATCACCCTAGGTCGACGATTTGCAAAGCAATGTAAATATATAATGATTTAGTGTGTTAAACTAAAGAACATGATGACACCATTTCCCTTAAAGGCATTTAAAGGCTGTCCCCAGATGATTTATCAAATGTTGACAAAACTTTATCTTCAAGAAACCTTTCTCTTGTGTAAACAGAAGAGAAAGTGTTGGGGATAACTGGTAATCAGCAATCACGATCTGATGCAACATCAGTGAAGGTGGTCGTCACTACTTCAAGTGTTTTTTATTTTTTATTTGAAATTTTGTTTAACTTCAGAAAAAGAAATTCAAAACTAAGTTTTACATCAAATTTAACACAAAGCATATCAAATGTGTTGATATGAGTAATCTAAACTGTCTTAAGAAACACTTACGTACATTATGTTATGTACAGTGAATATTAGAAACATTTTTCTGATACACTGCTTAAACGAAACAAAACGTTTTTGGGGGGGGGGGGCACTGTTCTTGTAACTTTATTTTTTTAAATCAACGCCATCAATTTTGACTGGAAAAATTGCTTGTTTATTCTTTCGAAAACGAAAAAAGTATTTTTAGTAAGATGCATTACGTTCAAAAACATTTTCTCAAACTCACTTCATTCTCATTGATATGAATTTTCACTGTACAAAGTGTGTAAGTAAATTATTGTTTCAGCGCCAACTGTGCAATATTTCAATATGAAAAGAGTATGAACTGCTAAATAGTATATCATCGGCTTTTGTCATGATCTAGGATAGTCAATAATATACTATAAAGATATAGATGATTTTGTTTGAAAACAGCTGTCTATTTTCCCTTAGAGTCTTTCCCCTTGTCTCAACGTTGAGAAGAATACTTTGAGTAGATGTATGTAGTTGTAGGTGTAAGGTACATTCCAAAACGCTTTCACGAAATCACTCCAGAACCAAACATGTGAGATTACTTGATATGATTTATCACTGTAAAAACAGCGTGTAATTAAAATATTGTTTCAGTGCCGATTGTGCAATGTTTTTATCCTCAGTGTTCCACTTTGAAAAGGGTATTAACTGCCTAAGAGTGTGTCCTCAGTTTAGATCTAAACCTGAGACAGTCATAATATAAAAAATACAGGAGAGCACTTGAGATAACTCACATTATTGTGAATCTTTTACAAGTGATTTGAAAAGATGATTTTAACTTTCCTTTGTGTACACGTACATGTTCTTTATAAATTCAAAAGATCTTTATTGCAGTTGGAAGCCAACAATATTTGTTCCGGACTTATTTTTTAGTTGAGGTAAGTACATATTTAGTTTTATTTCAATGTCTTATGGGTGTGAATTGTTTTTCAGTTATTGGTTTTATTCCTTTCTGGTATTCATGTGAACCTCAGGCAAGGAAAAGTTCTTGCTAGTTAGCAATCCAATCACAGTAGACAAATGACTACATAGCGTGAGAGTCTGAGCAGTGCATGTGGTGACCAATCTAAATGACACTAACTGTCTTAGCTGTGTTAAAAGTATCTCCATCTCGGAATACCTTCACAATCATCATGTACAGCACTTGGTATTAATCATCATCTTATACAGTTGGTATATTATCGTTCATGACACATGCAACCTTAGATAAGTTTTTTCATTAACTTAAGCCTGTCAAACTACACATAACAATATTTATGAAATCTATCTTTGTACATATAACTCTTGTTCGGCCATTTGTCTGGAATACTCTCCCTCCCACCTTTATCAAGAACGTTGCATTAACCTAGATAGATAATAGCTGCCCTCGAGTACAATGCTTGTCTTAAATTTGTCACTTTGAATCTAATTTCTGCTCAGGACACTTTTGCATTTCCAAAGTAAATTCGTAGTTGTCACTGTCAAAGAATTGATTCCCACTAATGTTAGACCGCTTCCAAAACACATTTCAAACGTCATGTGTCATCAAAAGAAATACTAGATAAATGAGAAGCATGCCAGATTCATTTAAATGCAAAACATAGAGATATATCCCAGGAGTCAAAATAGGAGTCATGTATTCAAGATGGGATGTCATTCACACAGGATTTTCACTTTATTTCGGTTTGAGTCACAATCTTGTGCACAAAACATTCTTAAGTGTGAAGTTTTCATCTCGTTACACTGACAGGAAATGAAATAAATATTTAGAAATTTAACCAATTCAAAAACTTTAGTCTACCGATGTGATGTCAATTTGGCAATTTTCCACAGTGCCCTGTCATTGTCAACTGCAGAACACAAAATATCAGTAATAGCACTTTTACGTTATTAGCATGCATACCGATGCAGACATTGATAATCAGTATTGGTCTCATGGCATTATTCAGAGATGCCGTTTTCCATAAAACGTTATATTCGATGATCTGCAAACCTCAGGTATTTGTTTTACAACAAACATTAGATATCAGGAGGCACGAGGATATGATTGTCAATATGTTAGAGGACAATTGATGCAAGCAAGTTATGAGAAAACGGTGAACTGTGCTCAGTCTAAAGTCTCCACAGTTGACAACTGTAATCTGTAACTAACTATAAAGTCTTCACATCTATCAAATCTTCCCCTAGAAGATTAACGTGGTGTAATTGATTTAAAAGCCTGAAATGTTTTTACAGGAATAACACTCCTAAGATATGTTAAGGTTTCAGTCAACCAGTGACAATTTAGTGACAAATTTAATTACAATCCTGATGTAGATATATCACACAGTTACACGTTTTCAAACAACAAGACGTTATTTCGGATAAGGGTTTATCATCTTGTAGCACAGCTAATAAACAGAATGCAACAACTTGTTGAACAAATGGTTAAGCATTGAATAGCATGATGGTTTTCATTTTCATTTATAAATCGATTTATGTGTTCAAGTGGCATGTTAGAAGTAAGTCGTATAAGAAAGACGAGAGTAATTCTATGGATGAACAACTTCTTTATTTGACCAAGCATATGAAAGCATCAGAAAGCTTTTAGCCATAATCCTTGACTCACAGTCTTATCTAAATAATAATCCGACTAATTATACTGCAAAAGGGATGTCAATGGTGAACTTCGAGATAAGCATTATCTTTATTTGTGAAAATACAATTGTATATCATTCTCAACACTCTCAGCAAATATTTTCCAACTTTGGCCTTTTTCATCGCCATGTACAATATGACACTATGGGACAAAAACATTTATTTAAGCAGGAGTGTACAGTGTGTTTATTAATTACCTAAAACAGTTACACTGTAAGTTCTTTTATTATAGCTTTAGGCATATGGAATACCGCCAGGGGTTTGGCAACTTTATCTGCAGTACAGAACTGTTCTACGCAGTAAGGTTTGGGTGCAATGCTACACTGAATGTAAGTTCAGTACCATCTATGTTTCAGATGATGCTCGCAGGTTTTACCGAAGAAGCGTTGTAGGCTATTCTCGAAGGCGGTGTTAAGCCCCAAATCCACTCACAACATATTTTATCCTTATCTATTCTTTGTGTTTATATTGTTTTTTGAGAGAGTCATCAAAATTAAATAAAACATATTTGGGTTGTGTTATGTTGCAATACAACACATTCTGCTTGATGGAGACATACGATACGTCTTTTGAGTATTGTACTTAACCTACTTGTAAGTGAATAATATGTCCTTTGCTCGGAAGATGTGCACAAGGATTGGTAGCCTGTGCTGTGATTATCAATGTGAAGTCCAAAGAAGAAATCATGATTATATGTTGATGCACTAGTTTTGACTACCAGATTCCATAACTTGTTGGAAGATTAACCCCTTAACCACATTTTACTTGCTAAGCTTGGAGGCCAATCACAGGCTGGTTATAGCAATAAATGTTACAGGATTTGATTTATGCTATTTGTCAGAAAACATGTTCACTGATGCAGTTTGGGTGATCAGATATTTGGAATCAATGAAAATTATACCTTTTAGAAATATAAATGTTTTAAACCCTGTGACCAATTTTATCATTGACCTTTCCCTTTTGGGAAAAGAAAGTCAAAATGGTGAAATTGATTGACTCGCACAACAATAATAGTATGATATTCATGTCCAAAGGTCAAAGAATGCATTGTTATTGTGGAAAGTTTGAGGACCTTTTTTCACTTTTACTTTTGTTTTAGGGGCAGTAGCACGATTTTTGAAAATTGTCACTGATTACTGTACGTTAATGCTAAATGTATTATTTTGATAGTGTCAAAACTATCATTACACCAACCAATCATCCATAGTCAGAGAACAAATCATAAAGTCCATTGGCGGCCATTTTTGTGTGGGCACCTTTAAATCAATTGGTGTAAAAAAAGGAATCGCATGGTTGATCTTTACATAAAATATTTGATTTATTACTGCTTCATTTATCTTAAATATATAGTCTTAAGCTTTCAATTGGAACTGTCTATTTTCACTTCTTGACATCACCTTATCCCCCCTCAAAACATGTTATTGCCCCTTTTCATATACAATTTGGTACAGTTCTCGTTTTAAATGTCTTGCCGTGTTGGGCTCCATGGCCACTGATTTGGGAGTGAGTGAGTGAGTTTTTGTTTTACGCCGTTTGGGCAATATTTTAGCCATAAGAGGCATGCTGATTCGGGACCTAAGGACGATAAACAGAAGTTCATTGCATATAAAAGCATGATGTAGCTTATTTACTTGAAAGGTGGAAACAGGTTGTCAACTGCTGATTTGTGTAAATGTTGACATAGCATTCTCTTCACCAAAACAATCCCCCTGTATACACACTAGAGACAGATTTGGTCATCATGAAAAATGAGATTCTACATGTTTAGTTTTATTCAAAATCTAAGAAAGCATGTTATGTGAGAACTGATAGTGACTATAAATGTTTGAAAGAAGACAGCAGTTTACATAGAGGTCAAAAAGGCATATTGAAAAAAAGTTTTTTTCATTTTGTCGATATGAATTGGTAGTCATCTACAATTGAGCATCATTATCGTATAGTTTGAAAGGGCAAATCGTTTGAAAAGACGTTTCAGGTTCGTAAATGTACACATATTTTTTGTATAAAGTAATCTGTGTTTCACTTTTTCAAGAGTTTAACAGTGAAAAATTAGATGACAGTTGTGTTCGATTTCCTGTGTTAATTCCAAAGATAATGAGATTCCGGCAGCGCCAACTATCGTTAATAAGTTTTTATCAAAAAAATGTGATTGTAATTATTACACATATCATGTCACAAAGTGATATGTCTTGATATTTTATATCCAACCATCCTCAAGCCATTATACTGATTCATAAAACTAACTGTGTGTTAATGGAATGTGTACTTTTGTATCCAAACTCTCAACTGAAACTGCTTCATGAATATGATGACACTTTGACCTAAATACGTGGCTGTGTGAAATACAGTGATTATTCTGATGCTGAATTTTTGTTTGTAGACTTAACATAAATCTTGTCCGGAATTGTTATTATTTACCGCTGTCTGCCTTTTAAACTAAGACACAATACACAGATTAAAAGTTTCACAATCCCCTTTCATTCAATCCATTTGTTCGACCATTGTCTTCATATCATAAACATACATTTGACACTAAATACATATTGCAGTAGTACAAATCCCTTATTTTGTCGCTTCAATTTTTTAATATTAATATGTTCTATTGCCATGCAGCCTCGAAAATCATAAATGACTTTTCTAACTTCTCTATCTCAATATGTATTTTTGATGATAACTTCCAAAGAATATTCTGAAGTTTAAAAGCCAGTCTTGGGATAACATGCTGTCAGCAATATTTAAGCCATGGCACACGATGATGCTGCCATCCCAAAAGGGATATAACAGCGAAAAAGTTTGCAGAAACAGATGAAAAGAACGACAAAAGAGAAAAAACGGTTAAAGAACGAGCAGTCTAAGATAATTACGTTTAATTTATGCATTGCAACAGGTTTTTTTTAAATCTTGAATAATTTTGTCCGTTGTCGATATTTGAAAACATATTCTATTTAAGAAATGTTACAGTTTTTATCAGCATGTCAGATTCTGCTTACTAATTTGATAAAAAAAGATAGAATTAATAATGCCAATCAGCTGTTTTAGCCATATTTAATATTCGAATGGTGATTTGTCAACATAATACATGACCTTGAAATAGACAAAAAGCCCATTCACAAAGTTCTCTACAACTGTAGACCTTTGTTTCACTTGTTTAACCTTCATGAAGTCAATTCTTTAGTATCATATTCAAGTTGCATGATGTGTGTCTATGCCCTACCCTTTGGAAAATTGCAATCATCAAGTAAATATATGAGATAAGTATTTACACAACATTATGTAAATATAACATGATTTGACGATTTCATAAACACGTAATTTCTTTTCCTCTCCCTGTCTCCTGTCCCCTTGCTATTTCACTAAACAACATTTGTATAATTACCTGCAACAGTAGGAGTCACGCAAATTACATCGTCGTTAAATAAAGTTAATGAGAGCGCTTCATTTATTCCAAAGTAATTAAGCTCTATTCTGAAAAATTAGTTAACTCAATAACCACACAGATCGCGAAGTTTCGTTTAATCAGTCGAACAGAATTTCCCATGATTGAAAATCAATTCCAATGAAATAACTATTTTCTTATTATATACTCATTAAGTTGAAATAACCTTTGACATTTCAAAGAATGAATCACTGACTCTTTTCACTAAGTACAGATCAAATTCGTAATGTTACCTCATAACTAGATTTTAAAGTCTACATAACATTAAACCGTCAAATTACCACTGATGTTAAATTCATGATCATTAGGAGATGATAACACACATAATATTTTTTGGCATTCGTGGAACGTTTAAAGTAATGTTCAAATAACCGGGAAGGGACATTTCAAAGAGTGAATCACTTAACCGAATAGAAGCACTTCTAATTTAACCTGGTTATTAATCCATCATAACTTCTATCCAACAACGTCACATTACGATTGATGTTATTTTTTCAAAATAAAATGATACCACTTCAAAGAGACGATATTTCAGCTCTCGTAATTTAAACACTTACAAACGGTGTAATGATTTCATAAACTTGACTTATCTTTGAAATTGATCTAGATGAAATGATGCATCAAATGTCTGTTCTTTTTTAACTTTTACATTTAAAAACTTATATAAATATCATGATGGCAAATTTCTTTTCAAGAATAAATGAGTAATGACCAATACTTCACTGGTAATATATTTGGAGCATACGCATGTTCATTAAAGATAAGAAAGAAGTTATAATTACCCAGGTTTGGTGGATATTACATAGATTAAGTGCTTTGTCAAGTGTAATTTCTTTTATTTTAAAAATATAATCGTAATTCTAACGCGAACTAACGCTGGTATGATTTCATAAACTATCAATTGTCTTATCTTCTTTTTAAATGTTTGCATCTACAAACTTTAAATCATTCAAATATGATGCCAATGTTCAAGAATAAAAGGGTAATGTTAAATACTTCACCAGGAACATATTCTTAGCGACGCATGTTTATAAAAGACATGAAAGGAGTTATGATTTGGTGAATATTAATTGCAGTGAATGTAACATGACATCATATTAAACTAAAAAACAGAAGATGAACAAATATTAGTACAAAAAAGACATATTAAATATAGACATATATACATTGTACAAAAAATGTTGCTTCCCCAAATAAACGTTTAGTCATTTTGGCAAATATCAAACCACCGTTGATGGTGTTTGTACCCATGAATCTGGTTTGATTTTATCATATTTTTCTTATATTATTATTCATCAAAACGTGACAAGCAGCACCCTCCACGATTCCAAAATTTACAGTATGGGTTTGTAATCAATTTCTGTTGTTGCAATCCGTTTAAGCCATTGTTACCCAGAATGCATAGTGCTAGAATGTCAGAGGCTGTCACGTGACAGATTATTGGTCTTCTAGGAGCGGGTCTTTCTTCCAAAGAAAATTTCAAGAAGCACTGGACGTCATTACTCTACCATAAGTCGTTTAGCCAGAAACCAATGACATCGCACATCCTCAGGCAGACCAGGCATCACTTTCGTGAGAGAGGATAGATCATTGCTAAGAGGTACTTTTCGCTTCCAGTACAACCCTAAAACGCCAATGGCTTTCATTTGTAAAAGAATGCTAATACTGGTTGGTGATAAACCAATAAACAAATGTCCCTGTGACGCGCCTGTGAGGGGTTTTATGTTAAGAAAACCTACAAATGTCGTTTGTCATGTAAATAACACTATTATTGTATTGTTTCAACGTCACCCTATCTAATATGTAATAATTCATCTTTTGCCACCACGTGTGTATTCTCTACTGTATAATAAAGAGAAGCTGTCCTCCCTTTTGAATAAAATTTATTCTTAATAGTTTAATGAAAAGCAGAATTTTTAATTCGCTCATTATGACATTCGAAGAGCCTTTTTAAGTTTTAGTTTATATGTGATGGAAGATACAGAAGCGTTTTTAAGGCAGGTAATAGAGCATTATTCAGTATTTGTGCAAAAAATAATGCTAAGCACTTTGACTAGTGACGTCATTTTGCACAGTAAGTCGGTTTTCATTGCAACAACTTAATCGTATATTTTAGGGAATAAATTTGAAATATAAACAGAACATGAGTTTTGATAATTCAAAAAGACAGAAATAACCGTTATTGCAATCAACAACCAAAGCTGCATTTCATCATTATGCAGTTATTCAAATCAAGAGAATAACTTAAAGTGATGTTTCTACAGGGATTTATGATTAAAAAGCTTCTGATCTCTACCAAGAATGCAATAACTGGAATCTTATGTTTATAAACCAAAGAGGTTGCAATCGACAATCTAGTGTTCTTGCATATTCCACCACTAAATTATCTTCATTTCACTGAAATTTGTCTCAAGGGCAGGTCTTGTACTTTATTTCCGGCCATATCTGTCTCCTGTGGTATCATTTCTTAAACTTCAAAAGAAAAATCCATTTATAAAATGATATCAAAATATAGCTTTAAGCTATTTGAATGTGTAACATTTATTCGTTGAGAAGGAAATACAAAAACAAAAATCAATACCACGTCATAATTCACAGACACAAGTTTACGAGTCATATAACTCATTATTACCCATATTGTTGAAAATAGGTGATGACATATTCTCAATATGAGGACTACTGCACATATCACTTTTGCCTAGCAACGATTGTTGTAGCGCGAGTTTCCTTATTTGTTCGCCTGTGACGTCATAACACCATTGTTCGTGACGTCACTGTAGCCGGCCGTCGCAAGGGAAGCGGCCCGTTTCCTGGATATTTCTAAGATGGTTTAATGGAATAGAATCGGTAATAAAGAAATTATTAACCTAGGAAACATGTCATATGACTTTTACGAAACTCGTGCAAATTTGTGTATAACCATCACTCTCGCTCGCGCTAGGGTATTACACACATTCACATTCGTTTCGTAAAAGTCATATGACACACTTCCTCGGGTAATAATCTCTATTTACATTAAAAAAGGTATATTCTCTGGTGGCTAATAGTCCATGAATTAGGAAAGATCTGACTACAAAGTTATTTTGGTTCCAAATAGTAATTTGTCTCAAGGGCGGGTCCTGTTCTTTATTTCTGGCCATATCTGTCTTCTGAAGTATAATTTGCTAAACTTCAAAAGAAAAATTAATGTGAACTGAATGAAATTGGAAATAGTAAACATTTTATCAATGTATAAAATGATGTCAAAATCTAGCTTTAAGCTATTTGAATGTGTAACATTTATAAGTTGACATGACAATACAAAAACAAAATTCAATATCACGTCCAGAAATACGTCTACAAGTCATAAAATTCAGTACATTGGAAAGGTTAATTCCATGGTGGCTATTATGAATTAGGAGAGATCTGACTACGAAGATGGATATGTTGGTTCCTAAATAGTAATATGAGGAAATTGGTTGTCAGTCATCCCCTGAAATGTACTACAAAAACTTAATAAAGTGTTTTCCATAGTATGTTTTGATCATGTTTTTGTGGAACAATTGTTCCATATTTAAAAAGCTATGTAATCATTTCTTAACTACCATTTAAATGCTTCTGAAAACGAAAACATGTTGTTACCTTTTGAAAAAGGTATATTTTTTTACGTTGGCATTTTGAAATAAGTAAAATCAAACCTAACAAGCTATATATCAAATTAAAGGAAATTTATAAGTGAACACAAATTTAGTTTTGGTTCCCAGAAATCTCTTAATTTAATGAAAAAGGTAATTATTTGTGACAAGGACCAGTTTTCTTAAAATGGACGGCAAAGAGCATTTAACTAACCTAGCTTGCTGTCCATCATGTGAATTGATATATTAGTCATTGGGTAACTATAATCATAGTGGCCTTAGGTCCCCAAATTTGGTAGTCAAACCATATTTTCCAAGCCCTGGCTTATGAACGCTATTGTCATGTCATGGTTTTTACAGATGACAGTTCTGACATGACTTCATTGTTCACCTACACCAAATTTGATTTACATTATCGACAACAGGCAGCTTAGAGAGTGTGGAACAGAAATCAACTTATTCATTAAAGACATTTTTATGTTGCTTCTCATCTTGTTTTATCCATTGCAAAGTATAACATATGATTTTTGTATCTCCGGTTTTATATCCTGTTATACTGAAATCATAAATGACTTGTTATAAAGCATTATTTTCTTTGAAATATAACATATCTGCAGGGCGACATCTGCTATGTAATAACTAGGATGTCAAGATAACAATGAACATTGTCGAGTTGTGTGGCTCCAGGATCCATGGCGTAAAGGATAGGAAATTGTATGATATAAATCTATACAGGCAGCTATCATCATTTTGACTACATACACATACATGTAAAAATGAAATTAATTACTTGATAGAGGACAATGTAATGTGGTTTAATATCTATACATATCATACATGTACATAGAAATGCATGATATTGTATCATGGCATATGTGTATGTTTTGCAAACTCAGTAAAGCATGTTGCACTCACATGTGTTTGAAACATATTCATTTGGGCATTTATCTGTTCATAGATAACAGCAACAGTGTTGTACATCACTATCAGGTAAACATTTGCAATGCAGAAAGGTAAACAGAACATACCAGTTTCAGTTATAGCCCTAAGGGATATATAATTTGTTTATTTACTGTGTTGAATTGCGTTCGAGTTGAGTCATTGGTCCTGTTACATAAAACACTAAGGTGACCTAAAAATACCAAGGTATACCAATGGTAAAGGATGGCGCTGGTAAATCTTAGTGTTAAGTTTTTCTGTGAAATGACCCCTTGTTTGAATAAAAGATAAAACATTATATATAAATTATATATATGACATTCCTGAAGAAACATGTGAAGTTTTCATTCACTTTGTTGTTTGCTTTTACATCTGATGTACATTACCTGTATGGACTTACCGGACAATGGATTTATCTACACATGTATAATATTGAGAAAATAACATTTTGTTTGCGAATAAGGGGTTTTGGTTTGAATCATTAAAGACTAGGTGAGTGAGTATAGTTTAACGTGTTATTCAAATGTCTGACATGTCTGTAATTTACTCATGGTAACACCTGTTAGGAACACAAATGTTAGGTCACACTAACAGACAATTAAAGACACACCGACACTCAAACAAAGACACACACAAAGACAAACCTCAACACAAGAAGGTATTGGTTAACGTATATTTTCTTTTTAATTCCTGACAAATATGATTTATTTAACATTTATTGACTTGATCTGTCATCTTTTATTGTCATATGAATAAAAAATTTCCGTCTTTCAGATTGGCCTACTGGGTCATATGACATCAATGACGTCAAGCAACATCAACTTGTCGGAGTCGCAAGAGGTTGATATAACAATTCAAGCATCTCTGGTCGCCAAAATAGAGAGATTACGGTTTACTTATTTCATTGCGTGTAATACTGTAAATCAAGCGATAGGCATCGCTTTGTCTTTGTACTGTGCTGAGTAAGAGTTATGTCAATTATTTGTTGAAGCATTATAGTGATGTCCCTTCTATTCACAAAGGAAAAGTAATGTTTGGTATAAAGAAAAATGACTTTGTTGATAAAAATAACTTGTTGAACTTGGACACATGATATTCACCGCGACGTTGTTTTGGTGAATATCAAGTGTCAATGGTGGATAAATCATTAGTTTTTGTGAAGTTTCCATCGCCGCCGCCACCCGCCGCCGCCGCACTCGTACTACTAGCTATAACTTTTTTCCCCTAAGCTTTCCAGAACTCTTATTCATACCTTACTACTCATACCTCGGGGGAACGATTTTGACACGTTCACTTTCAAGGTCAAAGGTCAAGGTCACGAGCTATGTATTCACTCTAAGAATTCCTTGTAAACGCGATAACTTGAAAAGTTTTTGTGCTATGAAGCTCTAACTTGGTATATATCATCCTTGGAAAAGTAAAAAATTGTGAAAAGGTTTTGGCTACCATCCGTCAAAGGTCAAGGTCACAGCAAGGTCATGACGTAAGCATGTTTTTAGCGAAAATGCTTTATTTTAACTATGAACACTTTTAATCAATACATGATTGTTATACTCAATGAAAAGTGTTCAATGATTGTGTGACCTTGAAGGTCAAAGGTCAAGGTCATGAGATATGAGTTATTACAAAATGCACTAAATTGGGGTATAACTTTATCCCATTTAGCTTTTCAGAACTCATGAACATGTCTAAATGTTAATACTTCCAGGGAATCATTATGACATGTTCACTTTCAAGTTCAAAGGTCAAGGTCACGAGTTATAAAATCACCACAAAATTCTTTGTAAACACGGTAACTTGAAAAGTTTTTGTGCTATGAAGCTCTAACTTGGTATATATAATCCTTGGAAAAGTGAAAATTTTTGAAAAGGTTTTGGCTACAATCTGACAAAGGTCAAGGTCACAGCAAGGTCATGACTTAAGCATGGTTTAGCGAAAATCCTTAATTTTAACTATGATCACTTTTAATCAATACATGATTGTTATACTCAATAAAAAGTGTTCAATTATTGTGTGACCTTGAAGGTCAAAGGTCAAGGTCATGAGATATGAGTTATTGCAGTTCCTCTTAACACAATAACTTGAAAAGTTTTTGTGCTATGAAGTTTAGATTTTGTATATATTATCTCTTGAGAAGTACAACATTTTAAAAAAGTTTTGGGTACGAACTGTCGAAGGTCAAGGTCACAGCAAGGTCAACATATATGGAGAAAATGGATTAATTTAATTTTTAACACTTTATTTCATTACAATAATGTTATACTCAATGAAATGTGTTAATTGATTGTGTGACCTTGAGTGTCAAAGGTCAAGGTCACGAGAAAATTCCCAATTTGGTGAGGCCTGTAAAAGGCGGAACAGGGTAAGGCGAAACCCAAAGTTCCGGGGCTGCTCTGCTTTTGCGGTATCCCGCAAACGCTAATCTCGTTTTATCAATTTATTAGTCTATGATTGTGCTGTCTAAATCCTCGATAACTTTGTATTGTTGACCGTTTCCAATTCCAGTGGTGATTGAATGGAGTGAAAAAAGGTAACATCAATGATTTGCAAATACAGACTTTGCATGGATTACGAAAACATATAACTATATTTGTCAAACTGTATCTATCCAATCATGCTAGAATTAATAGAAAACGTTGACTTCCTTTGAAATCGGTAATAAATCAATATGAACTCATTTCCCCTCTTTGAATTGGAGACACTTTCCTGAAAGACATTGTCCCTGATGGCTTACATCACCTTTGATTTAGAATAACTTTTTGTTGAGAAATAAGTGTTCTTCGCTTAGATAAAGAAGTGATTATACTACATGTAGTTGAATATTTTGTTGTGTTCAAAAGAATGAATAAACGTGAATATTTTAGATAAACATTTTCCTGTTTATTTAACACGCAAAATCACGCTCTGCAGCTTTTATAGAGAATCTTTCTATTTAATTCACGATTCGTAAGCTTCTTAAAACATTTAAATGATGTCCCCCACAAGAAAGGTTTATTCATGGCATTGATAAGAAAAAGTTAATTTTTTCACATTAATGTAAATAGGTGCAATAAAATGTGATAAATTACATGAGTGAAAGTGTCAGCATGATTTCCTTTTTAGATAAAGCGTTTGTTACTCATAGGACAAGGTATACCTTCCCTTAATTGCTATTGTAAATGGTAGGCAGTAACCAATTCAATCACTTCTCATTGTGTTGATGTTTTGTGATTTTGCTTGAAAGTGCTGGTATATATGTAATTGTATTGCACTCATCTAGTATCTTTATACACAAATTGATCATATTTTGTAGAACGAAGGATGTATTTATTAAAAACCGAAACGCATACAAATACACAAACGTGGGCATATATCATAATAAAGGGATACAATATGACCATTTACGACGAAAGTTTAGATGTATATCTTATCAGCTTAATTTCGGAAATGTCATTGCTCAATAAAATTTAAGAAATGTGATTAGGGCTTTGTCTGAATATAACGAACAGCTTCACTATGCATATTATGTTATTGTTTATCACACTGGTTAGCTTGACTTTGTTCGTGGTTAAATTTCATGTTTTATTTTCTGTGTATTTATATTCTCAACTTTTATGCTTGTCTTTGCTCATAATCTTGATAATTTTTAAGCTGAAAAAGTTAATAATAACAAGGTACCAGCTAAGCCATCAAACAGTAAAGAGACTGTTTTCAATAACTGACATGACTTCATTGTTCACCCACACCGATGAGTTCTTACACTAGTGTTATAATTTGATTTACATTATGAACAGTAGGCCCCTTAGAGAATGTGGTACAGAAATCAACTTATTTATTAAGGACATTATTATGTTGCTTCTCATCTTGTTTTATCAATTGCAAAGTATAACAGATGATTTTTATATCTCTGGTTATATATCCTGTTGTACTGAAATCACAAATGATGTGTTATAAAGCATTATTTTCTTTCGTAATTTAACATATCTGTAGGGTGACATCTGCCATGTAATAGCTAGGATGTCAAGATAACAATGAACAATGTCGAGTTGTGTGGCTCCAGGATCCATCGCGCAAAGGATAGGAAATTGTATGAGATAAAATCTATACAGGCAGCTGTCACCATTTTGACTACATACACATACGTGTAAAAATAAAATGAATTACTTGATAGAGGAAAATGTTATGTGGTTTAATATCTATACATACCATACATGAACATTTACGTGCATGATAATGTATCATTGCACATGTGTATGTTTTGCAAACTCAGTAAAGCATGTTGCACTCACTTGTGTTTGAAACATATTCATTCGGGCATTTATTTTTTCATAGATAGCAGCAACAGTGTTGTACATCGATATCAGGTAAATATTTGCAATGCAAAAGGGTAAACAGAACATACAAGTTTCAGTTATAGCCCTAAGGGATATATAATTTGTTTATTTGCAGTGTTGAATTGCGTTCGAGTTGAATCATGGGTCACTAAGCTGACCTTAAAATACCACGGTAGCTTTGGTGCAATGGTTGGATGGAAAGGATGGCCTTAGTTAAAAGATAAAACATTATATATAAACTATATATATGACATTCCTGAAGTAACATTTGAAGTTTTCATTCAATTTATTGTTTGCTTTTACATTCAATGCACATTACCGGTATGGACTTACCGGACAATGGATTTACCTACACATGTATAATATAGAGAAAATTACATTTCGTTTGCGAATAAAAGGGCATTGGTTTACATCATAAAGGACTGGGTGAGTGAGTAGAGTTTAAAGTGTTGTTCAAATCTACCATGTGTGTATTCTCTACTATATAATAAATCGCAGCTGTCCTCCCTTTTGAATAAAAAAGTGTTATTCAAATGTCTGACATGTCTGAAATCTACTCATGGCACCTGTTGGGAACACAAATGTTTGGTCACACAAACACACATACAACGACACAACAACACTCAAACAAAGACAAACCTCAACACAGTAAGGTATTGGGTAACGTACAGCCCACCAATAGTGAGAGTTGCTTGTTCTATTTTCTTTTTAATTCCCGACAAATATGACTTATTAAACAATTAATGACTTGATCTGTCTTCTTTTATTGTTAAATTATTTCTGTCTTTCCGATTGGCGTACTTGGTCACATGACATCAATGACGACAAGCAACGTCAACATGTCAGAGTTGCGAGAGGTTGTTATAACAATTAAAGCATCTTTGGTCGCCAAAATAGAGAGATTACGGTTTACTCCTTTCATTGAGTGTAATACTGTAAATCAAGCGATAGGCACTGCTTTGTCTTTGTACTGTGCTGAATAAGAGTTATGTCAATTATTGTTTAAGAATTATAGTGATGTCCCTGCTATTCACAAAGGAAAAGTAATGTTTCGTATAAAGAAAAATGACTTTGTTGATCAAAAACTTGTTGACCTTGGACACATGATATTCACTGCAACGTTGCTTCGGTGAATATCAAGTGTCAATGGTGGATAAATCATTTTATCAATCTATAATTCTATAATTGTGCTGTCTAAATCCTCGATAACTTTGTATTGTTTACCGTTTAGAATTCCAGTGATGATCGAATGGAGTGAAAAAAGGAAACATCAATGATTTGCAAATGTAGACTTTGCATGGATTACGAAATCATATAGCCATATTTGTCAAACTGTTTCTATCCAATCATGCTAGAGTTAATAACAAACTTTGACTTCCTTTGAAATCGGTAATAAATCAGTATGAACTCTATTCACCTCTCTGAATTGGAAACACTTTCCTAAAAGATATGTGTCCCTGATGGCTTACAACACCTTTGATTTGGAATAACTTTTGTTGTGAAAGAAGTGTTCTTTGCTAAGCTGAGGAAGTGATGATAAACATGAATATTTTGTTCTATTTAAAAGAATGAATAAACGTGAATATTTTAGATCAACATTTTCCTGTTTATTTAACACGCGAAATCACGCTCTGCAGCTTTTATAGAGAATGTGTTTATTTAATTCCTCATTCTTAAACTTCTTAAAACATTTTGATGTCCCCCACAAGAAGGGTTTATTCATGGCATTGATAAGAAAAAGTTATGTTTTTACATTAACGTAAATAGGTGCGATAAAATGTGTTACCATACATGAGTGAAGGTGGCAGCATGATTTCATTTTCAGATTAAGCTAACAGGACAGGGTATACCTTCCCTTATTTTGCTATTGTTACTGGTAGCCAGTGACCAATTAAATCACTTCCCATTGTGTTGATGTTTCGTGATTTTGCTTGATAATGCTGCTGTATATGTTCTTGTATTGAAGAAATCTAGTATTGTTATACACAAATTGATCATATCCTGTAATTAGAACGGATGTAATTATTAAAAAACGAAACGTGTACAAATGATACAATTCAATCATTTACGACAACAAATTTATATCTTATCAGCTAAATTACCGAAATGTCATAATTAAATAAAATAATACAAATATTATAGTGGAAATACAAAAACTATGATAGTGGTTTTGTCTGAATATAAGGAACAGCGCAAACGTTTCACTATGCATATATTGTTTATGTTTATCACACTGGTTGGCTTGACTTTGAACTCTTTTAAGCAAAAACATCATTTTCTTAGTAAAATTGTATGTTTTTATGTATTTTGTATTTGTTTTCTCTACTTTTGTGCTTATATTTGCTCTAATTATTAATATTTGTAAGCTGTAATAGTTAATAAAAAATTATCAGCTAAGACGTCAAATAAAAAATAGAATGTTTACAATTACTGCTTACCTCAGTACATAAAGTTTTACTTGGATTAAGCATGTTGTTTATTATCCCAAACTAAACGAACATGTATGCTCAAATTAATTCTAACTTCATTATAGTAATTTTATGTCTAGCTAAATGATGTATGAGTGTATATCTAATTAATCTGGGTAACAGACTGAACAGTCCACAGCACTTTCAGTATTTTCTACATCACTAAATCATCATTACTGGTAGTCATGACATTCTCATTATTTTAGTCCTAACAATCCAAAGCTGACAGAGACAAAACTGACATTCGCTCGGCAATGTTGACATTAATTCTATATATTGTGTTATATATCTGAAATTTGTACATGTGTCAGTGGTACAAATAAATTTTGGGAGCTTGGATTGGATTAGATTGCTTTTGTCACAAAGGTTCAACTTATTGAACTGGCACACTGGTTCTGTTCCTTAGTATCCTCAACCACAATAAAGTTGGTGGAAATATTGAAATGATCTGTCGGTTCCTCTGTGCGTACTGGTTTTATTTTTTAACTGGATCCATAATGGAGATTGCGTTAGCTATAGAAATGAACTGCTCGTGTTGGTTTCTCTTTTCCGAATCACGACAAAACCTTACCTTTGGGCTATACAACTTCTGTGGATTTCTGGTTCTGCAAGCTTCAATAGAGGCATGTCTAAGAATTTGTTCCCGTTCCAATTATACCAAACTCGTTGAAACTTGGAGAATAAAGATATGACACAGATTAAAATTTACCGTATGTTTTGTCTACTGAGCCTTTCCAAAGGCACAATTTATTTGCGTACATTCGTAAAAAAAGAGTTTATGTACAATTACCTTTTTGCAAACGCCTTGTTTATCTTCTTACATCCCCCCTCCCTTGGGTGGTTATATTCCATCGTTTTATAACAGGTTTTAACTCGTAACAACCTTCCCATAGGTGTTTTCCCTTTTCACCCCTAGGGAAATTAACGCCAACAATTTGACTTGTAAAGTTTTGGTTATTAAATCCAACAAGAAAGTTTTATGTCATGAACGACGAAAGTGGGTTTCGAACTCGGGATCTCTATGTTGTCAAGCAGCGCCTTTATCAGTTGAGCTATCGAGCTACCGAGAAACCATTCTATTTGATTTTTATTTTTCCCTATAGATATATATCAATATTGTAATAAGATATTTTCTAATGTACATGTGTAAGGCCTCAAGTTTTATGTTCTAGAACGCTAGGCAGGTGGATATAAAAAGTAGTCTAAATGTTTATTCTTATCAAAACATATGAAACCCGCAATTTATCACTATAACGTTTATGAATTAATTGAATATAGATAAATTTAGTTGAAACCTTGCGATAAAAAAAAATTAATGTAAGAAGTTTTTAGTTCTATAAATCTAATCAGGGGTTTTGTAAGTAGTCTAAATGTATTCTTATAAAAAAATATTCAACCTGCAATATTTATAACTTAAACGTTTAAAAATTAATTGAACATAAACAAATTTTGTTGAAACCATTGCAGGAGTGTTCCGAGGTTATTTTCCATAACCCCTCGAAACTTGGTTATTATTTACTACATGTCATCCTGAAACTGCACTTTATGCGCACTTTACACTGTATTACACTTCCATATTCAGAGATCCTTTACTATTTCAGTGATTACTTAATGTATGAAAGCCAAGATTTGGTTTAAATAGTGTGTATAGTAAGTTTGGAGGGCAATTTACGTCGGTTGTGTTTGTTAAAAACATGATTAAAACAATGAGAACTTATTTGATGATCAAAGTATTTAAATATATATATAGTTGTAGGGCACGAATAAAGAGTCGGATGATGGTGATATGGTCCTTTTGCTTGTCGTCAGACTCTAATCATGTATTTGCCTGACCCCAACATAAAGGTCAAACCTGTACTAAGAAACATATTGCAGTAACGATGACGGCGATGTAGTAGCTGATTGTTCATTGTGATTTGTGAATGAACAATTCTTAGCAAACTCTAATGTAATTGTACATCAAATTAACATGCCCGGAACAAAATATTAGAGATTAAGGTATGTATACTTATTATCATTTAATGTCATTTCATGCAAATTTTATAGTTGATATGAACTATAAACTATGGTTGACTGATTTACAAATAAAGGTAAGGGCATTCCTTTTTTGCTGCAATAATACTATTTTACTAACTATTCACATTTACTCTATTGATACTCTCTGAAGATGTGATTTGGCTTCATAGAAAAATGTTGATTTTATCAACCAAATCGATATCAAAAGAGCAAAAGCCAATGAAAGGCATATTGTATGTTTGTTAACAATGGTGTCCCACGGGTACAGAAGATTCACTTTTAGTCATCAATCATTACAACGAAGTTTTGTCTTATACTCTTATAACACTGCAATGTTTTCCCACTGTGATGTTCTTAAAACCAGCTATTAAAATATACAATTCAAATTACAAACCTGATGCTGCATCAGGAGCTTAATATATTGATTGATGGTCCACAGGACCACTGATGCTGTCCACAAGTTCAACCACACTGCGCATCAATATCACCGTCTGAAAGACAAAATATTTGAAACAATCAGAGCAGTAATTAAATATAGATGGAAATTAACGCAAAATATTAAGACGTGTTTACACTAAAATGAACGGTAGAAGTTTTCGTTGATAATTAACAATCCTTTCTACGATCATGGTAAATGAGATTAGAAATTTATCCTACTCCAGTAAGCATAATATGTTATTTATTGGGAAGAATTGGAGAAATACCATTTAAAAACTGCTCCTTTAAGTTTAGCCAATCATTCCAATGGCGAAACTAAAAATGAATGAAAACAGTGATAGATCAATATAAACCCAATTCACCGCCTTACGTTCGCCATCCTCTGGTGACTTACATCAATGATGATTTAGCATCGCTGTCTCTTGAGAAGGAAGAGTTCTTTAACTGCCTTAAAATGTTGTTATGTTTTGTAAAAACATTATGCCTAAAGTGAAAAGAACATAGAAGTGTGAACATCAAGTTGCTTGTGATGTAGAAATCGTTACCAAAGTCACGCATTGAAGCTTTCACAGAGAATGTTTTTTAACTCGTTTACTTTTCTGAAACGTTTTAAAAAATTGACTGCTCGTTTATTTTGTACCATTTGAAGTTTGAAACAAAAACATCTTTAGGATTGAATGTTGAAAGTTTTTGAGAAAAAGCAAATGCGTACTATAATCATGTCAAAAAAGAGAATACTAGACGTTTTTTTCATTTTAATTTGCTAATGTTGAACGGAGTTACACGAAATTGAAAAAAAATGTTATAACATACTGGTTAACCTTTGTGTTATCTTTTAAGGGATAATGAGTAAAATATATTTTATCATAAAACTAGTCATAAAGGGTCACTACATTTTATTTAAAACAATCTTCTTTTTTGACTCGACACTGCCAGTAAAAGATAAACGCAAGTTTTTCATAAAACAACAGAATGCTCACAACAACGGTATCCAACCTTTTATATGATAACGGATATATCCATAGGACATCGACATATTTATAACAGTGAATACAAAATATTTTGTTATTTTTTTATTTATTTAGGTACTAATTGAAAACTTAGAAACTATCTACTTCAAAGTATAGTTTTGGTTCACAGGAATCTAACAAATAATTAGTATTTAAAACTGTTTAGAAAAGACCAGTAACTAAACGTGTAAAGATAACAATACCCCTCCCCTCTACAATAGCCTTATATTTATGTATGTTTAATTATTCTTCATTATTTTCATATATGTTGTACATCATCAAAAGATAAAAAAATGACACGAAGCCAATCAAAACTCCAACATGTTTCAATGAGTCTAACAAAAAACAGTTATGTTATACATCATATATGTTATTACTGCGTAGAACCAAAATCATATTTGTATTTTATATGGAATATGAAGTATTAATAACCGGATGAAAATATAGCCATTTATCACAAACTAATGGAAAATTTCTTCTCTCATTATTATATTATTTCATTATGACAAGATAATATCTACACGTCTAAAAGAATGAATCTTTATGACAAATCATTATTTCAGCAGTTTCTCAATATATCACCATGACCGGTAGTCATTAAATATTCATTACCCAAAACCTAATTATTTCCAGCCCTAACGAAGTTTGCCAGTAATATCACTGATATCCGTCTATGAGTATTGTTAACCCACTAGTACATTTTCCCTTTTCTTTCAAGCAAGCCTCATTCAATCTTCATTCTACCAAAAGTTATTTTGATAAATGGAAACATTTATCTCATCACACATTCATGATACTACACAGTATAAATAAACTTGTGTTTGAACGGTGTATCATACCTAAAAAAATTTAATTGGACATTCTTATTAACACTTGTAAATTTTATTTCACATGTTGTGTTTAGTTGTTAAATATATATGTAAATGTATATATATAAAATTGGAAAACTCTATTAGTATATAAGTTTACATATTCAGATGATAAAAACTGACACGAATGTCACTGACATATATGTAAATGTATATAGATAAAATTGGAAAACTCTATTAGTATACAACTTTACATATTCAGATGATAAAAACTAACACGAATTAAAATTTCAACATGTTTCAATGTTATCTACAGGGAGTAATATATATGTATCTTATTTGTCTTTCAAATAATTGATGCTTATCAGATTCAATAAAAACTGTTATAGGAATACCAAAAACGACTCCTTTGCTAATAATAATTTATTAATCATTTACAATGTTGAAGTGAACTGCTCTATGAATGATTTTAGTTACACCATGTAGGCATTTTCTAGATTTCTTTATTTGAATGATAGATTATGTGACTTAGCTGTTGTATCAATAGTTAGTTATGATAAGTAGAAGCTCTGCGGCTGATAGTGCTTAAGAATATGGGTGAAATAGTGATATCACCCGCGAGAGGTAGCGAGAGGGTAATATCACAGCTAACGCAGAGTGCTGAAGTTGCTTACCAAACACAACAAAGCCTACATTATCTTCAATTACTATGACTAAATACATGGTATAAATGAGGTTCAATATTTAGAGGATATTTGTGTGTTCTTGACAAATACCATGTTTGTCTCATCGAGTGAGGAAGAAAGTTTATATTTTCTCAAGTGGCGCAGTCACGAGTGAAAATATGTAACTTATCTGCCTCACGAGATGAGATAAACATGGTATTTGTCAAGAATACACACATTTTCTATTTATTTTAGGATTTAATTGTTGTATTTCTCACAAAAATAAAGTGCAATTACGTTGGGTCGGCTCCAAAGAGAGCCCGTCACCAAATCAACAATACGACGTAATGAGCGTGTCATTGCGTCAGAGCACTGTTCGATGACGTCAGGTCATTATTATAATAACATTCCATCGTTATTGTCACTAGTGACTGATAACACAGTTTATTGTCATTGATAGATCTCGGTATTTCACCGCCAATCATATAATATATCGTTTATCACATGATAGCACAATTAGAGACAGATTGCTGATAAAAATTCATAGAGGTAAGAAATGGATACTGTGTATCTTCTGACAGAGGGCACATATATTTATGAGGTGCAGTACTGATAAACAGGCGAGGCTGCTCAGGTGTGAACCCGAGGTTTGGTAGTTCTATTCCAACCAAAGACAAATAGTTGTGAAAAACATCTCAGATCATTTACTCTGGTATAATATCTGATATTGTGCGGGCAGTTTTAAATATCAGGTTGATATAGTACCTAGTGGTACAGTTAAATGAAATCAAAAACCTCAAAATAACGACACCGTGTTGTGTATGAAGAAATAATCACCTTACACTGTAGAATGATATAATCTCCAAAACAGATGTATATTGTTTTAGAAGTTAATTCATTACAATTTAATGCCACTGTAACACAAATTGACAAAGGAATCACAATGGGTTTTCAGTAACAACATTTAATAATTGTATATCTTTGACAATATTGCTAGGAAACACTTACTTGAGCAAATGGACAACTGAACAATACATCAAAACGACTTCTTGGTTGAAATAGTTATTATTGGGGAAATGTTTTTCCACATCGGTATCTCATTCGGCTTGGAACGCCATTGACTGCCGGTAATATATAGCTCGCTTGTGAGAGCTAATCGCGACAAACAATATTCATTGTACATATTGGATCTTCCCTGCTTGGCACTCAATAACAATAAGGTGAGGACAATGCGTCTCCTTGCGACACACGATAAAATTGTATTGCGGACGATTAAGGGTACTTATTGTCATTATAAGGCTGGAATGAATTGAAGGCGTTTAGATGGACGATGGAACCCGTGATCAATGACACATTGGTGTGAAGACGGTCTGATCGGTCTAAAGTGACAGCCAATGAAATGAAGTGTGTTTGCACTATCAGTTAAGTGGTGAGTTCATACTGTCTGGAAACAATGATGACAAATTCTATTACTGGTTAGGTGATCGGGACTTCATGACGAAATATTTGACAGTTCAAGTCGATGTCTAAATTCAATCAAGTGTTGTCAGTTTGATACGGACTGAAGGTCGTGAGGACATAGATACATATTGTGTGTGGCTCGGCGTCATTTTCCGTCGGCGACGACCACACACCATCAGATCAATAAACTGATTACGAAACTTCTTTGCGCTGAGAGAGTACACATAAAAGTTGACAGCATGCGTGAGATCACACAAGAAGAAGGCTATGGTGTCAATCAAGTATTTCACAGCTCCTTCCATACTTTCCAATGGTGGCCTCCAATAGAATGACAATACCATCATTACGCAGCGTGGCGTTGTGAAGACAACCAAGGTCACGGCCGCCGTCACAAGCATGATGGTAATTTGTCTATGTCTGAGCTCATTGAACTGTTCAGGTACTTTTGTACTTTTCCTGCTCTTATAATTCCTCCAACAATTAACAAGTTGAACACAAGGAGCAACACACAAGGCAGAGCAGCGTATATAACTATATTCACCCAGAACCAGATCTTCATGAACTCTTGAAACTGCGGGAGGGCATCACAAAAGATCTGTCCGTCCTCCTCAACAACCTCCATTACCCAGAAAAGGTGTAGAAATAACGCACAAAACGGAACTGCCATTAAAATAACTGCGACCAGGGACTTTTTAAAAGTCCAGATTTGTCCTACTTTGAAGGGAAACCACACTGCTGCAAATCTCTCAACAGACATGGCCACAAGCAGCCAGTTGGCAAAGGTGATCAACACGTTACCAAGGTATCCCATGAACTTGCATCCAAAGTGTCCTATGTTGGCACGGTGATCCAAGAGCACAAACATCAACAGTTTATTCAGGATTGCAAAGTTATCAACAACGGCCAAGAGAGCAATATACACGGTTAATGATCTTGCTGGAGACATCTTTAGTACTGTGACAATGGTTGCACAGTTTCCGGGAAATCCCAAAGCAAGGATAACCCATAGATAATATGTCTGAAGGTCCCATGCGACTTTTTCAACTGCTTTCCAATCAGTGTCAGTAATGCTCAAATTACTTAAATTACCATCCATTTGGAGCCTTGGTAGGTTTCTTAGGTGAATAACTGCTGTTCTGGGTATCGCCTTTTTAGTTCATGTCTGGTCTGGCAGCTTGAGACTATCTGAAACACGCAAAACAGAGGCTATTGTGAATATTGGTATACTGTGCCTTTTCTTAGTATTGAAAAATACATATATGGATATTGAAAATTCAAAATTTGGCAACAGTTTGGAATTTAGTTGAACAGATGAAACAGTCGGTTGGAACTGTTACATGGTTAAAACTTTTTTAAAAACCTCCAGGATAAAAGTTAAACAACACCCTATATTAAACAAATTGGTGTGGTGGGACTGTTGTGAAATTTTTACTAAGGTATTACTCGTGGACACATTGATTTATAGCCTAATGTTGTCATACTTGAAAATGTGGCCATAATGATTCGTCAATAGTTTTAATGTTATTAACTTTCAGTGTTTGAAAGATTATACATGCGGTTAAGAATAACCTGACTACTGATAAAAAATATTTTCAGTTGATATTATCAATGTCGATTTAAAATTGCATAATGAAACTAAACTAAAACATATGATATTGATATACAGTAGAACTCGGATATAACGAACTCCAAGGGACCAAAGAATTTAGTTCGCTATATCCGGTGTTCGCTATACGCATATAATTTTAATGATATTATATAGGGACGGGACTTAAACATTTGTTCGCTATATCCGAGTGTTCGCTATATCCGTGTTCGCTATATCCGTGTTCTACTGTAATTGACTTAGCAATTGTACAATACGATTGCATTAACTCAAGTTTTCTTTTCTTTTATATCAACAAACACTTGTATGCCAAAGGGTGTTCGATCTCATTGAAATCTACTGAGCATATTATATACATGTATCACGAAAACTGACCTCTTTCGTGAATTTGAAGTATGATTCAACAAAATAATATTATACTTAAAACAAAAATGTCTCAAGCTAAAAGAACATGATATAAGTTTATTTTTTATTTTTTTTATTTTTTATTGTTTATTGTTGAAAATAATATCTTTCATCGAACATAAGCAACTCAGGAAATAAGAACATCACATATGTTTGTTTATTCGCTTTTAAGAATCAGTTCTATTCTTGAACATAAACGCCACTAGTCTACATTATAAAATGTTTTTATATTGTTTTGTGAAGAAATAGGTTGAATCACATCATAGCCAATTTGTCTTAAGCTACGAGCCATGCATAGAAACAATCGATTCTATACAAGTTCCCAGGTACAAAGACGTATAATGAAACTGCTTGAAGACACAAACGTGTTCCAACAGATATACAGTCAAGGAGATTAAACATAATCTTTCCCTGGAGACATCAAAGCTATCAATAGTGTCCAACTGTTAATCGGAATCATTAACTGCTTTCGCATGAAGGTACCTCAATCAATTTTTTGTGCTGAAAGAGATTTACCTTTCATCAATATAAAACACAAACTATACGACTCACGTCATTAAACTACGAAAGATATTCAGAAAATAGTATGTAACCGAAACATGCTTCTTACATCAATTTGGCTGTAAATCTTCGTACAAAAAATGCAAAGTGTTATTTCTTTATCAAGGGGTTACTGAATATATCAACCAGATGGGCATGTAGCTCTCTATTTGAAGTTAGTATTGAATAATTGCATTTTAAGCCCATCACATATAGATGTATGTCCATATATGTACTTTAATACTAATGTACTTTCCATTGGAGAAGTGTTGTCATTCGTAAAGAAATTCAAATGGGTTGTGGCAAAAATACTTCCGCTAGGGCAAACTGCCGGAACCCATGGCTTTGGTCTTATTAGAACAGAGGTAGTATATGACTTGATATACCTCTGCAGGGAGAAAATGATGTAGTAAGGGTTCAATGAATTGGCAAGCAATCTAAGTAAACCTAGCCTCGACTGACGCAAACTTGCTAGACTCAATATCGGAGTGAAACGAGCATTATTGAGGCAAGGTTAGACAAAGGAATTAAGAGAGAGACCATTAGCAGATAACACAATGCTTTCAGAAAGAAGAGTTCAAATAAGTAAACATAGCTTGCTATCAAGTAATCATGGCCAGAAAACGTCTCTAATATACACTTGACACTTTCTGTACTTTCTCTGAATATTTTATGTGTAAAAGTTAATTTTAGCACTGCACCGCATTTCAAATCACCTCAAGAACTCTGACAGCAGTAAAGTCGAAAAGTTGAAGATTCCTCAGACGAATTGTTAACATATAACGCTGCATTTTAACAGCACTTAATCCATGTATTTGTTACCAAAAGACTGTTCGCAGTAAAGTAGTAAACATAATCAAACCCTTGTCTAGACAAGAAAGATTGCAAACATCCAGTGAATACATTTCTTACACTCATCGGTCCTATAATAAGCAATAACGATATTATTTAGAAACACGACTGGAATAATCACATTAGTGACCCTTGTTGATTTGTCTGAAAATGGTATTGCAGTAATAAATTTTCTTTGTACAAAATCTGAGGGACTGTGTGATTAATTATTGCTAAGCAATAGTCTGATGTCTGAATAAAAGTCTAAGTGATTTGTCAAAAATGCACATACAATATATTTTGTTTCATTCTCTCCCTTCAGAGTTTGTCGCGTATCATTGTTAATCGCATTTATGAAGTAACAGGCCTGTAAAATAATGCTCCTAGGAGCGGAAGGAAATTGCCGCTCCCTGTCCCAAGTTATATTGGAATGATCTGTAATGGCCGAAAGTCACATTAACCGTTAATCTTTAAAAAGTTGAAATACTAGATCGGCTTATGGCATGTCATGGTGTCCGGCGTCCGTCCGTCCATCCGTCCGTAAACTTTGTGGAATTTCGACTTCTTCTCCAGAATGTGACTCATGTAATATGGGCCACAAAAAGGATGAGGCCTAGAAAGCTGAAACTTTGTTTACAGAATCTGTAACTATTGAGGATTATAAAGTGTAGCTTTAGTGGCCCCGTGGGCCCTTATTTGGGGCCACAGTGGCCACACCTTTAAAACCTATTTTCATCCTCTTCTCCAGAAGCATAAGGCCTAGAAAGATGAAATTCTGTGTACAGACTCATTAACTAGTTAGGATTATAAATTTTAGCTTTGGAAGCCCCGCGGGCCCTTATTAGGGGCCACAGTGGCCACGCCCTTAAAATCTATTTTCATTCCATTTTTCCAAGGAGAGGGTGTTCTAAGTTAGACAACTTGTTCCAAATCCTATTCTTTGTGACTAAATTATGTTTAAACCAATCTATTTTCATCTTCTTCTCCAGAAGAATGAGGCCTAGAAAGCTGAAACTTTGTGTACAGACTCCTTGACTAGTGAGGAGTAATAATTGTATCTGACAATGCTAGGCTACTTATTATAAGTTGGATAATGAAATTCAATTCAATTTCATGTTTACAGTCAAAGACTATTAATTTCCATTTTGTCTATACTTTGGATATCATTTCCTAAGGCCCAAAACAATTACTTGTGGAGAATTTAAACAATGACAGATATAAATTAGACAAGTGAACAAGATATTGGAAGATTTTGTATAGAAGAGTGACTTGTGCTGCTAAAATCCAGCTATTTGAGTGACTATTATACAGATATATATTGACTCGTGTATCCTTCAATCTGAATTTGATAGGCATCTCTGGACAAAAATCATTGTTGTTATTTTCTATAAGAAATTATTTTGATAAAGTTATCCCCTTACCTCCAAACAATTTTGATAAGCAAAAATCAAAATATTGTTTTAACTATTGAATAATTATATATGGTTCAGATTTGAAATGAATTTTGACAAACAACATGTATCTAAAGTTTGCAAAGTTCGAAAAGTTGATGATGGAGTAATTAATCAAAAATAATACTTAAGTACATGTATATATATCAAAAACGTTCTTTTTTCCACACTTGTTGTTTTCAATAAAATCAAGTTTACAGATTACGATATGAATGTTAGCATTTGAGATCAAAACAACAAATTACTCATAAATTGCTGTTTTGGGATATTTGATGAGTTCAAAGATTATTATTGAAATGTTTGTAAGTAATCAAATTAAAGGTAATCACATAAAATGGCCGCTAATGGATTTTATATAAATCTTCATACTTTGTCCTCTGACTATGGATGATTGGCAGGTGAAATGAGATTTTTGACACTTAAAAATAATACATTAAGCAAAACCCTCCAATTATCAGCGAACAATTTAAAATATAAAATTATCAAAAAAACGTGCCACTGCCCCTTTAATGTCATCAAGAAATAATTTTTTAAATCTCAATTAAGTGTTTATCGTGTCATTTTTGCTTACATGTATTCTTTCATTGATGTCTTCAAGAATTTAATCATCATGACTTGACCTGCTGGCCATGTAAATTTTTCATAAAAGGTTCACCCAATTTAAATAATCATGCTCGAGTTTGGAGCTCACTGGATACAAAAATTTAAAGTTTTTAAAATGCTATCAGTGAACTGAGAACTGAGTTGTGACAGTAATGAGATATGTTTTCTGATAACTAGGCTACGAGGGTAATGAGATTGTGCTGAAATAGCGCAGGACATATTCACTTATTCTTAATTATCAGGGCATCAGTACTAGAGTCAAAAGTAGAAAGGTGACAACATTGCCTTTTAGTCTGTTGGAATAATTGTGAACTGTTCAATCCTGTGACACCATTTGCTGCAGGGATCTGTTTAATTTTGGTTCAACAACTGCATAACCGTGTAGAAAAACAATTAAGACATTTGTTATGGGAACTAACACAATGATTTATGGATCGTGAAATGTAATAAAAGTTTTACTAACAATGTTTTTGTTTAAACGAAGAAGTTTTAACAAACTTCTAAATATCATTGTACAGATTTAGATGCAACTTTTTAGTTAAAAAGCGTTAACAACTAGATTGCGACAATTTGTATTTTGAAATCTGTTATCACTTTATAACTGTTGTTTTTAGCTAACCTCACACGGATTTCAATTGAAAGCTTTGTAAATGTACATAAGTGATTTTCTACATGGTTTTCAAAGTATTTTACAGGGTATAATCTCACAAGTCTTTACACTAACATAGCACCATTTCTGTACGGTTAAATGTGTTCCACTGCCATTTAATAATTAATTTGTTTAGAATGGATAACCTTTTAACATGTCTGAAAATATGTTTCAGGAATATGGCAGTATAGCGTTAATGTACTCTTATCGGTGAAATTTGAAAAAAATGTGCTACTGACACTGAATTTGAAGATAGCCATGAATATTTTGCTCTTAGAAATGTTTTTAAAAACTGATCAAATCATCTTAGCATAATAAAATTTAACAAGATTGTTTTAATCCAGTATCTGTTTACTCATCCATGGTTTACAACATGGCTATCATATTAGACATATTGAAATATATCAAAGACGATATTTTATAGCAAGAAATTAAATTGATATTGTAAGCAAAATATAGATTTCCAGGCTAGAATAGGCTCCAAGTCATTATTTGATAAAAAACCCTAATCAAAGTAACGAATACCTAGAACAATGTGTCTATGTGTGTGTTTTATTTAAAGAAGCTTGGGTTAGATTAAGAATATAGATGCATTATCACTCTAGGTCGACGATTTGCAAAGCAATGTAAAGATACAATGATATAGTGTGTTATACTAAACAACATGATGACACTATTTCCCTTAAAGGCATTTAACGGCCGTCCCCATATGATTTATTTAATGTTGACAAAACTTTATCTTCAATAAACCTTTCTCTTGTATAAACAGTTGAGAAAGTGTTGGGGATATCTGGTAATTAGCAATCACGATCTGACGCTACATTGTTAAACTTTAGAATCATGAAATTTAAAACTAAACTTTACATCACATTTAACACTAATCATTGCATATTATAAGTTACCATGTGTTCGCGAGTTTGGTATGGAGATTTATCATGTGTCCGAGTTAAATATCAAACGAGCACCTTTTCTAAATGCTATAAATCTGGCTTGAAAGATGAGATTGGCCAAAATGGCGTCTGGTCAGATCAGTGTTACTTTTTTATTAAGGTATTTACAAATATAATTTTTAAACCATCGTGTTAATGACCAAAAGTATGATCTAGTACCGGAGCGAAGCCCACGGTATTAGACGGAAATTTAGGGTTAACGAACAAAAATCAAAATACCGAGCAATGCGGGCATTTCTAAATTTTGATTGTTTGGTCACGGTGTCCTCGTGCATTCGCACCACTTTCGATTTGAAGCGGCCGTAGAAGCTCCATTACTGTCATGGCGGCCAGTCGAGAAGGGCCGAGCGAGTTTGATAGTGTCGGGGTTCTAGGTAAGACAGACATCATAGCAGAATGTACAAGTTGGTTTGAGAATACAATAAACACATAGCGGTGACTTTTAACTTAACTGATGTTCATAGATCGGCTTTCTGTTTGCATAATTTGAATCTTGATCTCGCTGATAGACAACCTTGCTGCGAGTGAGCGGGTCAACATGCCGTTGAGATGCCGTATGACTTGCTAATGTATTTAAGCGGTACCAATCTTTTGTTTGAAGAACATTTTACTTATACCAGTAAAGTTATTACATAAAGCTGACTTTAGCATGTACAGGGCAGTTCACCAAGCATACATGGCGTTACAGCAATCGAGCGTAGCGTAGCCTTGTTTACCGAACAAAGGGCAAGGGAGATAACTCTTGTCACTCCGTCGTTGCTTGTTACTAGGGGAGTGCGTGGCCCAGTTTAACATAGCTAAATATACCTACGGCACGTGACCAAATTTTACCAATGGTAAACCGACATTGCTGTGCAAGTCGAGATAAGTATTGCTATGCGTAATAGAAACTGTCTTAAGAAACATATGATACGTACATGTACATTACAGTGAATATTGAACACATTGTTCTGGTAAACTGCTTAAGTTGAAGATGAAAAAAACAGCGAAATGAAACTATGTTACTTTTTATATATTTGGGGGCCACTGTTCTGACAACATCGCCATCGACAATGACTGGAAAAATTGCTTGTTTCTTCTTTCAAAAACTGCAACTATTTTTATTAAGATACATTACGTTCCAAGACATTTTTTCAAACTCACCTAATTCTCATTAATATGAATTTTAACTGTAAAAAGTGTGTTAGAGAATTATTGCTTCAGCGCCAATTGTGCAATATTTCAACCCTTAGTGTTAGGCTATAAAAAGAGTTTGAACTACTAAATAGTGTATCATCGGCTTTTGTCATGAATCTAGGACAGTCAATAATATAATATAAAAATATAGACGAGTTCACAACAATATTTTTGCATGTAGTTGGCCATGCACTATCTATGTTTGAAAACAGCTGTCCTCTTTCAGTCTTACCCCTTGTCTCAATCTTGAAAAGAGCACTTTGAGTAGGTGTATGTAGGTGTAAGGTACATAACATTCCAAAATGCTTTCACGAAATCACTCAAGAACCAAACATGTGAGTCTCCTTGATATGAATTGTCACTGTAAAAGAAGTTTGTAATTAAAATATTGTTTCAGAGCCGATTGTGCAATAATTCAATCCTAAGTGTTCCACGATAAAAAGAGTATAAATTGCCTAAGAGTGTGTCATCAGTTTAGTTATAAACCTGAGACAGTCATTGATATACAACATACAAGAGAGCACTTGAGAGATCTGACGTTATTGAAGAGCACATGTACAGTTGTTATTTTAATTTACTTATAAAATGATTACCTTACTACTATATAAATATCCTTAGGCGCGAGTGTAAATGCACCATTGAGAATCTTTCACAAGTGATTTGAAAAGATGATTTTAACTTTCCTTATTCTGTCAGTATCGTAGGCGTTTCTTGGTGTACATGTTCCTTATAAATTCAAAATATCTTTACTTCAGCTGGAAGACAAAAATATTTTGTTCGGATTTATTTTTGAAATGAGGTAGGTACATATTTAGTTTTATTTCAATGTCTTATGAGTGTGAATTCCTTTTCAGTTATTGGTAGCCATAGTTTAAATCCCTTCTGGTATTCATGTAAACTTCAGGCAAGGAAAAGTTCTTGCTAGTTAGCAATCCAATCAAAGTAGACAAATGACTACATTGCGTGAGGGTCTGAACAGTGCATGTGGTGACCAATCTAAATGAAACTTACTGTCTTAGCTGTGTTGAAAGTATCTTCATCTGGGAATACCTTCACAATCCACATCAGTCATGTGCAGCACTTGGTATTAATCATTATCTTATACAGTTGGTATATTATCGTTCATGACACATGCAATCGTAGATAAGTTTTTTCTTTAACTTAAGTCTGTCCAACTACACATAACAATATTTATGACATTTGTACATATAACTCTTGTTCGGCCATTTGTCTGGGATACTCTCCCTCCCACCTTTATCAAGAACGTTGCGTTAACCTAGATAGATAATAGCTGCCCTCGAGTACAATGCTTGTCTTAAATTTGTCACTTTGAAGCTAATTTCTGTTCAGGACACTTCTGCATATCCAAAGTAAATTCGTAGTTGTCACTGTCAAAGAATTGATTCCTTGTAATGTTAGACCGCTTCCAAAACACATTTCAAACGTCATGTGTCATCGGAAGAAATACTAGATAAATGAGAAGCATGCCAGATTCATCTAAATGCAAAACATAAAGATATATCCCAGGAGTCAAAAAAGGAAATCATGTGCGGTTATTCAAGAAGGGATGTCATCCACAAAACGATTTTTAATTTATAAAGGTTTGGGTTTCAATCTTGTGCACAAAATATTCATCAATGTGAAGTTTGCATTCTTTTACACTGACAGGAAATGAAATAGATATGTAGGAAAAAAAACGCTTCAAAAACAAAACTTTTAGCCAAAGGGATATCAAATTGACAAATGGTTTTGCACAGTGCCTGTCACTGTCAATTGCAGAACGCAAAATAGTTCAATATCATCAGTTATAGCACATTTAAGTTTTAAAGTTATTAGCATGCATAATGATGCTGACAGTTTTGATCTAATGATTATTCAGAGATGATAATTTTCCATGGGACAACCTCATCTTTTTAGGGAGAATGTCAGGTGATGTCAGGAAAATAAAAACTAATGGTTCAAATTGAAAGACAATGTATTTAAACTTAGTGAGGCAGTAATAAATCAAATATAAAATGTAACGTTCAGCCAAGATATTCCTTTTAATGGTGTTTACACACAAATAGACTTTATGTGAATCCTAATAATTTGTTCTGTGACTATCGATGATTGGTTTGTGTAATGAGATTTGTGCATTAACATACATGTACATTTATCAGTGAAAATTTGAAAACCATGCAGTAGCATTTAAACGGAGAAGTTCGATGATCTGCAAACCTTAGATATTTGTATTATAATACACATTAGATATCAGGAGGCACGAGGATATGATTGTCAATTTATTAGAGAACAATTGAGGCAAGCAGTATAAGGAAACGATGAACTGTGCTCAGTCTAAATTCTCCACTGCTGACAACTGTAATCTGTAACTCAATATAAATTATTCACATCTATCAAAATGGTCCCGTAGAAGATTATTGTTGTGTCATTAATTCAGAAGCCTCGTCATTGAAAATGTTTTTACAGGAATAATGCTCCTCAGATGTGATACGGTTCAGTCAAGCAGTGACGATTATGTCACAAAATTTAATTGCAATCGTGATGTATTTCACGTTTTTAAATCAAGGAGACAAAGAACAAGACCTGATATCGATTAAGAACAAATTCGATGTAGAACAAATGGTGATGCATTGAAAAACACTTAAATTTTTTAGTCAATGTTTATAAATCAATTTTTGTATCAAAGACATAATTTTAGCATTATTTAAATTAATTAGTTCATTGAATTATTTCGACACTTGGTTAAATTGATTATGTGTAAAATGCAATGCTGCTAAAGGTAATACTGTACTAGGCGGATTCTGTTTTGATTTAAAGGTCACGAGAATAAATATTGCTTTAAAATATTATTGTAGGGAACTTAGATAATTGACTTTTACTTATCTTCCGAAATTACGAATTAACTTGTATAAAGGGTTTGTTGAAGCTCAAACGGCAAAGGTCTAAGTTAAAGTCATGACATCACAACAGAATACGTGAAGAGTTGATGTTATTGTAATGAAAGGTGTGTCTTTTTCTTTTCAACACTACCACTTTTCAAAAACACAAATGTGTTCTCTGTTCCTTGGCAATTTGCATCTAACTTTCAATGTGTTGCATTGGCAATAAAAAATGCACTTGAGTATCTATAAAGATAATCACAACAAAGTATGCAGCTGAACGTAATCTGTCTTGTCTTGACAAGAAGAAACCAACAGCAAACTTCTATGAATAGTTTTCAAGTATGGCTAATTAACTTATTGTACCATACATGTATTCTATTCACTCATATTTCTTTCAAATCCTCCATTCATTTTTCTTTTATGCAAAACAGTTTTCAAAAGATAAACATTTTATTTACATTGTCGATGGAAAGGTGTCATATATCAAGTAAAACTACATCGGGTCCTTTGAGAATGAACACCATTTGGATGAAAGAGCCACTCTGTAATTTTCATTATTATATCTTTTTGCTATGATACGAACATTAATGTCATTATTCAGTATATAAATCCAAAAATATCACACATTCAGCCCAAAATGGCACATATAGGAAAGATACTTATTTTCAATGAAAATCTAGAAATGAAGGAATGGTTAAATCTAAAGAAAATATAAGTCACTAGAATATGATACAGTACGTAATCATGTAAGAAACATCAACACGTCCATATTGCATCGTTACTAGTTGATAATAGTTATATACCTAATGGAACAGTATCAACTCAACCTTTTTTGCCACTATGGAACGTTTATAGTAGCTTTAAAATTACACTTTCTTAGAACAATAGTTACTTCTCGATCAAATGACACTATTGATAAAGTTTGTCATAAGTGACCGCAAACAACTTTTTTTTGAAAGATTAATATAAAGTCCATTTGCGGCCATTTTTGTGTGAACAACTTTAATAAAGTTTGTGTTTGAAAAAGGAATCGCATGGCTGAACTTATCAAAATAGAGTTGCTCCTTTATTTAGATTAAATACATTGTCTTTCAATGAGAACCATTTATTTTCATTTTTCTAACAACACCTTATAGTCCCCCTAAAACCGTACTACTGCCCCTTTAAGGGAACAGACTAGCGTAGCTTGACTGAATCTGGTCAATTAGTTTACTAATTTCTTATATTGATAAGGCTAATTATCTAGCAAAAACACGTGTTTGTTTTTATTTCGTGAGATCCCTGTAATTCCATGTGAAAAGGTACCACAATGCCCCTAATATTCTGGCTGAAAATTATTCTTAACCAAAGGGAAGCATGTTTCTGGAGCATAGCCACTAACGACAAATTTGAATCATAAGAGGTAACCATCGCATTGAATCATTATCCTCCTTGTGAAAAGATACAAGATGCTCGGACTTCGAAAACCAACGGTTTAAAAAGCGATATTGACCATAGAAAGAAGTTTGCTTGCCAAAAGTTCTGCCTTTTATCAAAGAAGATTCGATCTTCATGAAAAAGTGATAATTGAAAATGATTTTTTTAACTATTTGAAAGTGTGACAATTGATTTGGATATGTTAAGTTATAAAAACGCTGGGGAGATTACAAAAAGTATATCGAACACGATTCCTACAGAATGTTGAAGTGCATGTCTCAATTGCCCCAAAACCATCAAGAGAGTTTAAGAAAACATACGAGAAATCAGAAACATATAACATCTATGTACCAACATATTCCAACTATAAAAGATAATTTCACCAAACGTTTGACATCTTATAGGCGACCCTAATAATGAGTTCATAGCATGAAAACTATTTTACATTAAATTGTTCGGACATGTGAACTATTTGTTTTAAATATACCAAATATGTTGATGACTGAAGGATACCGTTTAAGAAAACATGAGGTCGATTGTAAAAACAAAAATCGTGGAAATATATAATAAATATCAATGAGTCAATCTGAGTTAACCTTGGTTTGTCCAAATGGTTACTTTTCAAATTACTTACAGCATCTTACTTATTGTATTTACTTGTGTAAATGCATTTACGTCACTTAAACAGTGCACATTGTATGTACATGTATTGTATGTTTGTCGAGCCCAATGACACATACACTCAAGTAGATTAGAAGTACATGTTGTTCTAACGCAGAACTCAGTTATTGCTGAATGAGGGAATAATTGCCTAGCGCAGTTAGCGCACATATGTGTCATCAATAAAAGAACCCTAAACTATTTGTTATGTCGGCTCATACAAAGGAAAAACTGCATGCTGCCATTAGAGAGTGAAAACGAGTAAATCATGTTCAGTAAAATAGACCAAGATGCTTAAACGAACTGGATATGTTTGTTCAAGGAATGCTTGTATTGCTTGAAACAGTTTCTTGCAATTAGTAACATTGGGTTTCCCTTCAGTGAGTCATTCGAATTTCGTGCTACATTAGATCCTTTGAACATCCCTAACAAGCAACTGGTTAAAACCTTAATCTGGATTGAAAGATATTTGGCATCACATACCATTTTATACGAACCAATGACCAGTATATGGGATAAATCCGGTTAGAATGATTATTCCTTTAGGCCAAAACATATTTGCAAAGAACCCTTTTGTATCAAATGTTGGAATTATGCCAAGTCAGAAAGCTTTTAGTCATAATCCTTGACTCACAGTCTAATCTAAATCAATCATCATCCGACTGATTATTCTGAAAAAGGGTGCCCGATGTCAATGGTGAAGCTCAAGGCAAGCTTTTTCTTTATCCTTTAAGATGAAATTGTATAGCATTCTCAACATTCATAGCAATAACAACTATTTTCCAACTTTGGCCTTTTTCGTCGCCATGTCAAATGTGACACTATTAGACAATAACATTTATTAATGCAAGAAAGAACAATGTGTTTATTTATTTTTTTAGAGACATTTAAAAGCTGATCGATGAAGAAGAACACGTTCTTGTGGATAGCCAACTTCTTTATTGCATGAAATGCAACGCTTCGATGTAGATACTAACACCGTTATCAAGCCAGTGAGGATATATTATGTGCCTAAAACAGATACAATGTTAGTTCTTGTATCTAACATTATAGCTTAAGGCGTATTGAATACCGCCAGGGGTTCGGCAACTTTATCGGCAGTAGAGAACTGTTCTACGGTAGCAAGGTTTGGCTGCAATACTACACCGTATTTAAGTGCAGTACCATTCATGCTCCAGACGATGCGGTAGGTTTGAGAGATTTCTCCCTGCAATACACAGCAGCCGTGACATAAGTGTAGGCTAAGTGAAATGGTCTTGAAGGCGGTGTTACGTCCCAAATCACCACACCTCACTTTAATCACAACATTTGTTTATCTTAATCTATTCTATGTATTTATATATTAGGCGTCCAAATTAAAGTACATATCTTGGAGTCTTGCATTGTTGCAAAAAAGCACATTCTGCTTAAAGGAGACATATGATACTTCAATTGAATATTATAATTAAGATATTTGTAAGTGAATAATATGCCCTTTGCTCGGAAGATGTGCATAAGGATTGGTAGCCTGTGCTGTGATTATCAATGTGAATTTCAAAGAAAAAATCATGATTATATGTTGATGCACTAGATTTAACTACCAGATTGTTGGAAGATTAACCCCTAAACCACATTTGACTTGCTAAGCTTGGTAGCTAATCACAGGCTGGTTATCGCAATAAATGTTACAGGATTTGATTTATGCTGTATGTCAGAAAACATGAATGATGCACTATCGGGGGTGAGCTATTTGGAATCATTGTAAAATTATACCTTTTAAAAATATAAATGTACGTGTAGATGAATGTCATGTCTTATAATTGTAGCAATGTTGTGTTTTATTCATTACATTGAGGATTTATCAGTTATTGTTTTTGAATAGAAAAGTATTGGTGAAGTTATAAACTATGTTCTACAAAACGGAAATATAACATGAATAAAGAAATTACAACCACTAACAGTAATAGCGAACATGATGTTAAACAACACAAACATATAACCATTTTTTCAAAAGAACCATCTTCATTCTGAAACAATATTGTTTGTTAAACGGGTAGTAGCACGTTTTAAGGGGGGAATATAAGGTGATGTCAGGAAAATGTTCACAAAAAATGCGCCGCCTATGACTATGGATGATTGGTATCTATAATAAGATTTTTGATATTATCAATATTATACATTTAGCATTAACGTACAATTATCGGTGAAAATTTGAAAATATTGTGTGTCGTGTTGGGCTCAACCTATTCAGGAACCAAGTACGTTAAATGTCGGTATATTGCATATAAAAGCATGGTGTAACTTTTTTACCTGAAAGGTGTAAAAAAATTGTCAACTCATGATTTGTGTAAATGTTAACATAGCATTCCCTTTAAAGAAACAATCCCGCTGTTGACACGCTAGAGACAGAATTGGTCATCGTTGAATAGCTAGTAATTATGAAACATCAGAGGACGTCTTCCTGATCCATCTGACTTCTGTGACATGTGTTATCCCGATTGAACCTTTCAGGTACATTTAACAAATACATACTGCATCATTAGTGAACTTCTACATATATGTTTCTATCTGATAAACAAAATAATGCATTAAGACTAAATATCATAAATTATTTTCTTGCGAGTTTCAAAAGCATAAAACCTAAATCTCAATTTCTAAAATTTCAAATGATATTCTGTATCTTTAGTTTTAATCAAAATCTAAGTAAGCAATCTACGTGAAAATTGATAAGGACAATACATGTTTGAAAGAAGACAACAGATTACATAAAGGTTAAAAAGACCATTTGAAAAAAAGATTTTTCATTTTGTCGATGTGAAATTGTAATCATCTACAATTAATGATCATTATCAAGTAGTTTGAAAGGGCAATTCTTTTGAAAAGACGTTTCAGGTTCGTAAATGTACACGTATTATTTGAATACAGTAATCTATGTTGCGCTTGCAGTGAAAAATTAGATGACAGTTGTGTTCGATTTCCTGTGTTAATTCCGAAGATAATGAGATTCCGGCTGTGCCAACTATCGTTAATAAGATTTTATCAAAAGATGTGATTGTAATTATTACACATATCATGTCACAAAATGATATGACTTGATATTTTCCATCCAACTATCCTGAAGCTATTATACTGATTCATAAAACTAACTGTGTGTTAATTGAATGTGTACTTTTGTATCCGAACTCTTAACTGCAACTGTTTCATGAATATGATGACACTTTGACCTAAATACGTGGCTGTCTGAGTGTGAAATACATTGATTATTCTGATGTTGAATATTTATTCGTCAACATAACATAAGTCTCGTCTTCAATTGTTATCATTCACCACTGTCTGCCTCTTCTCCACCCTCACTAAGACACAATACATAGATTATAAGTTTCACAATCACCTTTCAGTTCATCCATTTGTTCGACAATTGTCTTCATATCATTAACGTACATTTGACACTAAATACATTTTGCAGTAGTACAAATCACTTATTTTGTAACGTCAATTTTAAAATATTATGTTCTATGGACATGCGGCCTCGAAAAACATGAGTATGCATTTTTGATGATTGCAGAAACCGATGAAAGAACCACAAGAGAGAAGTCTAACTAAAGATAATTACATTTAATTTATGCATTGCAGCGGTTTCTTTTTCAAATCTTGAACAATTTTGTAAATTGTCAATATATTGGAAAAGTATTCTATTTAGGAAATGTTACAGTTTGTATCAGCATGTCCGATTCTGCTTTCTCATTTGATAAAAAAGATAGAATTATTAATGCCAATCAGCTGTGTTAGCCATATTTAATATTCGAATGGTAATTTGTCAACATAATACATGCCCTTGAAATAGACAGAAGGGCTATTACGAAAGTTTTAACACCCATCATTAACTTGTTTAACCTTCTTGAATTCTTAAGTATCATATTCAACAAGTTGCATGATGTGCGTCTATACCCTATCCATAGGAAAATTCCAATTCTAAAGTAAATATATGAGATACGTATTTACACAAAATATTCTAAATATTACACGATTTGACGATTTCAAAAACACTTTTTTTAATACACGTAACTTTATGTCTTCCTTCCCAACACTTGTTCCCTGCTATCTTACTACACAACACATGTACAATTACCTGCAACAGAAGGAGTCATGCATATTGCATCTTCGTTTAATGTGGTTTAAGGAGAGTGCTTCATTTATTCTTGGACATTTCAAAGAATGAATCACTAACTCTTTTCACTAAGTACAGATCAAATTCGTAATGTTACCTCATAACTAGATTTTAAAGTCTACATAACATTAAACCGTCAAATTACCACTGATGTTAAATTCATGATCATTAGGAGATGATAACACACATAATATTTTTTGGCATTCGTGGAACGTTTAAAGTAATGTTCAGATAACCGGGAAGGGACATTTCAAAGAGTGAATCACTTAACCGAATAGAAGCACTTCTAACTTAACCTGGTTATTAATCCATCATAACTTCTATCCAACAACGTCACATTACGATTGATGTTATTTTTTCAAAATAAAATGATACCACTTCAAAGAGACGATATTTCAGCTCTCGTAATTTTAACACTTACAAACACTGTAATGATTTCATAAACTTGACTTATCTTTGAAATTGATCTAGATGAAATGCTGCATCAAATGTCTGTTCTTTTTTTAACTTTTACATTTAAAAACTTAAATAAATATCATGATGGCAAATTTCTTTTCAAGAATAAATGAGTTATGACCAATACTTCACTGGTAATATATTTGGAGCATACGCATGTTCATTAAAGATAAGAAAGGAGTTATAATTACCCAGGTTTGGTGGATATTACTTAGATTAAGTGCTTTGTCAAGTGTAATTTCTTTTATTTTAAAAATATAATCGTAATTCTAACGCGAACTAACGCTGGTATCTTTTTTTTAAATGTTTGCATCTACAAACTTTAAATCATTCAAATATGATGCCAATGTTCAAGAATAAAAGGGTAATGTTAAATACTTCACCAGGAACATATTCTTAGCGACGCATGTTTATAAAAGACATGAAAGGAGTTATGATTTGGTGGATATTAATTGCAGTGAATGTAACATGACATCATACTAAACTAAAAAACAGAAGATGAACAAATATTGGTACAAAAAAGACATATTTAACATAGACATATATACATTGTACAAAAAATGTTGCTTCCCCAAATAAACGTTTAGTCATTTTGGCAAATATCAAACCACCGTTGATGGTGTTTGTACTCATGAATCTGCTAAATAATACGTTTGATTTTATCATATTTTTCTTATATTATTATTCATCAAAACGTGACAAGCAGCACTCTCCACGATTTCCAAAATTTACAATATGGGTTTGTAATCAATTTCTGTTATAAAAACGTTGTTGCAATCCGTTTAAGCCATTGTTACCCAGAATGCATAGTGCTAGAGTGTCAGAGGCTGTCACGTGGCAGATTATTGGTCTTCTAGGAGCGGGTCTTTCTTTCAAAGAAAATTTCAAGAAGCACTGGACGTCATTACTCTACTATAAGTCGTTATGCCAGAAACCAATGACATCGCACATCCTCAGGCAGACCAGGCATCACCTTCGTCAGAGAGGATAGATCATTGCTAAGAGGTACTTTTCGCCAATGGCTTTCATTTGTAAAAGAATGCTAATA
Source organism: Steromphala cineraria (assembly GCA_916613615.1). Lineage (NCBI taxonomy): Eukaryota > Metazoa > Mollusca > Gastropoda > Trochida > Trochidae > Steromphala > Steromphala cineraria. Next base: position 48,115,243 of record OU744733.1, read on the forward strand.
CTGGTTGGTGATAAACCAATAAACCTAGTCCCTGTGACGCGCCTGTAAAGGTTTTATGTTAAGAAAACTTACAAATGTCGTTTGTCATGTAAATAACACTATTATTGTATTGTTTCAACGTCACCCTATCTAATATGTAATAATTCATCTTTTGCCACCACGTGTGTATTCTCTACTGTATAATAAATCGCAGCTGTCCTTCCTTTTGAATAAAATTTATTCTTAGTTTTTAATTCGCTCATTATGACATTCGAAGAGTCATTTCAGTTTTAGTTTATATGTGATGGAAGATAAAGAAGCGTATTTAAGGCAGTAAATAGAGCATTATTCAGTATTTGTGCAAAAAATAATGCTAAGTACTTTGACTAGTAACGTGATTTTGCACATAAAAACAGTAGGTCGGTTTTCACTACTTAATCGTATATTTTAGAGAATAAATTTGAAATATAAACAGAACATGAGTTTTGATAATTCAAAAAGACAGAAATAGCCGTTATGGCCATCAACAAGCAAAGCTGATCAAGAGAATGACTTAAAGTGATGTTTCTACGGGGATATATTTGAAAAAGCATCTTATCGCTACCAAGAAAGCAATAACTGGAATCTTATGTTTATTAACCAAAGGGGTTGCAATCGACAATCTGGTGTTTTTGTATACTCCAACTCTAAATCATATCTTCATGTCACTGAAATTTGTCTCAAGGGCAGGTCGTGTTCTTAAAGGGGGACTGAAATGGTCTATGACCACTTTCAGGATTCATAAAAAGCGTCTTGCAATTTGAATTAGAGTCAACTTTGAATTTTCGAAATCGGACGGCAACCTGCCTAAATACGACTTTTAAAATACAGTGCCTAATTAGCCCCAGCGAACAGAATCCGTGGTCACTGTAGCGTGGCCCGAGCGTGTCTACCTACTGTGACGTAGCAGTAGGCAAGTAGTTTCACCTAATGATCATTTTTAAACGGGAAATGACACCTTTTTAATCGTTCGTTTAACATACAAATATTTTAAAAAAACGCACAATGTTTGCATATTCCGAAAGCTTAGATATCCGACGACTCAATAACGATTTATTCAAGCCAATGATTATTGTATAAACAGTAGTATCGTATATTTCAAAACCATATGAAATGACGCAAAAAGGCGACTGCCTTGTTAAATTGGCGCCGTTATGGCTAGACATGTCCGTTAAAGTGATAATCTGATTGTCTGTTGTTTGCTGAATCTTATATAACATACACTGCCTATTATTTCCGACGGTGACAAATAACAAATCGTTTATGTTTTCAGTGAACAAACCGAATACTTTCTACAATCGAATACCTACAATGTTAATTTTTTGTGAGTTTATTGCACTATAAAGATATATTTTAAAGAGGCCAATAGACGGTGAATAATTTTACCATGATGGTTTGAAAGAAAAGGAAAAGTGTGAACGGTTTCATGTTATTTATTATGATATTTTTTCTCTTATGAAAAGATAGGTGCCACAATGGATTATCTATAGTACGTTATGATTAATCTCCGTATTTTTCCAACACATATCAATAATAAAATAATGAAAAATTATTTAACAGTGGTTGATCTTTTCAAGATATATAAGGTTTCAATTCGTATCGAAAATGAAACAATGTTAGATTTGGGATCACACTGTTTTGCATATAACATTACGAATATTGGTACAGTCACATCCATCAAAGCGATTCCGACAACAAAAGTAGTACAGAGTATTGTCTTAGATATCATCGTACTTGCTTCTTGCCTTTTTTATTAATCAGAAATTAACACATAAATCGTTTGGTTTGAAGGAGGTTTGTCTCCAGACTTTATGGTAGACACGCAAATGGAGACAGGCCCGGTGGGCGGGGCGTCACGCTCTAATGAGTTTTCAAAACGTTCGCCTGTTGATTTCGGCGGCATTCAAAAAACTGGGTATAAAATGCTGATTAAAAGTCTAATTTATGTGTGTATTGTCTCAATTATATGCTCATTGCATTCTCATAGATAATAGTACTGGAGATATTGATCTATCATTCTTAGAAAAAGTACATTGCATAACCTCTTTAATTTCCACCCATATCTGTCTCCTTAGGAATCATTTCCGAAATTTCAAAAGAAACATGAATGTGAACTGAATGAAATTGGAAAAAGTAAACAGTTTATCAATTTATAACAAGATGTCAACATATAGCTTTAAGCTATTTGAATGTGTAACATTTATAAGTTGACATGACAATACAAAAACAAAATTCAATATCACGTCCAGAAATACGTCTACAAGTCATAAAATTCAGTACATTGGAAAGGTTAATTCTATGGTGGCTATTATGAATTAGGAGAGATCTGACTACGAAGATGGATATGTTGGTTCCTAAATAGTTATATGAGGAAATTGGTTGTCAGTCATCCCCTGAAATGTACTACAAAAACTAAATAAAGTGTTTCCATAGTATGTTTTGATCATGTTTTTTGTGGAACAATTGTTCCATATTTAAATAGCTATGTAACCATTCCTAAATTAGCACATAAATGCTTCTGAAAACGAAAACATGTTGTTACCTTTTGAAAAAGATCACTTTTTTACGTTGGCATTTTGAAATAAGTAAAAGTATAGTCAAACCTAACAAATTATGTATCAAATTAAAGGAAATTAATAAGTGAACACTAATTCAGGTTAGGTTCATAGAAATCTCCTAATTTAATGGAAAGGTAATTATATGTGACAAGGACCACTTTTCTAAAAATGGCCGGCAAAACAGCAATTAACTGGACTTGCTTGCTATCCATTATGTGAATTCATGTTCACGAACCATTGGGCTTACTAAAATCAAAGTGGCGTTTTGTCTCCCAATTTGATAGTCAAACCCTATTTTTCAAGCCGTGGCTTATGGATTCTTCTGTCATGTTATCCGGTCACGTTTGTTACATGGAAGATTTCGAAACATTTTACAGATGACACTTCTGACAAGAGTTCTTGTTCACCCACACCGATGTGTAAACACTAGTTTCGAACTTTGATTAAATCATTAACAGCAGGCAGCAGTTCGGTACTGAAACTCAACTCATTTAATAAAGACATTTTTATGTTGCTCCTTTTCTTGTTTTATAAATAAAGTATAGCAGATGAATGCTTTGGTATCTCTGGTTATATATCCTGTTGTACTGAAATCACAAATAACTTGTCATAAAGCATTATTTTCTTTTGTAATTTAACATATCTGTAGCGTGACATCTGCTATGTAATAACTAGGATGTTAAGATAACAATGAACAATGTCGGAGTTGTGTGGCTCCAGGATCCATGGCGTAAAGGATAGGAAATTGTATGAGATAACAATCTATACAGGCAGCTGTCACCATTATGACTACATACACATACGTGTAAAAGTGAAATGAATTACTTGATAGAGGAAAATGCAATGTGGTTTAATATCTATACACATCATACATTCACAAGTGCATGCTATTGTATTATTGTGTATGTTTTGTGAACCTCAAAAAACAAGTTGCACTCACTTGTGTTTGGACCATATTTATTTGGGCATTTATCTTTTTATAGATAACAGCAATAGTGCTGTACATCGATATCAGGTAAAAATTTGCAATGCAAAAGGGTCAACAGAACAGTTTCAGTTAAAGCCCTATGGTCTTATATAATTTTGTTATGTGCAGTGTTGAATTGTGTTGGACTTGGGTCCTGGGTTCTGTTGCACAAAACACAAAGGTGACCCTAACATACCAAGGTAGCCTTAGTGCATTGCTAACGAATGGCGTTAAGGTTAACCTTAGTGTTCAGTTCTTTTATACAATAACCCCCAGCTTGATTGAAAGATAATAAAATAAATATATAAATTATATATATATAATACCTGATGACACATGTAAAATTTTCATTCACTTTATTGTTTGCTTTTACATTTGATGTACATTACCTGTATGGACTTACCGGACAATGGATTTACCTACACATGTATAATATAGAGACAATTATATTTTGTTTGTGAATAAAAGGGCATTGGTTTACATCATAAAAGACTGGGTGAGTGAGTAGAGTTTAAAGTGTTATCCAAATATCTGACATGTCTTAAATGTACTCATGGCACCTGTTGGGAACACAAATGTTTCATCACACTTTAGAGATATCCCTTCTGACATGAGTTCATCGTTCACCCACACCGATGTGTTTAAACACCAGTTTTATAATTTGATTAAAATTATCAACAGCAGGCCGCTTAGAGAGGTCGGAACTGAAATTCAACTCTTATAATAAAGACATCGTTATGTTGCTTCTCATCTTGTATTATCCATAGCAAAGTATAGCAGATGAATGTTTGTGTATCTCTGGTTATATATCCTGTTGTCCTGAACTCACAAATGACGTGTAATAAAGCATTATTTTCTTTTGTAATTTAATTTATCTGTAGGGCGACATCTGCCATGTAATAACTAGGATGTCAAGATAACAATGAACAATGTCGAGTTGTGTGGCTCCAGGATCCATGGCGTAAAGGATAGGAAATTGTATGATATAAATCTATACAGGCAGCTGTCACCATTCTGACTACATACACATACATGTAAAATGAAATTAATTACTTGATAGAGGAAAATGTAATGTGGTTTTATATCTATACATATCATACATGTACATATAAGTGCATGATATTGTATCATTGCACATGTGTATGTTTTGCAAACTCAGTAAAGCATGTTGCACTCACATGTGTTTGGAACATATTCATTCGGGCATATACTTTTTTGCCAGAGGCTGATTTAACAATTCAAGCATCTGGTCGCCAAAATAGAGAGATTACGGTTTACTCCTTTCATTGCGTGCAATACTGTATATCAAGCGATAGGCATCGCTTTGTCTTTGTACTCTGCTGAAAAAGAGTTATGTCAATTATTGTTTGAAGAATTATAGTGATGTCCCTACTATTCACAAAGGAAAAATGTTTCTTATGAAGAAAAATGACTTTGTTGATTAAAACACTTGTTAAACTTGGACACGTGATATTCACCACGACGTTGCTTTAGTGAATATCAAGTTTCAATGGTGGATAAATAGTGGTTATCATGGGAGTGTGTTTTGGGAACGTAAATATCGATATTTACGACCCCAAAACACACGAGCATGATAATTTCTGTATCATACAATGTCATTTTAAAATTTAATTCGATAAAAATGCCTGATAATACTATTTTAATAGTTGAAATTGTTTTAAGATTCGCGCATTGATATATGCAAATGAATAGAGCAATGACTCTGACGGTGAATTGACAAAATATAATTCCTCCTTATATATGCCTTTTATTGCCGTTTGAGTTCTTTGTCACGACTCCACAGTTTTGAAATTTAAAGAATCTATAAAATATGATGATTTTAAAAATTAGACACATTTTAAATGGTCTTTGGCGGGATCGAACTGACGTTCTTTAATCCGACGTCATGGAGAGGACGAGTCTATCTCACCAAGGGGCAAGAATTGCTTCCCTTCGCCTATGTGTCAATGGCAACTTGCGTTGAGACAGCGATTGAACGAACATTGATGGCCGGAGAGCTAAACTAGATCATAGTGTGTGGATTTCCTAATCCAAACTAAACAAGATTAAAGTAAAGAACACCGAAGTTTGGTAAATGACGTGTTTGAACATGAGACTTGAACTGCCTTTGGTACCTGTGAGTAAAATTGTTCGGTCGGTTTCATTCAAATCGTGATGACAGTGTTTTAGCACTGCTAAGTCATACATATGGCTAAAGACCCATACAGTTTTGTTGTTATTTCTTAGATTAATGTTTATGCAATGTATCATTCATATTGTAATGCCTCTCTCCGTTACTAAACGATCAAAATGTTAACGCTTGTGACGTCATCAGAATTTTCGAAAGAAGTTCTGACCTTGACCTTTGAAATTTGCATCGGTATCCGTATATGACCCTTAGCCACGCCATTGTATGATAAATCATTTTATCAATCTATAAGTCTATAATTGTGCTCTCTAAATCCTCGATAACTTTGTATTGTTTACCGTTTCCAATTCCAGTGATGATTGAATGGAGTGAAACAAGGTAACATCAATGATTTGCAAATGTAGACTTTGCATTGATTACGAAATCATATAGCTATATTTGTCAAACTGTATCTATCCAATCATGCTAGAATTAATAGGAAACTTTGACTTCCTTTGAAATCGGTAATAAATCAATATGAACTCATTTCACCTCTTTGAATTGGAGACATTTTCCTGAAAGACATGTGTCCCTGATGGCTTACATCACCTTTGATTTGGAATAACTTTTTCTCGTGAAAGAAGTGTTCTTCGCTTAGATGAGGAAATGAATACACTAGCTAAATATTTTGTAGTGTTCAAAAGAATGAATAAACGTGAATAATTTAGATCAACATGTTCATGTTATTTCAACACGGCAAATCAAGCTCTGCAACTTTTATACAGAATGTTTGTATTTTATTCCGTAATCTTCTAAAAACATTTAAATTGCCTGTGTCTCCCATTTAACAAGAAAGGTCTATTCATGGCATTGATAAGAAAAAGTAATTTTTTCACATTAATGAAAAAAGGTGTGATGAAATGCGATAAATTGAATGAGTGAAAGGGACATTTTGCTATTGTAAAGGGTAGGCAAGTACCAATTCAGTCACTTCTCATTGTATTGATGTTTCCTGATTTTGCTTTATAATGCTGCTACATGTATATATGTAAGTGAATTGCAGTCATCTGGTATTGTTATACCCTACTGGATCATATTCTGTAATAAGATCAGATGTATTTATTACAAAACCGAAACGTGTACAAATTAAACACATATCGTTACAATATAACCATTTACTATGAAAGTTTATATCAGCTTAATTTCGGAAATGTCATTGCAAAATAAAAAATTTAAAATATGATAATCGTTTTGTCTCAATATAACGAACAGCGCAAATGTCTCATTATATAATATTATTGTTTATCACACTGGTTAGCTTGACTTTGAATTGTTTTAAGCAAATAAATCATTTTTCGAATTAAAATTGTATGGTTTTATGTATTTTGTATTTATATTCTCAACTTTTGTGCTTGTGATCACATTATTGATATTTATTTAGGCTGAAATAATTAATAAAAACAAAGTACCAGCAAAGATGTCAAATAAAAAAAAGAGTTTTTTCAATTACTGCTAACCGTAGTACATAAGTTAGTTTTACTTGGATTAAGCATCCCAAACTAAAGGAATATGTCTGCTCATATTAATTCTAACTTCATTAACGTAATTTTATGTCTGGCTATATGATGTACGAGTGTATATCTAATTAATCTGGGTAACAGATTGGACAGCCAACAGCACCTTCAGCATGTTCTACATCACTAAATCATCATTACTGGTAGCAATGACATACTCATTAGTTTAGTCCTAATAATCCAAAGGTATAAAGATGCTGACAGGGACAAAACTGACAATCCCTCGGCAATGTTGACATTAATTATATATATCATTATATATCTAAACGATTTACATGTGTCAGTGGTACAGGGAAACTTTGCGGGCTTCGATTGGATTAGATTGCTTTGGTCACAAAGGTTCAACTTATTGAACTGGCACACTGTTTCTGTTCCTTAGTATTCTCAACCACAATAAAGTTGAAATATTGGAAATATTGAAATGATCTGTCTGTTCATCTGCGCATACTAGTTTTATTTTTTTACTGGATCCAAAATGAAGATTGCGTTAGCTATAGAAATGAACTGCTCGTGTGGTTTTGTCTTTTCCGAATAACGACTAAAAAACTGATGATTAGAGATACTTTTGGGGTATACAACTTTAAAATTTAACGCACGTTTTGTCTACTTAGCCTTGCCAAAGGTACAATTTACTTGCGTACATTTGTTAAAAACGAGCTAGCTACCGAGGATCAATGCCACTTGATTTTTGTTGTGGCCTGTCCCTATTTTTAATTTTCTCTTTAGATATATAGATTGTAAACAAACGCAAACATTTCGACTTGTTAAGTTTTGATTATCAAATCTAACAAGAAAGTTTTATTTCATGAACGACGAAAGTGGGATTCGAACCCAGGATCTCTTTGTTGTCAAGCAGCGCCTTTTATTAGTTGAGCTATCGAGCTACCGAGAAACCATGCCATTTTATTTTTATTTGTCTGTATAGATATATATCAATATTGTAATAAGATATTTTCTAATGTAAGGAATCAAGATTTATGTGAATACTAAAAGTAGTCTAAATGTTTATTCTCATCAAAACATATGAAACCCGCAATTTATCACTGTAACGTTTATAAATTAATTGAATATAAACAAATTTAGTTGAAACCTTGCGATAAAAAAAAGTAATGTAAGAAAGTTCTATAACTCTAATCAGGAGTTTTATAAGAAGTCTAAATGTTTTCTTATAAAAAAATATTCAACCTGCAAAAATGTTCACTAAAACGTTTATAAATTAATTAATTATTAACTAATAATTTAACACTAACAAATTTGGTTGAAACCATTGCAGGAGTGTTCCGAGGTTATTTTCAGTAACTCTGAACTGGGTTATTATTTACTACATGTCATCCTGAAACTGCACTTTGCGCACTTTACACTTTATTACACTTCCATATTCAGAGATCCTTTACTATTTCAGTGATAACGTAATGTATGAAAGCCCAGATTTGGTTTTAAAAAGTGTGTATAGTAAGTTTGGAGGGCAATTTACGTTGGTTGTGTTTGTTAAAAAAAAAGACCAAAACAATGAGAACGTCTTTGATGATCAACGTATTTACATATATATATAGTTGTAGGGCACTAATAAACAGTCGGATGATGGTGATATGGTCCTTTTGCTTATCGTATTTCCCTGACCCCAACATAAAGCTCAAGAAACATATTGCAGTAGCGATGAAGGTGATGTAGTAGCTGATTGTTCATTGTGATTTGTGAATGAACAATTCTAAGCAAACTGTCATGTAATTGTAGAGATTAAGGTATGTATAATTATTATCATTTAATGTCATTTCATGCAAATTTTATAGTTGATATGAACTATAAACTATGGTTGACTGATTTACAAATAAAGGTAAGGGCATTCATTTTTGCTGCAATAATAGTTTTTTATTAACTATTCACATTTACTCCATTGAAACTTTCTGACGATGTGATTTCGATTCACAGCAAAATGTTGATTTTTATCAACCAAATCGATTTCAAAAGAGCAAAAGCCATTGAAAGGCATATTTTATGTTTGTTTACAATGGTGTCCCACGGGTACAGAAGATTCACTTTTAGTCATCAATCATTTCAACGAAGTTTTGCCTTATACTCTTATAACACTGTAATGTTTTCCCACTGTGGTGTTCTTAAAACCAGATATCAAAATATACAATTCAAATAACAAACCTGTTGCTGCATCAGGATCTATATATATTAATTGTTGGTCCACGGGACCACAGATGCCGTGACACGTTCAACCACAATGCGCATCAATATCACCGTATGAAAGACAAAAGATTTGAAACATTCAGAGCAGTAATTAAATATAGATAGAAATTATTTACCTAACGCAAAATATTTAGACGTGTTTACACTAAAATGACCGGTAGAAGTTTTCGTTGATAATTGATAATCCTTTCTAGGATCATGGGAAATGAGATGATAAATTTATCCTACTCCAATAAGCATAATATGTTATTTATTGGGAACAATTGGAGAAATACCATTAAAAACTGCTCCTTTAAGTTAAGCCAATCACATTCCAAAGGCGAAACTAAAAATGAATGAAAACGGTGATAGAACAATATGAACTCAATTCACCCCCTTACGTTCAACCATCCTCTGGTGACTAACATCAATGATGATTTAGCATCACTGTCTCTTGAGAAGGAAGAGTTCTTTAACTGCCTGAAAATGTTGTTATCTTTTGAAAAAAACATTATGCTTTAAGTGACAAGAACATAGAAGTGTGAACATCAAGTGGCTTGTGATGTGGAGATAGTTTCCAAAGTCATGCATTGAAGCGTTCACAGAGAATGTTTTTACTTGTTTACTTTTCTGAAATTTTAAAAAAAATTGACTGCTCGCTTATTTTGTACCATTTGAAGTTCTTAACAAATGAATGTCTTTTACACATGTTGTTATAAGGAAAGTTTTTGAGAAAAAGCAAATGCATACTATAATTATGTCAAAAAAGAGAATACTTAACGGTTTTTTTCATTTTAATTTGCTAGTGTTGAACGGAGTTACACGAAATTGAAAAAAAAACATGTGAGAACTTTCTGGTTAACTTTTGTGTTATCTTTTAAAGGATAATGATATATTTGATCATAAAACGAGTCAAAAAGGGTCGCTTTATTTTGTTTAAAATATTCTTCTTCTTTTTTGACTCGACACTTTGAAATGAAAAATAAACATAAATCTTTCATAACAATTCACAACAGAATGGTCACATCAAAGGTATTCAATCTGTTCGATATCTTATCCATATCATATCATGACATGTTTAGGATAGCAAAAAGAATATTTTGATAGTATATACATATATGTTTGAATAACAGATACGTTATATCACGGTTTCATGTTTTATGTGTTTATTCAAACTTTCAGTCTGCTGTTGTAAATATAATGCACAATTGCAATGTAACTTTTATATTTGATGTTTGCTTTATTATCTGTTTAGCTAAAGGTGCTAGAAAGGATCGCCTATGTGCATTCTATTTCAAGTTAAAGTTTCACTCCACAGGAGTTTGAAAATAATTAGTATTTAAAACTGTTTAGAAACGATCAGTAACTAAAAGTGTAAAGTTAACAATACCCCCTCCGCTCTACAATAGCCTTATAGCTATGTATGTTATTTTCAATTTCCTTTGTTTCCGTTGTGCATAATATAACATATTATTACTGCGTAGGACTAAAATCATATGTGTGTTTTATATGGAATATTAAATATTATTTACCGGATGAAAGTACAGCCATCTATCACAAACTAATAGAAAATGTCTTCTCTCATTATTATATGATTTCATTATGATAAGATAATATCTACACGTCTATATAGAATGAATCTTTGTGACCTATCAGTATATTTAAGTTTCTCAATAAATTATCATGACAGGTAGCCCAAACCTAATTATCTCCAGCCCTAACGAAGTTTGCCAGTAATATCACTGATATCCGTCTGGGAATTTTGTTAACCCACAAGTACATATTCCCTTTTATTTCAAGCAATCCTCATTCAATCTTCTTTCTACCAAAAGTTATTTTGATTAATGGAAACATTTATCTCATCACACATTCATGATAAAACAGTAACACATTTGGCATTAACGCCGGGTTCTAAACTTCAATGATTATAATGTCTCTTCATAGTATGTCTTTCATTAAATTAACAAATGTTATTAGGATTTTTACCAAAAATGTCTTCAATATATAACTAATTAAAATCTTTATCATTAATTATATATCACTCACTCAGTATAAATAAACTTGTGTTTAAACTGTGTATCATACGTAAAAAAAAAAATTGGACATTCTTATTTACACTTGTAAATTTTATTTCACATGTTGTGCTTGGTTGTTAAATATATATATGTAAATGTATATAGATAAAATTGGAAAACTCTATTTGTAAACAAGTTTACATATTCAGATGATAAAAACTGACACGAATGTCACTGACATATATATATATGTAAATGTATATAGATAAAATTGGAAAACTCTATTAGTATACAAGTTTACATATTCAGATGATAAAAAAGACACGAATTAAACTTCAACATGTTTCAATGTTATCTACAGGGAGTAATATATATGTATCTTATTTGTCGTTCAAATAATTGATGCTTATCAGATTCAATAAAAACGGTTAAAGGAATACCAAAAACGACTCCTTTGCTAATAATAATTTATTAATCATTTACAATGTTGAAGTGAACTGCTCTATGAATGATTTTTGTTAAACCATGTAGGCATTTTATAGATTTCTTATGATTTGATAGATTTGAATGACCTGCTAGTAGATTATATGACTTAACTGTTGTATCAGTAGTTAGTTGTGATAAGTAGAAGCTATGCAGCTGACAGTGCTTAAGAATATGGGTGAACTAGTGATATCACCCGCGAGAGGTAGTGAGAGGTAATATCACAGCTAACGTCGAGTGCTGAAGTCACTTTTTGCCATACACAACAAAGCCTACATTATCTTCAATTACTATGACTGAATACATGGTATCAATGAGGTCAAATATTTAGGGGATATTTGTGATTTCTTGACAAATACCATGTTTATCTCATCGAGTGAGGAAGCGGCGCAGCCACGAGTGAAAATATGTAACTTATCTGCCTCACGAAAAAAAAAAATTTCTATTTATTTTATGACTTAATCGTTGTATTTCTCACAAAATTAAATTGCAATTACCTTGAGTCGGCTCCAAAGAGAGCCTGTCGCCTTAGCAACAATATGACGTCATGAGCGTGTTATTGCGTCAGAGCATTGTTCGATTGACATCAGGTCATTGTTGTTATCACTAGTGACTGATAACACGGTGTATTGTCATTGATAGATCTCGGTATTTCACCGCCAATCATATAATAAATCGTTTATCACATGATAGCACAATTAGAGTCAGATTGCTGATAAAAAAAAAGATTACAGAAAATTCATAGAGGTTAGAAATGGATACTGTGTATCCACAGACAGAGGGGAAATTTCTTTATGAGGTGCAGTATTGATAAACAAGCGAGGCCGCTCAGCTGTGAACACGAGGTTTGGTAGTTTAATTCCCACCAAAGACAAATCACAGATCCTTTACTCTGGTATAATATCTGATATCGTGCGGGCAGTTTAAATATCAGGTTGATATTGTACCTAGTGGTACAGTTAAATGAAATCAAGAACCTCAAAATAACGACACCATGTTGTGTATGAAGAAATAATCACCTTACACTGTAGAATGATATAATCTCTGAAACAGTTGTGTATTGTTTTAGAAGTTAATTCATTACAATTTAATGCCACAGTAACACAAATTGACAAAGGAATCACAATGGGTTTTCAGTAACAACATTTAATCACTAAATATGATATCTTTGACAATATTGCTAGGAAACACTTACTTGAGCAAATGGACAACTGAACAATACATCAAAATGACTTCTTGGTTGAAATAGTTATTATTGGGGAAATGTTTTTCCACATCGGTATTTCAATCGGCTTGGAACGTCATTGACTGCCGGTAATATATAGCTCGCTTGTGAGAGCTAATCGCGACAAACAATATTCATTGTACATATTGGATCTTCCCTGCTTGGCACTCAATAAAAATAAGGTGAGGACAATGCGTCTCCTTGCGACACAAGATAAATTCTATTGCGACGATTAAGGGTACTTATTGTCACTATAAGGCTGGTATGAATTGAAGGCATTTAGATGGACGAAGGAGTTCATACTGTCTGGAAACAATGATGATAGTGACAAATACTATTACTGGTTTTTCATGACGAAATATTTGACAGTTCAAGTCGATGTCTAAATTCAGTCAAGTGTTGTCAGTTTGATACGGACTGAAGGTCGTGATGACATAGATACATATTGTGTGTGGCTCGGCGTCATTTTCCGTCGTCGACGACCACACACCATCAGATCAAGAAACTGATTACGAAACTTCTTTGCGCTGAGAGAGTACACATAAAAGTTGACAGCATGCGTTAGGTCACACAAGAAGAAGGCTATGGTGTCAATCAAGTATTTCACAGCTCCTTCCATACTTTCCAATGGTGGCCTCCAATAGAATGACAATACCATCATGACGCAGCGTGGCGTTGTGAAGACAACCAAGGTCACGGCCGCCGTCACAAGCATGATGGTAATTTGTCTATGTCTGTCTCCACACGCATTTCCATTGTTTGAGCTCATTGAACTGTTCAGGTACTTTTGTACTTTTCCTGCTCTTATAATCCCTCCAACAATTAACAAGTTGAACACAAGGATCAACACACAAGGCAGAGCTGCGTATATAACAATATTCACCCAGAACCAGATCTTCATGAACTCTTGGAACTGCGGGAGAGCATCACAAAATATCTGTCCGTCCTCCTCAACAACCTCCATTACCCAGAAAAGGTGTAGAAATAACGCACAAAAAGGAACTGCCAGCAGAATAACTGCGACCAGGGACTTCTTAAAGGTCCAGATTTGTCCTACTTTGAAGGGAAACCACACTGCTGCAAATCTCTCAACAGACATGGCCACAAGCAGCCAGTTGGCAAAGGTGATCAACACGTTACCCAGGTATCCCATGAACTTGCATCCAAAGTGTCCAATGTTGACGCGGTGATCCAAGAGCACAAACATCAACAGTTTATTCAGGATTGCAAGGTTATCAACAACGGCCAAGAGAGCAATATACACGGTTAATGATCTTGCTGGAGACATCTTTAGTACTGTGACAATGGTTGCACAGTTTCCGGGAAATCCCAAAGCAAGGATAACCCATAGATAATAAGTCTGAAGGTCCCATGCGACTTTTTCAACTGCTTTCCAATCAGAGTCAGTAATGCTCAAATTACTTAAATTACCATCCATTTGGAGCCTTGATAGGTTTCTTAGGTGAATAACTGCTGTTCTGGGTATCGCCTTATTAGTTCATGTCTGGTCTGGCAGCTTGAGACTATCTGAAACACGCAAAACAGAGGCTATTGTGAATATTGGTATATTGTGCCTTTTCTTTGTATTGCAAAATACATATATGGATATTGAATATTCAAAATTTGGCAACAGTTTTGGAATCTAGTTGAACAGATGAAACAATAAGTTGGAACTGTTACATCGTTAAAACTTTGTGTATATACATGTATTCTAGGATACAAGTTAAACAACACCCTATATAAAAAATTGGTGTTGTGTGACTATTTTGAAATTTGGACTAAAGCAATATTCCTCGACAAATTTATTTATGGACTAATGCTATCATAATTGATAATGTGGTTATAATGGTTCGTCAATAGTTTTAAAATCAGTAACTTGAAGTGAATTAATTTGATAGTTTATACATGCGGCAGAGAATAACCTGACCATTGATAGTTTATGATTTCAATAAAAACATCATAATGAAACTAAACTAAAACATATGGTTTTGATATAATTGACTTAGCAATTGTATATTACGCTCACATTAACTCAAGTTTTCTTTTCTTTTATATCACCAAACACTTAAATGCCAAAGGGAGTTTGAGCTCAAGGAAATCTATTGAGCATATTAAATACATGTTTTATGAAAACTGACCTCTTTCGTGGATTTGAAGTTTGATTAAAAGAAATAATATTATACTTAAAACAAAAACTTCTCAAGCTAAAATAACATAATATAAGTGGTTTTAAAAAAAAATAATTTATTGTTAATAATAATATATTTCATCCAACATCAGCAACTCAGGTAATAAGAACATCACATATGTTTGTTTATTCGCTTTTTAGGATCAGTTCTATTCTTGAACATAAACGCCACTAGTCTACATTACAAAAGAGAGAGCCATGCATAGAAACAATCGATTATATACAAGTTGCCAGGTACAAATACGTATAATGAAACTGCTTGAAGACATAAACGTGTTCCAACAGATATACAGTCAAGGAGATTAAACATAATCTTTCCCTAGAGACATCAAAGCTATCAATAGTGTCCAACAGTTAATGGGCATCATTAGCCGCTTTCGCATGAAGGTACTTCAATCAATTATTTGTGCTGAAAGGGATGTACGTCTCATTACTATGAAACAAATGCTTTTTGACTCAAGTTGTTAAAGTAAGAAAGATATAAGAAAATAGTCTATAACCGAAACATGCTTCTTACATCAATTTGGCTGTAAATCTTGAAACATAAGTGTTTCTGAAGGGGTTAGGGGTTACTGAATTTATCAACCAGATGGGCATGTAGCTCTCTATTTGAATTTGGTATTGAATAATTACATTTTAAGCCCATCACATATAAATGTATATTCATATATGTACTTTAATATTTTACCCCTGTTGCCTCTGTTAATTGAATTCATTAAAAAAATCGATGACAACATGAATAATTGCTTGCGCTTATTTCGTAATACTTGAATACCATATGCCCATGTAGTCACATTCTCTCCTGAAAGAGACAGATCAAGTCATGAAATGTTGATGCAGCCTCTGTTCTATTACGACGACTTTGTGGGCTAGAATGGGAGATGCCTGACTGGAGTCAGTCAAAATTAGCTGTTAAATCATTATTGTGGATAATGAATCATGGCAAAGGCATTGTGATATGATCAACCCTTTCCATGGGAGAAGCGTTGTCATTCGTAAAGAAATTCAAATTGGTTGTGGTAAAAAAATTCCGCTAGGGCACACTGCCGGAACCCATGGCTTTGGTCTTATTAGAACAGAGGTAGCATCAACATCTTATGACTTGATATACCTCTGTGGGGAGAAAATGATTTAGTAAGGGTTCAATGAAATGGCAGCCTTTTCAATGCCATTTGACTGTTATTACAAGTATTTATTACAGAACATTCTATAAATTGGTGTTGTAGAACCCATTGCAAGGAGTTTATTATATAGCCCAGACAAGCAGTCTCATCGACTGATGCGAACCGCAACTACATTTTGTTAGACTCAATATCGGAGTGAAATGAGAATTATTGAGGCTAGGTTAACTTAGACTGCGCAGACAATGAAATTAAGAGAGAGGCCATTATAAGATTAAAGCAGAGTTCAATAAGTAAACATAGCTTGCTATCAATTAATCATGGCCGGAAAACGTCTCGAAAATATACTTGAGACTTTCTGTACTTTCTCTGAATATTTCATGTGTAAAAGTAAATTTTAGCACTGCACCGCATTTCAAATCACCTCAAAAACTCTTGACAGCAGTAAAGTCGAAAAGTTGACGACTTCTCAGACGAATTGTTAACATATAACGCTGCATTTTAACAGCACTTAATCCGTGTATTTGTTAACAAAAGACTGTTCGCAGTAAAGTAGTAAACATAATCAAAACCGTGTCTAGACAAGACTGATTGCAAACATCCAGTGAATACATTTCTTACACTCATCGGCCCTATTATAAGCAATAACGATATTATTTAGAAACACGACTGGAATAATCACATTAGTGACCACTGTTGATTTGTCTGAAAATGGTATTGCAGTAATAAATGTTCATTGTACAAAATCTGAGGGACTGTGTGATTAATTATTGCTTAGCAATAGTCTGATGTCTGAATAAAAGTCTTAGTGATTTGTCAAAAATGCACATACAATATATTTTGTTTCATTCTCTCCTTGCAGAGTTTGTCGCGTATCATTGTCAATCGCTTTTATGAAGAAACAGGCCTGAAAAATAATGCTCCCCGGAGCGGAAGGAAATTGCTGCTCCCTGCCCATAGACATATTAAAATGATCTAAAATGGCTGAAAGGCACGTTAACCGTTTATTGTTTAAAAAGTTCAAATACACTCAGGGGCAAAATAAACTGTGTCAACTTTTCAAAAGAGTACAGCACAAAGTCCTCACGTTAATTAAATGCGACTACGAATCCCTGTGACGTAAGCTGGGAAGAAGCTATCAAAACATCAGAGTGTCAATCCTTCATTTGTATTGACTGCTCAAATAAACAAGGGCTACTTAAACATTTTTTTAAATATGTTTTTGGACATGATCTTTTGAATTGGAATAAAATAATTATAAAATGTATACATTTCATAAATATAATGTGTTATCAATAAAACTAACTTTGATAGAAATTGATTTGTTCACATCAAATTGTCTGTAAGATTGTATAAAACAAGTAAAAAGGCCATTTTCGCTATCCTATGTCGTCTAGTTCAGAAGATTATAAAACAACATTTTTTTAAAGGCGTGTATTTCTAAAGCGTTTAAACACATTGCTTTGAAATTTAAAACTTATAGCCCTTGAAGGCATGAAATAACCCTGTTTCAGCCGTAAATAACACTCCGAGCTTAATCTATCATGCATTTTATATGTTATCGTTTCTTTGCCCTTCTGTTGAACCCAAAACACCACAAAGTCTTCTGCTAAAACCAGAAAACTGGGCTGATTAGAACAGAGGTTGGCCCAAATAAAATTGGTTACCTATGTAGAGAATGAATGAACGATTGTGACAGTGCTAATATACCACTGTGGAGACGAGTCCAATTTCCTGGTACCAGATATAGCTATGATTATCTCTAATTACGTTCAATCAGATTGATAGTTACTTCAGTACTTACAATTGTATATTTGCAGCAGAAGAAACGATCATTACAACTATTACTATCCTCCAATAAATGAGACTTTTATGGACGATATGAGAGAGAATATGACAATTCGGGACATGGACATATTATTATCCTACAAATAAATTTCTCGACATCTGATTGGTCAATTAGATCTGGGTAGTCGGATTTGGCATGGTGTACCAACCGTATTGCCAACCGTGAGACAGGTCGTGTGACAAGCCAACGCGTCTTACGGATGACCTTGACCTTAGATTGAATGCGGAAGTAAATGGCTTATCGACTCGTAATTTCAGTATCATTTTTTCATTTTCATAACGAACATTAGTTGGAAGAACTCAAAGTATAAACTTAGTTAGTTTTGTCTTCGGCATTGCATACATTCAACTATAATAAAGTGTCTCTTGTTACGTTTTTCATACTTAACAACTTAAATTCGGATATTTTTTTTTTATTGCAGAGTTGTCTTTATTGATACCTGACGGTGAACTCCGTACAACGTTATTTACGTTTCAAACTTCGAGTTTTACCGATGGCTTTGTATGACATTGATTAACGAAAATGAAAAAAAAAAATCTTAATGGTAATAAAGTCGTAACACGGTGTTTGAAAGAATGTGCGTGACTGCAAAAAAACTTTAAAACACCGTTTGGTTCATACATTATATCAATTTTGTAACAGAGATTCTTAATCATTCATGCTGCTTTACAAAAGCGAATGTCTAGAGACAACTAAATTTGGCATGCAAAAACGTTGTTATCAATTGCATTGTTGATAGTTAGAACCATATTATACAAGAATTCAGTACTAACATATCAATTCTCAGAAACATTTCCTATTCTCAGTTTTATTTTTTCTGTAATCAATGAAAATGCCCTCCTAAGTCTTCTAAAGTTAACGTTATGATATTCTTCACATCTCACCACCTTTCATCGTGACTATAACGCAATCAAATAAATTGTTCTTAAATCATGTTATGAAACAAAAACGTATAAAGAAATGTTCTAATATGATTTGTAGCGAGTACTGGTTATTTGATGTGTAAAACGTTCCTCATCGATTACGAAGGGTTTTGAATTTAGAGATGTGTAATTGGTCGAAAAACGGCTTTGAACGAAGTGTTGTAATCTTGAATCCATTTTTCTAACAGAAGCACTTTGAAAAGGTTGTCCAATTGTCTCTATAGCTTTATCGTCTTACTCAAATCAAACAAATCAACAATTCTTATGGAAAGTATTGAGAATTATTAAGTGTTAAGTACCGGAACATTCAGCTCGGAGTGATAGAAGATGCTGTATTGTATAATTGAATTGATATGAAATGGCATTCTCTCCCCACAGAGGAAGCCCAAGTCGGAGCAAGATATAGCATGAGGTAGGTCCTAAGGGATAAATGATAAATGGGCTGTAAAGGTTTATTGAGCTCTCTACTTAGATCATTCTCGGCTATCTGGGGCTTAATATTTTGACGTTCTACGCTATCTTATCCCTGGGACTTTTATCGTGAAAATCTATACTACATTATATTAACCGCCCTTTACTGGACTGTGTCAATGGAACTGTTAGGTCGATTCTCGGTTACCCGGAGCTTGATATTTCGACGTTGTATATATAATATATACATTATAAGTTATACCATTCAAAGGCGGGCTCGTCGCATAACACCAAGCTTGAGGCGGATATCTCCCCGTGTACCCCGCCTTTGAATGGTATAACGAATTTATCTTACCGAATGTTTAAACAAAACGCATATAATATGAAGATAAAGGGTAAGAAATTCGTAAGTCATTTTACTATAGTTTGTTCAAAGCTAGATATCAGTTGTTCAAAAGTTATTAGTTTAATCATGTGTTCGAGGTAGCATACATTGTACATTTCAAGACGCTCCGTCTGCACGCTTTTTTCATGCTTTTTATGTGCCGTGGTATAATGATTTATTCCCCGCTCAAGAGAGGGATATCAGTATTTATTCAGGGTCACGTGGACCAATCAGAGATCGAGATTCTTACATGAGATAGGATAATATCTTATCCCTGAGACTATTACCGTGAAAATCTATACTACATTATATTAACCACCCTTTACTGGACTGTGTCAATGGAACTGTTAGGTCGATTCTCGGTTACCCGGGGCTTGATATGTCGACGTTCTACACTATCTTATCCCTGGGACTTTTATCAGGAAAATCTATACTATATTATATTACTAGCCCTTTACTTCACTGTGTCAATGAAACTGTTAGGTAGAAGGAATTGCAGTCTAAGTAAACCTAGCCTCTATAGTATCCGTTTCACTCCTATACTGAGTCTAAAAAGGCCTAGTAGAGGGTCGCGTCAGCCCACGTATCGAATTGACCAATCAGAACACAGCTTACCAAGCCACCATAGTCTGCCTTCGACGTTCTACACTATATTATTCCTGCTACTTTCATCAGGAATATCTATGCTATATAATACCCCACCCCCTTGATTTGACTGTGTCAATGGAACTGTTTTTGGATAAGATCGAAAGACCGAGTTCTACATAACAATTATTGACTAAGCATTCTCTCCCTACAGAAGAAGTTCATGTCATCTCGATCCAACCTCTGTTCTCATTAGCAACATTATTGGGCTGAAAGGGCCTGGTTGCATGCAAACAAAGTTATTTGTGCGATAGATCATCACATTTGCTACTGAATCCTGGCAGAGGTCTCACTGAAAACAAACCCCATTCCATGCGAGAAATCTTTTCATTGGCACCATTCTTTCAAAACGTTTGTGGTGCAATGTTTGCCTCTAGGGGAACCTATCACAAACCACAAACTGGTCTTACTAGAGCAAGGTCTGACTTAAACTTGAGCTGCCACTTTGGAGAAAATGCTGATTACGAAATGAGGTAAATCAGTAACGTTTTTATCGTGTGACCGGTTCTTACAAACAAGATGGAATTTCAGAGTTGAATTTTATATTAATTAAATAGTGTCATTACTATTAAATGTCTTGTATATCTAATGCTACAGTCAGGTGTCTATGTAAAAAGATTTTAAATCTACATAAATTTATCATTGGTTTTTACCACCAAACTGTTACACAATGAAAATAATAATTCCAATCAAGAAAAACACGAAATGATTTGAAACATAATATCATTTGATAATATGATCCATGACAGCTGTTACATTTTAATTTCAAATTATTTTATCACACATATATGTAATTTATGAAAACAGTGTATGTTCCGCTCCGACAAAACTTGAGTTGATTAGATTTACATCCCATTTCATATAGCAACGGAAAAACGTTAACCCTTTGTGATCGAGTTATTAAGAGGAGAATAAGTGAAAACCTTACAAAAAGGGATTCAGACGTTATGATGTTTATAAATTCTCCTTGAATTTGAATCCACATGTACATGTATCATTTTTAGAAAACACTTCATGTTTCACCATACAAGACGGATAACCATGAATAAGAATTGTTGATTCTTAAAGGGGCAGTGGCACGCTTTTTGAAAATGTTATGTTCTAAATTTCCCCGATAGTTGTACGTTAATATTAAATGTATTATTTTGATAGTGTCAACAAATTTCATTACACAAACCAATCATCCATAGTCTGAGACCAAATAATAAAGATTCACATAAAAGTCCATTTGCGGCCATTTGTGTGTAAACACCTTAATTCATTTTGTGTAAGAAAAAATTAATCGCATGGCTGAACTTTCGCCAATGATTAGAGGGTATTCACATCCCGTTTGCAAATGATTAGAGGGTATTCACACACCTTTTTCAAATGATTAGAATGTAATCACATCTCTTTTGCAAATGATTAGAAGGTATTCACACGACAATGGTCGTCAGATGTTTCTGCTTGATACTTGGCTACCACCTTAAAAATTGGCATTAACTAATAATGATTACAAGAAATTTGAAGAGTTGAAATGTACAAAAGCGGGCTTCTGCTCCTTCTATAAAATATAAAACTGTAATTGTACATATGTAGTCTGGAATATAACAGTCTATGTACGTTTGCAAAATACATGTTTGGTGTATTAAACTTTATCATCACGATAAGTATATATTTCTGAATAAAAACATTTACAAGGTTTTGAACTAGACCTGATCGCAACAGTATCGATATCTCACTATATTTATAGGTTTTAATACCTAAGTTTACCAAGTTTACCTATTATCATCGAAAACGTCTTATATTGTATCTATATATATCGGATATCATGTAATTGTGAAAATGAATTGATATATTTTAGTGTCATTACCATACATTTGTCGAAGAAGAAACGAACATAACTTAACATGTACACGTACGTTGTGCTTGGATTTTATCAAAAGAGAACTTTTATCATATTTGTATTTCGTCCATACAGCACGGCCAAAGCGAAATATATATTTGCGTCTTGAATGGAAGATTAATAAAATTAATAAATGTTATCAACTAACACTTACGGAGAAAAGTCCACCTATATATGAATTGCAAGGTATTGTTGTGTGAAAACAACTTGATGCCAAGTTATGTTTAAAATACTTGTTACATTTTGAACCAACAATACGGACCATGATTGGTTACCGTCGAAGTGAGTTGTGCAATCTGAGACGTCGTTTCAAATTGAGCCTTAAAACGTTCCCATTTCCGTTGAATGATAATGTTCCCTTAGCGTTGCGATGCGCACTCTATTATAACGAGACAGACACTGGTCAGCGACATATGACGATAGTTGATAGGTTCGATACAGGCTTTAATTGCTCAGGGTAAAGTATCCAAATTGGAGATGAACGCCATCCTGATTTAGCTTTAAAACACATTTGGCTGGAATTGAACTTATTGTCTTTGTATAATCGCCGATAATTTAATCTCGTCCCTTGGGTGCATGATGGTTTCTTATTTACAGGCGTGTATATAAATGATATTCTAGACGCCAGCGAGCTAGGAATATTGTTTATAGAATGTATAAGCTTCTTTGCAAAATAGTTTTGGTGTGAGAATGATAGGCAAAGAGAATAATTGATAACAAGTTCTTTATTCATAGTATGGGACTGCACAAAAGGAGTTAGGGCGGGATAACCTTCAGTATCAAACATTAGTGTACTTGCTTGATATCGACACAAGGACCTAGGTTGAACCTTCGCCGTCACCGTGACTTAAGAGGTGGTATCCTAATCCTGTTCTCGATTCAAATAGTAACTTGAGGGCCATAAGTTCCTAATGCTTAATATATACAATCAGAAATTTTGATTGTGAAAGCAAAATCATACTTGTTATAAACTAAAAGAAGTTGAAGTCCATACCTAGCATGATATCTTTGGTATATCTTAATGCCCGTTAAAACTAATCAAACTAATATTTTTTCAATTCTATTTTTTTTTAGATATGATGAAAATGAAATTCATTTGCCCCTCACTTTCACTTTAAAAAGAGCTCAACAGAAATACTTAGTTCTAGTTTTAGATCATTACAGTTTCTTGTGGCAGTATTATCCAAAGCATATTCTTCTTTAGTTTCCTCTAATATTTCTTTCACAAGTTTAGTATAATCTGTATTGTAAAGAAGTGAAGAATTAAATTTCCAAAACCCCTTCCCCTTTTCCTTACTGTGAATATTTGTAAAAGATAGTGAAATAGCCGAATGGTCTGATTTATATCCTTGTACTAATCAAACTATTTTGCAATTAAGCGATGGCATGCATTTCATAAGAGCGCACATATCTACATTGCCCAAGGTGTCAAGTAGCATCATAATGCTTTCTATAAAAAAGTATGACAAAGATCAATAATAAAAACAAGTAATCTGCTAATCTGCACCCTAAAGCTTGAAAGTAATACCTGTGCATTGAACTTCTAATATCAGTATGTAGCAATTCAATCACCAAACCAAATTTTAACTGAAAATGAAAGTAGCATCTTAATTTCGTTTGTAAATTTGTATCAATAAATATTGTTAAAGTAAAAAAATTATATCGCTTTGCGTTTTTTTTAAAATACTTGCATATAAAACATTTCAGAATCTGAATGAAAAAGATTTAAAAAATAATAAAATTTGAAAAAAAATGTTATATAAGCATTATTTATGGTTTGCAGTTTATTTCTAAAATTTTCCATATACTTATTCATAAATTAAACGATTTGAGTTTATCAACAAATCATTTGTCATTGTAAGACAAAATTAAGACACATTAACGGTGTGTAGGAAAATATCAAACAACTGTTACAAACAATAAGTAAGCATAATTTCAAACTAATAATACCACACTCACATTATCCTATTTCACAAATCTATTGAAAACAAATCTTACTTGCAGAGATCCGTAAATCTTCAAAGAGAAATTTCAATTATCCAATTGATCCTTCAGGAAACCACATGCACAGAACAACAACTGCTTTTCCATTTAAGAACTGGCGATGTCGTTCTGCGAGCCGCTTTTATACATAGCCAGTGCACAGCGGCAAGTCAACGGAATGAGTGCTTGCTTACACAGTAGGCTTTCAGTAGAAACAGGACGCTGGATCTTATTTGTCGCTGAATGGATATACACTAATGTATTTCGCTGGTGAGGGTTTAGTTGACTGTGACAGCTGAAGGCTGGCTGAAGTCAAGGTAGACGCGTCTTTTCACTATAGACAAAGTTTATAATTGTTTTTCCTAATTGCAATTAATTGTCAGAAACTTTATTGCAATGCAATTGTTATGTCAAGCGTACTTATTGAACCGTTAAAAGCTAATTGTACAGTGTTCCAAACGATTTAATTCCAATAGACAGTGTAGATGCGGAAGATGAACATGATAAATAGCAACAGAGTGCCATTGAATATTTTTTGTAAAGAACAGTTCATTTATCAATATGAAAACATCACTGTAGCCTATGTTTTATGTCATTTTGTTTAAATGTATAATGTTCTTTATTCACGCCCCACTGTGAATATGTACAAACAAACCGAATATATGAAAAACTTGAAAAATATGCAAATACAAAAAATATATGAAATTTTTTAATTATGCTGCGCTTATTTAAATGTATTCTTACAAACAGACAAAAAAATATTCATCTCTTCGCATTGTAGGAATGAAGAATTGATTTCGTGATGTTTCCAATAACCATACTGGTCGGCCTTATAAACAGTTATTACAAAGAGGGACCCAGTTCTATATGCGGAAGCGCCAGACAAGCAAGCCTTACGTGGGTTCGAGTCCCGCCTGTTGCCGCTGTAAAGACCTTGGAATCAACTTTGCAGATTATTTCAGTGTTGACACAATCCCTAGTGTACAGTACACAACCCTGTGCACTAAAAAAAACGTAATTAAGGATAGAGAGTGACATTAACTCTGTGCGTCACATGACTGCACGTGTTAAACGCTTCCCCGGGAGTTGATGATGATGATATCCGATGATCGAGGGAACACTAAAGCACCTTTTCTGCAGTGTTATCTGATCAGCTATACGCTATACAAATAAATGATAGTATAGTATAGTAGTAGAGTACAAATCATATTACTGAAACTTATTCAACAACACCGTTCACTCATTCACTCAAATTAAAATCTATAGAAAGCACGACATTTTGAAACAAATTGCAAACATGAGCATATAATATAACTAAAGCGGTTACTTCATCCTTTATGGAAATGCAAGTTGTCCTGGGAAACAAACGATGAAAGAGAAATGTTGTACAGAAGCATAACATCCCCATTGATTTAATCGAAAGTACATTTGTACGCGACATGAAGTATTATAACAATGACATTCAGTGACATTACTTGTAATGATAATGCAAATGTGGACATCAATAGATGTGTTTCGTTGCCATAATGTCTCTTCCAATGACGTGTTAAGTCGATCGAATGACATAAGGAAACTTTAGTATGTCAGCTGTCCAAAACAGTTGTATTCTGTCGCCCTCACTGAGCCAAAGAGATAAAAATCTTGCTTTGAAGTATTTCAGTTTAAATTATGAATACGGTTACCAAACAATAGACAAGAAATCCGGCATTATCTGTCTTTTATTCTGGGTCAGAGGCACATTCAAACAAATGTGACGATGGAATATTTTTAACACTTCTGAAAGCAAAGTGCAAAAAGTTTTCTTTTATGACGATACGTTAATATCAGTTCGATATATAAGTCAATTCATTCAGGTCAATGATGTTGTTCTATTGACATAGAATTCATAACTTATCCCCTGCCAATATAACACTCGGTTAAATGTACATACAGTGTCATTCTCATACAACACTGTTAACATCTATTTCGTGATATAAATGGATACGTTGGACCTTACAAACATTGTTTTTAAAAAAAGTGTAATCTATTTTCAATGTTCAAGTTGAATGAAACCAAAATTTAAAAAATGTCACCGAAAGGGTTTCGCACCATTCTTTCACAGTTTAAAGATTTCAAGGAACCTCCTACCGTTTTTGATGAAAATTTCTGAATAATATTGTTTGATCCAAAGAATTCATTTACCTCATGCCGTGCGTTATTAGTTTTGTATTGAAATTTTAATTGATTTATTTGCAAAAGAGTCCAGTATATTAGGTTGACAAGAACATGTCAATGATTATCGAACAACAAAAAATACTCTAGAAAACAAAAAGGATACTAGCAAATTGATTGATAACAATTAATTTCCTGGTGAAAATGTTCTGCTCAATATTTTACGCGAAAACATACTTTTTCAAGGGGCAGTAGCATGTTTTTTGATAATTTTATATTTTAAAATTTTCACTGATAATTGTAAGTTAATGCTAAATGTTTTATTTTGACAGTGTCAAAAATCTCATTACACAAGCCAATAATCCATAGACAGATGACAAAGTATGAAGATTCACATAAAATCCATTAGCGGCCATTTTGTGTGAACACCTTTAATTCAACTTGTGCAAGAAAAAGGAATGGCATGGCTAAACTTTACGTTATATATTTGAATTATTACTGCTCTATTTAGTTTGAATACATTGTCTTCCAATTGGAACCGTTAATTTTCATCTTTCTGACATCACGATGTATTCCCCCGAAAAACGTGCTACTGCCCCTTTAAGGAAGTTGTTCTAGATATATTATGTTGTCCTTATTTGTTGATATCACTTTGTGTTTAAGAAGCCTGCATGCTATGAGTTTGTAAAGAACCCTGATTGAGCTATAATTAAATCTAATAATTTAAAAATGTTTATATGATAATGGATCTTGCATAATTCATACAGAGATGGTGATTATTTAAAAATTTATTAAATGTCAAAAAAAGCTTAAAGGAGGCTTCGTAAATTGAAATCATTTACAGATATTACTTATTTCTTCTTTCAGTGCCATTTTAGAAGTTGTTATGATGAAGAAATACAAATTCTTATTTCTTACACAACAATTCAACCTTTGAATTGTTTTTCACGTTTTATGTTATTGTTTTGTGCACTATAAAAAACGGTCAAAGGAAACTTAGATTTGAACAATGATGTCGGGTATATATGTGTGTACGTCATTATTGCGCTCTGTTAAGCCACTAGAATGAAAGTCAAACTAGGTTGTGGTCACTAGAGAATATCTTTGATGGCCGTGTGTACGCCTCAAGGATTCCATTTACTTAACAATGTATCAAAGATTTGGCATACCACCTGGGACATTATCGTTCAAGAGAAGAAACTATATAAGTCGGTTTATTGTTTTCAAAAGACTTGTATTTTCATCAGTACAGAACAATGGCATGCATGGAAGACAAGTATGATTTAAAGAACATATTTATGGATTAAAACCTACTTAACAGAAAAATCCAAACATTCATAAATTTGACATGACGAATTTTTGTTTGTTGCATATTTGAATATTTATTACCAAGAGTTTCTTTTGATTTTGATTGTAACATGTGATTTAACTTAGTGTGTTAAATATTACGTTCCAATCACTAGAGTCCAAATACAGAATTTAGATACTGAAAACTTTGGAAATATAGGTCAATGTTTTGTGCGAACATTTTTCAAATAGCATTTAAGCAAGATAAGCATTGATAAAATCTACATTTGCCAACATTCGTCCATTAAGTAATATGTATCGATTTTCTGCCTAAGGGACTATTCAAGAGCATATTTTTATCAAATCAGACATGAGAACATGTGTCTGTGAGAAACGTATCTGCTCTCTTAAAAGGAATTTGGTTACCTAATTGTTCTATATGTACTCGTGTATTACGGACTATTTCCTTAATGGGAATTACTTACGTTACTCCAATGCCGTTATGATCGATAAATCATTTTCGTCGTTCTTGGGCGAAGATGTGAGTATGCAAATTGTGAATAGGGACTTGGTTTTCTGTATCAATTATTCAACATGTGGGCATTCCGAATTAAAAGAAAGGGGATACATCAGGGATAAAAGGTATCGAAACGAAGAGAGAACAGACTGAACTGAAAGGGAATACAACTCGTTTAATTTTAAAAAAATACTTAATTGATCTGGCTTCTACATGTCAACCTGACCATCTGTCCATTACCACAACTACAGGGGTCATAGCTGAGTTGGTAGAGTGTCCACTCTTTACTGGACTGGGATTCGATTTAATCACGTCATACCAAAAGACGTACAAAGAAATAAATTGGCGCTGCCGCGTGAAAATATGCATAAAACGAAATTTTAATGGATAAGGTATCGCAAACAATTGAGAGTTATCATAAGTAGTAGTAGTAGCAACAGCAGCAGTAGTGTACCCTCCGGATGATATAGCTCGCACGACGATAAGGCACCAGGAGGTTCCTGAGTCAGGAGGTTGTAATTGTGAGGACACTGCGGTTTACTGACATTATAAGTTATTCATCAGTTTAGTTAAAACATACCATATCTTGACACTTGAAATACATGCTGAAACAAGAACAAATATTTCCAAAGAATAATACTGATCAATATCCAAACAGAATCATAAATTTCCCCGTCATCAGTAAAAGAGATAAGTGGGTCTTTATACAATTGTAGGCATGCAACCAACCATCTGTCTATTCACACGCATAGAACTGGTTCTCTGTAATAAATAAATGAGATGTAATTTACCGATTTTCTCTGTTCAGTAGTGTCATTTATGAGAACATTTATCACATGCTTGAGCTTTTGATGCAGTTAAGTAAACATGATAATGATATTTCCTTTCTGTCTTGCTCTCAATCTGGAAGAATAGAATGGCATCATATATGTATAACACATTGACAATTTTGACCAATTCAGCAAAAGAGTACTGGGTTCGACGCCCCTGTCAACTTTGTGAGCAGATAAGAGCTATCACCCCTAAAGAATGTATTTGGATCCACTAAGCTCCTTAAAATTCTCTGATATATATCAAGCAAAATCGAATCGATATCAGTTGATCATCATCACCATAGGTGACCTATGCCTGTTTTCAGTCAATAAAATGTCGTTATTCGAAAAAAGATATCTCAAACCCCCTGCAGGCATCATCCGGGGACCGTGTGTTGTTGTTGGTGCGGAAATAATTACACTGACGTAGCAGGATGCGTCAGTTGTTAGTGTTTATGACCATCAGAGAATGACCATATGTCTGATTTATGGTAAAAATTCACTTAACAATAACACAATTTGGACTGTTACGATAAAATTTCATCTCCAAAGCAGGAACAACTAAGGCACAGAAGATAACGATATGTCCATATGTTTTATACTTTTATCATGATATGATGTGGAATACAACAAAATAATGTAAATATAGCATTATGCAAATAATGTATCAAATGACTTTAAATAAACACATTCATTCGAAAACTTTAAATATATAAATAATACATTAATTAATCATTCATTTGAGCAGTGCTTTAATTCAAGTTAATACGTAAGTAAAAATATAGCTTGTGCTTACAAATATAGAAAAAGATGTTATGACTCATAAGCAACATTAAACTCACAAAGCTCATACACAGTCGACGACTTGTCAATAGTGATAAAGGTGAGTGGGTCATTTTTCCATTGTAGGCATGCAAGAGGCCAGCGTTCCATTTACAGAAACTAAGCTTGATTTCCTTGTTGGAGGTTCGAGAGGTAAATAAATAGTCTAGCTCCTTGCTAATCTTCTGTGTCAATTATAGGGAATTTATTATGCTATTAGTTGTGATTTGGTATATATAACAGTGGCAAAATCCATTCATCTTGATTCTAAGCCTTCCTGTTCTAAGATTAGAACAATAAAATCAGGGCTGACAAAACTAATTATTGTTCAATATGTCACTGAAGTGAAAGAATATTTTCAGTTAGGATACATGTACAATAAAACCTTTGATTCATGAATATTTGCAAATGTTATTTTTTCTCTTTTGCTTTCAAATAATTAATGGTTTTGTATAACATCGACAATACTTATGACAATCATAAGGGTAACACTTAAAATAACACTTTTCGTGGTTGACAAATGGTGTTTTATATGGCCTCTACCCTTTAAAATAATGGAACAGCCCATATAAAAGAAGAAGGAATTCCCTAAAGACACCATTAAAGATACAACAATTGTTGGTTTTTTTGCTTGTTATACTATATAACATGAAGCATCAGTTCATTCACTTAACATGTTGTTGTCTCTATAACTACATATGGTTTAAATATATATTTGTTTCACAATATGAAATAAGGATTGGGGAACAAGCAAGAAGGCTTATTTGAACACCGCTCCTTAATACAACAGACATGAACTGCAAAAATATATATAAATGTTGAAAACATCAATAGTCAAACCTTTTTGTGTAAATCAGGCATTATGTTATCGAAGATGCCTATAGTATGCTGCAATAAAAATTATATCTGCTACAGACAAACATGAGTAAGTGCTTTACATAGAAAGCGGTTACTTTTACTTATGAACTGATGTAAGGATTTCAGTATATCGTTGTTTGATATCATTTTCGTAAAATACTGTTGTAATATCACATTCTTGTGTATAGAGTCATGGTAGTTTTGACAAACAAACAGGTAATGAAGGGCGTCTTCATTGAAATGGCAACAAGAACACCTATAGTGTATGTTTTTCAGATTCGTTCGTTTAAGATAGTTTAGATAATTCTAGAGCCTCATCGTGGTACATTTTATAAAAAAAAATATGAGTTTAAAGCTACGTCTTCAACTTTTCAGCGTGCAATAGTTAGTTTCAATTTACCAGTTTACCATGACTGTTGCCTCGAACTGAACCACGACCCCACTCCCTACGCGGATGACAGGTGCAGGGAGTGTTCATCCCTTTCTGCGGAGGCCTTTAAACGTCCATGTCCAGACCTCACAGGAGAACGAGTTGGACCTCGTCCATTGCGTTAACAACGACGCCATGTTCGTCTGATCTCTACCCTATAGAACACAAGTCGGACTGTCTAGTGAGGCGAATCAGTAAAAGGGCCAAGCCAACCCCAGGCAGCTTGAACAATATCTGAAGGATGAATGGGGGAATATCCCTAACGCCGCCGTCAGACGTCTCACAACATCAATGAGACGTCGAGTGTTTGCCTGATAACGGCTCGAGATGGAAGTATTGAAGAATATGAACACCATATTTTGTTATTGTGGATAATAAGTGGATAGTTTTTGAGGGGATAGTGTAAGTTTATCGTCAAAAATGGAGACATTGGCCATGTAACTCACAGGCTGTAATTATACAAAAATGAAAGGAAAAACGTGATCACGCATCGAGTATCATCTTCTCAAAGGATGTTACTAATCTAGTTATATCCAAGGGAATGAACTTGATTTACGGGATCCAACTTCAAAATAATTTATGGGGAAATTTTCTGATCGTGTCAGTTGTTATAAAGATAAAAGTAGATGATAGACTGTGAAGTTAAGGGGACATAGAGTTTATTAACTGCCCGATGTCCTTTCTTCCTTACCGACTTGTATCTGTGCCAAACTCCCCGCTTTCATAACGGATGGAGTTACTTGAGTGGCATTTAGAAGTTCAAACAAATTCTATTTATATTCTTAGACTGCGACGTTCCGATAAAGATTCTTGTATCTTTGTCAAATATGACTTACATTCATAAACATTACGTACCATTAATCTTCCAAAAGAGGCAGATAAAATGACTCTTAAACACGGATCGCTGGTTGAACAACCAACGTTGAATACATTCTCCCGTTCCAACCCGATAACTGGGTTTAATCAAAAAGCGGTTAAAACGGCATTAAATGACTTTTTGTAGAGATGCTACATAACTACTAACGTCTGTTTTTTACGACTTTATTATACCCCCGCTACGACGCCGGCGGGAGTAATTAGCGCTCCGCGTGTCTAAGTCTTAGAAAACTAGATACAGTAACTGGCCGCGTCAGCCAAACCCATCGATTTGACCAATCAGGGCTCATCAAGCCGCAATAGTTTGCATTCGCACTTAACGTTCCAATTTTCAAACAAAAATACTAATAGCAGCCGCTTTATAAATTCTTTCAGCAATCTCACTTTTGATATGAGGGTCATACATTATAGGCTGACGCGACCTTGTACTGTATCCAGCTAGACTCAGTAGCGAATATTATACTGAGGCGACGTTAACTTAGACTGTCTCTTGTCATATGTAAGACAGTCTTCATGTCTTTGAGCCACTCGGATTTTATCCATCGAATGGTCATTTCGTTTGACACGCTTTGATGATAATGTACGAGATACCAATTTCCTATTTAACAATCCACTAAAACATTAACGTAGGCAATACGCATTTCACAAGTATTAGGGGATAACGGGCCTCCAATCTTACTATGTTATTATAATGGCAATTAGCTAGGAAGCTGCATATACTATTTCAGATTTCTAGAGTCACGGGACATGCCATTAGGTCATCAGGCCTACTAACCTAACAATATAAAAGAAAGTATTCCTCGTTTGTATTGGTTTAAGCATACCCTTTCTTGTGTTTCAGTTTTCCACGAGTAAACGCTTTAGCAGGGTTTGAATCTGTTTTAAGAATGCTTTGAAATGGCTGTAAAAATAATAATACATTACAAATCTTGCCATGTATAATTTATCAATAATACAGTGATTCATAGAAAACATGTCATGTCACTTTATTACCTAAATACTTATTCATTTATATCCCAACCATCGAAGTAAATGTACTATAGGCCTGTGGCCTCTTCAGTGCGGAAATAAAGATTGATTGAATGAATAACATGGCGAGTATCATAACATTTTGAATTAATCACCAATTAGTTTCTGAGTGGGAGTATACTGGAATTAACGAGTGGTATTTGATATCTTGGTGTTCAATTCATCACATTCAAATCAGTATGTATTTAGAATAGTAAGGTTGCCGGCACTATAACGATTTCAGGGTTCATTTGAATCTTTAAGATGAAGTGCAAGCTCATGTTCTTAGTTCAGAGGGGCAGATAAAAAAACTGTTTATAGAATGAAACCAAGGGGTTTCACTTAAAAGACACCAACGCCACAAAACTTCAATAACGATGTACTGCATTGATTGATAAATGAGTTAGATGGGGTTTAACGCCGCTTGGGTAATATTCCTACCATAAGCAGCTTACGTGGATACATATCTGTTCAAAAAAATTATGAGTGTATATCAATCAAAATAAAGAAATACATTCATTCAAAAACATTTATATCTGTTAGCGATCAAGTATCTATCTTAATAATTGAATTATTTCTTTTTCAATGATTAAATCCAATTATGGATGACGAAGGAAACGTTAAAAAAGAAAAACAACTTTTAGAGCTTGTTTATTCTTTTTGTCGTCTTTTTTTTCTTTTTAATTTCAAAATTTTATAAAATCCAGTGTGAAAACTAATCAAACACTGAAAAAAACCTATAATATTTCCCTCAAAAGCGTCATTGTTGGGTTTTTGTTGGTGTTTCTTACAAAAAAGAGATGGTACTGTGCTTGTTTATCATTATCGTCAATTAAATCCTAAATTTCGAAGTAGTTTGTACTTCTCATTTAAAAGACTTCGACAGTGCACCTAACCGTGATATGCCTGTATTGAGTTTTTCAATAATCGGCGAGTCTCCCCTTTCCCTTTCTCTATAAAAACGGAAATACTGCCATCTACATACCAATTTGTTCAAGTGAGTGAGTGAGTTATTGTTTAGCGCCGCTTGGGCAATATTGCAGCCATTAGCGGCGAGAAAATTAATGAAATTGCCTAAATATGAAAATGATTGCAAAAGCAGAAAATGGAACAGCGCGAA
Organism: Steromphala cineraria; assembly: GCA_916613615.1. Lineage (NCBI taxonomy): Eukaryota > Metazoa > Mollusca > Gastropoda > Trochida > Trochidae > Steromphala > Steromphala cineraria. The sequence continues at coordinate 48,149,657 of OU744733.1, forward strand.
GGCTGAAAAACATCAGCATAATATCACAAAGTTGTTAAAAGCTGATGTATAGTATTAAAATTTATAACTTTTCAAAAAGCTCGATTTCCTTAAGAAAATCTAAAATACGGTGTTCACCGAAGTGATAAAAAAGTTGTGAAATGGAAATATTAGGGTAAAATGTTTCCCTGATTTGGGCTGTGTCCCAACACTCACACAATATGTGTTTAACAGTGAGGGGACATTGACAGGGTATACACATAGGGGGATCTTCCCCCTTTAAAAGATAAGAATGAGTTAAATGAGTATGTCCAATACGACATCGTCGAAGGACACAAGCTTCCTGCCGGGTAAAAGAAGAAAGAGATTTATAACCTAAATGAGGTTGAATGGTATGAAGTTTGTTATGTTGTTGCTGGTCCCATTGGGACCTCCAACGCTGTTTAATGTAGGATTTAATAGCTGGTTTTGAATCTGTATATGGAACTTTAGTTGGTGAAATAGTTTGAAGTTTAAAGCTGCCTTCGCGGCTGTATCAGCTTTATTGTTGCCTCTAATACCCATGTGGCTAGGAAGCCAGCAAAAGACAATGTCGCATTGAAGAAAGGTATTATGAAGTTTTAGAATATCTCTGATCACGGGGTGATCAGTTTTACAGTTTTTGATAGCCTGCAAGCAGGACAAGGAATCAGAGAAAATAATGTAATCATTTGGAGTTGAATTTTTTTGATGTGCTGAATGGCCTTCAGGATGGCCTTTGCTTCAGCAGTAAAGATACTGCTGCCGTCATGCAGCCTTGAAGCGTAAGTTGTTGAGGGTGTAACAGTTGCTGCTGCAACTGTAATGCCATCCTTAGAGCCATCAGTGTAAATTGCTTTGTAATCTGAATAGAAATCGCGAAGCTCATTGAAAGCCTGCAGGAAGATTAATTGATTGGTGTTAGATTTTTTGTGTGTGCTTAAGCTAAGATTAACACGGGGCTTGACCAACTGCCATGGAGGAGTGGCAAGCAGACCATATTCTGCTATTGTTGTTAAATCAATATCCGATTCTTCGACATGCTGTTGAAGGCGGATTCCAAGAGGTGGAATTGCTTTTGGCTTTGAAGCATACAACTGCTGGTATTCTGGGCTGAATACGCAGTTGTAGGCAGGATTTGAAGGATTTGATTTAAGTTTTGTTATATATTGGAGTGCTAGCTTGATGCGCCGATCTGCTAGAGATGGCTCATCAGCTTCAACATAAAGGCTTTCGACAGGTGAAGTTCTAAAGGCCCCAAGACAAAGTCTGAGACCCTGGTGGTGGATTGTATCTAGCATTTTGATATAAGAGGGGCGGGCAGATCCATAGATTATGGATCCATAATCGAGTGTAGAGCGGATGAGAGATCGATAGAGATGAAGAAGAGTTTCTTCATCTCCACCCCATTTAGCGTTAGATACGACCTTTAAAAGGTCCAAAGCTTTAAGACATTTAGCTTTAAGGTTTTTGATATGAGGGATGAATGATAATTTACTATCAAAAGTAAGACCAAGAAACTTGGCCTCAGGTACGACCTTGATTGGAGTTTTATCCAGAAAAAGCTCTGGATCTTTGTGCATTTTGCGCATATTGCAAAAATGCACACATGATGTTTTAGCTTTGGAAAACTTGAAGCCGTTTTCCAAAGACCATTTGTGGATTTTATTTAGACAGAGCTGCAGCTGCCGCTCAATTGATGGCATATTCTTGCCTCTGCAAGAAACTCCAAAATCGTCCACAAAAAGTGAACCATCTGTGTGATCGTTTAATACTTTAGCCAAGCTATTGATTTTAATGCTGAATAATGTAACTGATAGTATACTTCCTTGCGGGACACCCATTTCTTGATCAAAGAATTCAGAAAGAGTGGAACCCACACGGACCTTGAATTGGCGATCATGTAAAAAATTTGAGATAAAATGAGGCATTCGACCCCGCAGGCCGAATTCAAATAAGTCTTTGAGGATGCCATGCTTCCATGTGGTGTCGTATGCTTTTTCCAAATCGAAAAAGATTGACACAGCATGTTGCTTATTGATAAATGCATCTCTTACGAAAGATTCTAATCGAACAAGATGATCAGTTGTACTTCTTTGTTTACGGAAACCACATTGAATGTCAGTAAGTAATTTGTTGGTTTCCAAGTACCAGACAAGACGATCATTGATCATCCGTTCCATAGTTTTACATACGCAACTAGTTAAGGCTATAGGACGATAGTTGGAAGGATCTGTGTGATCCTTTCCTGGTTTAGGAATGGGGACGATGGTGGCATTGTGCCAACAAGATGGAAAGTCACCCGTTTCCAATATATGATTATATACCTCAAGCAAAACCTCAAGGCAAGATTCTAGTAGATGTTTTAACAATTGATAATGGATATTGTCAGGACCAGTAGCTGTATCGTGAGCCTTGGAAAGTGCTGTTTTAAGTTCTGACAAGGAGAAGTGCTCATTATAGTCCTCCCCATTATCAGATTTGAAATTAGGTTTTTGTTTTTCTTGAACCTTTTGATATTTTTGGAATTGAGGAACATAATTTGCTGATGAAGAATTTTTGGAAATGGTTTCTGCCAACTTATTGGCAATGTCGGTTTTAGCTGTAAGGAGGTCACCATTGACCTTGAGATGTTTTATTGTTGATTTAGAACCTTTGCCTTTGATTTTACTAATCATATTCCAGACTTTGCTCATAGGCATTCTGGAATTTATTTTTGAGACATAGCCTCGCCAAGATTTGCGTTTTTCTTGATTGACTGTGCGTCGAGCCTTGGCCCGGGCTTTGCGGCAGCCATCAAGATTACCTGGAGTTGGATGTTTATTGAACTTGGGTTCAGCCTTTTTGCGGGCTTTGATATCTTGCCTGCAAGTATCATTAAACCATGGTTTAACAATACGAGGATTGGATGTTGATTTAGGAATAGTTTCCTCAGCAATTTCTATTAATTTATCTGAAAATGTTTGAATAGGATCTTCAGATTTTAATATTGATTTGAAATTTATGTTTTCCCTGCAGAGGGATGAAAATGTATCCCAGTCTGCTTTTGCAAATTTCCACTGAGGATTGTGTTCTTCAGGTGAAGGCAGTGCAGGCTCCAGTACCACTGGAAAGTGATCACTACCACACATATCCTCGTGGACTGACCAAGTGAAATCGTTAAGCAAAGATGGGTCAGTAATTGATAAATCAATTGCAGAATATGTTCCTGAAGCAGGATGCAAGTAAGTATTTGTCCCATCATTAAATAATGAGAGACCATTATTGTCAAGAAAATCTTCAACTTTTTTACCCTTGTCATTGGTGGAATTACTTCCCCACAAGGGGTTATGACTATTAAAGTCCCCAAGAATGACACATGGCTTAGGGAGTTGTTGAAATAGATTATCAAGATCTTGCAATCTAAGGGTATCTGATGGTGGAACATATATTGAACATAGTGTTATGGTTTTAAATAAGCTGAGTTGTACAGCTACAGCTTGGAGTTTTGTTTTGAGAGGGATTTGACTGTGAATCACTCCTTGTCGAACAAGGACTGATGCACCACCCTTGGCCTTTTCTAATTCCGCTGAAAAGGCATTATAGAAAGTAAAGCCACGCAAAGTGGTATTATCCGATTGTTTAAAATGGGTTTCCTGCAAGCATATTGCCTGAGGATTATATGATTGAGCAAGTAAGGAAAGCTCATTAAAATTGGCTTTAAAACCACGACAATTCCATTGGAGAATTGCCATAATTAATAAAAAATGTTGAAAATATATACATTTTAAAATTATTCTAGGAGTCTGGAGAGCTTGCGCCCACCTGGATCCTCAGAAGATGCTCTGTGCCGCGATGGAGAGCGACTTGTTGACCTGGAAGGACATAGGGATTCGTCCATGTTCTCGTCCAGGTCCAGGTCCTGGAACCTGTTTGAAACACTGACAGGGTTCTTGTCAGCCTTTGAGACCCTGTCAGTGGTTTTGTGCTTATTTGAGTTCCTGTTTTTGTTTTTCTTTTTGTTTTCATTTGATGGAGAAGGAGGAGATTTAGGAGCCAAAGGAGTTGTTGGGATATTAGGGTTGTATATTGAGTTTTTATCAGAAGTGGTCATGGTGATGTTGTTGTATGTTTGAGTTTGAATAGTGTTAGGTTTTGCTAGTTGAGGTTTATATTTGACTGGCTTTGGTTGATTGAGCCAGGTGGTGTCAGTCTGGATGGCAACTGATGCCTTTGATTTTGGAGTAGCTGCAGCTGCAGCGTAGGAAGCTTTCTCATTTGCAGAGAACAGTTTCCTGGCCTCCGCAAATGGGATATTTTTTTCAGATTTGAATTTAATTATTTTACTTTCTCTGATGAAAGTAGGGCATTGTTTGGAGGATGCCATGTGGGGCCCTTTGCAGTTTGGACACATGTGAGGAGCTTCACAGGTGGAACTATCATGGTCCCCCTTGCCACATTTCTGGCAGACCGTGCTACCGCGGCAAGAGCGGGAACCATGTCCAAACTTCTGGCACTTAAAGCACCGAAGTGGGTTTGGAATGTATAGTTCTACCTTGATAAGAAGATACCCAGCCTTGATGTTAGGGGGAAGTGTTGAAGTACCAAATTCCATCAAATAGGTGTTTGATGGAAAGGTCTTGTTCTTTTCTTTATCCTTGTATGTGAATCTCTTCACATGTGTGATGCCTTGGGGTTTGAGCTCTTCCACAAGCTCGTCCTCGGACATGTCGGAAAGGACCCTGTCCCTGTCACAAACAATGCCCTTGCAGCTGTTGAGAGAACGGTGAGGGGCGACTTTAACAGCCACCCCAGCAAAATTTTTGAGTTTGAGAAGATTTGCAGATTGTTGGTGAGTATTACACTCAATAAGAAGATGGCCAGTGCGCAGTTTGGTAATGTTTTTAACTGTACCAGCAACTCCTTTGATTCCTTTTTCAATAGCAAAGGGATTAAGCTTAAGTGGCTCGCCACCATTGCTGCCTCCCTCCATCATTAAGAATCTTGGCCATGATTTGTTTGATTCCTCATCCGAAGATGAGGACGTTGATAATGCCTCAGTTTTGCGCTTCTTAAGGGATGCCATGGTTATTTTTAGGTGTCTCGCCAGTGCTGCTCCCCACCCTCCACGGAGTCCAACAAGGGGATGCCAAGTGTTTGTGGGTCTCCAACAAACTGACACCAGGGCTACAGCACTGGCATACTCCAATATGAGCGTTGCCAATGCTCTACTGGATTGACTCATTGGCCACTGCCTTCTTGGTGTTGGGTATTGGAATGTTGAATTAATAAAAAAGTTTTGAGTGAGTGAGCTAAATAAATAGATAGATAAGCTTAATTGCTTATATTGTTTTGAAAAGACAATTGATGATTGAAGCTGAGAAAAGAGAAAAACACCAAGGGCTTAGCATGACCAGCCGATTGGTCAGATTGGGCCCATCTGACCTCCTGTCTAACTGAAGTTAGGGTCAAAGTGGTGTGTTGGCGGGCACACCCGCAGGCATACACCAACCTCAACCACCAGAATCCCTTCCTCCACCGACACAGATCGCAGTCCACGGCAAACAGACCGCCCCATTTTAGTCGCCTCATACGACAAGCATGGAGTACTGAGGCCCTATTCTAACCCGGGAGCCCCACGGGGGCAATTTGTTCAAAATTCAATTTTATCAAATGATGAAAATAACTTGTCGATAACAATAAAAGGTATAAGCGATCGGATCCAAGCATTTGTTATCCCCCGGCATATGATGCGGTGGGATATAGTTTTTTTATTTTTTTTATTTTTTTTTTTTATTCCATTTCAAATCATTTTAACAAGTTACATGATAAGGCAAGTACATTTGCAAAAGTAACAGAGGTAAGTGTATACAATCAACATAAGGTTGTATGGACAGTGTGGGTAAATATTTTATGAGAGCTTCATTCAATGCCTAATATCATTGGCAACTGGTTCCATTTTCTGATAAATACTTCCAATCTGTTATTTTTCCTAGAAATTTTTTTTTCAATAGAACATGTCATTTTAAGATATCTTATAAACTCCTCAGAAGAGAGTACATGTTGTCTTATACTTGAGACATAGATAAATCTTTTGGCTAAAAGTATCATATGATTAAGTATTTTATTGTGAGAGCTAACTCCAAAGGTGATATCAAATTTTGTAAGTATGATGTTACAATGAAGATGATTATTAATAAACGTTTCCAAGTCTTGCCAAAATGTTTTTACAAATTCACAGTCAAAGTATACATGTGAGATATCTTCTGAGGCATGTTTACAAAATGTCCATTTATCATTATCAACTAGCTTCATCTTCAGTAGTTCTCTCTTTGTATAAATAATTCTGAAAATTAATTTATATTGAAAATCAAGTAGCTTACAATCATTGGTACATTGTCTGTAAATTAAAAAGACATCTTTCCAATTTATGTTTTGTTGAAATATATTGTTCCAAAACTCTAGTACCTTTGGAACAGTTTTGTTACCAATCAGTTTATCATAAAATACTCTTGAGCCTTTACTATCAGAGATCATATCATAATGGACAATATTAGAAGTTAGATGATTTAAGCATACAATTCTGTTTCCTAATTGCTGTCTCCAATTCTCTGGAATGTTGTTTAACAAATGTTGATAATCTAGAAATGTTCCTTTTATTTTGAATCTCTGTTTAACAAAAGCAAAGTTGTGAAACCCCTCTTCAGAAATGATATCTCTAATAAAATGTATACCGTGATCATACCAGTTCTTTATGATGTATGAAGATTTAAAGAAATGATTTAACCAAAGTGGCTGGGCTAAGATTTGGTCTGCATCCTCACTGTCAAAACTGTGTTTTTTATAAAATGTTTGCCAAGCCAATAAAACATCTCTCCAATAGGGATTATCTATGTCTGATAAACAATCAACTACATTAGAACCTAGTGAATATAATTGACCTAATGGAAAGATGTTAATTAAGCTTGAGTTTTTCTTCAAATGACATTTCAATGATGATAATTTCAAAGCATTGATAAAACATTCTATATCAATAATTCTTAGACCTCCATCTTCATATGTTCTACTGATATTTGATCTTTTAATCTTATCATTTTTGTCATTCCAAAGAAACTTATATATTATCTTATTGAGTTCATCAATGAATGATTTTGGGGGGTTAGGAAGAGCAGAGAAAATATGTACTAAAGATGAGACAGCAAGGGTTTTAATAACAGTGATTTTCCCAATAAGAGTCAAATTTCTTCTTTGCCAACTAGCAAGTAATCTATTTATGTGTTCTAGGCGTTTTCTGGTGTTAATTACCCATAAGTCTTTAAGAGAAGCATTTAGAGTTATTCCTAATATTTCAAAGTCCCCACTGTGCCAGTCTAAATACAAGTCATTAGCTAGAGTGATATTACTACCAATCATTGAACCAATACATATAGCTTTTGTTTTGTTTTCATTCATTTTAAGTCCTGACATTTTATAGAATTTGTTGAGTGTTTGTATTGCAGCATTGAGGCTTTTTTCAGATCCATCTAGATAAAGTTGTGTATCATCAGCATATTGGCCAAGTTTGTGCTCATTGTCAGTAAGTCTTATGCCCTTTATATCAGAATTAGATCTTATCATAATTCCTAATATTTCTACTGCAAGGATGAAGAGATAGGGAGAAACTGGGTCACCCTGTCTACAGCCCCTTTCTTGGTGAAAAAAGGATGAGATATGACCATTTTGTATTACTGCTGCTGTATTATTGCCTGTTAGGATCTTAATCCATTTGATAATATTGGGTCCAAATCCAAATGATTTCATTGCCTCAATTATGAACGGTTTTGAGATAGTATCAAAGGCTTTTTCAAAGTCAATCAGTAAAAGAAGGCCAGGTCTGTTTAACCTTCTTGTCTCAAATGTGATGTCATAGAGTAATCTTATGTTTTCACTTATACAGATATGAAACCTGTTTGATTCTCATGAATAATTGTATCTAATGTTAACTTGATCCTATTTGCGATACATGAGCTGATAATTTTGTATAGTGAATTTAACAATGAAATTGGGCGCCAGTTTTTAAGAAGTTTTCTGTCTCTATTTGGTTTGGGGGATATAGTTGTTGGCTCCGTCTGTCTGTGGTCACATTGTTTCCGGAGCAGAATTTGAAAACCGTTACAGCTAGCTCAATGAAACTCGGTATATTGATTTATCATCGCATGGAGAAGGATTTTCATCTTTCTGGAATTTGTTATTTGTTCCGGTTTCAATGGAAACGCAACTAACATATGTGTTTTCGGAGCAGAGCTCGAAAACATTTTGGCCTAGTTCAATGAAATTCAGTATATTGACCAATCATGACATGTACATGTACATGTAGTTGTGCCTTTTGGGATTTTGAACTTTCTCGATTTTTTATTTTTCCAGTTCCCATGGAAATGCAATTTAGAAATGCAATTCCGGGGAAGAATTTGAAAACCAAAACCAAACTGCATGTATGCATACCCAATTATTCATCAAGTCAGTATATCAAAATATATGCTAAAACAGTCTGGCCGGGGGTATAAGCCATCTCGCTTGACGGCTCTTGTTTTTTACACTAGCAGGATTGCTTAAAACAATTAAAAAGGCTAGTGGCATGTGGTTTAACAAAAAACTCTTCTTTCGTCTTGGGATTTTAAAGGACGCCTGTGATTAAATTAAATGAACTTCTTAGAAATAATATAGAATTATGTTCTTGTTTTATTTTGATTCTCATGACATTCATATTTTCATTCAACGTTTTGCAAAAAAAAGGGTTGGAGTTTTGTTTAATTAGAGACAGACACTCATATCATTTTACAATAACAAGAGCAATATTTATGTATATGTTGATATGAAAATATTATAAGGGGACCATTTACTCATAATAGTAAAAGAAAAGTTATTAATGCGACATCTAGACGTTGAAGTAAATGCAAGGAACCCATACGTACAATTTTATTTTTACAAAATTGAAAGTAGTATGCTTGAAGCTAATCAAGAACTTCTTATCTGAATCTGTAACTCTAAAACTAATTGCTGCAGTTATAAAACGATACACACGAACAATACTATCTATGCCTTTTGCATGTTTTGGTTCATCATCTGCATTATTCATCACATTTTTAAATCATTACATCCAACGTTGACCTCATTATCTCTGGCAACCGTTCATAAACATATCCTGTTAATCATCAAATTCAGGACTCTTTGATTGCCTCCAATCAGTGATCATCTCCCATTCCATCCCACAAAGTCGGCGTAATAGAACAGAGGTTGTATCAACATTTCATGACTTGATCTGCCTCTGTTGGGAGAGAATGATTCTTTCCGTCTGTTACTCCAAACTTTCAACCAAGTTCTTCATCGACCCGTCTAAAGCCGACAATATGTTTATCTCATTTCAGTCCTTCATCAAACGTGACTTTTTTAAATGCAGTATTGATATAAATTTGATAAATAAAGTCTGTTAACTTTAATCCCAAATCCTACCAGAAGTGTCAATAAACGTTGTCTTTGGGGAATGGTCAGTATCACTTTTAAGCCCATAAGAAATGGTCAATATTGTCTGGATACCTGCTATCACTCCAAGACTTAGCGGCACCAATGTTCGCACCGAGCTTATATATGGTAACACTTTATTCACTATGCTGTGTAAAATCACTTTGAATGACAAGAGATTTATCACTACAATGCAGGCAATGCAATTACTCTATGAGAAACATACGATTAACAATTTAAATCAAATCATTATAAATATTGAAATACATGTTGAAAAGTTTAATTGTATTTCTATACACGAAAGAATGTAAAAAGTTCAAAGATGAAATGGACGTTCTATAGAAAAACAACTGTCACATGACCTTCCTTCTACCACTTCTGGGACACAACTTTTCCTTGGTTCATTTTAAATTGATCTAGAATGATACCATTTGTCCCTTAAAGACTAATGTCATTTGTCAGTTGACTCGTTCTTAGAATTTGGATGACAATTAGTGGCACAAATGACATTGACATTGACAACTTCAGTTAGAAAATTAGATTAATTGTTTTTGCAAATACTTTGAGTTAATTGTTTTATGTAAATTCGATCTCTTATTTCATTACTTAATTCAATTTACAAACAATGTCCTTAGCCTTAGATCTGACTTTCATGTCTGATCAGTAACAAATAAGTTCCGAAACAGTCATTGTCAAACCTTTTCATTTTCTGTGTATGTATTACTCCCGCATGTCATCTAGCATTATTAATGAACTTTGACCATTTATATTTAACATGTATTTGCTGTTTCCTGAGATACAAACTTGTGTCATGGAAATTTATTATAATGTGAAGTACTTTTTGTCGTTAAATCTATTTTCAACTTCGATTAGGCATCTTGACGAAGTCCACTCCAACACTCATCAAAAGTGTTAATACATATTTACGGTTTAATTTATGCCTTGATTTTTTATACTTACGAAGATAAAATCAACTGTTAAATTAAAAAGGATCTATGTATATTTGGAATAGCTTATTTGACGAAATCGTGTAAATTATTTACAACAAGAGTAAGGAAAGAATGTCGAACATGGAGGGCCAGGAAAAATTAGGATACTCTAAGGTATTATTGTCGTTTTAGTTTTTGATAGGCACTAAATACTATTACAAATAATAATGAGAAAGGAGTTTAAAGGGGCAGTAGCACGTTTTTTGACAATTTTATATTTTCTATTTTTCACTGATAATTGTACGTCAATCCTAAATGTATATTTTGATTGTGTCAAAAATCTCATTACACAAACCAATCATCCACAGTCAGAGGACAAAGTATAGCGATTCACATACAGTCCATTGGCGGCCATTTTTGTGTGAACACCTTTAATTCATTTGTGTCAGAAAACGGAATCGCATGGCTGAACGCTACATTATATATTAAATTCATAACTGCTTCATTTAGTTTAAATACATTGTCTTTCAATTGGAACCATTTATTTTAATTTTCATGCTATCGCCTTATATTCCCCCCAAAAACCTGCTACTGCCCCTTTAATGTTTTCTGTAATCGTCTTATATTTAAAATAAACTTTAGACAAACACTTTTACATACATTGTATCTCCTCTGTCTACTATTAAGAAATAGTTTACAGCAACATTCTTGATCGTTATTTATAAATATAAAGTGATTGGGACAAAAAGAGCTTTGGTAATAAACAGAAAAAAAATATGAACATTGAAATTCTTTGAATTCTAATGAAAAACAAACATGGGGGAATATTTTAGGGCATTAAGTCAGTTGCATATCATTTGTTGGACTCATAAGCACTTTGGAGAAATTGTCTGATTTTAGCACTATGTAAGTGTTGTGTACATGTAAGTGTAAAATGGTAAATCATTTTATGACTTCAATCTATGCAATAATGTCACTGAATAATTTTTTCAACAACTTTAAACATGTTACTGCTTTGAAAACATACTAGAAATCAAATGTTAAGTTATACACTACAAGAATATGAATAGGTACGCTTGTTACTTACATGTACATAAAAAGAACTGTTGAGCTTATTGTTGAACTTTATTGATGTCTCTGTAAAAATTATTTTTTTAGTATTTTTGTCAATGGTCAGTTGCAGAGAAACGTAGAGAGAAAAATGACTATAATACATTCCATTATTTTGACATTGCGTTTAAAAGTAGTATATATTTTGGAGCTATTGGGTTGTGAATTGTTTTCATTTGTATTTTAAATGACTTTTATCCAGAACTTGGAAACATATACTCTATTCATTAATAATAGACATTAAGTTCCCTTTTATATTTTTACATATAAATAATTATACCTAAACTATATATTTTTTTTGTTAGGTGTTTGGAAAAGGTTAGAATTCTGACTACAAAATCCTAGTTACTTTTGTGAATTATCGTTGTATTTGTTCAACGACTTAAGAATTGAAAAATTTAAATGAAATGAAGTTTATGTCACCGACAAGAACATCTTTTACCTTAGCATTAGAATTGTTTTTAAATCACATTTTTATTATAAACCAAAACAAACGTTAGCAGGCAATCCTGTTTAACACGCGACACTATATACGTAACCTGTAATAGACAGGAAGTACGACTATTATCCCAAGGCATTGATTTCCAAAATAGTTTCCATCAAACATGTTTTGCATGTGACTAACTTGTAGTTCTTCCTACAGAAATCATGCTATCGTATTAACTAACTAAACGTCCTTTTTTTACAGCAAATCTATTTATCTTAAACCTCTACTGAAATATATTTTTTATTTTATATTATATAATTTATACCTCTGGTTCAACAATTTTGCATCTCTTAACATTAATGCTTTAATCCTATAAATTGTAAATTGTAAGAAATGGTTCGAATCAAGAACCTATTCCTAAACTACCTCCTTGCTTGTATTCTTATAAATATTGCAAATGAAATAACAATGTGATAATCAATGCAAATTACGCATCAATCAAATGAATATCAATCAATCAGTAACCAGAACAATCCAGCAACATTGGGTTGTATTTTAAAGGTTGTATGATTGCCTGTGATTAAATAAATGAAATTCTTAGAAATATCATAGATTTATTTTCTTGGTTTATTTTTATTCTCATGACATGTATTTTTTCATTCAACGTTTTACAAAAAATAGGGTTAGCGTTTTGTTTAATCAGAGACAGACACTCATATCATTTTACAATAACAAGAGCAATATTTATGTATATGTTGGAATGAAAATATTATAAGGGGACCATTTACTTATTATAGTAAAAGAACAGTTATTAATGCGACATCTAGACGTTGAAGTCAATGCAAGGAACCCGTATGTACAATTTTATTTTTACAAAATTGAAAGTAGTATGCTTGAAGCTAATCAAAAACTTCTTATCTGAATCTGTAACTCTGAAACTAATTGCTGCAGTTATAAAACGATACACGAACAATACTATTTATGCCTTTTGCATGTTTTGGTTCATCATCTGCATTATTCTTCACATTTTTACATCCAACGTTGACCTCATTATCTCTGGCAACCGTTCATAGACGTATCCTGTTAATCATCGAATTCAGGACTCTTTGATTGCCTCCATCTCCCATTCTATCCCACAAAGTCGGCGTAATAGAACAGAGGTTGTATCAACATTTCATGACTTGTTCTGCCTCTGTTGGGAGAGCATGATTCTTTCCGTCTGTTACTCCAAACTTTTAACCGAGTTCTTCATCGACCCGTCTACAGCCGACAATATGTTTATCTCATTTCAGTCATTCATCAAACGTGACATTTTTGAATGCAGTATTGATATATCTTTGATAAATAAAGTCTGTTAACTTTAATCCCAAATCCTACCAGAAGTGTCAATAAACGTTGTCTTTAGGGAATGGTCAGTAACACTTTTAAGCCAATGAGTAATGGTCAATATTGTCTGGATACTTGCTATCACTCCAAGACTTAGCGGCACCAATGTTCGCACCGACCTAATATGTGGTAACACTTTATTCACTATGCTGCGTAAAATCACTTTGAATGACAAGAGATTTATCACTACAAGGATGTATCTTAGCAAGCAAGTGCCACAGGCAATGCACTAACTCTATGAAAAACATACACTTAACAAATTAAATCAAATCATTATGAATATTGAAATACATGTTGAAAAGTTTAATTGTATTTCTATACACGAAAGAATGTAAAAGGTTCAAAGATGAAATTGATATTCTATAGAAAAACAACTGTCACATGACCTTCTTTCTACCACATCTGGGAAACAACTTTGACTGTTCCATTTTAAATTGATCTAGATTGATACCATTTGTCCCTTAAATACTGGTGTCATTTGACAGTTGACTCGTTCTTAGAATTTGGATGACAAAAGAGTGGCGCAAGAAACTTGACATTGACAGCTTCAGTTAGGAAATTAAATCAATTGATTTTGCAAATACTTTGAATTAGATGTTTTATTTAAATTCCATCTCTTATTTCATTACTTAATTCAATTAAAAAAAATGTGATACGCCTTAGATCTGACTTACATGTCTGATCAGTAACAAATAAGTTCCGAAACAGATCATTGTCAAACTTTTTCATTTTATGTGTATGTATTTATTTTCGCCCGCATGTCATCCAGCATTATAAATGAACTTTGACCCTTTATATTTTACATGTGTTTGCTGTCTCTTGAGATACGAACTTGTGTCAAGGAAATTTAATATAATGTGAAGTACTTTTTTGTCGAAATTTTTTTTTTGCAACTTTGATGAGGCATCTTGACAAAGCCACACTTATCAAAAGTGTTAATACATATTTATGGTTTAATTTATGCCTTGATTCTTTATACTTACGAAGAAAAAATCAACTGTTAAATTAAAAAGATTCTATGTATATTTGGAATAGCTTATTTGACGAAATTGTGTAAATTATTTACAACAAGAGTAAGGAAAGAATGTCAAACATGGAGGGACAGGAATAATTAGGAGACTCCAAGGTAGAATTGTCGTTTTAGTTTTGGATAGGCACTAATTACTAGGACAAATAATAATAAGAAAAGAGTTAAATGTTTTTTTGTGGTCGTCTAATATTTAAAATCAACTTTAGACACCTTGACACATTTACATATTTCTTTTGTCTACTAGAAATATTTAACATTTTAATTGTAATTCATAAATATCAAGGATATCAAGTGATTGGGACAAAAGAGGTTGGGAAATATATAACAGAAAAGAAAAATAAACGTTGAAATTCTTGAAATTCTTTAAATTCTTATGAAAAAAACCCATGGGGGAATATTTTTAGGGCATTAAGTCAGCTGCATATAATTAAGCATTTCAAAATAGCTGCTACATGTAATACAAAGATGCTTAAAAATTACAAATTTTCAACATTGTTTGTTAAGGGCTTTTATGCACTTTAAAACAGTTTTCTGATTTAAGCACTACGTAAGTATTTCTTTGCATGTATGTAAAATGTTAGTCCATTGTCAACTGTTGTGAAGGTTTTTTTCAACCACTTTAAACATTTAACTGCTTTGAAAACATACTAGAAATCGAATGTTAAGTTATGGAATACAAGAATATTAATAAGTAAGCTTGTCACTTACATGTACATAAACAAGATGTGTTTGTGAAAAACGAATGCCCCCGGATGCATCCTGCTCGCTGTGTCAAGGTCAAGGTCACAAGGTCAAATGTCATGGTGTCATCTGAAAGGTCTCATCACAAGGGATCCATATGTCAAGTATCAAAGACCTAGCTCTGACCAATCAAAAGTTATGACCAAGGTTAAAGTTTTTGTGGACAAACGGACAGACGGACGTCAAGGTCACAAGGTCAAATATCATGGTGTCATCTGAAAGGTCTCATCACAAGGGATACACATGTCAAGTATCAAAGACCTAGCACTGGCAGTATAGAAACTATAGCCAAGGTTAAAGTTTTCGGAAAATGCTCGCTATGTCAAGGTCAAGGTCACAAGGTCAAATGTCATGGTGTCATCTGAAAGGTCTCATCACAAGGGATCCATATGTCAAGTATCAAAGAGCTAGCTCTGACCAATCAAAAGTTATGACCAAGGTTAAGATTTTGTGGACAAACGGACGGACGGACGGCGGACAGACGGACAGGTGAAAAACAATATACCCCCGGAATCTCCGATTCGGGGGCATAAAAAAGGACTGTTGAGCTGATATATCTGAGTATTTGTCAATGGGTGAGTGAGTGAGTGAGTTGGTGTTTAACGTGTTTTGAACAATATTTCAGTTATTAAACACGTGGATGTTGCCATCCAAAAGAGAGTAGATAGATCAGGGAGAAAGGGATCGAAAGGATGAGAGAAAAGACGGAAAGAAAGGCATAGTGAGAGATAGAAAAGCAGCTTTTAGAAGGACTCAAATTTGGTCTGGCTTCTACCCGTCGACCTGTCCAGCTTGGGTGACCCTACCAGGAGCATGTAAGCTCCAGCTGGCATAGCTCTCGGGGTTGTCGAAGCACACAAACCACCACACCACGGTAAGGTAATGAGTCCAGTGGTGGATTTGTCAATGGTCAGTTGCATAGAAACGTAGAGAGAAAAATGACTATAATACATTCCATTATTTTGAAAATGCGTTTAAAGGGGACAGTAGCACGTTTTTGGGTGGCATATAAGGTGAGGTCAATAAAATAAAATTAATTGTTCTAATTGAAAGACAACGTATTTAAAGTAAATGAAGCAGTAATAATTCAAATATATAACGTAAAATTTAGCCATGCGATTCCTTTTTCTTACACATAATGAAATAAAGATGTTCACACAAAATGGCCGCCAATGGATTTTATGTGAATCTTCATACTTTGTCCTTTGACTATGGATGATTGGCTTGTGTAATGAGATTTTTTGGACTGTCAAAATAATACATTTAGCATTAACTTACAATTATCAGGGAAATATTCAAAATACATGTATACTATTGTCAAAAAACGTGCTACTGCCCCTTTTAAAGTTGTACATATTTTTATAGCTATTGAGTTGTGAACTGTTTCTATTTGTATGTTAAATGAGTTTAATCCAGAACTTGGAAACATGTACTCTATTCATTAATAATACACATTAAATTCCCTTTAAACATTTTTACAAATCAATAATTATACCTAAACTAAATAATGTTTTGTTAAGAGTTTGGGAAAGGTTAAAATTATTTTGGACAAATTCTGACTACAAAATCCTAGTGACTTATGTGAATTGTCCTTTTATTTGTCCAACGATTTATGAATTGAAAAATTGAAATGAAATAAAGCTTTTTTCACCGACAAGAACATCTTTTACCTAAGCATTAAAATTTTTAAAAAATCCAATTTTTATGGCATGGCATGGCGTCCGGCGTCCGTCCATCCGTCCGTCCATCCGTCCGTCCATCCGTAAACTTTTCACATTTTCATCTTCTTCTCCAAAACCAATGACTCTAGAGAACTGAAATTTGATGTGCAGACTCCTTGGCCAATGGGGATTCTAAATTGTAGATTTCGTGACCCCATGACCCCAAATGGGGTCACAGGGGTCAAAACATTAAAAACCTATTTTCATCTTCTTCTCCAGTTCCAAAAGGTCTAGAGAGCTGAAAATTTGTGTGTAGACTCCTTGGCAAATGGGGATTCTAAATTGTAGGTTTCGTGACCCCATGACCCCAAATGGGGTCACAGGGGTCAAAACATATTTTAATCAAAAGTCTGATGAGCTACAGAGCCCATGGCTCTATTTTTCTAAACTAAAACAACCGTTAGCAGGCAATCCTTTTAAAACCAAAAACTATATACGTAATCTGTAAAAGACAGGAAGTACGAGTATTATCCCAAAGCATTGATTTCCAAAATAGTTTCCGTCAAACATGTTATTGCAAGTGACAGACTTGTAGTTCTTCCTACAGAAATCATGCTATGTTATGAACTAACTAAGCGTCCTTTTTAACAGCAAATCTATTTATCTTAAACCTCTACTGAACTCTGGTTCATCAAGTTTGCATCTCTTAACGTTAATGCTTTAATCCCATAAACTGTAAATTGTAAGAAATCGTTCGAATCAAGAACCTTTTTCTAAATTATTCCTTGCGTGTATTCTTGAAAATATTGCAAATGAAATACAAATGTGATAATCATTGCAAATTAAGTGACTTTGATAGTGAAGGTATTCCCAGTTGTAGGCTTAATAGGTGCTGATTATACTTAGTCAGTATGTGCCAAGTGAGTACCTCACTGTTGTGACAGGTTGGTGCGGTCAAAATTAAAGAAAGCGTTTAGAATATTAAACATATTAGCAATCCAGCAGCATTTGGTAATATCTAAGGTTTTCTGATTGGAAAATAAGCTGAGTTTCGATCAAAGTAATGTAATCATATATGAAATGTCAATCAACCAGTAATAATAGCAATACAGTAACATTTGGTTATTTGTTAATATTTAAGGTTTTCTGATTGCAAAATGGTCTTGGTTTTCCTTTAAACGTGGAACTTCTTAAAATCGATGAAATGAATGTCATCATATATGAAATATCAATCAATCAGTAATAATAGCAATACAGCAGCATTTGGTTATTTGTTCATATTTAAGGTTTTATGATTGCTTCATGGCGCCGGTTTTCCTTTAACAAATGGAACTTTTACATATTCATCATAATTAATGTCACTCATATGTATTATCAATCAAACTATTGAGTTTCACAATTATACGTGCATAAAAATATATTTAAGCCTAATATGGAGTTTGCTTACATGTACCTCTGCATTGTGCATGTTCTTTTTTTAAAACTGATTTGCATTTTGCTCGAAATGTACTCTTAAACTTTTACAAAGGACAACTGATACCTTTGAGTGCTTTTTCAAAAAGGTTCCTTCCACCCAAAATTGTTAGTTTAATACAACACATCCTACAAAATCCATTTCAAATTAAGTTCAACATAAACCATGATGATGCAACAAACAACTGTTTTATCCCTGTAAATGGTAGGTGTATTTTATTTTGTTAAACATCATTTATTTTTTATCAATTTCGAGCATTTTATAAATTTCTATTTTTCTTTTCACATAACCATTTTTACGAAATTTCTAATTTTCTTAAGTTGACATTTGAAATAATTTCTTTTTCCAAATGTATACTGTACTATGGCACATTGTATCATTTATGATAATATATATCTTAATGACCCATTTATGACAAATTGAAAATGATCCTCTGACTCAGCTTTCTTTAGGCATTATGACTGTACATATAAGTCTAATTTTAATGTTGCAACACCCACACATATTTACAGTAAATAAATTAGTTTTCTTTAGAGACAAAGTTTATGTATAATCACAATTAATGTCTAACTCAGGAAGTCAGATTTGCAGTTCGTAAATCTAACAGGTCTTTAGAAATCAAGTCATAAATTTAATAAAAAAACGATTTGCAAGTCGTATTCGAATTTCCAAGTTTCAAGCATTTCATAGTATTGAAGACTGGACTTTAAAGAAAAATTTCAATGAAAAATGAAAAAGAGCCTTTTAAAACAACTTTGGCTAATAATATTTAGCTAAATCACCATATCTGCAATAAAAAATTGGGCAAAATCAAGTTTACCGGTATTGATGGGGGGCGACATATTGCTATCCCGAACGGTAAACGAGAGCGATAAAGAAATTCATGTTGGCATGCATGGACTTCTTATTGTCTCATACATTTTCATGTTTTTATAATATAAATCCTTGCTTGTTTGAGGACGAAAATATTTTTCTATTTATTGAGTTGTAAATACGAAACCAATTTTGATTACGAATCACTGAGGCGTACAGGCTGTATGAAATAATCGGAATGATAATGATTGTTATTTTGTTCAGATACCATTAAGAGTATGCTCTTGTTAATTATCATCAAAAAATATTCCTTTATATCCCCGAATGTTTTATATCTATTAAGACTAATTTGCGATGATGAAGCTGAATAATTCATATGTTTGCTTAAAGTCTTTTCTTGTTATTTGTTTTGATTCAATAAATATATTCCAATATTTTAACTATGATTTTTTTATTTAATTGAACAGAAGGGTATGATTTTAATGATCTACACAAATTATCATAACGTCTGTCTCTTGATCCATTAAAAACGTTTGCGTATTTATTTTGTTGTTTCACAATGAACATTTTTCTTTTATATATTTTTTAATAATGAGAGAATGATTGAACACGTTCATGACAACAATTATTCTTCCCTATTCAGACTGACAAGAGGTCCTTTTAAAACCAACAGATTGAATATGTGAACGAGTACCAGATTTAAAAAATCATTGTAACTCTGAGAAAATAAAATGTCATTAAAAATAATTTCTTGTTTTTGGAAAGGATATACAAAATGATATGCAAACGTGTAAGATGAGGAAGATGATGATAGATCATAGTATGTATTGTTTACAACAGGTAAATCTTTGACATTGTTTGTATACATTTTCAAATAAGCGTTTTCTGTTTTGATTTTTAGGTTAAAAGGGGGTAGGTATTTTAACAGTCCGAATACGGCAACATATTTCAGATAAACATAAGTAGCCTGCAATGTTTTAATCAGAAAAAATAATACAACGCACACAATATATTGTACTCCATCTCGTTTTCAAAAAGATATATTGTTTTCTGGGGTTTTACTTAGATAAATAATATCGTGAATGATACTTGACAAAACTGCATATTAATAATAGTTGCTTGTTGAATAATCTGTCTTACGACTGGGTCGTTCTGTAGGTAACGATCTGTTACGTTTACAAAGTGCGCAGCGCACACATTCAGCAAGTCTAGTCACATTATGAAAGCTCCACCGCACAAAGATGTACAGAGTTTATAATGTAAGCTCCTTGCACCGATTTCTGGTGGTGTGTCGACGACGTCATCGAACAAAGACTAAGGTTTAAAATTGTGTAAATACTTAACTTTTGACAGAAAAAAATAATTATTTGTGAGAATGTGTTTTAAAACTCAAATTTTTTGCTGAAATCTTACTGGAATTTTCCTTAAAGCGGTAATAAGAGCAAATATGATACAGAAGGATTGAAAATAATCTGTCATCAGAACGTTGAAGATATAATCAATAACAGAGGAAAAGCAAAAGATATCTGATCTTGTGCAAGAACGACATGGTGAATCAGGTGGTGGTCCTGTGCATAGCTCAGTCGACCGCTATCACTAAAGTTCGGCAACAGCGGCTCGCTGGATGGCTTTACCGCCAACTGCTAAATTGTGTTGGTGGTGACCTTCTATATATATACCATTATTTTTTCAAGATAGAGTTTTATGATACAATTCAAATTAGTAATCCACTACAACTTATATCTACACATTTTGGAAAGATTCGCAAAAGATTGAAAGTGAAACATATTCAGGCTATTTATCATTAATATACCAATAACTACAATTTATTTTAGCAAGATCTATAATGAATCTAAACCTGTAATTGTTCCATCATCCTACTAACAAACACAAATACAAATACAAGGTGGTACAATGTATATGTACTTGCGGTATTGATTGTAAAATGATTATCTTAGACGGTAAAAGCCCGGTCATTTACATGTGATAATGTATTGAATTTGTGCATGTGAAGTAACTTTAAATGTTTCATTAACTTATCTTCGAAGCCAATGTTCGTTGTCCTTCCTTAAATTTGCAAACCGGAACAAACCCTCGATTAACAGGGCTCTACCCCGTAAAACTCCAAGTTTGATGTGAATGGTTTGCTAGATATCAAAACTTGCAATCAAACTACAAATTCATGTTGCCAAACAATTACTTTTAGCTGGTAAATTGATTTGTGTTAGTATACGGTGATTAAATATTTATAACTACAAATGTTAGGGCATGATAATTTGTATTGTTAGGAACAGCAATATAAAGCTTAATCTTATTTCTCCTGGAATTTTTAATGTACAGCTGCTATATAAACGTTTATAAAACTGTTGTGTAGATTTTATTGATTCTATTTCGCTAATAACAAACTCTATGGCACAGACAAGGAGACATTTCGATATGGAACGAATGAAAGTGAAATTAATCACATTTCCAAAACCACTTATTCAAATTATCTTTACATTCACCCTACAGTTCATTTATTACCATTCGCAGAGAAAAGAGATTTTAAGATGAAATTGTATCAAGTCTTAAAGCAAAGAGGCTGCTTTTGCTAAAACAAAAGAAAAACTCATAGGGAAATATTTGACCATGTAAAATCAATACAAACGTAACAATTTATAGCGTTTTCTTCTCAAAAATGTATTTTGGGAGTTATTTTCTGGCCATTTTTGAAGGAGATGTTTTATCCCTTGTTGACTTTAAAATATGCCTCTGGAGAACGTTTGCGATACATTGTAGCAATTATTTTGTCATGAGTCATTTTGTCGCAAGAATATTTCACCAAACGTTTTATCAATTTCAGTAGACAACTGATATTTAAAAAAACTCACATTTGTTATTTTGTCATATCAGTATCTTATCTAATCCAATATTAGGACACCGTCTTAAGATGGAAATATATTGAAAAGTGTTGTATCCTTCGTATTTTTATTAAAGAAGGTTGAGTCCTTCGTATTCGTATTAGTGTTGTATCCTTCGTAGTTTCATTAAAGGGGCAGTAGCACGTTTTTAGGGGGGATATAAGATGATGTCAGGAAAATGAAAATTAATGGTTCAAATCAAAAGACAATGTATTTAAACTAAATGGAGCAGTAATAATTCAAATATAGAACGTCAAGTTTAGCCATGCGATTCCTTTTTCGTACACAAAATGAATTAAAGGTGTTCACACAAAAATGGCCGCCAATGGATTTTATGTGAATCGTCATACTTTGTCCTCTGACTATGAATGATTGGATTGTTTAATGAAATTTTTGACACTGTCAAAATAAGTCATTTAGTATTTACTTACTAATATCAGTGAAAATTTTAAAATATAAAATTATCAAAAAACGTGCTATTGCCCCTTTAACGAGTGTTGTATCCTTCGTATTTTTTATCAAATAGTGTTGTACTCTTTGCATTTCCATTCAATAGTGTTGTATATTTCGTATTGGGGTCAATGTTGCAAGAAATACTCGTCATAATTATGATAATTATAAATCTCATGTAATTTTAATATAAAACCTACAATGTATATACATCACTACATTACTATTACTTTTTCTTCTATATTACATTACGATCGTAATTCGTGATATGGCATGTGTAAAAACGTTCCAATGTGTTCAATTCCAGAAATTTATCAATCTCATTCCCGTTGTATCGGTTAGGTATATGAGTCACAGTTGCTCTAAATCACAGTCACTGTTTGATTTGTTATCTGAAGACAGCGCCTACCTCATGTACAGGTAATGCACTCCATGCAGAATGACTGGAAGTTGTCTGAACGAAGAATTAATGTAGGCTAAGTAAGATAATCTTCCATCGCAAAGGTTAATACGCCAGTCGCGGACCTGGCATATCTAACCCTTGACTTCTGATCTGATAACAGCACCCTATCTGGCAATAATTTGTTACCTCTAGTTATCTCCCTTACTACAGATAGCCATTCACCGACGCTTTTTTGTGTGTTGTTTGACCTCGTTAATCAAGTTTGTAAAATCATTTTAAGCGATCCTTTTTCCTTTTGTTTTCGATTTTAGGCAGCATGTCGGATTGAATTATCTTGAGTGGCACACTATCCATTTAACAGATTATTTAATTTTTTCATCTCACAGAACTGCTGCGGAATCATCAAACATGTCAGTAATTGAGCTTCATGTGGATGAAATGCAGAGACATTTGTGGCGCTTACCAAATCTTCCTGTAATGCTTCTGCGACAAGGCTTCGAAGAACTGGAATATCTTCCTACAACAATGTCATAGACGACTGATGATTTCAAAGCTACCAGATTTGTTGCGAGAAGCAAATTACCGCTTGTGTGTTCAGATTGGTGTTTTTAACTCTTGAAATGTTCTTTCATCCAAAGTAAAGGATGCTAATGGCAGGTCAAATGTCTGTTAAATGACATACCAGTGTTTATGTGAACTTTAATTTGCTATATATTTTCTTCCCTTTTTAATGGCGTCACAATAACTTTTGATTCTCATTATTGCAATGCAAGTTTTGTTGAGCTATATTTTAAGCCTTTTTGAATTTGCCTCTGAAACAAAATTCTTTGATATTCTTAGTACCCTTTCACCAACACATAATGATTGATTGAAATAACAAGCTTACGTTTTGGTTTTATGCTAAACAAAATTCAAATGGATTGTGGTGCCTTTTTTCCGCCACGAATTCGATCTTATTCGAACAGAGGTATGATCAACATTTTAACACTGAATCTACCTCTTACGAGAGAGAATGTCATATATAATTCTCTTCCATTTCCAAGGTCGTTTCCAGTGAAATATATCTTGACATATCAGAAGGGTTGGGGGATTCTTTTGACCTTGACTCGTGAACATTGTGAGCTATTAAGTTTCACGGAAGAAATGCTTCACTAAACCCAATCAATTGTTTCCCTCGTGGATACTCAGATCGATGTCCAAATGTGAGCGTTTATTTATGTATGGCACGGAAGCAATCTTTAACTTAATACTTCACCACGTTAACTTACCAGACGAACTGCTAGAGTGGTTACAATCATATCATTAGTAACATATTCATTACGCATACACGAACGATGCCTAAAGCTAATTGTGTTTCAATAACAGTTTGACATGGTCAAGATCAAGCAAAGGAATATTGTGAAAGCAAGCCTGTTGGGCCTGTGTAACATTGACAAATGGACACTGTCCGTATTGTGCAATGCCAACATTATCAGTTATGTAATTTTAAAACAGATGTTGATACTGTTTAGAAGCTCAGAGCAGTACTGTAAGTAATTAAATTTTCAGCGAAACCGAAAGTTATTGTCGATAAGTTTCATTATAAATATAATTTGGTTATCGATTTCTGAACTATTGTTCCAAACAATTTCTGTTTAAGCACTGTCACTAAGTGCCAATGATGTTAACTTTCTTCTTTACGCAAGCACTGCTATGGTGTAATTTAAACAGTGTTCAGGGGTATATTTACAATTACTAGTTTGTGTACTATGAAACTGAGAAACAGCATTAAACTGACCATTCACCGGAGTATATCTACCTCGTATTAAAAGTGTATTCCAACAAAACAATATAAAATTTTGCGTCACATCAAGTTCATACATTTGACAACTCATGAACATTGATGTATGTAGTAATGATTTGTAATACATCATACCCTTTTTCCTTTTTCATTTTATATATACTTTTAATTATGTAATGTAACATATACTAAATACAGGTGCTTAATAACTGAACTATTGTTCAAAACACGTTAATCACCAATTCATTCACCTCAATTCAAATTATGTATTATTTTGTATCAGTACCGGCAATTTCCACTATCTGAAAAAAATTGCAGCACTATCCATTTGAATTTTTGTAACAGCTCTAGGTTTGTCGCTAAAAATGGAACGAATACAGCAAAATATTTTTAACAAGATTTAAATTCAATACATTTTGAATATTGATCTTTAATACACTAAAATAAGTTATAGGAAACATCAAATTCGCATATATACATTTTGAGACAAACAAGAGGCAATAACTATTACTTTTCACCTTCAAACAATCTATCTTGTTATGGTAAGACAATTCTAATTACATTCATTTAGTAAGGAAATTTATTTAATATTTTGAAACTTTGAAAAATATTCTAATTTTTTATCAAAATAATGACCGTCGCCGGCAAAAAGAAGAAATTGTGAAAAAAAGTAAAAAATTCGGTTAATAAGATATTTGATGACCTACATGTACTTGTCAGAAACTGAATATTGTGTTATCTTGTCATATTATAGATTATATTTGAAATTGTGGTCTTCCATGTGACATTTTATTTTGACAGTTTTGCCATTATTTCGTACAATAAGAGTTGGGTATGTATGGTAGTAGCTAGTTATATGACACCTGTTTGTCTTGATAATATCTAAATTAACCGCGGCATCATGTTATAGTTAGATTATGGTTAATAATTGACAGTCGTGTTTATGTAGAGCAATGCCCAGATGGTGCGTATATGCTCCTGGTAAGGTCGCCTAAGCTGGACAGGTCGACGGTAGAAGCTAGTCCAGTATTGAATCTTTCCAAAACCTGCTTTCTATTGCTCACTATGCCTTTATTTCTGTTTTTTCCTCATCCGTGCGATCCCTTTCTCCCTGATCTATCTACTCTCTTTTGAATAACAACATCTACGTGTTTGATAACTGAAATATTGTTCAAACCACGATAAACCCTCACTCACTCCTTTTCTCACTATGTTCAATTTCATCAGCTGGAAACAATGCTCTTGTTATATAACCTGTCACAGTAGTTTTTACAAACCTGTTCCGTGGTAGTGCTAATCACACGCCTTACTAACAATGACGACACCAAGCACATTAGTTTACAATCAACTTCAAGTCAATGATTGATGACTGGGATATTACCCAGGTGTAGTTGCCCCAAGGCGTTAATTTTCTTGGGTCAGCCAGTATGTGTTTATTGATTTGGTCATCACATGCTGTTTCGATTTTCACATCATGCGGTTATTCGTCTATTTGCGTATGGCATAGACTTCGTAAACTGTATATGGATATAACGAACATGAACACGAACAATGGTCAATGTTGTTTAACAAAAAAATGAATGGGGTTCACAGATGAGAATTCCCTTGTTTTGTCAGCAACCAAATGGAATCAATATGTGATCGCCATCTGGTTTTCACAACTCTTTCTATCAAACAATCTTACAGGCATACAAAACAGCAAAAGGGAAGATTGTTGCAGATGAGTGACACTGCTACATAAGTGTTTATAGTTTGCTATGCTATGTAGAAATTGACACATGAAAGCAAGTGTCGTAACTGTCAGTGAAAAAATGTCAAAAAAATGAAAGAAATTTTTTAGTGTAGTTTTTCATCTCTCATTTTAGACAATGGTGTTTAAATGTCTTTGATCAAACATGTATGCTACTCAAACAAAGTTGGGCCAATTGTCCGATGGAGCATTTATAACACATATGGAGCACAGTGGTGTAGTGGTTAGCGTGCTGGTCTCTCACCCCAGAGACCCGGGTTCGAATCCCGGTGGAGACACCAACAATTTGTGACCTGGGTCTCCTTCTGTGTTGTGTCCCTTGTTAAGGCACTTTATCTACATTGCACTCAGTCCACAAAGCTGTACTAATGGGTACCTTGAATAACGGGTGTCCTAAGATTCTCTGCGCTTTCGGCAGCACTGATAGTACAAATCCGTCAGGGTAGAAATATGTAGCGCTTTGAGCAACGGCGTAATAGATGAATATATGCGCATTTTAAGTGGACTATCATTATTATTATGGTAAACGTTTCAAATATATTTTACAAAAGTCTATTAAACTTAAGGAGAGATGGGACGAACAAGTCAAATATTTTAGAATTTTCTAATTTTTGGTACATTGGTTATTTTTTATATGTAGAATGCATATATGAAATAAAAAATGGGGGTCACCGAACGATTTTCGGAGCTACAGCCCATTGAAATTTGTGGCCACGGGAGAAATGTCAAAAAATGGCATCACTGTTTGAAGTTATTTTTTAGATAAAAAGAGTTGTAATACTGCTTTAATTTTTCATATTATGTGGGATTAAATATAAAAAAGGTTTGTAAATGCCTTTTTTTGGGAAAAAATAATATTTTTTTAAAAGTTCTGATGGTATGAAAATGAAAATTGCGATTTACGAAAAAATTTTCTAACCGATTGTATTGATAAATTATATTCACACATTTTACGATTTTCTCATACTTTGTGACATGAAAGAAAATCGCTTCTTCTTTCCAAAAATATATAATTCATTAGGGGTCACCGAACGAATTAAAAAGTTATGACGCGAAATGTACATTATATGAAAGCCGAAATTCGATTTTTCGCGTCTCCGGGCAGTACTGTGCACAGTGCAGCGCGTCACACGGCGTGTTTTCACAGAGTAGCGCTTGCGCCGGGCGCTTTGCGGACCATATCAAATGATAAAAGTATATTTGAAAACAGACTGAAAACAACAAGAAACACGTTTTGATAAGTGAATTAAATTGATTAACATTTGAGATGCATAAGTAAAGGCTTTTTTTTTATGAGAAATTGCAATATTTGCAGTAATGTGTTTGTACAATAATAAAGACTCAGAATTATGTACAATTGGGCCCTTTTGGTCTTGTGACCTGCAAATGTGTGACAATCTGTGAAAATCCTGTTTGTTACAAGATTTTTCTATAAACATTTCTTTGAACAATGGCAGTGTGTCAATAAAACCAACTAAACCAACCAAGTTGGTGCATAATCATTGAACTTATCACATTAATTGAATTGACAAATACCCTAGAATAAAGATTTTGGCATTATGGCCACATAAAATAAATTTGTTGAATCTTTTCAAAAAAAATGTTCAAGAATCCCAAGAATGATTTCAAACAAGGTTTATAATGCTTGAACATCTGTTGACCATCAAAAGTAAGACCAGTCACATCTCAGGCTTGTTTAGTTTTTGGTTTGTGGGGACAGATGGCAATCTGGGTGATGTGGGCATCAGTTTCTGTGGAAACAATAGACAAAGTCAATCTATCTGATAGATTTAAGAGAATACTGTATTCCCTCAAATGAGCGCCTGGGCCTCTTTACCCCCGGTGCTTATTGGGGGTCTGGTCTGGCACTTTTCTTTCATAGAAAATTGAAGTTTGTGTTAAACAGTATTTTACAATGAATATCTGTAACAATATTACTAAGGGACATAATTCAATGGTTTGGACCTGGGTGCTTATTGGAGACCCGGCGCTTATTGGAGGAATTACGGTATCTCATAATTTTCCTGGTGACTTTGAGTAGATAACATCCCAGATAATGTTTTAATGGGGATTTATCTTACAAAGAAAGTGGTATTCAAGACAAGGTAACTAGTCTTTCATCAATTAATAAATTTGTGAATGAATTTATCCTAGTTGCAAAATAGAAATTGAGAAACAAAAGAGACATTATTTTTCTTCTAATCTTATAATTTCCTTAATATTATCAAGTATGAAGAAAAACACATCGCTCATGGTCTAATAGAATATAAGTATTTTTATGCTTCAAATTTCTAAAATGCTACAAATTTTTGAATGAGAATAATGAAATCCAATTACTTCATCAAAAATATTTTTAAATATTGCTTATGACACTTTTCATTAAAAGTTTGAATTGAAATAAACAGCTAATGACAAGACGTCACACAAATATCTTGTTTTTTTAATTTCATATATTAGTTGATTATCTTTTCTCCATTTTCATCAAGTTATGAAAAACAACTTTGAATTTTCAAAATAATGGTGAATTTTGAGCTTTGATAAATAAAAATAATTTGTAATCAAGTTAAAACTTTACGAATAATCAACCAATTGCACTTTTTAGAAAAATGTGGATCGTTTTTTATGTGACAGTATTTATCATAAAATAAATTTACTTGAGACGAGAACTGCACTGGACATAGTGGTCAAGTTGACAGGCAAGAACTTGCAGGTCAGCTACTCTTGTTCCTTCTGTCCAGTCTTGAATTTACTCGTGCAGTCGTGGGAGAGGAAACAAAGTTGTACAATCGGTGTCGGGAATGTCAGCCGGATTGTCCATCTCTTCACGTATAACATGGCCGAGTGAAACTGAGACGGGTGCGGGCACTTTCTGATTTGGTACTTCTACCGCATGATGATAGTCGTGGTCAATCAGCCAGGGCAAAGAAACGTGCAAAGTTTCCCTTTGACACACAGACAAAGCTTTGGAGACAACCTGGGATCTTTTGAACTTCGATAGGCTACAAAATTGCACCAATCGCGATGATCGAGCATTGTGCCAACTCATTACGAAATCAGCTGATCGTTGTTTACAAACATTGCCGTAAACCGATCGGGTGCCGTAAAACTCTCAAAAATGCAAACCAAACGCTGATGTATGAAAGTAATAACAGTAAACTGACATTTCATGCTATAAATACTTAGATACATTATTTTAAAATGCATAAATTTAGTTTTTTAAACATAGACGTACAATTTCTAACAACGCGAAATACGTTAAAACTGTCATGCGCAGAAGTCGAAAATGCTACGTCCCATCTCTCCTTAAGACAGTTGACATAAATAATCTGCATCAACTGAGGACATTTGCAATTTCAACAAAAGTATTTATCAAATTGTCGTTAAATCTTCATTTTGGTGAGCTCATTTCGCACCATAACACTTATCTGAGTCGAAGTTGTATACAGGACTATTGATAGAAATATTGACCTTTGCGTTTTATCAATAACAATTATCTGTTACTAAACATGTGTAACCCTTACGTTTTATCAAAAACAATTATCTGTTGATAAACATTGGTAACCTTTACGTTTTATCAATAACAATCATCTGTTGATAAACATTGGTAATATAGGAAACCGTGAATAAATCCAACATTAGACACATTATGGAGGCAATTCCTTCGGTTGACTAACATGTGTTCTAGGAAAGGTTTAAACCGTCTTAGATTCACTGATTTAGTTTCAGCCTTTCGATTCCTACAATATCGTTCAACACTGTGTTTCGGTGGCCCTCAATGAGGATACTGTAGTTGTTTTATAAAAAAGTATGCGTTAAGATAGGGCTCAAGATAACAAATCAACTGTATATATTCTAACACAATACACATACAAACGATTTCCGAGCCACTAATGATAAACAATAGAATATACTAGAAAAGGCTATCTAGGGATTTCAGATTCATAGCAATGTGTCAATAAAACATCAATATTATTAACAAATTTGCCAATATCCCTTATTGATTTTTTTCTACATTAGCTAACTAAAAAAAATATTCTGAACTTATCAAATAGGTTTTAATCCAGTCTTCATAAGCCAAATCTATAATAGTTTTAGCAAACTATTTAAATGAAATAACTGACATAATTAGGATAATTTAAAAAGATGTTAGCATATTCCACATTTTGATAATTCAAAACTCTGTCCTTAAATTATCCGCCCTTGAAGATTGTTATCAAACAACAACCAATTGGTACTGTTTGAAACCGGAAGATTGTTAGGCTCATATTCATATAATTCATATTCTCAAAGAATTATTTTATCAAATAGAAGAAAGGAGTCTCGAATAATTGGAAGTTTCAGATTGTTCACTTCATATCTAGACTTGCTATACAAGAGGTTTTGTTAATTTTGTTAAAATTTGAATTAGGCCTAGCAAAAAAGTAAGTCTCGTTGCATATAAAATTGAAACGTCGGCTCTTAAAATGTTACTCTTTTCTGTTCTAAATTCCTTCAAAGGCAGTGATTCAAATGCTGTATTTATTCTTTTTTCTTCATGTTCTATAATCTAAAAAAATAGAAATGAAAATCCGTGTCAAAAGACCACAACATTTTATATATTTTTGGGGGCGTTAATTATAGTTTGAGTGTTAGACTAGAAGATTGTAGTAGCACCGTCCAGAGAACTTAAATTTGCAAGTCAAAAGAAAGCTTACAAACTGATTGGCTTCGAACACGAAAGTGTGAGCTAAGATCTTGAATCGCAGACCAATCCCTTCAGCACAAACCAAATGGTGATGTAAAATGTATTCTTAAAGTTCACAGCTCCAATCATTCTCTCCCCACAGAGGCAGATCAAGTCATTAAATGTTGATGGAGCCTCTTTCCTTATTAGACCAAATCCGTGGGTTACGGCACATCATTCCGCGATGAATACTTACTATTAAATATTTGCACTACAATCCATTTGAATTTTGGGAAAATTAAAACGCTTCTCGCGTTGAAAGGATGGTTTATTGCAATATGCTTTTGCCATGATTCAGTACCCAAAATGATGAATTTAGAACAGCGTCGCTGATTGCACAACTAACTTCGATTACCTCCAATCAGGCATCTCCTATTCTACCCAATACATGTTTTCATAGCGATCCGTTTATAATAAAATACATTTGATCATGGGCATGCCCCTTGTTGAAGGTTGAAGAACGTGTATATGGTTTATTGATAAATCCATTATGGTTGAATACCGTATAGAATATTCATATTTTGACACACTTCCATAAGTAATAATCTCTATTTAGCATACCCGTTGTCCAGGTACCCATTTGAATTGCTGACTTTCGCAGTTGACTTATTTGCTTTGAGAGGCAAGCATTAAGATAACTACATGAATACTAAACAACATAACGTTAAATACCTGTTGTTTTAAACGAGATATTGGTAGACATGTACCGGAAGAAAGCGGCTTCGTTTCCGATTAAAATCATGACTTTAATAAGTACCTTTATCTCTTATTCGACAGAGTTATTTTTCTATAAATATTTTTTCTTCATGAAGCTAAATTGCATTCTAGTATTGTTCCTGTAAAGATCAAACCCGCTGTGCAAACTGTGAAAATTCGGTCTCATGCTTTAACTATACTAGTTCAGGGCAAAACTATACTTTATTGCAAAACACATGATGGTTAGGGCTACTTTATTTCTTAAATAAATGCGTTGATTTGTCGCTACATTGTACCATTGTTACGTCACTGTCACATTGGTACAATTTAGCGACATATAAAATACTGCTAAATCAGCGTAATGCATGGGTTTTCTTGTTTAAAATAAGACGTTGAAACAGATGTGGCCATTATGACGTCACGCGAAACACGCAATCTGTGACAAGTTTCTTAATTCAATAGCAATATATTCAACGCGTGAATTATTACTTTGATCAAATCAAATAACTACAAGGGTTAAAATAGTATGCAATATTGACTTTTACATAAGACAAATAACTGAATCTTAGGAAATGAAACGTATATATTGATGGAGACGTAACTAAACGTTTATGACAAACACAATAATTATTTCGAAGATAAATTTGGAAACATAGAACTAAGCTTTACATAATTGAAGTTTGGTATGGTAATTACAAAACGAACGTAAAATAATCTCGTATCTATAAGAACGTTCTTAAATAGCAAATAAAGGTCTATCAACATTGTTGTATTTAATAACTACACGAAAATTAGTACCATTATTTCGTCATTACATGTTAATGAATTAAGAGGGGCCCCATTAAAGAACATAAACATTGTCAAATACAAAACAAACATGTCGAAAAGCTCCCCAAATGGTCCTATGGTTTATTGCCGAGAAATATAATATTTACGGTCGCATACATGTATTTGAGGATAGACGAAATGTTTTCAAAAGAAATTCGTTTCCTTCTTTAATTATTTTGGTAATCCAGTAGTAGATCTTTTATTAACATGCCTCTATCATGTTCCAATAGAAAACTCAATTATTGGCAATTATTTTTAAACAATTTTATTTAAATTATTTCCAACCTCGTTGTTGTATGCAATAAAAGACAAGCATATATTTTCTTATTATTCTTATTGGATTATTGATTTCCTGTTTCCATACCATATATGGCAACGCCGATGGATTATGGTTCTGAAGCGAATGTTGGAAAGATGTTCGGCTGGTGAGAAAACGCTCAGACTCACTAACCAAAGACATGTCTGATTAAAAGTATTGTATGTGATATACGCTACTAGCTATACGGAAAAGACCAAAAATTGCGAATTTGGACTTTATTTTTAAAATCATCATCAAAAGGGATTATATAACTCTGTTACATTGAAGATCACACCATCTTGATGTTTCTTGCATGATTCGAACATGATTCAAAGTAAGACGACCTGCACTGATCATACCATCGGTCTTCTTGCTCAAACATCAGACTTCACCGTGACAAGGAGGATGGTGATAGTTTTCTTGTTGGTCCTCTTGGTACAAAATGGATTTCCAGCAATCCATGGAACATTCAGTATAAAAGACAACAACAAAAGGATAAGTGCACAAGTGATCTTGAAATGTGCAGTTGGCTGTTATAAAGGTTGTTCCCATGTTCTTGTGCCCTTCAAAGAGGAAGCGCAAAAGGAACAGTCCCTCGCTGAAGGCTCAGCTGACTCCAAAAACTCTACTTCAAGACCAACATCGGATCTAAGTGTAGAGCGATATAAACAGGGAACGATCTACAACAGTTCAATTCATTCGATAAAATCCAATTTAAAACCATTATCAATTCTAATGGTAGATCCATTCAAAGGTGCTAAGATATACAAAGGATATTTTAGCAACAACACAAATCAGGAGACGAATTTACAAACAATAGGTATAAGGTCAATGGTATTTGATGAAAATACTGGGAATCTGATTTATTCTACGTGGAGGTCAATCAACAAACTCTACATAAAAGACGACAATTCTAAACCCATTAAATACTACAAGCAGACGAATGTAAATAATCTAAACATACACAAGAACTACCTGTATTACACAGGCAATTCACGAAATATTTGGAAACTACCAAAGTCAGGCAGAGAAACTCAAGAGAAATGGTATGAAAGCCCGCTCGTAATTGGCAGGGTATCACTACACAAACATTTAATTTGTTGGTTGGAAAAGAAGAAAATCTCTTCACAGTTGCGATGCGCTTATCTTCCATCCAAGAAAATACTTTCTTTTAAAAAAGCTATTACAACCAGTTGTTATGGCTTCGCTGTTGTAAATATGCAAGGGAGCATATTGTATGCATATGACTATTTTGGAAAAATCTATATTGAGGTACTTGACGTTCGCACAAAGAAACAACTTTGTAAAGAAATGATCAAAATCTTAGGAATTGGACCGAGCACGTTTCTTATTGAAAATGGTGTTTTATATATTTCAAAAAGCAAACAAGTTAAGGCAATGCAGCTGTTCAGTAACTGCAGCAGTGATATCATTCAGAGTCTCGATTCTCCTTTTCGTAGTTCAAGTCATTTCAAATTTACCTTCTTCAATTAGGTACATGTCATGAGTTTTCTACATTGCAATGTTACAGCCAGGTAAAAGCGCCTTCCCCCCGAGTACATCTACGGTTAAAGACCAATTTTCAAACTTGCTTGCGGTTCGGGATTAATAAATCACTAGGTAGAAAAAAGTTTGTCAAAATATTGATAACCTATTTACACAAAATTTTGACAATAAATAACTTATTTCGACGCCAAAAGCACCGCTCCTACATCAGACTTTAAACTGGACACAATATGCAATTTTTCGGTTTGTTATAGTAAGTTTCACTGTACCAGTTTACCATAACCGGTGCCTCGAACTGAACGACACATGCTTATCAGTTGTAACAGAGGTGTTATAAAGGGGTATCAACATATAAGTTATCATTCATAATTTTGGTTAGGGGGTAGTGATAGGGCAGGGTTTGAAATATACATCCCCTTATTTCATGATATGCAGTCACTGTCATTCTGGCTATAGGACTAATCCATTCAGGTAGCAGGGGTGCTCTTCAACTAGTGGGATAGACCCAAGGCAGGGTATAAAAGGTGGCCTTCACTGTGAGTTAATTGCATTGTCTGGCCGGCGATCGATCGGCTAACATCTGCCATGTTCTGTGTTAGGGGGTAGGGCTTGTCCTGAGATGGAACAGCACTTATTTCGTGATGAAACAGCACTTGTTCTGAGATGGAACAGCATTTGTTTCATGATGAAACAGCGTCGTCTAAGTTATTTGGGATGTAGGCTAGGTTTAGTTAGATGATTAGGTTGTCGGAACTATATAGGTTAGGTTGTTTTGTATGTTTAAGTATAGTCTGCTCCACAGTATATTTGTCTCGTTGAAGTTGTTGTATTGTGTTGTATGTTTTGCTTTCTGTTTAGTTTCATTTCTAATAAAATTGGTGTTGGTAATTTCTATTATGTCATTTATCATGAGGCTGCATCCTGTAACCGGGAAACAGCGTGATTTAAGCTACCAGTTGATGACTGAAGGTACCAATTTATACATTCATATCTGAGAGAGACACACATTGGTAAAAAAATCACAACTAACTTTTATTGCCTCCAATCAGGCATTTCCTATTCTACCAAACAAATTCGGGGAATAAGAACAGAGACTCGATTAACATTGCATGACTTTATGGGGAGAGAATGAGGTCCATTCGAAGTAGCTATTTCTATGGCATAGGATGGCTAATTTTGGTACAAATTTCAATGATGAAAAGTCCAGGGTTAATATAGTGTATAGGTATCAGAAACCTCGTGGTCGAAATAAATCATGTGTTTCAGCATCTGTACTGTATGGCTTTCAGTAACAAGCAAATAAAGATAATGACAACACTTGCAGTGTCCGGATAAGAGGACGTTAGAACATCAAATGACACCAAGACACGAGATGCAACGTTTCACAATGATCGATTTCAAATTTATTGATTGCGTCTCAATGCATCAGGACATCATTGCTATACAAATACATGTTCTCATAGCGATCAGTTTATAATTAAATACATTTGATCATGGGCATGCCCCTTGTTAGGCTGAAGAACGTTTAGAATTTACATGGTTTAGTGATAAATCCATTATGGTGGAATACCTTATAAAATATTCATAGTGTGCTCCAGCATTTATCATTCATTTGATAGGAGCTTTTTCTACGATTACGTTGTTATATATCTTCTGCACAACGATTTAAAAGAAATATTTGGAAAATGTTATATTGAATAAGAAATGTGAACAATAAACTGCGAAGGCTAGGTTACAAACTCCTATTTAAACTTTTTATGCAAACATGCAGGGCAAGAGGCGCAAGCAGAATGGAACATGATAATATAACAGCTAAGGGTATATCATAGATATGTGAATAAATAAACGATCATTTCTCATGTTTGCTAATTGGTACATATGTCGCCTTGATGTGACTTTGGGCATATGCATACACTTTATAAATAGTATAGAAACCCCTGATTGTTATACCAACATAAGGTGTCTCATAATAAGTAACTGTATCTAAAGATAACATGTAACAATTGTTTATCATGAAATAATGACGATTACGGTAAATGAACGGTACATCAGAACGTTGACTGACACAGCACTATTTATGCTTCAGCTAAACATTTGGTTATATGTAGGCACAATTGATTGTTATTAACAAAAGGTTGCAAGATAGCTTGTGTCATTTTTATGAGTACATGTGCACATATCACTCTTGCCTAGCAACGATTGTTGTAGCGCGACTCCCCATATTTCTACGTTTGTTACAACATAAAACCATTGTTCGTGACGACACTGTAGCCAATCGTAGCAAGGGGAGAAGGCCGTTTTCTTTTATATTTCTAAGAGAATAAAACGGAATAGAATCGGTAATAAAGAAATGGTTAACCTCGGAAGTGTGTCATGTGACGAAACTCGCTCTCGCTCGGGTGATACCAAAATTCGTAAAAGTCATAGGACACACTTCCATAAGTAATAATCTCCATTTAGCATACCCGTTGTCCAGGTACCCATCTGAATTGCTGACTTTCGCAGCTGACTGATTTGCTTTGAGAGGCAAGCATGAAGATAACTACATGACTACTAAACGACATAACGTTAAATAAGTGTTTTCTTAAACGAGATAGCTATAGTGGTAGACATTTACCGGAAGAAAGCGGCTTCGTTTCCGATTAAAATCATGACTTTCATAAATACCTTCATCTCTTTTTCAACAAAGTTATTTTTCTATAACTATTTCTTCTTCATGAAGCTAAACTGCATTCTAGTATTGTTCCCGTAAAGATCAAAGGCGCCGCCATCCCTTTATATAAGAATTTTCTTCAAAATTGATTAAGTTCATGGAGGTTAAAAAACCCGCTGTGTAAACTGTGAAAATCCGCGCAGCCTTCGGTCTCGTGCTTTAACTATAATAGTTTAGGGCAAAACTATACTTAATTGCAAAACATATGATGGTTAGGGCTACTTTATTTCTTAAATAAATGCGTTGATTTGTCGCTAAATTGTACCATTGTTACGTCACTGTCACAATGATACAATTTAGCGACAATTAAAATACTGCTAAATTAGCGTAATGCATGGGTTTTCTTGTTTAAAATAAGACGTTGAAACAGATGTGGCCATTATGACGTCACGTGAAACACGCAATCTGTGACAAGTTTCTTAATTCAATAGCAATATATTCAACGCGTGAATTATTACTTTGATCAAATCAAATAAATACAAGGGTTAAAATAGTATGCAATATTGACTTTTACAAATAACTTAATCTTAAGAAATGAAACGTATATATTGATGGAGACGTAACTAAACGTTTATGGCAAATACAATAATTATTTCGAAGATAAATTTTGAAACATATAACTAAGCTTGACAAAAAAAATTTTTTATTACAAAACGTTCGTAAAATAATCTAGTATATATAAGAACGTTCTCAAAAAACAAATAAAGGTCTATCAAAATTTTTGTATATAATAACTACACGAAGATGAGTACCATTAGTTCGTCATTACATGTTAATGAATTAAGAGGGGCCCCATTAAAGAACATAAACATTGTCAAATACGATACAAATATGTCGAAAAGCTCCCCAAATGCTCCTATGGTTTATTGCCGAGA
The DNA here is from genome assembly GCA_916613615.1 of Steromphala cineraria. Lineage (NCBI taxonomy): Eukaryota > Metazoa > Mollusca > Gastropoda > Trochida > Trochidae > Steromphala > Steromphala cineraria. The sequence goes on from OU744733.1 coordinate 48,187,624, forward strand.
AATATAATATTTACGGTCGCATACATGTATTTGAGGATAGACGAAATGTTTTCAAAAGAAATTCGTTCCTATCTAAATCATTTTGCTAACCCAGTAGTAGATCTTTTATTCACATGCCTCTATCATGTTCCAATAGAAAACTCAATTATTGGAAATTATCTTTAAACAATTTTATTTAAATTATTTCCAACCTCGTTGTTGTATGCAATAAAAGACAAGCATATATTTTCTTATTATTCTTATTGGATTATTGATTTCCTGTTTCCATACCATATATGGCAACGCCGATGGATTATGGTTCTGAAGCGAATGTTGGAAAGATGTTCGGCTGGTGAGAATACGCTCAGACTCACTAACCAAAGACATGTCTGATTAAAAGTATTGTATGCGATATACGCTACTAGTATTACGGAAAAGACCAAAAATTGCGAATTTGAACTTTATTTTTAAAATCATCATCAAAAGGGATTATATAACTCTGTTACATTGAAGATCACACCATCTTGATGTTTCTTGCATGATTCGAACATGATTCAAAGTAAGACGACCTGCACTGATCATACCATCGGTCTTCTTGCTCAAACATCAGACTTCATCGGGACAATAACTTTGTAAAGAAATGATCAAAATCTTAGGAATTGGACCGAGCACGTTTCTTATTGAAAATGGTGTTATATATATTTCAAAAACCAAACAAGTTAAGGCAATGCAGCTGTTCAGTAACTGCAGCAGTGATATCATTCAGTCTCGATTCTCCTTTTCGTAGTTCAAGTCATTTCAAATTTACCTTCTTCAGTTAGGCACAAGTCATGAGTTTTCTACATTGCAATGTTACAGCCAGTTAAGAGCGCCTTCCCCCCGAGTTCATCTACGGTTAAAGACCAATTTTCAAACTTGTTTGCGGTTCGGGGTTAATAAATCACTAGGTAGAAAAATATTTCGTCAAAATATTGATAACCTATTTAAAAAATTTTTGGACAATAAATTACTTATTTCGACGCCAAAAGCACCGCTCCTACATCAGACTTTAAACTGGACACAATATGCAATTTTTCGGTTTGATATAGTAAGTTTCACTGTGCCAGTTTACCATAACCGGTGCCTCGAACTGAACGACACATGCTTATCAGTTGTAACAGGGGTGTTATAAAGGGGTATCAAAATATAAGTTATCACTCATAATTTTGGTAAGTGGGTAGTGATAGGGCAGAGATTGAAATATACATCCACTTATTTCATGATATGCAGTCACTGTCATTCTGGCTATAGGACTAATCCATTCAGGTAGCAGGGTTGCTCTTCAACTAGTGGGATAAGCCCAAGGCAGGGTATAAAAGGTGGCCTTCACTGTGAGTTAATTGCATTTTCTGGCCGGCGATCGGCTAACATCTGCCATGTTCTGTGTTAGGGGGTAGGGCTTGTCCTGAGATGGAACAGCACTTATTTCGTGATGAAACAGCATTTGTTTCATGATGAAACAGCGTCGTCTAAGTTATTTGGGATTTAGGCTAGGTTTAGTTAGGGGGGATGATTAGGTTGTCAGAACTATATAGGTTAGGTTGTTTTGTATGTTTAAGTATAGTCTGCTCCACAGTATATTTGTCTCGTTGAAGTTGTTGTATTGTGTTGTATGTTTTGCTTTCTGTTTAGTTTCATTTCTTATAAAATTGGTGTTGGTAATTTCTATTATGTCATTTATCATGAGGCTGCATCCTGTAACCGGGAAACAGCGTTATTTAAGCTAACTTACTGTGATTGCCTCCAATCAGGCATCTCCTATTCTACCAAACAAACTCGGCGAATAAGAACAGAGACTCGATTAACATTGCATGACTTTATGGGGAGAGAAGTAGCTATTTCTATGGCATAGGATGGCTAATTTTGGTACAAATTTCAATGATGAAAAGTCCAGGGTTAATTTAGTGTATACATGTAGGTATCAGAAACCTCGTGGTCGAAATAAATCATGTGTTTCAGCATCTGTACTGTATGGCTATCAGTGACAAGCAAATAAAGATAATGACAACACTTGCAGTGTCTGGATAAGAGGACGTTAGAACATAAAATGACACCAAGACACGAGATGCAACGTTACACAATGATCGATTTCAAATTTATTGATTCCCTTTCAATGCATCAGGACATCATTGCTACACAAATATATGTTTTCATAGAGATCACTTTATAATATAATACATTTGATCATGGGCATGCCTCTTGTTAGGTTAAAGAACGTATAGAATGTACATGGTTTATTGATAAATACATTATGGTGGAATATCGAATAAAGTATTCATATTGTGTTCCAGCATTTAGCATTCATATGATAGGAGATTTTTCTACGATTACGTTATTATAGATCTTCTGAACAAAGCTTTAAAACAAGTATTTGGAAAATGTAATATTGAATAAGCAATGTGAACAATAACCTGTGAAGGCTAGGTTAAAAAGTCTTGATTAATAATCTCCTTAATTTCAACTGTTTATGCAAACATGCAGGGCAAGAGGCACAAACAGAATGGAACATGATGATAAACAACTAAGGGTATATCATAGATATTTGAATACATAAACGATCATTTCTATTGTATGCTAATTGCTTGGTACATGTGTCGCCTTTGTGTGACTTTGGGCATTAAAATATTTTGAAAGTAAGTTTCTTTTAATTCCGTATGTCCTAACTTCAAACTACTTTTGCTAGAATTTCCATTATAGATTGTCTTAAGAATATGAACAAAATTGGGATTAAGTTGCAACCATGTGGAATATGTAATCCCTAAAAAGTATAATTCAGAAATAACAAAATAAGTTTTAAATTCATTTTCAACATATCATTAAATTTGGTCAAATGACATGAAGTAAAAGATTGGTAAACATGATTTTATGATTGCTTTTCGCACTTATGCAACCTCGATTATCCAGCCATGAATCACACGCGTTGGCCACCCGTCAGTCACACATGAGCAACGGGTGGCTGACGCGTGGCGACCCGTTGCTCACTCGTGACCAACATGTGAGAAACGCGTTTTCGACCACTTGCTTTTACACACTACGGTACATATGTTGCCTTGATGTGACTTTAGGCCTATGCAAACAGCTTGAAAATAGTTTGCCAACATAAGGTGTCTCATAATAAGTAACAGTTTATCATGAAATAATGACTATTAGGGTAAGTGAAAGGTACATCAGAATGTTGAATGACACAGTACTTTGTATGGTTCAGCCAAATATTTGGCTATAAACCTCTCCACAGAGCAGTGCGTCATGCCGCTCTCAGTTGCATCCCTTTGGGTGGCGCTAGCATCGTCCGCCATTAAGCGGCTGCAATCTTATGTCGACGTTCTACGTGCTTACAGTTGACGTTTTTTTATTAATGATATGACTTCTAAACAATTTAAATGATCGTAAGCGGTCATGAACGGTTTGTGTCATCAAGTACCTTTTTTGAATTCATATATTATGTGAAAAGAATCCCCATGCACAGCTAAAAACCCGTCAGAGAGTCACTGTCACTGTTAGTTTCTCCCTACTGCAGCTAGGTCTATCATCTCCAAAGAGTTCCTATATTATATTTTCTGATTTGCGTCTAGCTTAGGTATCGCATAGTGAATTTTACCAATTATGAAGCGGTTTTTGACCGAGGTAAGTTTTAGTACAATAGGTTGTCAAAATTTAATAGAATAGATATAATCTTAAAATTATACAGAAAGTATTGGTCCAAGCTTTATGTTTTAACACGTAACATTTACCCTTGTTTACAAGTTCGATAAGATAATAAAAACGTGTGCACCATAGTGCCTCGTTTGTTAAAAAAGATAAATTATTAATTTTTTAAATCCCATCTTATAGGCCTATGCCTAAGGTAAACAATTTTATGGTTTTATTTCTCATAGATCTGTGAAATCTTCCTAAAATTAAAATAGAAAGCATGAATTCAATATCCTAACCTTTGTCATTACAAATTATGTGTTAATACTAAAGAAATACACACACACACTCAAAACATGTAATAAGAGGAATTGTTTGGCCTATATATAATACTTAAATCATATTTAAATACTTTAGTATTACTTTTATACCTATTTAAGTTATGATGACTGATATCATAAATGTGGTATTTTAAGTATTTTTTGTCGTCAATTGGACTACGAAAGAGATAAAATATCTTAATACAACTCATCATGTCAAGATTCATTCAATTTTTAAGGATTATTAAAACAATTTGAAGTGAATGTATAATTCGTAATCGGTACGAATGTCACACGATGATTATAAATAGTATTTAGAAAAATATAATGAAATATTTTTTTCTATCTTCGATGATACCACGATGTCGGGTCCATATTCAACCCCTGCAAGACATATATCCCTGACATGGTACTGTATAAATCAAATCATTACATCCGATCCAGTGATAAATAGTGCCAATACCATGTCAATATGTTCCCCGACATGGTACTGTATAAATCAAATCATTACATCCGATCCAGTGATAAATAGTACCAATGCCATGTCAATATGTTCCCAGTTAAAAGACAAAACAAAGCTTGCTCTCCCGTGTAATTTAAATCTTCAATGAGTAAATCAATTAAAAAATCAAATAATCAAAAAACAAAAAGAATTATCAGTTATTACTTATATTTGAAAACACAGTTAACAGTGTAATGATGTCACACAGTTCATGGCACAGCAATGCTATGACGACAGAATGCTGGTGATCCTTGGATGACTGCAGACGAGTTTGTGTTTCAAATATGTCTATAATTTGCTAATTACAGATAAAGGATGATTTTATATCATCTTCTGGTATTTGCTACAAAAGTTATAGTCCTTACTGAAATATTGCAAATCAGAAGACCAAAGACCTATTTCTTATGTATTTTTTTTTAATTATTCGTAATTCAAAAATCAATAAACTAGTTGACATAATAACTTTAATGATCACTTTGTAATTAACTGTTTGAGGAGCACTTTAGAAGTTTGTATTATAAGGAAAAAAGGAAATTCTATGTATGAACAACTTCTTTCATTTCATAATACATGTAGCAATGTTTCGAAAATTTAAATGTTTTCATGCTTTAAAAACGGACCTTTGAACCTTTGCCGCAACGTCGCCATTGTCGAAGAAGTTGCTCATCATAGAATTTCCTTGTGATGAAATCTGAATAAATTTATATCGACAGTTCCATATTATTTGATATTATATATTATATATTTTTATAACATGAACAAATGTTGATCTAAATTTATTTAGATTGCTTGTGACAATGCCTGCCTTGGATTGGAATGTTGGACATTTGAATGACTTTTATTTAAAAGTAAACACTTAATTCCTTAAAATATTAAAGATTTACACATATTGTAATTGAAAAAATATCAAGGAAAATTTACGACATTCAGGTTAATTCATTAACATCGACATCCTAATTTGCTGAACGGCTTTTAACGCCTAGTAAATTGGCCAATCAATCCTTTACAAAGCTATAGGCCTACAGTGAATATTAATAGAATATTATGATATTATCATGTTTCCTTGTGAAAAACATAGGCGTTAGTCTAGATAATCGAATAAAACAACCCCAGAAAAAAACCCAATCAGACAAGATAAAATAACAGTTGAAATAAAGAAATCATAGTCAACTGAGATAGGCCTATCTAACGTCATTCGTAGATGCTAAATTTCTGCACTATGATATCGCTGACTTCAACATAAAACAGTAATTACCTTGTCGTTTACATAATTTGCCAATCTTTGAAAAAGCTTACCTGAAGTGTTTGATGCCTAAAAATGAATTATTAGTTGGTAAGGAAGGTGGCGTTAGTTTATGCCGCTTAATAGGTGACTGGGTACTGTCTTTACGTGAACGTAAATGCGCAAATCCCGCAGCGTTGCAAATAACACTGACCCGTTAACGTTGCAGCCGCTTAATGGCTGCACCAAGGAAATTCGCCGTGGAGAGGTCTATATGTAGGAACAATTGATTGTTATCATCAATAGGTTGCAAGATAGCTTGTGGCATTTTTTCATGAGTACAAATGCACATATCACGTATGCCTAGCAACGATTGTTGTAGCGCAACTCCAAATATTTCTAAGTTTGTTACGACATAAAACCATTATTCCTGGCAACACTGTAGCAAATCGTCACAAGGGAAGAAGGCTGTTTTCTTTTATATTTCTAAGAGAATAGAATCTGTATAAAAGAAATGGTTGTCCTCAGAAGTGTGTCATATGACGAAACTCGCTCTCAGCTTGAAAATAGTACAGCAACCCCTTGTTATACCAACATAAGGTGTCTCATAATAAGTAACTGTTTATCAGGAAATTATGATTATTTTTTGTAAGTGAAAGGTACATCAGAATGTTGACTGACACAGCACTATATAGGGTTCAGCTAAACATTTGGTTATATGTAGGAACGATTGATTGTTTTTAACAATAGGTTGCAAGATAGCTTGTGGCATTGGTTATGAGTACATGTGCACATATCACTTTTGTCTAGCAAAGATTGTTGTTGTAGCACGACTCTCCATATTTCTACGTTTGTTGCGACATCAAACAATTGTTCATGACGACACTATAGAAATGACGAAATCACTGTCGCTCGGGTGATACCAAAATTCGTTCAAGTAATATGACACACTTCCTTAAGTAATAATCTCTATTTAGCATACCCGTTGTCCAGGTACCCATCTAAATTGCTGACTTTCGCAGCTGACAAACTTATTTCCTTTGAGAGGCAAGCATGAAGATAACTAAATGAATACTAAAATGCAGAACGTTAAATACCTTTTTTACAAACGAGATAGTGGTATACATGTACCGGAAGAAAGCGGCTTCGTTTCCGACTCCCCCGTGGGGCTCCCGGGTTAGAATAGGGCCTCAGTACTCCATGCTTGTCGTATGAGGCGACTAAAATGGGGCGGTCTGTTTGCCGTGGACTGCGACCTGTGTCGGTGGAGGAAGGGATTCTGGTGGTTGAGGTTGGTGTATGCCTGCGGGTGTGCCCGCCAACACACCACTTTGACCCTAACTTCAGTTAGACAGGAGGTCAGATGGGCCCAATCTGACCAATCGGCTGGTCATGTAAGCCCTTGGTGTTTTTCTCTTTTCTCAGCTTCAATCATCAATTGTCTTTTCAAAACAATATAAGCAATTAAGCTTATCTATCTATTTATTTAGCTCACTCACTCAAAACTTTTTTATTAATTCAACATTCCAATACCCAACACCAAGAAGGCAGTGGCCAATGGGTCAATCCAGTAGAGCATTGGCAACGCTCATATTGGAGTATGCCAGTGCTGTAGCCCTGGTGTCAGTTTGTTGGAGAACCACAAACACTTGGCATCCCCTTGTTGGACTCCGTGCAGGGTGGGGAGCAGCACTGGCGAGACACCTAAAAATAACCATGGCATCCCTTAAGAAGCGCAAAACTGAGGCATTATCAACGTCCTCATCTTCGGATGAGGAATCAAACAAATCATGGCCAAGATTCTTAATGATGGAGGGAGGCAGCAATGGTGGCGAGCCACTTAAGCTTAATCCCTTTGCTATTGAAAAAGGAATCAAAGGAGTTGCTGGTACAGTTAAAAACATTACCAAACTGCGCACTGGCTCTCTTCTTATCGAGTGTAATACTCACCAACAATCTGCAAATCTTCTCAAACTCAAAAATTTTGCTGGGGTGGCTGTTAAAGTCGCCCCTCACCGTTCTCTCAACAGCTGCAAGGGCATTGTTCGTGACAGGGACAGGGTCCTTTCCGACATGTCCGAGGACGAGCTTGTGGAAGAGCTCAAACCCCAAGGCATCACACATGTGAAGAGATTCACATACAAGGATAAAGAAAAGAACAAGACCTTTCCATCAAACACCTATTTGATGGAATTTGGTACTTCAACACTTCCCCCTAACATCAAGGCTGGGTATCTTCTTATCAAGGTGGAACTATACATTCCAAACCCACTTCGGTGCTTTAAGTGCCAGAAGTTTGGACATGGTTCCCGCTCTTGCCGCGGTAGCACGGTCTGCCAGAAATGTGGCAAGGGGGACCATGATAGTTCCACCTGTGAAGCTCCTCACATGTGTCCAAACTGCAAAGGGCCCCACATGGCGTCCTCCAAACAATGCCCTACTTTCATCAGAGAAAGTAAAATAATTAAATTCAAATCTGAAAAAAATATCCCATTTGCGGAGGCCAGGAAACTGTTCTCTGCAAATGAGAAAGCTTCCTACGCTGCAGCTGCAGCTACTCCAAAATCAAAGGCATCAGTTGCCATCCAGACTGACACCACCTGGCTCAATCAACCAAAGCCAGTCAAATATAAACCTCAACTAGCAAAACCTAACACTATTCAAACTCAAACATACAACAACATCACCATGACCACTTCTGATAAAAACTCAATATACAACCCTAATATCCCAACAACTCCTTTGGCTCCTAAATCTCCTCCTTCTCCATAAAATGAAAACAAAAAGAAAAACAAAAACAGGAACTCAAATAAGCACAAAACCACTGACAGGGTCTCAAAGGCTGACAAGAACCCTGTCAGTGTTTCAAACAGGTTCCAGGACCTGGACCTGGACGAGAACATGGACGAATCCCCATGTCCTTCCAGGTCAACAAGTCGCTCTCCATCGCGGCACAGAGCATCTTCTGAGGATCCAGGTGGGCGCAAGCTCTCCAGGCTCCTAGAATAATTTTAAAATGTATATATTTTCCACATTTTTATTAATTATGGCAATTCTCCAATGGAATTGTCGTGGTTTTAAAGCCAATTTTAATGAGCTTTCCTTACTTGCTCAATCATATAATCCTCAGGCAATATGCTTGCAGGAAACCCATTTTAAACAATCGGATAATACCACTTTGCGTGGCTTTACTTTCTATAATGCCTTTTCAGCGGAATTAGAAAAGGCCAAGGGTGGTGCATCAGTCCTTGTTCGACAAGGAGTGATTCACAGTCAAATCCCTCTCAAAACAAAACTCCAAGCTGTAGCTGTACAACTCAGCTTATTTAAAACCATAACACTATGTTCAATATATGTTCCACCATCAGATACCCTTAGATTGCAAGATCTTGATAATCTATTTCAACAACTCCCTAAGCCATGTGTCATTCTTGGTGACTTTAATAGTCATAACCCCTTGTGGGGAAGTAATTCCACCAATGACAAGGGTAAAAAAGTTGAAGATTTTCTTGACAATAATGGTCTCTCATTATTTAATGATGGGACAAATACTTACTTGCATCCTGCTTCAGGAACATATTCTGCAATTGATTTATCAATTACTGACCCATCTTTGCTTAACGATTTCACTTGGTCAGTCCACGAGGATATGTGTGGTAGTGATCACTTTCCAGTGGTACTGGAGCCTGCACTGCCTTCACCTGAAGAACACAATCCTCAGTGGAAATTTGCAAAAGCAGACTTGGATACATTTTCATCCCTCTGCAGGGAAAACATAAATTTCAAATCAATATTAAAATCTGAAGATCCTATTCAAACATTTTCAGATAAATTAATAGAAATTGCTGAGGAAACTATTCCTAAATCAACATCCAATCATCGTATTGTTAAACCATGGTTTAATGATACTTGCAGGCAAGATATCAAAGCCCGCGAAAAGGCTGAACGCAAGTTCAATAAACATCCAACTCCAGGTAATCTTGATGGCTGCCGCAAAGCCCGGGCCAAGGCTCGACGCACAGTCAATCAAGAAAAACGCAAATCTTGGCGAGGCTATGTCTCAAAAATAAATTCCAGAACGCCTATGAGCAAAGTCTGGAATATGATTAGTAAAATCAAAGGCAAAGGTTCTAAATCAACAATAAAACATCTCAAGGTCAATGGTGACCTCCTTACAGCTAAAACCGACATTGCCAATAAGTTGGCAGAAACCATTTCCAAAAATTCTTCATCAGCAAATTATGTTCCTCAATTCCAAAAATATCAAAAGGTTCAAGAAAAACAAAAACCTAATTTCAAATCTGATAATGGGGAGGACTATAATGAGCACTTCTCCTTGTCAGAACTTAAAACAGCACTTTCCAAGGCTCACGATACAGCTACTGGTCCTGACAATATCCATTATCAATTGTTAAAACATCTACCAGAATCTTGCCTTGAGGTTTTGCTTGAGGTATATAATCATATATGGGAAACGGGTGACTTTCCATCTTGTTGGCACAATGCCACCATCGTCCCCATTCCTAAACCAGGAAAGGATCACACAGATCCTTCCAACTATCGTCCTATAGCCTTAACTAGTTGCGTATGTAAAACTATGGAACGGATGATCAATGATCGTCTTGTCTGGTACTTGGAAACCAACAAATTACTTACTGACATTCAATGTGGTTTCCGTAAACAAAGAAGTACAACTGATCATCTTGTTCGATTAGAATCTTTCGTAAGAGATGCATTTATCAATAAGCAACATGCTGTGTCAATCTTTTTCGATTTGGAAAAAGCATACGACACCACATGGAAGCATGGCATCCTCAAAGACTTATTTGAATTCGGCCTGCGGGGTCGAATGCCTCATTTTATCTCAAATTTTTTACATGATCGTCAATTCAAGGTCCGTGTGGGTTCCACTCTTTCTGAATTCTTTGATCAAGAAATGGGTGTCCCGCAAGGAAGTATACTATCAGTTACATTATTCAGCATTAAAATCAATAGCTTGGCTAAAGAATTAAACGATCACACAGATGGTTCACTTTTTGTGGACGATTTTGGAGTTTCTTGCAGAGGCAAGAATATGCCATCAATTGAGCGGCAGCTGCAGCTCTGTCTAAATAAAATCCACAAATGGTCTTTGGAAAACGGCTTCAAGTTTTCCAAAGCTAAAACATCATGTGTGCATTTTTGCAATATGCGCAAAATGCACAAAGATCCAGAGCTTTTTCTGGATAAAACTCCAATCAAGGTCGTACCTGAGGCCAAGTTTCTTGGTCTTACTTTTGATAGTAAATTATCATTCATCCCTCATATCAAAAACCTTAAAGCTAAATGTCTTAAAGCTTTGGACCTTCTAAAGGTCGTATCTAACGCTAAATGGGGTGGAGATGAAGAAACTCTTCTTCATCTCTATCGATCTCTCATCCGCTCTAAACTCGATTATGGATCCATAATCTATGGATCTGCCCGCCCCTCTTATATCAAAATGCTAGATACAATCCACCACCAGGGTCTCAGACTTTGTCTTGGGGCCTTTAGAACTTCACCTGTCGAAAGCCTTTATGTTGAAGCTGATGAGCCATCTCTAGCAGATCGGCGCATCAAGCTAGCACTCCAATATATAACAAAACTTAAATCAAATCCTTCAAATCCTGCCTACAACTGCGTATTCAGCCCAGAATACCAGCAGTTGTATGCTTCAAAGCCAAAAGCAATTCCACCTCTTGGAATCCGCCTTCAACAGCATGTCGAAGAATCGGATATTGATTTAACAACAATAGCAGAATATGGTCTGCTTGCCACTCCTCCATGGCAGTTGGTCAAGCCCCGTGTTAATCTTAGCTTAAGCACACACAAAAAATCTAACACCAATCAATTAATCTTCCTGCAGGCTTTCAATGAGCTTCGCGATTTCTATTCAGATTACAAAGCAATTTACACTGATGGCTCTAAGGATGGCATTACAGTTGCAGCAGCAACTGTTACACCCTCAACAACTTACGCTTCAAGGCTGCATGACGGCAGCAGTATCTTTACTGCTGAAGCAAAGGCCATCCTGAAGGCCATTCAGCACATCAAAAATTCAACTCCAAATGATTACATTATTTTCTCTGATTCCTTGTCCTGCTTGCAGGCTATCAAAAACTGTAAAACTGATCACCCCGTGATCAGAGATATTCTAAAACTTCATAATACCTTTCTTCAATGCGACATTGTCTTTTGCTGGCTTCCTAGCCACATGGGTATTAGAGGCAACAATAAAGCTGATACAGCCGCGAAGGCAGCTTTAAACTTCAAAACTATTTCACCAACTAAAGTTCCATATACAGATTCAAAACCAGCTATTAAATCCTACATTAAACAGCGTTGGAGGTCCCAATGGGACCAGCAACAACATAACAAACTTCATACCATTCAACCTCATTTAGGTTATAAATCTCTTTCTTCTTTTACCCGGCAGGAAGCTTGTGTCCTTCGACGATGTCGTATTGGACATACTCATTTAACTCATTCTTATCTTTTAAAGGGGGAAGATCCCCCTATGTGTATACCCTGTCAATGTCCCCTCACTGTTAAACACATATTGTGTGAGTGTTGGGACACAGCCCAAATCAGGGAAACATTTTACCCTAATATTTCCATTTCACAACTTTTTTATCACTTCGGTGAACACCGTATTTTAGATTTTCTTAAGGAAATCGAGCTTTTTGAAAAGTTATAAATTTTAATACTATATATCAGCTTTTAACAACTTTGTGATATTATGCTGATGTTTTTCAGCAATATTGCCCAAGCGGCCCTAACAATAACTCACTCACTCACTCACTCGTTTCCGACTAAAATCATAACTTTCATAAATACCTTTATCTCTTAATCGACAGAGTTATTTTTCTGTTAATATTTCTTCTTCATCAACCTAAACTGCATTCTAGTATTGTTCCCGTAAAGATCAAAGGCGCCGCTCACCCTTAACATAAAAAATTTACTTCAAAATTATTAAGTTCATGGAGGTGAAAAAAACGCTGTGTGAACTGTATAAATCTGCGAAACTTTCGGCCTCATACTTTAACTATAATAGTTTAGGGCAAAACTATAATTTATTGCAAAAACATGATGGTTAGGGCTATTTTATTTCTTAAATAAATGCGTTGATTTGTTGCTTAATTTTACCATTTTGATTTCACTGTCACAATGGTACAATTAAGTGACATATCAAATCCTGCTAAATCAGCGGAATTCATTATTGACAAATAACTGAATGTTGTTAAATGAAACATAAAATATTGATGCAGACGTAACTCAACATTTATTGCAAACACAATAATTATTTGGAAGATAAATTTTGAAACATATAACTAAGCTTGACAAAATTGTAGTTTTATTACAAAACGTACGTAAAGTAATCTAGTATATATAAGAACGTTCTCAAATAACAAATAAAGGTCTATCAAAATCAGTGTATATATATATATATACTATACGAAAAGTACCATCAGTTCGTCATTACATGTTAATGAATTAAGAGGGGCCCCATTAAAGAACATAAACATTGTCAAATACGAAACAAATATGTAACATAAGCTTCCCAAATGGTCCTATGGTTTATTGCCGAGAAATATAATATTTACAATCGCATACATGTATTTGAGGATAGACAAAATGTTTTCAAAAGAAATTCGTTCCTATCTTAATCATTTTGCTAACCCAGTAGTAATACTTTTATTCACATGCCCCTATCATGTTTCAATAGAAAACTCAATTATAGGCAATTATCTTTAAACAGTTTTATTTTAATTATTTCCAAGCTCGTTGTTGTTTGCAATAAAAGACAAGCATAGACAAGTATATATTATTCTTATTGGATAATTGATTTCCTATTTCCGTACCATATATGGCAACGCCGATGGATTATGGTTCTGAATTGAATGTTGGAAAGATGTTTGGCTGGTAAGAATACGCTCAGACTCAAGATATGTCTGATTAGAAGTATTGTATGCGATATACGCTACTAGTATTACGGAAAAGACCAAAAATTGCGAAATTGGACTTTATTTTAAAATAATCATCAAAAAGGGATGATATACATGTAACTCTGTTACATTGAAGATCACACAATCTTGATGTTTCTTGCATGATTCGAACATGATTCAAAGTAAGACGACCTGCACTGATCATACCATAGGTCTTCTTGCTCAGACATCAGACTTCACGGGGACAAGGAGGATGGTGATAGTTTTCTTGTTGGTCCTCTTGGTACAAAAAGGATTTCCAGCAGTCCATGGAACATTCAGTATAAAGGACCACAACAAAAGGATAAGTGCACAAGTGATCTTGAAATGTGCAGTTGGCTGTTATAAAGGTTGTTCCCATGTTCTTGTGCCCTTCAAAGAGGAAGCGCAAAAGGAACAGTCCCTCGCTGAAGGTTCAGTTGACTCCAAAAAATCTACTTCAAGACCAACATCGAATCTAAATGTAGAGACACATCAACAGGGGACGATCTACAACAGTTCAGTTCATGCGAAAAAATCCAATTTAAATCCATTATCAATTCTAATGGTAGATCCATTCAAAGGTGCTAAGATATTCAAAGGATATTTTAGCAACAACACATATCAGGAGACGAATTTACAAACAAAGGTATAAGGTCAATGGTATTTGATGAAAATACTGGGAATCTGATTTATTCTACGTGGAGGTCAATCAACAAACTCTACGTAAAAGACGACAATTCTAAACCCATTAAATACTACAAGCAGACGAATGTAAATAATCTAAACATACACAAGAACTACCTGTATTACACAGGCAATTCACGAAATATTTGGAAACTACCAAAGTCAGGCGGAGAAACTCAAGAGAAATGGTATGAAAGCCCGCTCGTAATTGGCAGGGTATCACTTCACAAACATTTAATTTGTTGGTTGGAAAGGAAGAAAATCTCTTCACAGTTGCGATGCGCTTATCTTCCATCCAAGAAAATACTTTCTTTTAAAAAAGCTATTACAACCAGTTGTTATGGATTCGCTGTTGTAAATATGCAAGGGAGCATATTGTATGCATATGACTATTATGGAAAAATCTATATTGAGGTACTTGACGTTCGCACAAAGAAACAACTTTGTAAAAAAATGATCAAAATCTTAGGAATTGGACCGAGCACGTTTCTTATTGAAAATGGTGTTTTATATATTTCAAAAACCAAACAAGTTAAGGCAATGCAGCTGTTCAGTAACTGCAGCAGTGATACTATTCAGAGTCTCGATTCTCCTTTTCGTAGTTCAAGTCATTTCAAATTTACCTTCTTCAATTAGGCACAAGTCATGAGTTTTCTACATTGCAATGTTACAGCCAGTTAAGAGCGCCTTCCCCCCGAGTACATCTACGGTTAAAGACCAATTTTCAAACTTGCTTGCGGTTCGGGATTAATAAATCACTAGGTAGAAAAAAGTTCATCAAAATATTGATAACCTATTTACACAAAATTTTGACAATAAATTGGTTATGTGGACGCCAAAAGCACCGCTCCTACATCAGACTTTAAATTGGACACAATATGCAATTTTTCGGTTTGTTATAGTAAGTTTCACTGTACCAGTTTACCATAACCGGTGCCTCAAACTGAACGACAGATGCTTATCAGTTGTAACAGGGGAGTTATAAAGGGGTATCAAAATATAAGTTATCATTTATAATTTTGGTAAGGGGGTAGTGACTGAAATACACATCCACTTATTTCATGATATGCAGTCACTGTCATTCTGGCTATAGGACTAATCCATTCAGGTAGCAGGGGTGCTCTTCAACTAGTGGGATAGGCCCAAGGCAGGGTATAAAAGGTGGCCTTCACTGTGAGTTAATTGCATTGTCTGGCCCGCGATCGGCTAACATCTGCCATGTTCTGTGTTAGGGGGTAGGGCTTGTCCTGAGATGGAACAGCACTTATTTCGTGATGAAACAGCACTTGTTCTGAGATGGAACAGCATTTGTTTCGTGATGGAACAGGGTCGTCTAAGTTATTTGGGATTTAGGCTAGGTTTAGTTAGGGGGGATGATTAGGTTGTCAGAACTATATAGGTTAGGTTGTTTTGTATGTTTAAGTATAGTCTGCTCCACAGTATATTTGTCTCGTTGAAGTTGTTGTATTGTGTTGTATGTTTTGCTTTCTGTTTAGTTTCATTTCTAATAAAATTGGTGTTTGTAATTACTATTATGTCATTTATCATGAGGATGCATCCTGTAACCGGGAAACAGCGTGATTTAAGCTAACTAACTGTGATTGCCTCCAATCAGGCATCTCCTATTCTACCAAACAAACTCGGCGAATAAGAACAGAGACTCGATTAACATTGCATGACTTTATGGGGAGAGAAGTAGCTATTTCTATGGCATAGGATGGCTAATTTTGGTACAAATTTCAATGATGAAAAGTCCAGGGTTAATATAGTGTATACATGTAGGTATCAGAAACCTCGTGGTCGAAATAAATCATGTGTTTCAGCATCTGTACTGTAACGCTATCAGTAACAAGCAAATAAAGATAATGACAACACTTGCAGTGTCTGGATAAGAGGACGTTAGAACATAAAATGACACCAAGACACGAGATGCAACGTTACACAATGATCGATTTCAAATTTATTGATTCCCTTTCAATGCATCAGGACATCATTGCTACACAAATATATGTTTTCATAGAGATCACTTTATAATATAATACATTTGATCATGGGCAAGCCTCTTGTTAGGTTGAAGAACGTATAGAATGTACATGGTTTATTGATAAATACATTATGGTGGAATATCGTACAAAATATTCATATTGTGCTCCAGCTTTTAGCATTCATATGATAGGAGATTTTTCTACGATTACGTTATTATAGATCTTCTGAACAAAGCTTTAAAACAAGTATTTGGAAAATGTAATATTGAATAAGCAATGTGAACAATTAACTGTGAAGGCTAGGTTAAAAAGTCTTGATTAATAATCTCCTTAATTTCAACTGTTTATGCAAACATGCAGGGCAAGAGGCACAAACAGAATCGAACATGATGATAAACAACTAAGGGTATATCATAGATATGTGAATACATAAACGATCATTTCTATTGTTTGCTAATTGCTTGGTACATGTGTCGCCTTTATGTGACTTTGGGCATTAAAATATTTTGAAAGTAAGTTCTTTTAATTCTGTATGTCCCAACTTCAAACTACTTTTGCTAGAATTTCCATTATAGATATATCGCGATTGTCTTAAGAATATGAACAAAATTGGGATTAAGTTGCAACCATGTGGAATATGTAATCCCTAAGAAGTATAATTCAGAAAGAACAAAATAAGTTTTAAATTCATTTTCAACATATCATTAACTTTGGTCAAATAATGAAGTAAAAGATCGGTAAACATGATTTAATGATTGCTTTTCGCACTTATGCAACCTCGATTATCCAGCAATGAATCACACACGTGAGCAACGGGTGGCTGACGCTTGGTGACCCGTTGCTCACTCGTGACTAACGCGTAACCAACACGTGAGAAACGCGTTTTTCGACTACTTACTTTTACACACTACTGTACATATGTTGCCTTGATGTGACTTTAGGCATATGCAAACAGCTAAAAAATAGTATGCCAACATAAGGTGTCTCATAATAAGTAACAGTTTATCATGAAATAATTACTCTTAGGGTAAGTGAAAGGTACATCAGAATGTTGACTGACACAGTACTTTTTATGGTTCAGCCAAATATTTGGCTATAAACCTCTCCATAGAGCAGTGCGTAATGCCGCCCTCAGTTACCTCCCTTTTTGGTGGCGCTAGCATCGTCCGCCATTAAGCGGCTGCAATCTTATGTCGACGTTCTACTAGCTTACAGTTGACGTTTTTTTATTAATGATATGACTTCTAAACAATTTAAATGATCGTAAGCGGTCATGAACGGTTTGTGTCATCAAGTACCTTTTTTGAATTCATATATTATGTGAAAAGAATCCCCATGCACAGCTAAAAACCCGTCAGAGAGTCACTGTCACTGTTAGTTTCTCCCTACTGCAGCTAGGTCTATCATCTCCAAAGAGTTCCTATATTATATTTTCTGATTTGCGTCTAGCTTAGGTATCGCATAGTGAATTTTACCAATTATGAAGCGGTTTTTGACCGAGGTAAGTTTTAGTACAATAGGTTGTCAAAATTTAATAGAATAGATATAATCTTAAAATTATACAGAAAGTATTGGTCCAAGCTTTATGTTTTAACACGTAACATTTACCCTTGTTTACAAGTTCGATAAGATAATAAAAACGTGTGCACCATAGTGCCTCGTTTGTTAAAAAAGATAAATTATTAATTTATTAAATCCCATCTTATAGGCCTATGCCTAAGGTAAACAATTTTATGGTTTTATTTCTCATAGATCTGTGAAATCTTCCTAAAATTAAAATAGAAAGCATGAATTCAATATCCTAACCTTTGTCATTACAAATTATGTGTTAATACTAAAGAAATACACACACACACTCAAAACATGTAATAAGAGGAATTGTTTGGCCTATATATAATACTTAAATCATATTTAATTACTTTAGTATTACTTTTATACCTATTTAAGTTATGATGACTGATATCATAAATGTGGTATTTTAAGTATTTTTTGTCGTCAATTGGACTACGAAAGAGATAAAATATCTTAATACAACTCATCATGTCAAGATTCATTCAATTTTTAAGGATTATTAAAACAATTTGAAGTGAATGTATAATTCGTAATCGGTACAAATGTCACACGATGATTATAAATAGTATTTAGAAAAATATAATGAAATATTTTTTTCTATCTTCGATGATACCACGATGTCTGGTCCATATTCAACCCCTGCAAGACATATATCCCTGACATGGTACTGTATAAATCAAATCATTACATCCGATCCAGTGATAAATAGTGCCAATACCATGTCAATATGTTCCCCGACATGGTACTGTATAAATCAAATCATTACATCCGATCCAGTGATAAATAGTACCAATACCATGTCAATATGTTCCCAGTTAAAAGACAAAACAAAGCTTGCTCTCCCGTGTAATTTAAATCTTCAATGAGTAAATAAATTAAAAAATCAAATAATCAAAAAACAAAAAGAATTATCAGTTATTACTTATATTTGAAAACACAGTTAACAGTGTAATGATGTCACACAGTTCATGGCACAGCAATGCTATGACGACAGAATGCTGGTGATCCTTGGATGACTGCAGACGAGTTTGTGTTTCAAATATGTCTATAATTTGCTAATTACAGATAAAGGATGATTTTATATCATCTTCTGGTATTTGCTACAAAAGTTATAGTCCTTACTGAAATATTGCAAATCAGAAGACCAAAGAACTATTTCTTATGTATTTTTTTTTAATTATTCGTAATTCAAAAATCAATAAACTAGTTGACATAATAACTTTAATGATCACTTTGTAATTAACTGTTTGAGGAGCACTTTAGAAGTTTGTATTATAAGGAAAAAAGGAAATTCTACGTATGAACAACTTCTTTCATTTCATAATACATGTAGCAATGTTTCGAAAATTTAAATGTTTTCATGCTTTAAAAACGGACCTTTGAACCTTTGCCGCAACGTCGCCATTGTCGAAGAAGTTGCTCATCATAGAATTTCCTTGTGATGAAATCTGAATAAATTTATATCGACAGTTCCATATTATTTGATATTATATATTATATATTTTTATAACATGAACAAATGTTGATCTAAATTTATTTAGATTGCTTGTGACAATGCCTGCCTTGGATTGGAATGTTGGACATTTGAATGACTTTTATTTAAAAGTAAACACTTAATTCCTTAAAATATTAAAGATTTACACATATTGTAATTGAAAAAATATCAAGGAAAATTTACGACATTCAGGTTAATTCATTAACATCGACATCCTAATTTGCTGAACGGCTTTCAACGCCTAGTAAATTGGCCAATCAATCCTATACAAAGCTATAGGCCTACAGTGAATATTAATAGAATATTATGATATTATCATGTTTCCTTGTGAAAAACATAGGCGTTAGTCTAGATAATCGAATAAAACAACCCCAGAAAAAAAACCAATCAGACAAGATAAAATAACAGTTAAAATAAAGAAATCATAGTCAACTGAGATAGGCCTATCTAACGTCATTCGTAGATCCTAAATTTCTGCAATATGATATCGCTGACTTTAACATAAAACAGTAATTACCTTGTCGTTTACATAATTTGCCAATCTTTGAAAAAGCTTACCTGAAGTGTTTGATGCCTAAAAATGAATTATTAGTTGGTAAGGAAGGTGGCGTTAGTTTATGCCGCTTAATAGGTGACTGGGTACTGTCTTTACGTGAACGTAAATGCGCAAATCCCGCAGCGTTGCAAATAACACTGACCCGTTAACGTTGCAGCCGCTTAATGGCTGCACCAAGGAAATTCGCCGTGGAGAGGTCTATATGTAGGAACAATTGATTGTTATCATCAATAGGTTGCAAGATAGCTTGTGGCATTTTTTCATGAGTACAAATGCACATATCACGTATGCCTAGCAACGATTGTTGTAGCGCAACTCCAAATATTTCTAAGTTTGTTACGACATAAAACCATTATTCCTGGCAACACTGTAGCAAATCGTCACAAGGGAAGAAGGCTGTTTTCTTTTATATTTCTAAGAGAATAGAATCTGTATAAAAGAAATGGTTGTCCTCAGAAGTGTGTCATATGACGAAACTCGCTCTCAGCTTGAAAATAGTACAGCAACCCCTTGTTATACCAACATAAGGTGTCTCATAATAAGTAACTGTTTATCAGGAAATTATGAATATTTTTTGTAAGTGAAAGGTACATCAGAATGTTGACTGACACAGCACTATATAGGGTTCAGCTAAACATTTGGTTATATGTAGGAACGATTGATTGTTTTTAACAATAGGTTGCAAGATAGCTTGTGGCATTGGTTATGAGTACATGTGCACATATCACTTTTGTCTAGCAAAGATTGTTGTTGTAGCACGACTCTCCATATTTCTACGTTTGTTGCGACATCAAACAATTGTTCATGACGACACTATAGAAATGACGAAATCACTGTCGCTCGGGTGATACCAATTCTAAACCCATTAAATACTACAAGCAGACGAATGTAAATAATCTAAACATACACAAGAACTACCTGTATTACACAGGCAATTCAAGAAATATTTGGAAACTACCAAAGTCAGGCGGAGAAACTCAAGAGAAATGGTATGAAAGCCCGCTCGTAATTGGCAGGGTATCACTTCACAAACATTTAATTTGTTGGTTTGAAAGGAAGAAAATCTCTTCACAGTTGCGATGCGCTTATCTTCCATCCAAGAAAATACTTTTTTTTAAAAAAGCTATTACAACCAGTTGTTATGGATTCGCTGTTGTAAATATGCAAGGGAGCATATTGTATGCATATGACTATTATGGAAAAATCTATATTGAGGTACTTGACGTTCGCACAAAGAAACAACTTTGTAAAAAAATGATCAAAATCTTAGGAATTGGACTGAGCACGTTTCTTATTGAAAATGGTGTTTTATATATTTCAAAAACCAAACAAGTTAAGGCAATGCAGCTGTTCAGTAACTGCAGCAGTGATACTATTCAGAGTCTCGATTCTCCTTTTCGTAGTTCAAGTCATTTCAAATTTACCTTCTTCAATTAGGCACAAGTCATGAGTTTTCTACATTGCAATGTTACAGCCAGTTAAGAGCGCCTTCCCCCCGAGTACATCTACGGTTAAAGACCAATTTTCAAACTTGCTTGCGGTTCGGGATTAATAAATCACTAGGTAGAAAAAAGTTCATCAAAATATTGATAACCTATTTACACAAAATTTTGACAATAAATTACTTATGTGGACGCCAAAAGCACCGCTCCTACATCAGACTTTAAACTGGACACAATATGCAATTTTTCGGTTTTTTATAGTAAGTTTCACTGTACCAGTTTACCATAACCGGTGCCTCAAACTGAACGACAGATGCTTATCAGTTGTAACAGGGGTGTTATAAAGGGGTATCAAAATATAAGTTATCATTTATAATTTTGGTAAGGGGGTAGTGACTGAAATATACATCCACTTATTTCATGATATGCAGTCACTGTCATTCTGGCTATAGGACTAATCCATTCAGGTAGCAGGGGTGCTCTTCAACTAGTGGGATAGGCCCAAGGCAGGGTATAAAAGGTGGCCTTCACTGTGAGTTAATTGCATTGCCTGGCCCGCGATCGGCTAACATCTGCCATGTTCTGTGTTAGGGGGTAGGGCTTGTCCTGAGATGGAACAGCACTTATTTCGTGATGAAACAGCACTTGTTCTGAGATGGAACAGCATTTGTTTCGTGATGGAACAGGGTCGTCTAAGTTATTTGGGATTTAGGCTAGGTTTAGTTAGGGGGGATGATTAGGTTGTCAGAACTATATAGGTTAGGTTGTTTTGTATGTTTTGGTATTGTCTGCTCCACAGTATATTTGTCTCGTTGAAGTTGTTGTATTGTGTTGTATGTTTTGCTTTCTGTTTAGTTTCATTTCTTATAAAATTGGTGTTTGTAATTACTATTATGTCATTTATCATGAGGCTGCATCCTGTAACCGGGAAACAGCGTGATTTAAGCTAACTAACTGTGATTGCCTCCAATCAGGCATCTCCTATTCTACCAAACAAACTCGGCGAATAAGAACAGAGACTCGATTAACATTGCATGACTTTATGGGGAGAGAAGTAGCTATTTCTATGGCATAGGATGGCTAATTTTGGTACAAATTTCAATGATGAAAAGTCCAGGGTTAATATAGTGTATACATGTAGGTATCAGAAACCTCGTGGTCGAAATAAATCATGTGTTTCAGCATCTGTACTGTATGGCTATCAGTAACAAGCAAATAAAGATAATGACAACACTTGCAGTGTCTGGATAAGAGGACGTTAGAACATAAAATGACACCAAGACACGAGATGCAACGTTACACAATGATCGATTTCAAATTTATTGATTCCCTTTCAATGCATCAGGACATCATTGCTACACATATATATGTTTTCATAGAGATCACTTTATAATATAATACATTTGATCATGGGCAAGCCTCTTGTTAGGTTGAAGAACGTATAGAATGTACATGGTTTATTGATAAATACATTATGGTGGAATATCGTACAAAATATTCATATTGTGCTCCAGCTTTTAGCATTCATATGATAGGAGATTTTTCTACGATAACGTTATTATAGATCTTCTGAACAAAGCTTTAAAACAAGTATTTGGAAAATGTAATATTGAATAAGAAATGTGAACAATTAACTGTGAAGGCTAGGTTAAAAAGTCTTGATTAATAATCTCCTTAATTTCAACTGTTTATGCAAACATGCAGGGCAAGAGGCACAAACAGAATCGAACATGATGATAAACAACTAAGGGTATATCATAGATATGTGAATACATAAACGATCATTTCTATTGTTTGCTAATTGCTTGGTACATGTGTCGCCTTTATGTGACTTTGGGCATTAAAATATTTTGAAAGTAAGTTCTTTTAATTCTGTATGTCCTAACTTCAAGCTACTTTTGTTAGAATTTCCATTATAGATATATCGCGATTGTCTTAAGAATATGAACAAAATTGGGATTAAGTTGCAACCATGTGGAATATGTAATCCCTAAGAAGTATAATTCAGAAAGAACAAAATAAGTTTTAAATTCATTTTCAACATATCATTAACTTTGGTCAAATGACATGAAGTAAAAGATCGGTAAACATGATTTAATGATTGCTTTTCGCACTTATGCAACCTCGATGATCCAGCCATGAATCACACACGTGAGCAACGGGTGGCTGACGCTTGGTGACCCGTTGCTCACTCGTGACTAACGCGTAACCAACACGTGAGAAACGCGTTTTTCAACTACTTACTTTTACACACTACTGTACATATGTTGCCTTGATGTGACTTTAGGCATATGCAAACAGCTAAAAAATAGTATGCCAACATAAGGTGTCTCATAATAAGTAACAGTTTATCATGAAATAATTACTATTAGGGTAAGTGAAAGGTACATCAGAATGTTGACTGACACAGTACTTTTTATGGTTCAGCCAAACATTTGGCAATAAACCTCTCCACAGAGCAGTGCGTAATGTCGCCCTCAGTTACCTCCCTTTGGGTGGCGCTAGCATCGTCCGCCATTAAGCGGCTGCAATCTTATGTCGACGTTCTACGTGCTTACAGTTGACGTTTTTTATTAATGATATGACTTCTAAACAATTTAGATAATCGTAAGCGGTCATGAACGGTTTGTGTCATCAAGTACCTTTTTTGAATTCATATATTATGTGAAAAGAATCCCCATGCACAGCTAAAAACCCGTCAGAGAGTCACTGTCACTGTTAGTTTCTCCCTACTGCAGCTAGGTCTATCATCTCCAAAGAGTTCCTACATTATATTTTCTGATTTGCGTCTAGCTTAGGTATCGCATAGTGAATTTTACCAATTATGAAGCGGTTTTTGACCGAGGTAAGTTTTAGCACAATAGGTTGTCAAAATTTAATAGAATAGATATAATCTTAAAATTATACAGAAAGTATAGGTCCAAGCTTTATGTTTTAACACGTAACATTTACCCTTGTTTACAAGTTCGATAAGATAATAAAAACGTGTGCACCATAGTGCCTCGTTTGTTAAAAAAGGTAAATTATTATTTTTTTAAATCCCATCTTATAGGCCTATGCCTAAGGTAAACAATTTTATGGTTTTATTTCTCATAGATCTGTGAAATCTTCCTAAAATTAAGATAGAAAGCATGAATTCAATATCCTAACCTTTGTCATTACAAATTATGTGTTAATACTCAAGAAATACACACACACTCAAAACATGTAATAAGAGGAATTGTTTGGCCTATATATAATACTTAAATCATATTTAATTACTTTAGTATTACTTTTATACCTATTTAAGTTATGATGACTGATATCGTAAATGTGGTATTTTAAGTATTTTTTGTCGTCAATTGGACTACGAAAGAGATAAAATATCGTAATACAACTCATCATGTCAAGATTCATTTAATTTTTAAGGATGATTAAAACAATTTGAAGTGAATGTATAATTCGTAATCGGTACGAATGTCACGCGATGATTATAAATAGTATTTAGAAAAATATAATGAAATATTGTTTTCTATCTTCGATGATACCACGATGTCGGGTCCATATTCAACCCCTGCAAGACATATATCCCTGACATGGTACTGTATAAATCAAATCATTACATCCGATCCAGTGATAAATAGTGCCAATACCATGTCAATATGTTCCCCGACATGGTACTGTATAAATCAAATCAGTACATCCGATCCAGTGATAAATAGTGAAAATACCATGTCAATATGTCCCCAGTTAAAAGACAAAACATAGCTTGCTCTCCCGTGTAATTTAAATCTTCAATGAGTAAATCAATTAAAAAATCAAATAATCAAAAAACAAAAAGAATTATCAGTTATTACTTATATTTGAAAACACAGTTAACAGTGTAATGATGTCACACAGTTCATGGCACAGCAATGCTTTGACAAAAGAATGCTGGTGATCCTTGGATGACTGCAGACGAGTTTGTGTTTCAAATATGTCTATAATTTGCTAATTACAGATAAAGGATGATTTTATATCATCTTCTGGTATTTGCTACAAAAGTTATAGTCCTTACTGAAATATTGCAAATCAGAAGACCAAAGAACTATTTCTTATGTATTTTTTTATATTTATTCGTAATTCAAAAATCAATAAACTAGTTGACATAATAACTTTAATGATCACTTTGTAATTAACTGTTTGAGGAGCACTTTAGAAGTTTGTATTATAAGGAAAAAAGGAAATTCTACGTATGAACAACTTCTTTCATTTCATAATACATGTAGCAATGTTTCGAAAATTGAAATGTTTTCATGCTTTAAAAACGGACCTTTGAACCTTTGCCGCAACGTCGCCATTGTCGAAGAAGTTGCTCATCATAGAATTTCCTTGTTATGAAATCTGAATAAATTTATATCGACAGTTCCATATTATTTGATATTATATATTATATATTATTATAACATGAACAAATGTTGATCTAAATTTATTTAGATTGCTTGTGACAATGCCTGCCTTGGATTGGAATGTTGGACATTTGAATGACTTTTATTTAAAAGTAAACACTTAATTCCTTAAAATATTAAAGATTTACACATATTGTAATTGAAAAAATATCAAGGAAAATTTACGACATTCAGGTTAATTCATTAACATCGACATCCTAATTTGCTGAACGGCTTTCAACGCCTAGTAAATTGGCCAATCAATCCTATACAAAGTTATAGGCCTACAGTAAATATTGATAGAATATTATGATATTATCATGTTTCCTTGTGAAAAACATAGGCGTTAGTCTAGATAATCGAAAAAAACAACCCCAGAAAAAAAACAGTTGAAATAAAGAAATCATAGTCAACTGAGATAGGCCTATTTAACGTTATTCGTAGATCCTAAATTTCTGCACTATAATATCACTGACTTCAACATAAAACCGTAATTACCTTGTCGTTTACATAATTTGCCAATCTTTGAAAAAGCTTACCTGAAGTGTTTGATGCCTAAAAATGAATTATTAGTTGGTAAGGAAGGTGGCGTTAGTTTATGCCGCTTAATAGGTGACTGGGTACTGTCTTTACGTGAACGTCAATGCGCAAATCCCGCAGCGTTGCAAATAACACTGACCCGTTAACGTTGCAGCCGCTTAATGGCTGCCACAAATGGCTGCACCAAGGAAAATCGCCGTGGAGAGGTCTATATGTAGGAACAATTGATTGTTATCATCAATAGGTTGCAAGATAGCTTGTGGCATTTTTTCATGAGTACAAATGCACATATCACGTATGCCTAGCAACGATTGTTGTAGCGCAACTCCAAATATTTCTAAGTTTGTTACGACATAAAACCATTATTCCTGGCAACACTGTAGCAAATCGTCACAAGGGAAGAAGGCTGTTTTCTTTTATATTTCTAAGAGAATAGAATCTGTATAAAAGAAATGGTTGTCCTCAGAAGTGTGTCATATGACGAAACTCGCTCTCAGCTTGAAAATAGTACAGCAACCCCTTGTTATACCAACATAAGGTGTCTCATAATAAGTAACTGTTTATCAGGAAATTATGATTATTTTTGTAAGTGAAAGGTACATCAGAATGTTGACTGACACAGCACTATTTAGGGTTCAGCTAAACATTTGGTAATATGTAGGAACGATTGATTGTTTTTAACAATAGGTTGCAAGATAGCTTGTGGCATTGGTTATGAGTACATGTGCACATATCACTTTTGTCTAGCAAAGATTGTTGTTGTAGCACGACTCTCCATATTTCTACGTTTGTTGCGACATCAAACAATTGTTCATGACGACACTATAGAAATGACGAAATCACTGTCGCTCGGGTGATACAAAAATTCGTTCAAGTAATATGACACACTTCCTTAAGTACATGTAATAATCTCTATTTAGCATACCCTTTGTCCAGGTACCCATCTGAATTGCTGACTTTCGCAGCTGACAAACTTATTTCCTTTGAGAGGCAAGCATGAAGATAACTAAATGAATACTAAAATGCAGAATGTTAAATACCTTTTTTACAAACGAGATAGTGGTATACATGTACCGGAAGAAAGCGGCTTCGTTTCCGACTAAAATCATAACTTTCATAAATACCTTTATCTCTTAATCGACAGAGTTATTTTTCTGTTAATATTTCTTCTTCATCAACCTAAACTGCATTCTAGTATTGTTCCCGTAAAGATCAAAGGCGCCGCTCACCCTTAACATAAAAAATTTACTTCAAAATTTATTAAGTTCATGGAGGTGAAAAAAACGCTGTGTGAACTGTATAAATCTGCGAAACTTCGGCCTCATACTTTAACTATAATAGTTTAGGGCAAAACTATAATTTATTGCAAAAACATGATGGTTAGGGCTATTTTATTTCTTAAATAAATGCGTTGATTTGTTGCTAAATTTTACCATTTTGATTTCACTGTCACAATGGTACAATTAAGTGACATATCAAATCCTGCTAAATCAGCGGAATTCATTATTGACAAATAACTGAATGTTGATAAATGAAACATAAAATATTGATGCAGACGTAACTCAACATTTATTGCAAACACAATAATTATTTGGAAGATAAATTTTGAAACATATAACTAAGCTTGACAAAATTGTAGTTTTATTACAAAACGTACGTAAAGTAATCTAGTATATATAAGAACGTTCTCAAATAACAAATAAAGGTCTATCAAAATCAGTGTATATATATATATACTATACGAAAAGTACCATCAGTTCGTCATTACATGTTAATGAATTAAGAGGGGCCCCATTAAAGAACATAAACATTGTCAAATACGAAACAAATATGTAACATAAGCTTCCCAAATGGTCCTACGGTTTATTGCCGAGAAATATAATATTTACAATCGCATACATGTATTTGAGGATAGACGAAATGTTTTCAAAAGAAATTCGTTCCTATCTTAATCATTTTGCTAACCCAGTAGTAATACTTTTATTCACATGCCCCTATCATGTTTCAATAGAAAACCCAATTATAGGCAATTATCTTTAAACAGTTTTATTTTAATTATTTCCAAGCTCGTTGTTGTTTGCAATAAAAGACAAGCATAGACAAGTATATATTATTCTTATTGGATAATTGATTTCCTATTTCCGTACCATATATGGCAACGCCGATGGATTATGGTTCTGAAGCGAATGTTGGAAAGATGTTTGGCTGGTAAGAATACGCTCAGACTCAAGATATGTCTGATTAGAAGTATTGTATGCAATATACGCTACTAGTATTACGGAAAAGACCAAAAATTGCGAAATTGGACTTTATTTTAAAATAATCATCAAAAAGGGATGATATACATGTAACTCTGTTACATTGAAGATCACACAATCTTGATGTTTCTTGCATGATTCGAACATGATTCAAAGTAAGACGACCTGCACTGATCATACCATAGGTCTTCTTGCTCAGACATCAGACTTCACGGGGACAAGGAGGATGGTGATAGTTTTCTTGTTGGTCCTCTTGGTACAAAAAGGATTTCCAGCAGTCCATGGAACATTCAGTATAAAGGACCACAACAAAAGGATAAGTGCACAAGTGATCTTGAAATGTGCAGTTGGCTGTTATAAAGGTTGTTCCCATGTTCTTGTGCCCTTCAAAGAGGAAGCGCAAAAGGAACAGTCCCTCGCTGAAGGTTCAGTTGACTCCAAAAAATCTACTTCAAGACCAACATCGAATCTAAATGTAGAGACACATCAACAGGGGACGATCTACAACAGTTCAGTTCATGCGAAAAAATCCAATTTAAATCCATTATCAATTATAATGGTAGATCGCTTCAAAGATGCTAAGATATACAAAGGATATTTTAGCAACAACACATATCAGGAGACGAATTTGCAAACAAAAGGGTTAATCTCAATGATATTTGATGAAAATACTGGGAATTTGATTTATTCTACTTGGAGGTCAATCAACAAACTCTATATAAAAGACGACAATTCTAAACCCATTACATATTACAAGCAGTACAATGTAAATAATCTAAACATACACAAGAACTACCTGTATTACACAGGACAAATAGGCAAATCACGAAATATTTGGAAACTACCAAAGTCAGGCGGAGAAACTCAAGAGAAATGGTATGAAAGCCCGCTCACAATTAGCAGGGTATCACTTCACAAACATTTAATTTGTTGGATGGAAGGGAAGAAATCTTCACAGTTGCGATGCGCTTATCTTCAATCCAAGAAAATACTTTCTTTTAAAAAGGCTTTTATAACCGATCGTTATGGTTTCGCTGTTATAAATATGCAAGGGAGCATATTGTATGCATATGACTATATTTATAAAGTCTATATTAAGGTAGTTGACGTTCGCACAAAGAAACAACTTTGCAAAGAAACGATCCCACCCTTAGGAGGTGGACCGAGCACGTTTCTTATTGAAAATGGTGTTATATATATATCATATATCAGAACCCAAAAAGTTAAGGCAATGCTGCTGTTCAGTAACTGCAGCAGTGATACCATTCAGAGTCTCGATTCTCCTTTTCTAATTTCAGGTCATTTCAAATTTACCTTCTTAAATTAGGTACATGTCATGAGTTTTCTACATTGCTATGTTCACCCAAACAGCCAAGTAAGGGGCGCCTTCCCTCCAAGTACATCGACGGTTAAAGACCCATTTTCAAATTTGCTTGCGGTTCGGGATTAATAAATCACTCGGTAAAAAAATATTTCGTCAAAATTTTGATATCACATTTTAAACAATTTTTAACAATAAATTACTTATTTTGACGCTCAAAGCACCGCTCCTACATCAGACTTAAAACTGGACACACTGTGCATTTTTTCAGCGTGTGATAGTTAGTTTCACTGTTCCAGTTTACCATAACTGGTGCCTCGAACTGAACGACATATGCATATCAGTTGGCGTTGTAAAAAAGTATCAAAATATATGTTATTATTTATAATTTTGGTAAGGGGTTTAGAGATAGGGCAGAGATTGAAATATACATCCACTTATTGCATGACATTCAGTCACTGTCATTATGTTAGGCTATAGGACTAATCCATTCAGGTAGCAGGGGTGTTCTTCAACAAGTGGGATAGGCCCAAGGCAGGGTATAAAAGGTCGGCTTTACTGATCATTCACTGATCATTGCCTTGCGTGGCCAGTGATCGACTATAATCTGACATGTTCTGTGTTAGGGGGCAGGCTTGTTCTGAGATGGAACAGCATTTGTTTCGTGATGAAACAGTACTTGTTCTGTAATGGAATAGCGTTTGTTTCGTGATGAAACAGTACTTGTTCTGAGATGGAACAGCACTTGCTTCGTGATGGAACAGCGTCGTCTAAGTTATTTGGGATTTAGGCTAGGTTAAGCTAGGGGGGATTATTAGGTGATCAGAACTATATAGGTTAGGTTGTTTTGTATGTTTTGGTATTGTCTGCTCCACAGTTTATTTGTCTCGTTGAAGTTGTTGTATTGTGTTGTATATTTTGCTTTCTGTAGAGTTTCTATTTGTAATAAAATTGGTGTTGGTAATTTCTATTATGTCATTTATCATGAGACTGCATCGTGTTACTGGGAAAGAGCGTGGTTTAGGTTACCAGTTGATGAATGAAGGTACCAGTTTAAACATTCACATCTGAGAGACACACATTGGTAAAAAAAATCACAAAACGCAAAGTCATGTCACACGGACATGGATCTGCAGTTGGTAAAACCACGCCTGTTACGTTTTGGTGCCATTACCCGGATGTAGTTTGCTAGCGTTAAGGACATGGGTCATCAGTTGGATATGCTAATTGATACGGGGTCACCAATCTCAATGTTGTCTAAAGATAAATTTGTCAGATCAGGGTAAACTTAGAGCAGGTCTCTGGGATGGATGTTAACCTTGTAACTGCTGATGGTAGGCAGATGGAGGTGCTAGGTCAGGTTATGTTCGTTTTAATGGTTGATTGGTTGTGTCAAAGCTGATCTTGATGGCTTATCTGGCATGTTAGGGATGGATTTCTTTGAGAGGTTTAGGTGTGATGTATTGATAAGCAGGCATATGTTAAGGACAAGAAATGGTGACCTAATGCTACATAAAAAGACACAGGAAGGACGTGAGGATCTAGGATCTGGTGACAACGAAGTATCTGCATGTTCCACGGAAAAAGCCATGGAAACAGTTGAGGACCAAGTGACAGCAGAGGGCCATCACGAGGACATGAAGGTTGCTGTGGTGATGTCCAATCATGAGGACGCGCAGAATGATGAGGATGTTCAGAATCGTGAGGATGGGCTATTCAAGGAACAAGCAGAAGATACTTTGAAGACTGTGACTTCATGTGTTGATCTTCCGGAATTGGTATTTTTGAACGTGAAATGACAGCGAGGACATGGACCAATGAAGTTTGGATTTCAATGGACAGATTTGAAACGATACGGCACCAAGAGATGTAATCAAGGCCCTATGGAGTTGTGTTTATTTGTTTGTGAACATTTCTTTTCAGGACAGTTTGTGTGTGATGTTGTTTTTAAAGTAATATTACTTTACATTTAGAGGAGAGGAGTGTAACGGGGCGTTATAAAGAGATATCAAAATATAAGTTATTATTCATAATTTTGTTAGGGGTGTAGTGATAGGGCAGGGTTTGAAATATACATCCACTTTTTGCATGACATGCAGTCACTGTCATTCTGGTTTAGTTAGGGGGTGGGGGGATGATTAAGTGGTCAGAACTGTATATGTTAGGTTGTTTTGTATGTTTTGGTATTGTCTGCTTCACAGTATATTTGTCCCGTTGAAGTATTGTGTTGTATAATTTGCTTTCTGTTGAGTTTCTATTTGTAATAAAATTGGTGATGGTAATTTATATTATGTCATTTATCATGAATCTGCATCCTGTAACCGGGAAAGAGCGTGGATTAAGTTACCAGTTGATGAATGAAGTACCATTAATCATTCACATCTGAGAGAGACACACATTGGCAAAAAATCACACATTGCAAAGTATTATCACACGGACATGTAGTTTCTCTGCAGTTGGTAAAACCACGCCTGTAACACAGTGAAGATTTTCCAATACCAATCGTACAACTTATCTGACAACTATAATCAAAGAGTTGTTAGATAAAAGATATAAACGGAGAATCTAGTTGTTTATGGTAATTTAAACTTCTCAAACAATTGCTCCTCCTTGGTCTTATTTTCTTTATCATTTCACTTATATGTAGTTTCACGAAATACCTAATACGGAAAAGAAAAAATCTAGTTGTGTGCGACAGAGACGGTTTTCAGTCGTTTATTTAGAAACCGGAAGTTATGAGATGGCCACATTTGATTTGCCTTCATGTCGGTCATATTTGGTATCTCCTTCTGCTGACAGCACGTTAATCCCCAACACACTCGCTTTTTCACAATAAAATCAAAGGCCATGCGAAATAAATTTACAGTCCAGAGGTATAAAATGTAGTCTTGACGAGATCTGGGAATGCTAGGTAACAATTGATATACCCCCACCCGTTTTGATAGACAAAATCACTAAAATTCAGTACGAAATCTATGTCATTTCTGTTTATCGACGAAGCGGGGGTGTGTCATGAAAGAAGCCATGCGATTGGCAGGCTGCAGGAGGCAGCGTAGATGCCTCATTGGAAGATATGCCACTCAGGGGAGGTAATTAATGAATCGAAATGAGCCCATATTGGTTCCAGAGGTTAGTGGAGATGGTATCAAAACGTAAACTCTGGATTATCCAGAATTGACTCGTAAGGTTTACATGAATGTGTACGCCGTTTGGTGTGTCAAAATTTATCGTGGTGTGGTGGTTTGTGTGCTTCGACGACCCCGAGAGCTATGCCAGCTGGAGCTTACATGCTCCTGCTAGGACCCAAGCTGGACAGGTCGACGGGTAGAAGCCAGACCAAATTTGAGTCCTTCAAAAACCTGCTTCCTGTCTCTTACTATGCCTTTCTTACCGTCTTTTCCCTCAACCTGTCGATCCCTTTCTCCCTTATCTGTCTACTCTCTTTTTGATGGCAACATCCACGTGTTTAATAACTGAAATATTGTTCAAAACACGTTAAACACCATCTCACTCACTCACTCACTCTCCAAAAAATCAATAATGTGTGTTTTTAAGTGATTATTAGTGATAAATAGAGAGTACTTAATGAATGGTAATGTGATAACATTTTAAGCTATGAGTGTATAGAATTTG
Organism: Steromphala cineraria; assembly: GCA_916613615.1. Classification (NCBI taxonomy): domain Eukaryota; kingdom Metazoa; phylum Mollusca; class Gastropoda; order Trochida; family Trochidae; genus Steromphala; species Steromphala cineraria. The sequence continues at coordinate 48,221,193 of OU744733.1, forward strand.
AATCAGACGAACAAAAAAAAGTCTGATACCAAATTTTATTCACGAGTTGCTTGAAAATGTTATCACATTACCATTAGTTTAGTATTTTATGTATTACTCAAACCTCTATAAATTTTTATGTGAATAAATCGTCAAACAAGAATCAGCTGACGTGGAACAATCGGTTAACCAGCGTATAAATTTCCATTGGTCCAAATGAAATAGGTCGCTATTATTTGGATGTTTACACATGCCATACGCGTATAAGCATGATTCAAAGTATATTGGTTAAAAAAAATTCATTATCAAAAGTTGCATTGAAAATTTAGCTTAAAAAGCAACGAAAACTGTCAACACATCATGCACTCGCAACGTGACGTCATCAGATTACCAAGTGACGTCATCGGAATGTGTCCTGTTTCTAGGTCAGGTTACATGTATGTAGTTTTGCAAACTTGGTGTCAACGGCAAAGCGGCTTTATTGATTGATTACATTGACATGAGTTACTACATTGTTGATAGGAACCGGGAAATAGAACTTGGGCAATGGAAGTTACATGATAACATGTTCGGATTGTGTGCTTGTGGAGGGGAAAGCGATGGTTTGGGTGGTAATGAAGCAAGGAAACAGTCGAAGCGCCAGTTTTATGTTAGGCAGAGGAGGCAACACCACTTGCAACGACACGTACCGAAGGTGGATAAGTGAAGTGATCAAACGAATGATGAATTTGTGCTGGTTAGCAAAGGATAATGCATGTAGTTTTCAAAAAATAAACGCTAAGACAATATTCTTTCACATAAATTAACAGTTTGTTGAATGTAAAATTTGACAATCGCAACTTATAAGTCACGTGATTTGACAATGTCATGTGATGTTCGAAGGTAGTTCCGTTTGTTTGCACGAGATGGTAACACACATGTGTGTTACCAACTCATTGTTATCTATTGAGTGATCTCACCATGGTTGAGTAATAAACTGTTATAAAACTCATCAAAAACTATATATAGTCATTTTAGGCCTTGCTGCAGTCCCTTTATTTTTCTGTGCTGCTATAGCGCCCCTACAGTCAAGAGAGCAAGCACAAAAAACTCAAGGGTCAGCAGAAAGACGTAAACCTTTTTTTTTGTTTCATGGTTGTCAACAATCCTCACGTCCTCTTTGTAAAGCTGGATCAAGTTACCATAAGTAATGAAGAAACACTATCGATTCTTGTAACAAGGGTGGTTTTTATAAGTTTTGTCAATTTTCAGTGGGGATTGCCGTTAACTGTTTTTAATGGGATGTTAATACTAACAGGATGACAAACATTCATTGTGGACATTTATCAAACTTTTCAAGCTCCAGCGGAAAGGTCACGTGATTGTGACAATTCTGCAAATTTTGGAGAAATGCATGAATAGTGATCAATTAAACATTTTACACTATGTTGTTGACAACCTACCTGAAAGTATCGATATAAGATTGTTTTCAAAATGTCAGGTTTAAAATGGTAAAGTTTCTTTTGGACGTTAGTTTATTTTGCTTCTCAATGCGTTGAGAATGTTTTCTATTTTACTGTAAAAATACCAATGATAATTCTTTTCTTAATATATCTTTATAAGGTTGATTAATGCCTTAGCTTTCTAGGGTGATTTCCTAAAAATACTCCATTACTAAATACTACCATACTAAATAATGCTCCATTTATTCCTTCGATTTAGGAAAAGTTTGTTACTTGGAAATCAAATTTTCTTTTCTCACTTTTTTTGACAATCACGTTGTTCTTCTTGAAAATGCATCATTTTAAATTACTATAGCTTTCTATCAAAATTCATTTTATCTGTATTAATCTATAACATTAATATATAGTGAAATTGATCATCGCATTAGCATTTGAATCTATTGTTCTTCTCTCAAAGTTTGTTAACTGGAATGACGCCTTAATTTACATGGCTCTAAACTATACACAAGGAACTTAATTAAGCACCCCCCTATTTTGTAAAATGAATTTGGGTGCTCTGGGACTATTTGGATTAATTTGATGTATTGACCACTCCAGATATAACAATTGCCCTTTTATTGACTATTTAATTGAACTTAAGATCGCTACTAAGCAAAAATAACGAAAATATGAGAAAAACTGTGAGGCTACTGAAATTTGGCCAATTATAACTATTGTCATAGGGGGGAAACTACACATTAAACTTTGGATGTTATGAATCAAAAATAACAATCTTGATCCCTAGTTGACATTCAAACACAAAAACCCTTTTTATCATGCATGATAAGAGGCTAGCAAGACATTGAATTTTCAGTACTTTTTTCATCAAAAATTAATAAAATGCCTATAATCTTAACATATGTAAGTAAATGTGAGATTCCTTGAGTTGAAATTGTTGACCAAACAGTTCTCCTTCCTTCAGATAATCCATTTTCTTTGACAGTGGCCAATTAATGCCTTTGTGCAGTTTTCTTTAAATTCATTTTTTGATAATTTTGTGATTTTGAAGGTTCATACTGCTTTAACGATTGACTTTTGCTATGAGGTTATTTACCAAAAAGTCATCAATTCACTCAAGATAATGATAATAACCACATTGCAGCAAAAAATATTGACTTTCATTTTCAATTTTAAAGTAACTTGGATTTTGACTACAAAATACCAAGTTTTTGTAAAACCAGTTATTCAGCGACAGTGAATCATAAGCCGAATGAAGTTTTTATTTCCACAATGCTATATGATCGTTCTATTTAAAAATCCTTATTGTTTGATTGTACATTTGTTTTGTTTATTATCAGCAGTGATTTTCTGTTTGAAAAAGTGGGGGGTGCTTAATTAAGTTCTTTGTGTATATATACCTTGATAATCCTTAACCTAAATGAAATGTTTGATGTTAAATAAATACTAATAAAGCTGTCAATCAGTTTATCAGATTTAGGAACAAGAATGTGCTAAAACATTTATTCATGATTCGAATGATGTGATATGTTGGTCAATTTTAGTAGTTAGATGTTTGATGAACTTTGGAAATGTAATCGTTCTTCTCTCATAATTTTTTTTCTACTTGGATATGATCTCAGAATGTTAGTAGCCTTGTTTATACATTGTATATACATTTTATGTATATTATTTAACTTGACAAATTCAGTATCCATTTCATGTATATTTTTTTCAAATACACATTTAATAAAATGAGAAATCGAATGACCAGGATAGTATTTAAACATGAAAAGTCAATAGCAATATTTTAGATTTCTTCAGGTATACTTTAGATATTCATTTCTTTCGACTAACAGACGATGTGACCATTTAAAAACTGTTAAAAAACATCTCGCTTTCTGGATTTTAATATATATTTGAATTGGTCTGCTATTTTGCCTAATGGTCTGTAAATTTGTCAGGGAAATTTGATTTAAAAGTTAAGTGAAAATATTTAGAGGTTATTGCGATACGTATTAATATGACCATAGAGAACCTCGCCTGTTATATCTCTAATCAAACCACAAGTTGTCAATAAAGCTTGTTTACAGAGAATTGTTTGTCTGCTATCAAGCTCACTGATCATAATTAGGTTTATAAATAGTGTATGCTTGTCATTTATTTGTCAGATTGGACTTTTGAGAAAGTATAGGCGTCATACATGTCACATGAGATTAGATTAAATATCAAGAATCTAGGTTAAACAAAAGTTCATGCCCAAACCTGTTTGTGGTCAACGTTTATCGACCGTCATTGGTCATAAGCATTTGTCTCCTCTACACTTTTCTTTGACAATAATACCTTCTGAAATAAAAATTACCCTAACACCCATTGGTAATTAGAATCCCTAGCACGTTACGTTGTATATGATACACAACAGTCAAGAAGAAGGTTTGATTGTAAGTTATATGGAACCAGATATAAATAAGATGTAAAGTTTTAATCTCATAGTTATACAGAGATAGCTAAAATTCATAATAGTCTGCTAATTTAAAAAATAGCTTGCATGGTTAAAACTTCTTACCCATATGTATTTCACCACCATTACATACTTAAAATATTGATCATTTTAATATTATATATTAAATAGCATATAATATTTTGTTGGACTCCTATCTGTCGTGATTTTTGTACTCAATTGCTCGTTTGACTTTTCAAGGTTTATTACATGGTAAACACTTTTCTCTTCGTAAGTTGCAATCGCCCTATGTCCCTCAAATATGAAATTATTGAAATGGTCACTAGACAAATAGAAACAGATTGTGCGATGCCTTATAAATTGGGGCTATAAATTGTGACAGATTTATCAAATCAATAAATCTCTACTCCTCAAGCACATGCAACAGGCTTAAAACCCGATACCATTTGTTAAAAGGTAAATTTCTACTTTGGTATGCATTGGAATGACAAATATTCACATAATTTATTCATATTTGAATGGATATAAAAATGCTCTTGATATGTGAGTTACCAAACATAAACACAAGCTTACCATAACCATCACTAGAAGACATATTTTGCACAAACTTGTCAACAGTTCTCGAAAGAAAGTGTGTCAACAGTTCTCGAAAGAAAGTGTGACTGATTGTCTCTATACATCATTTAATAGACAAAACAAACAACCAAACGATTTTCCTCGGATGTCAGTGTATTGTTTAATACATTGTTGTCCTAAGTAATTGATTTTGAGAACATAAACCTGTGGAAAAGTTAACTTTACAGACATCCCTCATCCATTTCATTTAAAAGGGACATGAACAATGATTATTGTACATTGGCAACCAGACAAATATATCTTAGCTTGATAACGAAGTATCGTCAGGAATCAATGAAGCAATTGACTTGGCTTCATAAAAATATGCAAAACACTTTAAGTTCAATTGATGCGATATTCCTGGAGGAAACGTTTATCTTAATCATTATGGTCCAGTGTTTGCTTTTGAGAAGTCATCAGATGCGATAAGGATCTATTATCCTCTAGGGCATCCATCCTCAGAAAATAAATCTTCGGACAAAATACTAACATCGATTGACAAATAATCACAGGAAAATTATGAATACAATTGTTGGTCAAATACAATGGCATATCAGTTTCTCTGATTAAGGATATACATACCTTCTTTCTGATGAATGTGTATATGTATACTTATATAAAACTTGTTATTGTGTATTATTAGATATAGTTGTACTCGGCCCCATGAGGGTGTTCGTACAATAAAAATTCTATTCTATTCTATTCTATTCATACCCGTGGGAATAAATGTCCATATGCAAATCTGTTTGTGTAATTGTGTATGCCTTTTTTTAATGATGTTTTTGCACCAGCTTAACCTCCAGGTCGATCCTTTGTTGAGAATAATCCCAGAAATAATTATCATTTAGGAAAATCACTCTGGCTTGAGTATCTATACAAGCTACAATTACAGACAAATTCGGAAAATGCTTTCTTGTCATTATCTTCATAACGACATTCTTACAATTTTATGTTTGATAATAGAATTCATGTAACAATTACATTTTCAGATTCGAATATTAATCAACTCATACTCATATAACACCTTGATTTAACAATTAAATCTGTGAATAATGGCTAATAGTGACTGTGGCATCCTAGAACATTGGTAGAACAAGCGAGTCAAGGAAATTCTATAGATAAACATTGTATTTAGTTTCACAGTAGCAACATTTCGGTATTCAAACAAGAAAATGTCTTTCCTTTCATTTAGTTTTAACATGAATTATTTTACAACTTTATGGAATACAACTTACGTTGGTTTTTTTTGGCAAATCGCTAAAAACGTATTTTGCTTTGTCTTTGTCTTAAATCTAAGGTCATAACAGGATTTAACAAGGTATTAGGTCATAACAGGATTTAACAAGGATTTTCAACATCTTTTTATTCCCTAAACCTCTCATTTTTGCCTCATGCCTATATGTTTCCCTCATGTCTGCTCGGCATCTTCTTCCTGCAAAACTAAATATTAACTTTGTTAGTTTACAATATCTAATTCATCATTTTTCAATCTTATCCTTATTCAAGCATGTTCCTTGGGGGCTCTGGGTTTGCAACCTCATTTTGGGCATTCAGCTATTACCCAGTAAATACCTGTCCATTTTTAGCTAAAGGTCATCACGGCCACTCATAAATTTTATTTTTTATCCGAGTCAGCCCCCATAAAAGGGTTTTCACATGTTTTGCTCCCAGCAAATTCAAGTTTCTACTGGCATATGTGAATGTGATGAAATATTTATTTCAAAATAAACAGCACATTTTTAAAGTTTAACATAATGTAACATATATTGGAATTGTTAATACAATTAAGCAAGAAAAATAATTCAAATAATCTTTGAACATAAATTATTCTTAATTCTATCATTCCTTAGTCTTTTCAATATTTCAGCATTTTACTGGTTTGAAATACAAATGGTTAAGCTACAAACATGACAATATTATAAATGTTTAAACAAGATATAAGTCATAAACATATTAAAGTTCTGAAACCAAGAAGATTGGATTGAAGCTTTTGGAGATGTAATAATTTCTTTGGAAGTTTATCAAATATATTTTAATAAATGTTATAAGATATATTAATTCAATCCGAATTTGACTATGATTTGTGTGCGTTGTTAACCGCGTTGTTTAAACATTTTAACAATATCATTGCATATTCTTAGATTAATATGTTTTAATGTATTTTCACATTACTTTCAAAAGTTATAGTTTGTGTATTTATCATATTTTGTTTTGTTCAAATATCATGTTTCTCTGATTAATTGGGATTATGTGAAGAGAGTGTAAACAGATCAGGGAAAACAGAGATAAAATTCCAAGGAAATTAACTGAGAGAAAGGTAAAGTGTGAGAAAATCAGCAAGTTTTAAAAGTTTTGTATGGCACATAATTCCACATAATTCTATTTATCTTCTATTGACACGAAATGAGATAAACATGGTATTTGTCAAGAAAAAACGTTCCATTGTTATTGTCACTAGTGACTGATAGCATGGTTTATTTTCATTGATAGATCTCATTGATAGATTGATTGATATTTCACCGCCAGTCATGTACATGTAATAAATTGGTCTCTATGTCTTCTAATTCATTGGGTATAGTGGTTTCTAAGTTGATCAAAACTAAAACTAGTAAGGAAATTCACAGTCACCGTTAACAAAACCAAGGTTCTCTTGAGACTGCATGTTTACTAAGAAGACTGTTGAATTCATTAAAAAACTATGATGTAATGTGAATATGTTTAGGAACCTGTATTCATTCATTAATTTTTGGCAATTTCTCGGTCAAACTGGATTCACAGTGGAAATATCCGGTAGATAGACCGATGTCTGCATCCCTGATCCCAACCACCAAACAACGATCAGATATTCAGTCAAGTGATGGATTACATAAATGAAACCCATTGCCGTATGATGAGCTTTATATGAAGTACGTTCAGGACTGTAATGGCCTATATAAGCTTTATCTAGAATCTTGCTTTATCAAGGAAAATATCTGCACCTTAAGCTTATTACTGTGAATAATAAAATATTAGACCCCTGAGGACACTAAGGTGTTTGATTATCAATGCCAAGTCTCTGATTGATGAATGTGGCGATATTTCTAACTCTGATTATGAAAGATGAGGAGCTGTCAAGATACATCACAGCATAAGGAGACAGACTCGCTGTGGTAGTGTGGTGTAAAGCTAAGGTGTCCGAAAAAGACAAAGGCGACCAGTGCAAATCAAGTGGATTGTTTTCGACACTCAGACAAAAAATGTCAAACCGTCTGAAGAGGGGTCAAAGAGATCTGGACATTCACCGTGGCAACAAAAACGCAAAGAAAGCTACCAGAAGAATTGAAGTTGGTTGGATGGACTTAGGTGTTAAAGCAAACGCATTTAAACAATCCAGGAGCCAAAATGGTGGAGGAACACGACACCTCGTTATTCAAAGAGAAATGGGACAAGCCAATTTCCAGGACCCAGTTTCACAAAAAATCGTAACTTAAGTTACGTGTAACTTTCACACGTAAAATCTACGATTTTCTCAGTTTCACAAAATATCATACACGTAAATTTAGTAGTAATATTACGTGTAAGTCTACGAGTGCCTTTAGTTGATCGTTAGTAACTTACGTGTAAAACATCGGTCACTTCGGATCAATATAAAAGTGCCTGCGTTAATATTCTTACGAGAGACAATGGCAGCTTTGCTAATCATTCAAACGGAGGCAGCGCGCTGTTTAAAACGAGAACGAATCTTCCGAGATAGGAGCCAAGATCTCGACCTTTTAAACGACCGAGAACTGATATCACGGTACCGTTTCCCACGGAGAACGATCCTTGAACTGACAGAGCAAATCAGGAGGGACATAGAAAGGCCAACTACGCGTTCGCATGCCATTCCTGCTCACATCCAGGTAATAAAATATTTTGAGATATAATATTTATTAACAATAAATGAGCTTAGAGTTACGCCCCTTTGTTGTTCGGTGAAGTGGCAGATAATGTACCAATGAAAAAAGCGTTCTCCTAAATATAACTACAAGATACTTCTTTTAACACTGATAAACAAATTTCTTCCATAGTAGTTTATTGAGTTTAAATCGTATTTATGTTGTGTTATTTGTAAGATATGTTCGAACTCATACTTTGACATAAGAACATGAGAAACCACACTTGACTACCTTATATTTATACAGGAAATAATTTAAATTGGTAATAGATCTCTAATTTGTTCAGGGTTATTGCCAATTATACAAGAAAATATTTTCAGGTGATGACAACACTGAGGTTTTTAGTGAAGGGCAATTATCAGTCCCAAACAGGTGATATCCATGGGATTTCAAGGTAATCTTTTTATAATTTTGATATCCAAAATTAAATAAATAACAACTGAAAAAATTGGGTGTGAAACAATTCAATATAAATTAAATTATTTTTACTGTAATTTTTACCCACTATGAAATATAATTATTTCCAATTTAATGATTAAACTTTTTCTCAAATAAAAACAGCCTATGATTAAACTTGCTTCAAAGTTTGATACACAATTGGTTTATGACGGTTGCCATGTATTAAAAATATTACTGAACGCTAGTCTTAATAAGATAAAGTTATCACATATTTCAAATTTCATAAATAAATATCTTATAAATAGATTTAATTGTTATTCAAAATCTTAAAAAGTATTGTGAAAGAAGAAGAATAAATGAAATGTAATATGAATGTGTAAAATCCTATATATATTAAAAATAGAGCCATTGGCTCTGTAGCTCATCAGGCTTCATCATCAATTATGCTGTAGAGTGTGGCCAATGTGATTCCCCCTTTGTAGAGGCCACAGGGTCACCAATCATCAAATTAAGTTTATAGGCGACAAGTTTCAGTTTTCTAGACCTTATACTTCAGGAGAAGAAGATGAAAATAGATTTGAAGGAAGTTCCTGTTGCCTTTATTAGGGGCAACAGGGTCACCAAAGCTACAATTCATCATCCTCACTAGTCAAGGAGTCTGTACACAAAGTTTCAGCTTTCTAGGCCTTATGCTTCTGGAGAAGAAGATGAAAATAGGTTTTTAGGGTGTGGCCCCTGTGGCCTTTATTAGTGGTCACAGGGCCATCAAAGCTACAATTTATAATCTTCACTGGTCAAGGAGTCTGTACACAAAGTTTCAGCTTCCTTGGCCTCATGGTTCTGGAGAAGAAGATGAAAATAGGTTTTTAGGGTGTGGCCCCTGTGGCCCTTATTAGGGGTCACAGGGCCACCAAAGCTACAATTTATAATCCTCACTCTTCAAAGAGGCTATGGACAAAGTATCAGCTTTCTAGGCCTCATGGTTCTGGACAAGAAGATGAAAATAGGCTTTTAGGGCGTGGTCCCTGTGGCCCTTATTAGGGGTCACAGGGCTACCAAAGCTACAATTTATAATCTTCACTGGTCAAGGAGTCTGTACACAAAGTTTCAGCTTCCTTGGCCTCATGGTTCTGGAGAAGAAGATGAAAATAGGTTTTTAGGGTGTGGCCCCTGTGGCCCTTATTAGGGGTCACAGGGCCACCAAAGCTACAATTTATAATCCTCACTCTTCAAAGAGGCTATGGACAAAGTATCAGCTTTCTAGGCCTCATGGTTCTGGACAAGAAGATGAAAATAGGCTTTTAGGGCGTGGTCCCTGTGGCCCTTATTAGGGGTCACAGGGCTACCAAAGCTACAATTTATAATCCTCACTAGCCAAGGAGTCTGTACACAAAGTTTAAGCTTTCTAGGCCTTATGGTTCTGGAGAAGAAGTCGAAATTCCACAAAGTTTACGGACGGACGGACGGATGGACGGACGGACGCCGGACACCATGCCATGCCATAAGCCCATCGGGCCTTACAGGCCAGATGAGCTAAAAATATAAACCACTGTTCATGCCATTAATAAGAATATAACATACAATGCCTATTAACATAAAACTCTATTATGCAGATCATCAGTTTCAAGAGCTGTCAATGATGTTTGTACCGCCATCAATGTCCAACTCCAAAACATCCAATTCCGGGTAAACATTACAAGACTGAGGGAGATGAAAGAGGAATTCCATGGAATATCTAGTTTCCCCAACTGCGTTGGGGCAATAGATGGTACCCTGATACCAATTCAAGGTATGATGTACATATTCAATCCTTTTTAAAAATTTGATTGGCAAGCAACCTGAAATCAAGTTATCCTAATAATTTTAAACATGTAAACAAATGTAACATATATCCATCATAAAAAATTATTCATGTTTGTTTAATTCATAAATTCATGGTGTGTACAAGGTATGGCGGATGATGCCCCCTACGTGTGCAGGAAATGATTCCATGCCCTGAATATTCAGGCAGTGGTTGATGCAAAGATGAGGTAAGTTATATTACAAAATGTGTTGACAAATTAACTTTTACTTTCTATGATGATTTGTATTGCATAATTTTAAAAAGAAATTATGATTATGCATTCCATTCGAAAAGTCAATAAAGTATCTTTGCTCATGATATTAAGGAACTATGTACAAAAACCTTTAAATTGCGAAATAAAGGCACTCCTGTCAAATCCTTCATTTGTGTGTTAAAAATATTGTTTGTATGTGTAAAATATATTTGCAGATTTATCAAACCTAAATGGCAAATATCCGGGGTCGACCCATGACGCATTCATTCTGAATGCGTCAATGGTGCCAGAAGTTGTTCAGGCGCTACCTGAGGGAGGTTGGCTGCTGGGCGACTCTGGGTACCCCCTCAAGACGTGGCTGCTCACCCCTCTCCACAACCCCAGCACCCCGTCACAAATCCGGTACAACACGGCTCATATGAGATCCAGAACAGTGGTTGAGAGAGCCTTTGGCATTCTCAAGGCAAGATTTAGGTAAATGATCAGAACAAACACATAAGAACAGGGAACATAATTTATTACATCTTAATGATGGCTAACAAAAGCAAGCTGCTAGTTTAACCTTTCAATAAAATTATGTTTTGTTTTGGTCATGTTGATACTGACATAATAACCTACAATTTGGTAGGGAGAGATGGTTTGCGCAGTTTTTTTCTGTGAAATGGTGATGTCCCGAAAATGGTTAACATTATTTTTTTAGACAAAAAAAGAAGGCTATATATGATATTTTAAAAAATTCAAAAATCATTTTGTTAATTTTTGATGAAAGACAAGTGATGGTGCTATAATAATACCCAAAAACGTTTGTTTTGGGACGAACACCGTGAAAGTGTTAAAAACTAGTAAATCTTACTAAAGGAATAAAAAACAAATCACTAAAGCGGTCTTTTGATTTATTTCAAGGTTCATTAGGTTGACAGGGTGTTCTTCTTATTCTTTTTGTGACTTTTACTTGTTTTCCATCTTTTGGGTAACATTGACTACAGGATTGTTGTTTACGGAATGTCGTTTTAGCAATTTCAGCTGATGTAACGTGTTTCCCCTAAAAGAAAAATATAATGATTACAGACATTTTTGTATTGATGACAAGTGGTATGAATGTAACATTCTGATTTTATGTTAATTGTAAAATACTTCATTTGACATATACTGTATGTCATAGGGTCCAGTATCTTTGCTAGCTAAAAACATACTCTATGAGACATTTCAATAACAGGTTTGCCTTTTTCACAATACTTGTCACAAGAACCCTATGCAAGGTTTTTCACACATCTGTTTTTAGGTACAGTGTGAAACCAAACGTGTTTACGCCCATCGGAGAATGATAATCTGTTACACGAAACAAAAGATAGTTTGTACTTCTCTTAACAGTTTGCTAGAAGTATGCATGTTTGTCTCTGAACTTGATAATTATAAAGTAAAACCAAACCTTACCATATCTGTCATTTGCTTTGCGTAAAGCGTCCATGTCCTTTGTTAAATACTTTGAGCATTAATAATAATTCACTGAACTATTACAGCTTCAAATGCAGAGCATGGAGTCATTGAGTGGATCATTGATGAGGCAGTGGTACAATCTTTAGAAACATTATTTGTGTTGGTGTGTTTGTGATGGGGGAGCTATTTACAGTAATATTAATTAAGACATGGTTGATATCATTATAAATATTATTACCCATATGGTTGAAAATAAGTGGTGACATATTTTCAATATGAGCATTAGTGCACATAACCCTTTGCCTAGCAACGATTGTTGTAGCGCGAGTTTCCGTATTTTTTCGCCTGTGACGTCATAACACCATTGTTCGTGACATCACTACAGGGAAGCAGCCCGCTTCTTGGATATTTCTAAGATGATAAAATTTAATCGAATCGATAATAAAGAAATTATTACCCTCGGAAGTGTGCCATATGACCTTAACGAAACTCGTGCAAAAGTATGTATAACCCTCGCTCTCGCTCAGGTAGTACAAAAATTCACACTCATTTCGTAAACGTCATATGACACACTTCCTCGGGTAATAATCTCTATATCTTACCCAACGAAATATTACAATTTCTCAACTCCTAGACTACACATTGACAACTTTTTCAATACTTTGCTTGACAAAATGTGTTTTCCTGTCTTTCTCGCATGTAACGTAATGTGTACATAAATGTGGATACTACATACCATTGTACATCCCCATTGCGACTTGTGTGTGCATTTTGAACCCTAAAATACTATGTTTGCATTCATTTGGACCTAAATAAATTCATACTAAAAACTTTATTCAATTTATTGACGTTTTGCGATTACTGTCCCAATGTTCCAATATGGGAACACATCAATATCTCGAAAACTACTGGTCGTAACGGTATAAAATTTTGGATTTGCCTTTGGCATTCTCAAGGCAAGATGTAGGTAAATTATCAGAACAAACACATAAAAACAGGGAACATAATTTATTACATCTTAATGATGGCTAACAAAAGCACGCTGCTAATTTAACCTTTTTCCTCCCAGTGTTCCCATATGGGAACATGTCCTTGAAACTCATGTAACTTTTTTCCCTTTCAATAAAATTATTTTTAGTTTTGGTCATGTTGATACTGACATAATAACCTACAATTTGGTAGGGAGAGATGGCTTGCGCAATTTTTTTCTGTGAAATGGTGATGTCCCGAAAATGGTTAAAAATTATTTTTTTAGACAAAAACGTTAAGAAGGCTATATATGATATTTTTAAAAATTCAAAAATCATGTTGTTTAATTTTTTATGAAAGACAAGTTATGGTGCTATAATAATACCCAAAAACGTTTGTTTTGGGACGAACACCGTGAAAGTGTTAAAAACTAGTAAATCTTACTAAAGGAATAAAAAACAAATCACTAAAGCGGTCTTTTGATTTATTTCAAGGTTCATTAGGTTGACAGGGTGTTCTTCTTATTCTTTTTGTGACTTTTACTTGTTTTCCATCTTTTGGGTAACATTGACTACAGGATTGTTGTTTACGGAATGTCGTTTTAGCAATTTCAGCTGATGTAACGTGTTTCCCCTAAAAGAAAAATATAATGATTACAGACATTTTTGTATTGATGACAAGTGGTATGAATGTAACATTCTGATTTTATGTTAATTGTAAAATACTTCATTTGACATATACTGTATGTCATAGGGTCCAGTATCTTTGCTAGCTAAAAACATACTCTATGAGACATTTCAATAACAGGTTTGCCTTTTTCACAATACTTGTCACAAGAACCCTATGCAAGGTTTTTCACACATCTTTTTTTAGGTACAGTGTGAAACCAAACGTGTTTACGCCCATCGGAGAATGATAATCTGTTACACGAAACAAAAGATAGTTTGTACTTCTCTTAACAGTTTGCTAGAAGTATGCATGTTTGTCTCTGAACTTGATAATTATAAAGTAAAACCAAACCTTACCATATCTGTCATTTGCTTTGCGTAAAGCGTCCATGTCCTTTGTTAAATACTTTGAGCACTAATAATAATTCACTGAACTATTACAGCTTCAAATGCAGAGCATGGAGTCATTGAGTGGATCATTGATGAGGCAGTGGTACAATCTTTAGAAACATTATTTGTGTTGGTGTGTTTGTGATGGGGGAGCTATTTACAGTAATATTAATTAAGACATGGTTGATATCATTATAAATATTATTACCCATATGGTTGAAAATAAGTGGTGACATATTTTCAATATGAGCATTAGTGCACATAACCCTTTGCCTAGCAACGATTGTTGTAGCGCGAGTTTCCGTATTTTTTCGCCTGTGACGTCATAACACCATTGTTCGTGACATCACTACAGGGAAGCAGCCCGCTTCTTGGATATTTCTAAGATGATAAAATTTAATCGAATCGATAATAAAGAAATTATTACCCTCGGAAGTGTGCCATATGACCTTAACGAAACTCGTGCAAAAGTATGTATAACCCTCGCTCTCGCTCAGGTAGTACAAAAATTCACACTCATTTCGTAAACGTCATATGACACACTTCCTCGGGTAATAATCTCTATATCTTACCCAACGAAATATTACAATTTCTCAACTCCTAGACTACACATTGACAACTTTTTCAATACTTTGCTTGACAAAATGTGTTTTCCTGTCTTTCTCGCATGTAACGTAATGTGTACATAAATGTGGATACTACATACCATTGTACATCCCCATTGCGACTTGTGTGTGCATTTTGAACCCTAAAATACTATGTTTGCATTCATTTGGACCTAAATAAATTCATACTAAAAACTTTATTCAATTTATTGACGTTTTGCGATTACTGTCCCAATGTTCCAATATGGGAACACATCAATATCTCGAAAACTACTGGTCGTAACGGTATAAAATTTTGGATTTGCCTTTGGCATTCTCAAGGCAAGATGTAGGTAAATTATCAGAACAAACACATAAAAACAGGGAACATAATTTATTACATCTTAATGATGGCTAACAAAAGCACGCTGCTAATTTAACCTTTTTCCTCCCAGTGTTCCCATATGGGAACATGTCCTTGAAACTCATGTAACTTTTTTCCCTTTCAATAAAATTATTTTTAGTTTTGGTCATGTTGATACTGACATAATAACCTACAATTTGGTAGGGAGAGATGGCTTGCGCAATTTTTTTCTGTGAAATGGTGATGTCCCGAAAATGGTTAAAAATTATTTTTTTAGACAAAAACGTTAAGAAGGCTATATATGATATTTTTAAAAATTCAAAAATCATGTTGTTTAATTTTTTATGAAAGACAAGTTATGGTGCTATAATAATACCCAAAAACGTTTGTTTTGGGACGAACACCGTGAAAGTGTTAAAAACTAGTAAATCTTACTAAAGGAATAAAAAACAAATCACTAAAGCGGTCTTTTGATTTATTTCAAGGTTCATTAGGTTGACAGGGTGTTCTTCTTATTCTTTTTGTGACTTTTACTTGTTTTCCATCTTTTGGGTAACATTGACTACAGGATTGTTGTTTACGGAATGTCGTTTTAGCAATTTCAGCTGATGTAACGTGTTTCCCCTAAAAGAAAAATATAATGATTACAGACATTTTTGTATTGATGACAAGTGGTATGAATGTAACATTCTGATTTTATGTTAATTGTAAAATACTTCATTTGACATATACTGTATGTCATAGGGTCCAGTATCTTTGCTAGCTAAAAACATACTCTATGAGACATTTCAATAACAGGTTTGCCTTTTTCACAATACTTGTCACAAGAACCCTATGCAAGGTTTTTCACACATCTTTTTTTAGGTACAGTGTGAAACCAAACGTGTTTACGCCCATCGGAGAATGATAATCTGTTACACGAAACAAAAGATAGTTTGTACTTCTCTTAACAGTTTGCTAGAAGTATGCATGTTTGTCTCTGAACTTGATAATTATAAAGTAAAACCAAACCTTACCATATCTGTCATTTGCTTTGCGTAAAGCGTCCATGTCCTTTGTTAAATACTTTGAGCACTAATAATAATTCACTGAACTATTACAGCTTCAAATGCAGAGCATGGAGTCATTGAGTGGATCATTGATGAGGCAGTGGTACAATCTTTAGAAACATTATTTGTGTTGGTGTGTTTGTGATGGGGGAGCTATTTACAGTAATATTAATTAAGACATGGTTGATATCATTATAAATATTATTACCCATATGGTTGAAAATAAGTGGTGACATATTTTCAATATGAGCATTAGTGCACATAACCCTTTGCCTAGCAACGATTGTTGTAGCGCGAGTTTCCGTATTTTTTCGCCTGTGACGTCATAACACCATTGTTCGTGACATCACTACAGGGAAGCAGCCCGCTTCTTGGATATTTCTAAGATGATAAAATTTAATCGAATCGATAATAAAGAAATTATTACCCTCGGAAGTGTGCCATATGACCTTAACGAAACTCGTGCAAAAGTATGTATAACCCTTGCTCTCGCTCAGGTAGTACAAAAATTCACACTCATTTCGTAAACGTCATATGACACACTTCCTCGGGTAATAATCTCTATATCTTACCCAACGAAATATTACAATTTCTCAACTCCTAGACTACACATTGACAACTTTTTCAATACTTTGCTTGACAAAATGTGTTTTCCTGTCTTTCTCGCATGTAACGTAATGTGTACATAAATGTGGATACTACATACCATTGTACATCCCCATTGCGACTTGTGTGTGCATTTTGAACCCTAAAATACTATGTTTGCATTCATTTGGACCTAAATAAATTCATACTAAAAACTTTATTCAATTTATTGACGTTTTGCGATTACTGTCCCAATGTTCCAATATGGGAACACATCAATATCTCGAAAACTACTGGTCGTAACGGTATAAAATTTTGGATTTGCCTTTTCCCTATTTGTATGAACCGACATTATGAAAATGAAACGTTTCTGACAATTGGATCTAGTAGTGGGATAATCAAGGTTAAATGAATGTTTACATTCAATAATATCACAGAGACTTAGACTAACACTAGCACTTTTGGGATTCTTGTAAACAATACCAACAAGGTAAAAAACAGCGAGCAGAGGTCACATACCCCCACTGGAAGTTTGTCAATCATGGGAGCATTTGCAGCCCAGATCATGAATAATTGGAAGAATGCAACCCTATTATGTTATCTAAATTTCAATAATAAACCATGCCAATGTACATCGAACAATCTTCTTACAATTTCCATTCACATATGCCTGAGTAAAACTGGCGGAGCTCTTCCCTTCAACCCATTCAAGTGCTCGAAAGTCATTGAATCATGTTTCAGATTGCACAACCTGGCAATAAATGCAAACATCCCTCTGCCAAAATGGTGACGAAGTACAGTTGATAAACAACAACATTATCTATCGCAATGCACCGGCCAGAGAAGCACAACATGTTTGAGGTAATAGATACATGATGACACAAGGGGTGTATACGAAATATCAGCGAGCTATCATCTCACGAGGGGGCGGAGCCCCCGGGTGAGTGATAGCAAGCTGATATTTCGTATACACCCCGTGTGTCAATCATGTATCTGTTTTATCCAATGGGCAACGGTTTGCGATCTTTCACCCGACATCAACATTCCCTGCATGACCAACATTTTGATTAGTCTGAAGGAATCGTCCAGCGACGAATGACCCAATTTCCTTATTTTTTTTCGTAACGATGAATAAAATTGATGGGTTTGGATGACCAGACATTCTCTCATCCAACATATATTAACTGAAATAAGGTAACACGTGCACTGATTTGTTTTCAGACTGGATATCATTTTATAGTGAAATGCAAATTTTATTACTGGTGGTCTTATCAATATTCAAAGAATTGTTGATTTTTCACCAACTTATTTATGTACCTTTTTACTCGGAAATTAGAGAGGGGGTTGACCTTAATTACCGAACAGTTTGGATTAGAAATGTCAGCTCGAAATATATCTTTATTTTTCCGCGATGCCAATGAATTTCTGTAATCGTTGGTACTTTTCAACCTGAATTTTTTTCACTGCATTACATATCATGGTCAGCTTGTTATTTTTCTCATTTAGTGACTGGTAATGTTAATATTTTGGTCGCCTGAGCAGTTTTAATTCCTTTGATCTCGGCTACGTGTTTGAGGATGCAACAATGTTGAACTTTCTCAAGGTCGTCGGCCCGATATTGCTAGCTCCGCCCTAAAACTGCTTCTCTTCTTCATGATTGTCGAATCAGGACGTCAGAAATAACTGTGATGATATTTCGTGACGTAATAGATATCAGCTTGGGTTTTCGTGGTACATGATTTACAACTGCGAAAAGATCAAAGGAAAATATGCCGCCTATTGGATAAAAAGAGATATTTCACAATTTTGAGTGATCTTTTCATGTCATAACAATAAAAAAAACAGACTTCTTTGGCCTCGCTGGTTGGTGCCTTGGGATAAAATAATGTTTGTCCCCATTTGGCAGAGGGATGTTTTTATTTCAGTAGTTTTGACTTAGGCTTAAAAACTTTACTTTCATTTTATTTGGTTCATTAACTAGAAATAAAAATGCGATAAGGGGATGGACATACAGAAGACAGATGTCAAATTTACTCACTATCAATCAAGTATAACATGTCTCTGATTATGAAACAGACTAAGTTTATCTCCATTCTACTTTGAATGATTTTCAAACAGACTAGGTATGTTTCAATTCTACTATGACAGATATACACAAAGAACTTAGTTAAGCACCACCAATATTTGTAAATGTAATGTGATGGTGTTTCCAGATGCTTTAGGGGTCATTATGTATTTAAATGATTTTGGATTTTCATTGCCAATTTTTACTTATTATACCCCTTCTACAAAGTAGTCAGGTGTATATAGTGGTCAGCGTGTCCGTCCGTCAGGAACAAAGAATATTTATATATCTAAATGTGCCCTTTGCATGTTAAGTATTTTCAATGATAATGGAAATTTCAGTTAGTTTGAAAAACCTATAGTCACTTTGAGCAGCAGGGGTATATGCTCACAAATTAGAAACTTCTTTAATATGTAGTAGTATTAAACTAGTGTCATATTGTGTTTACGAGAAGAGTATCTGAATATTATTTATATACAATTAAAAAAAATGCAATCTTAATAATTACCGTTATGGAGTTGCTGCCAAGCATGTCCTGGAGGATTCTGTAAAAAAAAATCATTTTAGACACATAATCTTGGTTTAGTCAGTTTAAACTTATTAAATATTTGAGCTGAACATTGGAAGAAATCAATTCTTGGACTGGTTTTTAATTCATTTTTCAATTTCAAGAGGAGAGTTGTCCTTTCTTGACACATTCAAATGATTTTTTGGTCAATACAATGACAAATTCTCTTATGACTGTGGTATCAGCAAACATATGATAAATATTGTGTCTTTACGGTCTGCTTGGAATTTTTTATCAGAAAAATATTTGTAATATATATTTAATTTATAATCACCATTATCAAATGATGGGCAAGCTGTAGCTGCTTCCAGTTCACATGTCCTGGGTGATCCAGTAAATAAATTCGTCATACATCTATTACTTGATTTATCATTTTTTATTGATAAGGGTTTTAAAGTGAAATTTTAACAAAAGTATAAATCTGACAACTAATTACCACGCATCTGCATTTCTGTGGTATACAGGATATTGGATAATATGGAAATAATGAGGTAAAAATTTGCCAAAATATGACTATAAATTGTCAACATTGTGATACATACTGCATATCGTATAATTCTATTTTAGGCAGAATTTTCACACCTGTAGACTATACTAATGTATTTACTTGAATAGATGCAGGGTCTCGAATAGACGCAGGTTCTCAATTTGAAGCCGGGGCTATGACCGGTTTGAAAAATATATGCCACAATGACACGTTTTCATATGTTTAAATTAATGCAAGTAATGAATAGACATTCTCTCAAAACAATTCATATTTGTCATGATAATGAAATTATATTTTTGACATGATATAATTTTTCTTGAACAAAATAATGGAGGCCTGTCTAGAATAGAAACCGGGTTTCGAATAGACATCAGGGCTGAAGGTAGTCTGAAAAATTTATGCCAGGGCTGTCTATTCAAAGAAATATGGTATATCAACTCACCATTATCACACATCGACACATTTAAAGCTGCAGTAGGCCCCTGCTCCAAAAGTGCTGATGATTCTGTAAACAAGGCAAAAGTGAGCGCGGCTCACATACCCCCGCCTGTAGTTTGACTGCCTTCACGTAACATTAATTTGAAAATTTATGATTATGACTTAGAACACAATGATCTTGCAACCCTAAAAACTATTTCACTTCAAAACATCCCCGGCTATGTAGTTTTTGAATAAAATTCTGGGAACCCTGGAATTACCCCTAAAAGGCACAACAGCACTATACAGTCGAACCTTGTTTTGGTTACAGGTGAAAATCGTCCGGATAGCAAATCGTCCGGTTAACTGGGTCATTTTTCTCACCGTAAGGTGAGATTTATTGGTATCCGAGGTTCAACTGTATACTTCCATACCAAATTTGAAGTGTGCCATATGCTCCGGAAACGAGACAAAGTCCAAAAATCGGACCGTTTTTGGTCAAAATTTCAAAAATTATTTGGACCATTGAGCTGAAACCCCTAAAAGGCACCACAGCACCATAAAGGCTACTTCCATACCAAATTTGAAGTTTCTAAGTGGTATAGTTTTTCAGTTATGCTCCGAAAACGAGACAAAGTCCAAAAATCGGACCGGTTTTGGTCAAAATTTCAAAAATTATTTGGACCATTGAGCTGAAACCCCTAAAAGGCACCACAGCACCATATAGGCTACTTCCATACCAAATTTGAAGTTTCTAAGTGGTATAGTTTTTGAGTAATGCTCCGGAAACGATTTCGGACGGACGGACACACGGACGGACGGACGGACGGACACGCGGAGCGCTATATACCCCCGACTACGTCGTAGCGGCGGTATAAAAATTATTATTTTAAGGTCAGTTGATTTTTGTTCTATTTAAGTTATGAGGTCTATATCATAAGCATTTGTGCCATATGAAAATTACAAATTTCGGTACATTGTTTAAAATGCTGTTCCAAATAGAATAGTTGTTCTGAATAGGTGTGAAGTTTTTACATTCAATTCAAGGATATGCAAGAAATAGGTATTTTGAATTAAACAATTTGCAAACTTACCTTGTATTTGGTTTGCCTCCGTGTCCACCCCTCCCTCAATACCACTGACCACGGTAGGTGACAAAGTCCGGAGAACCTGAAATGATACTAAGATGCGTATTGTCGTCTTACATTCGAACAGTAAAATTGTATGTATGCTGCAACAGGCCCAAAGAAATTAAAAATACACTATTACCCGATAAGTTTGTGTAAATTGCTTTTTCGAAACGTGTGAATTATTCCATTACCCAAGTGAGACTGTTATGTAGATGACAAATATTAATAATAGGTGTGATTCTATGTGGGGTTTTGTGAAACGCATTTGTGCTACACGTGAACGTTAATTTTAGTCGCAAGTAATTATTACACGTACACGTAGATTTACGATTTTTTGTGAAACTGGGTCCTGGCAGTTGTTAAAGATATATTTTTCCATAACAGTAACAACAAGAAGACATAGTCATCAACATCCCCCGCCAGATTTGTTCTTATTTTAAATTAAGTCAGAACCTCCTCCTAAATACTCGGCACACATCAAATTTGATGATTCTATCTGTTACAGTTTCTGAGAAAAATTGGCTTCTTTGAAGACACCTCGAACAGAGTCTCAAAAAACGGAACAAGGGCAATAACTCCGGAAAAAATATTTGCGCGGTTCTGATTTTCGAACTCCATCAAGGTATTGATACCCTGAAGGCACACACAAAATTTGATGATCCTATCTTAAACGGTTACTGAGAAAAATTGGCTCCTTTAACTCGGACGAACGGACGAACGGAGCTCAAACCTATATCCCCCTTCCACTTCGTGGTGGGGGATAATAAATGCATGTCGCAAACAAAATTTCAAAACTACTCTGTAGTGGTGCTAAACACACGTCTATACTCACAATTGCGACACCAAGGACATTAGTTTACAATCAACTTCAAGTCAATGACTGATGACTGTTGAAATATTACTCAGGACTAGTTGCCCCAAGGGGTTAATTTTCTTGGGTCAGCCAGTATGTGTTTATTGATTTGGTCTTCACATGTTTCACAGTTTCGATTTTCACACCATGTGGTTATTAGAAAATTCGTCTATTTGGCAATGATATAGGCCTCGTAAACTAAAAAAAACATATCCTGCCCTTTAATCTTCCGACTTCAAAGGCAAATTCATAACTCTATCTACCAAACAAACTAACAGGCTTATAAAACAGCAAAAGAGAAGTTTGTTGCATATAAGTGATACTGTTATATAAGTTTTTTTAGTTTGCTATGATATGTAGAACTTGACACATTGAAGTTATCAAGATGTTTGAAAGTCGTAACTCAGTGAAATAATGTGAGAAACTGTTACATCAACTTAATAAATGATTTGTGTAGTTTTTCATCGGTTATATTAGATGATAGTTTTTAAACGTCTTTGATCAAACATGTATGCTACTCAAACGAAGTTAAGCCAATTCTAACAGTCCAGTGGAGCGTTTGTAACACATATGGTACACGTATAAAATATATCTTTGAAAAGTGTAATAAACCTTAGACAGTTTAAATATATCATCTGCATTAACTGAGGTAACAATGGTGGCCACTAAGGACTGAGGACATTTACTATTTCAACAATAGTATTTATCAAATTGTCGTTAAATCTTCATATTGGTGAGCTTTGTTCTTTTTTATTTCGCACAATAACATTAATCTTAGTCGAACTTTTTATAAAACCATTACCATTCTAGCGAAAATGTTGGGCATTTACCAAATTATTGTTAGAAATATTTACCATTATATTTTATCAACAACAATTATTTGTTGATAAACATGGGTAACATAGGAAACCGTTTCAGCCTTTCTGTTCCTACAAGCTTTTGAAACACTGTGTTAAAAAAAATGGCCCCCAATGAGGGTACTGTATTTCTGTTTCATGACATTTCAAAAGTAAACCACTTAATATTTTGCAATGGGACTCCAAGTAACATATCGATATATCAATTGTACATATTCTAACACAATACACATACAAACGATTCTTAAGCCCCTAATGATAAACAACAGAAAAGCAAGGTTACTAATTCTACAAAAGTCAAACTCGGTTTGAAATGGCCCCTGTCACAATCGAGGCTTCATCAACATTTCATGACTTCTGTGGGGAGATCCACCCTAACATGTACTGCTCGTTATATAAGTTTCTCTAAAGTTTTCTTTAGAAGAAACAACAAACCTTAAGGGTCTCATGGGAGAGTCACTGTGCTATTTCTTTCATTATTATCCATTAATAATTTTGCTTCTCGTAGGGATAAATGTGTTTTCTATTTTTCTGTAAGAATATCAGTAACAATTCTGTTTTTGAACGTATCTCTATAAGGTTGATTACTTGCCTTAGCTTTCTAGGCTGATTTACAAATAATGCTCCAATTTTTTGTTAGGTTTGCAGGGGTTCCTTTACACCGCGCCATTTGCGCATCAAAATCTTAATTGGCGCAACTTAAAAAAATAATAGCGCCATCAGGGCCCATGACGATGATAAATGGCGCACATAAATAAAAAACTGTGCGCGTTACCGACCTGAGTATTCGTTTAATAATTGTTTTTATGCGAAGCTTCGATCGTGACTGTCGCATAAACACGGAAAACGTGGTAGTTTCATTTAACCATTTAAAACGTCTACGTAATCGAAGCTATGCATTCGGATACAAATCGTTTATCAATTAGCGATACGTGAAATCATCAAAGCGCATATAAATGGAAGTTTGTTGAGGCTTCCGGTAGCCATGCCGCCTAAAAAGCAGGCTAAACTGTCGTTCGAAAATAACAGTACTAGTTTGGTAGTAAATTCCGGGAGTGTTGAAGATGAAAGCCAAAAGGAGGAGTCGAAAAGAAAATTCCAAAGGAATTGGCTCTCTTTGTATCACTGGCTTGCTTACGACGAGAAACCAAATAAAATGTATTGCCGTGTATGCCGGGGGGAAGAACACCCTTGCGGTAGGTACTGATAACTTTAAAACCAGTACGCTCAAGCAGCATGTATCGCACACAGAACACGTCAGAGCAATTCAATCGTCAGAAGAGAGACAACATTTTTAAAAAGGGCAGTTACAAAAGTAATGAACGATGAAGAAAGGCAATTCTTGTTGCAATGAAAACTGTTTATTGGCTGACTAAAGAGGGCCTCCCTTTGTCAAAATATGGTAGCCTAATAAACCTTTTGGAGGAGTTAGACACACCAAATGTGAAGACATTGAATGTCAATAAACATGTTGACTATTCATCCTACAATACCGCAAATGATTTAGTCAAAGCAATGAGTGCGGTGGTTGACAGTGACGTAACAGTCAAGCTGCAAAACAGTCCTGTAGTGACAATATTAACTGACGAGAGCACTGACTTGGCCGTTCATCATAAGATCTCTATAAATGCAAGAATTCTTGACCCTTTCACACTCCAACCTTCTACCCTGTTCCTGACAGATCTAAGATTGGAAAAAGGGACTGGAGAAGAAATATTTAAAGTCATAAAACAGCACTTGAAAAACAGAGAAATACCCATCACCAAAGTAATGGGCTTAGGAACTGACGGGGCAAGCACTATGACCGGGACAGGGAAGGGGTTGACTGGCCATTTTTTGAGGGAGAACCCTCATATCACAAACACACATTGTGTTGCCCATAGGCTTGCCCTATGTACGGAACAGGCGGCCAAGCAAGTTGCCCCTATGACAGAGTACCAAAGGAGTTTAGAAATGATCTACTACCATTTCAGAAAATCGCCAAATAAAGTTGATGCTATGGAAGCAATTCAGAAGGTTTTGGGTCTGCCTATTCTGAAATACAGAGAAGTTCACCAAATCCGCTGGTTGAGTTTTTACGAGGCCTTAGATGCAGTACACAGAACTATGGAAGGATTGCTGACATATTTCAGTTCCTCGTCAGATGCATCAGCAGCAGGTATAAAGAAAAGAGTTGGACATGTTCTTTTCATCTCTTTAACATATGCCATGATGGATATACTCCAAGACATAATGCGTCTCTGCCTCATCTTCCAAAAGAAGGACTTGGATCTAGGAATTGTGCAGGTAATGATTAACATTATTTCTGGAAATTCAAACCAAAAGTATTTAAATGTCTGATTTTATATACTCATATTACAGTATTTGATAAAAATGTGTTTTTTTTAAAACAAGATTTATGGATAAGATATGTTTAAATTGTTATCATTTTAATGATAAAAATTTCATTAATCTCTATTTTATATTTTATACCTTTTCTTCGACAGAAAGCATAATTCAGGTAATGCTTTTGAAAGTGTTATGTAGTGTAGTGACCTCAGCACCTAGAATGTTTAGCATATCCTAAATATCCTAATTGTCATTTCTCTAGTATTCACTATTCAGAAGTTAATGGATGCATAAAAAAAGCATTTTATGCAAGAAGGGTCATGCAATGACCAAACATGGTAATAACATGCTGAGAGAATATTTTGAAGCACTCTAC
Organism: Steromphala cineraria; assembly: GCA_916613615.1. Taxonomy (NCBI): domain Eukaryota; kingdom Metazoa; phylum Mollusca; class Gastropoda; order Trochida; family Trochidae; genus Steromphala; species Steromphala cineraria. The sequence goes on from OU744733.1 coordinate 48,247,166, forward strand.
ATCCATTGACTTCTGTAATGTATGCATTTTAACCCTTTTTGCTTGTCTGTAAACATACTTTGTCAATAATAACCCACTACCTCCAATAATTAGCCTACTAATATCACTTCTTTTTTCAATCCCACTTTGGTTGCACAATATCTGTGTTAAAGAACAATTACTTGCAATAAGGCTTGAGCACAATGCTAGTTACATTGCACATCAGTGTATAATACCATCAATGGTTCACAATTGAATTCCAGTTGCAACTCAATAGTTTCACAGCAATGCACAATATTGTATAGTTGCTTGCAGTAATCCTTTCTCTCCTTTCCCAAAATGAAATAATGAATAAAACTAAACTTTTGTGTTATTTTTGTGATTTTGTTTGTTGACTAGTATAAGACATAAATTCAATAATTTTGAAAGTTTATTTTAAGATAATTAACATTTGTAAGGTCAGCTTAATCATAATTAAAATTCCATTTGACAAAAAACTTTGTTTTGCTTAATATATGTAAAGAGAGACTTTATATGACAATTTTTATGCAGATTTTAACATCTTTGAATTAATTCAACAGGTCTCTGTTGAGGAGTGCGTCAAGACCCTGACAGATTTGAGGGATGACAGAAATCCCCTTGACAGGCCTACCTTTCTTCAACAACTCCAGGTCGACCTACAGGGGAATGTATTCAAGGGCCATACCGTCTTAAAGCCAACAAGTTCCACTCAATTCACCAAAGTCAAAACAGACTTCATTGATGCTGTGGTCCAGAATATCGAAAAGAGGTAAAAAAATTAAGGTGTAATTGTTGATGTTACTAACGGTTAGTTGAATTATAATATGAATCATGATCGGAATGTCAATTCATTTCCAGATTAGCAGAATCAGCTTTATTGGATGTGTATATTGTTAAAATGATCAATTCAATTTAATATTGATATATTAATATTTGAAAAGCATGAAAAGAATTCATATTTGTGTGTTCTTTATTTACAGATTTCCAGACACTGAGAAAATGACGGCTTTATCTGTGATGTCGCTTCGTCCGATCTCTTTCTTGAGTGAGACCGAATTGCAGGAATGGGGAAACCAGGCTATTGAGGTCCTAGTAGCGTTCTATGGACAGGAACAATCACATAAATACAAGGATCCTGCAAGTGGGCTCGAGCAAGTGTCAAAGTCACCTCCGGTTATCAACTCTGAGGAAACCAAGGTTTGAAATGACAAGTTTTCTTTACCCTTATAACCTTTAACACATATCTTCCATCTAAAAATTGCAGAAAATGCTACATATACAAATGCTACATATTCTATGGAATAGATGTATTGTTGTATACATCATTATAGCAAACAAATTGTATCAAATAATGAAACAAAGAAATTATATCCTGCTTCTCTTCCTTTTTGAATCTTTATTTAAGACTGATATTCTATTTGCTTTTGTTTGCCAGATGGAGTGGCAGACACTGAAGGCAGTTGTCAAGGCGCAGATGTATCCTAGAGACAGTATGGCCATCCTATGGCAATTGATTGCAAAATATCATGCAGAAGAATTTCCTAATTTGTTGAAACTTGCTTCACTGGCACTCACCCATCCCATCCACACTGCTGATTATGAGCGAACATTCAGCACCCAGAATCAGATTACTACAGCTCTGCGCTCCAGGTTATCCGAAGAACACTGTGATCAGTTGATGAGGCTAATAAACGAAGGTCCCTCTCTTGAAAAATTCAACTTCATTAAAGCTCTAACTGAGTGGCGCAATGAGAAAAGCAGAGTAATTTTTCAGAAGTGTTAAGTGTATTCCATTTCCAGATTAACATTATCAAACATACTGTTACAGGACTTTGTGACATTATGATGTCTTCAGTGTTGGAAGAGTTGCTTGGATGATATTATTTGTTCAAATGTTATGAAATTTCATATAGATAATTGATTACAGTTTTCACTTTGCTCAATAATTATGCCCTTGTGCCCCTCACACAATTGGTTTTCAAAATTGTCTGCTTGACATATTTATCATTTTACGCCAATTTTAAATCTTTGTTAAGCATTGAAAATATTGTTTCTTTTCGGAATAGATCTGTCAGAAGAGCTGTTTGTAAATTTATTATTTATTTATTATTTGTACGTTAAATCATTAAGATGTGTATGCAGGTTGTCTTATTCTAACAAGTATTTTTAGCTCATCTGGCCTGTAAGGCCTGATGGGCTTATGGCATGGCATGGTGTCAGGCGAACATCCGTTCATCCATCCGTCCGTAAACTTTCTGGAATTTCAACTTCTTCTCAAGAACCATAAGGCCTAGAAAGCTGAAACTTCGTGTACAGACTCCTTGACTAGTGACGATTAAAAATTGTAGCTCTGGTGGCCCTGTGGCCCCTAATAAGGGCTACGGGGTTCACGCCCTAAAAACCTATTTTCATCTTCTTCTCCAAAAGCATACAGCCTAGAAAGTTGAAACTTGGTGTACAAACTCCTTTAACAGTGGGGATTATAAATTATAGCTTTGGTGGTCCTGTTACCCCTAATAAGGGCCAGAGGGGCCACATTTGCCACACCCTAAAGCAAAATTGATATGAAGCTGAAGATGAGCTACAGAACCACCGGCTCTGTTTTTTAACTGTCAAAATGAAAATGTTATGAAATTAACAATTCAAATCAATTCTTTATTCTCAAAAAAGCACTTTGGTGGTACAAGATCATATTCCACAAAAAGCAATACATAAAATTAATATATATATAATTCAAGATAGAAGATAGACTCATATTTAAAATGCACTTATTTCTTTCTCACAAGAAATGAAAGATGTTTGATAAATTTTGATAAAATGTCTTGAGATAGTTTGATATATTTGAAAATTTCATAAGAGCTAGCGCTAAGCTAAGCGCTTTACAATGAAATATTTAATGATAACCTTTGGCTCTGTATACCTTTGTAAATTATTTGATGTTATTTGGTATTATATTTTATTAAATCATTTTACAGCCATGTTTGATTTCTTTGTCATTGCTTTGATTTGATCAATAGTGAACTTTGCAAACTTGCAAATTCAGATACTTCCTACTAAAAAAAAATTGACTTTTCTGATGAAATTTATCAGAATATTTGGGTTTCAGAAGCAGTTAAATGCCACCATTTCACTTCAATAATTAAAAAATTTCTTTCCCCAAACCCCCACCAATGAGAGGGCGCATCCTCCCATGCCCTCCCCCCAACAACTGTTCGTTGTTGGGCGGGTCCGCGCTGCGCGCGAACCCGGCATTGAGACTTAGGGCCCACTATGTTAATGATTCATGGGCCTTCGGCCCAATGACATTAATTTCCAGAGGAACCCCTGGGTTTGTGATAAGTTGATTTCTTGGAAAACATACTTTTTTTCCTTTTTCTGACAATCACATTGTTCTTCTTGAAAATGCATTTTAAATTACTACAGCTTTCTATCAAAATTCATTTTATCTGTATTAATCTTTAACATAAATGGGGCAAAGTGAAAGTGATCTTCGCATTAGCATTGGATTCTATTGTTCTTCTCTTCTCTCATGATTTGCATGGCTCTTTACTATGTAATCTTAAACGTGAATGAAATGTTTGATGTTAGATAAATACTCATTAAGTTGTCCATGGATGGCTTATTAGATTTAGCAACCTTGATTGTGTTTTTCTTTTTTTGTAAATCACACATTCATGATTCGAATGATTATATGTTGCTTGACTTTGAAAATGGATAAACTTTGGAATATAATCGTTTTTCCCTATCTCAGAATAAATGTAGCCTTGTATATAGATTTAAATGCATTTAGTGTATACTATTCAACGGGTCACTTCACACAATCAGTATCTATGTCATGTACATTTTTACAGATACACAATCTTAAAATGTGAATTTGATTAACCATGATAATTATTAAGGGGCAGAAGCACGTTTGGGGGAATATAAGGTGTTGTCAGGAAAATGAAAATAAATGGTTTCAATTGAAAGACAATGTATTTAAACTAAATGATGCAGTTATAAATCAAATTATAATGTGAAGTTTAAGCCATGCTATTCCCTTTTCTTACACAAAATGAATAAAAGGTGTTCACACAAAAATGACCGCCAATGGGCTTTTTGTGAATCCTTATAATTTGTTCTCTGACTATGGTTGATTGGTTTGTGTAATGAGATTTTTTACATTAATAATAATTAATAATAATACCTATAATAATACATTAAGTATAAACGTACATAAAATTTCTAAAATTCTACTGCCTCTTGTAAACATGTGAAGTCAATTGCAATGTTTGGGATTTCTTCAGGTATACTTTAAATATTCATTATTTTCGACTCACAGAAGATGTGAAAATAGAATCAAATCTCATCAGTAGCCATTTGTCCTGTTAACATTTAAAAAATGTTAAAGAAATCAAATCTTTAAAAATACGATAAATAATAATAAATAAATGCGAATTAATGTTACAACATATCACTTCTTGATTTAAATATATATATTTGAATTGGTCTGCCTTTTTGTCTAATTGTCTGTACATTTGTCTGTGAAATTCAATTTAAAGTTGAGTGAAATAATTTAGAGGTTACTGCAGTATTTATATGACAAGACAACCCGCCTATTCATTATTATATCTAATCAAACCACTAGTTGTCAATTAAGCTTGCATACAGAGTATTGTTTGTCTGCTATCAGGCTCACTGGTCACAATTAGGTCTGTTAATACTGTCTGATTATCATTTATTTGTCAGAAAAGAATATTTAGAAAGTATGGCTATCATAAATGTCACATGAGATATGATTAAAATTAATATCAAGAATCTTGGGTAAATAAGGACCATGCTCAAACCTCTTTGTGGTTAACATTTATTGACTGTCATTGGTCATAAGCGTTTGACGCCTCATTGTCTTAAAGATAGGCTAAGTTCTGAAAATAATACCTTCTGAAATGAATATAAACCAAATAACCAAAACTGTAAGGCTTTTACTGCCACATAAATTTAAATCTAAATTTACGGCATCATCATTAACATATGATTTAATACATTAAACGTTCTTAATCTGTGTTCATAATATAAAGGACACTCAAACATAAATTGAAAAACATTTTCGCATGAATAACCACATTCACGTTGAATCCGGCTTAATGCCAACTTTATATAAATCATATTTCAACTCACTTACACAATATCTTAAACGTGTATGATAAATATTTACCCTACGTATACCTGATGAAAAATAAGATGGTGCCGAAACAATTGGCTTCTTCAAATATGATTTGATCTTTTCTGTTAATGTTACATTTCGCTTATCTTTCCATAACACTGTGGTTGAAGGAATAAAAGACATACACGAATGTTTCATCATACATCTATATACATCATTTAATAGACAAAACAAACAACCAATCAAGTTAGATTTGAAAAATATTATCATATATTCGTTCTGGCATGTGAATTGCACGTTTTTCATCATATTTCAGTACATTGTTCAATTCATTGTTGTCGTAATTCATCAATTTTGAGAACATTAAACTGTTGAACTTCCCACATATATTTCATTTAAAAGGAACATGAACTATGACAAATGCACCATAGCAACCAGACAAATATATCTTAGCTTGATAACGAAGTGCCGTCAGGAATCAATGAAGCAATTGACTTGGCTTTGTACAAATATACAAAACACTTCAAGTCCCATTGCTGTGCTATTCCTGGGCGGAAAACGTTTATCTTAATCAATATGGTCCAGTGCTTATGTGTCAGAAGTTATCAGATACGATGAGGATCTATTATCCCCTAAGGCATCAATCCCAAAAAAATACATCTTCGGACAAAATACTAACATAGATTGACAAATAATCACAGGAAAATTATAAATCCAATTGCTGGTCAAATACAATGGCATATCAGTTTTCAATCAATTTCTCTCATTAAGGATACACATACCCGTGGGAATTAATGTTCATATTCAAATCCTATTGTGTAATTGTGTATGCCCTTAGTTTTTTTTTTTCTTTTTTCTTAGGATCTTTTTGCAGCAGCTTTACCTCCAGGTTAAATTTCAGACAAATTCGGAAAATGCTGTCTCGTCATATTTTTCATAAAGACTTTCTTACAATTTTATGTTAAGTAATAGATTCATGTAACAATTACATTTTCAGATTCGAAAATGTAGCAACTCATACTCATGACTTCTAAATTAAACAATTAAATCTGTGAATAATGGCTTATAGTAACTGTGGCATCCATGGGTAGGACAAGCGAGTCAAAGAAATTCTATGGATATACATTTTATTTATTTTCACTGAGCAACATTTCGGTTTTCAAACAAGTAAATGCCTTTCCTTTCATTTGGTTTTAACACGAATTAATTTACAACTTTATGGAATACAACTTACCTTTTCGGGGGGCAAATCTCTAAAAGCTAACTTTGCTTTGTCTTTGTTTTAAATCTAAGGTCATAACAGGATTTAACAAGGTGTAGCAAATTAAAGTTTCTGCTGGCATATTTGAATGTGATGAAAAATATATTTCAAAATAAGCAACACATTTCAAAAGTTTAACATAATGTAACATATATTGGAATTGTAAGTTACAAACACGACAATATTATAAATTTTTAACAAGATATAAATTATAAACATATTAAAAGAAGATTAGATTGAAGCTTTGGGAGAAGTTATAATTGCTTTGCAAGTTTATCAATAATTTTTTTTAGATTTTATAAGATTTATTAATTTAATCCGAATTCGACTCTGATTTGTTTATTTTTTTCACCGATTCGTCCATACATTTCAATAATATGAATGCATATTCTTAGATTGAAATGTTTAATGTAATTTTACATTACTTTCAAAAGTGCAAATTCTTATTTTTCAGAGTTATAGTTTGTGTATTAATCATCTTTTGTTTTGTTCAAAATTCATGTTTAGTAGTAATAGCAGTTTCATCTGGATTCTACACAATTCTATTTAACTTCTATTGACATTGTTGATTAAGTGGATTAAAACTATCTGCCACACGAAATGAGATTAACATGGTATTTAAACTAAACTAAAACTAGTGAGGAAATTCATAATCATCATTAACAAAACCAAGGTTCTCTCAAGACCGTATGTTTACTTAGAATACTGTTGAAATCATTATAAAACGATGATGTAATGTGAATATGTTTAGGAACCTGTTTTCAAACATATATTCTTGGCAATTTCTCGGTCAAACTGGATTCACATTAGAAATATCCGTTTTATAGATCGATGTCTGCATTCCTGATCCAAACCACCAAACAACGATCAGATATTCAGTCAAGTGACAGATTACATAAATGAAACCCTTTGCCATATGATGAGCTTTTAATGGAGTGCGTTCCGGACTTAATGGCCTATATAAGTTTTGTCAAGAATCTTGCTTAATCAAGATAAATTTCTGCTCCTAGTGTACTGTGCACAATAAAATATAAAACAAGCCTGAGGACAGTAAAGGCGCGTTCAGACGGTGCAACTTGTGGCTTGCCACAAATTGCACAAATGATGTTGCATGCAATTACCGTTCACACGTTGCAACAGTTCCATACAACTTGTAGTCCCGCGAGACCGATGATGTAGATGCACGTGCGTCGTTGCATAGCAACTGTTTGTTCTTCGCGAACAATGGCGTCTCTTTCCAACAGCGACAGCGAAGATGATATTCTTGAACTGGCGGCGATCGGTATTCTTGCCGAGTTGGAACAAGAAAAGTCTGCACGCTCATGTTGGGTACGCCCGTGGATTGGAAGGAGAGGGGACATGGGCGCTTATCACTCGCTAATGCGCGAGGTTGAGGACCCTAACGCCTTCCACAATTTCCTACGAATGGACAGTACTAATTTCGAGTTATTGTTGGACCGTGTAACCCCCCTTATCGCGAAAGCAGACACCCCGATGCGCATGGCTCTCCCTGCTGGAGAGAAACTAGCCATAACCCTGAGATATTTGGCCTCAGGTACGTTAGTTAGATAATTTATTCACGGCGTCTTCGCACATGTTTACCTGATCAGCTGTGATTTGTTTGTAAACACGCCACATACGTGATACCAAAAATAGAAGTTTCAGCTCTTAACTTAACTTTCCACAGCTAACTCAATGTCACATAACCGAGTAAGGAGCTTTATGAGGCTCCCGATGGGTGCGACTGTGATTCACCTTTTGCTATCTACAATACCTTAAAATACCATTAATAATTTGTAATGGTGTTTAAAAACGTATCCATTTCGAATAAAGTTATATAAAAGTATGTAACAGATGTTAGCTATCACATGATGTGAATATAATAATATAAAAGAGAAAATCGAAATGTTACGGAGGATAATACATTGATGAAGCGCTCATAAAATGCTTGAAAATGAAAATCTATAGTATTTAACCATTTATTCTCTGTTCTGTTTGCAAAGGAGACAGTTACAAGTCGTTGGAATACTTATACAGGGTACCAAAGAACACCATTAGCGTCTTCATTCCAGAAGTGTGTATGGCCATATACACTAATTTGAAGAGTGATTACATGAAGGTAAATGTATATTTATTATTATTAATAATTGAATTAAATTTGGAATTTTCTTTTTGGGGGCTGGCGGTGCGCTACATGGTGGGGGAGACTCGGCTTCTACAGAGTCTTCTGCTGCTGCTGCTGCTGCAGTAGCAGGAGTTGAGGGGCCAGCCGCCATGTCCTCTGTACTCTGTGATGCATCTGAATAGTCTGGAGCTTCCTGCAAACAAATATTTCATTTGTATTTCAGGTTCCCCAGACAGAGGAAGAATGGGATGTCATCATCCAGGAATTTGATGCTAAGTGGCAATTCCCGCACTGCATCGGGGCCATGGACGGCAAGAATGTCGCCATTAGAGCTCCTAGGAGATCAGGCTCAACATTTTACAATTATAAGAACTATTTCAGCATTGTTTTGTTAGCCTTAGTAGATGCGAATTATAAATTTATTTATGTTGATGTCGGGTCAAACGGAAGAGTCAGTGATGCTGGCATATTTGCAAATTCTTCACTGTATCAGGCTTTAGAGGGAAAGACTTTAAATGTTCCTGCCTCAACACCACTCAAGGGAAGATATGAGTCGGTTCCCAACGTTATTGTCGGCGATGATGCATTTCCACTTAAGTCATATATCATGAAACCTTTCCCTTTCAGAGATGTCAGTGAAGAAAAGAAAATCTTTAATTACCGTTTATCACGGGCCAGAAGAGTGTCCGAGAATGCCTTTGGAATATTAACTAACCGTTTTGGGGTTTTTCAAAGAAGCATGAATGTGGAGAATGACACAGCTAAGATGATAGTACTTGTATGTGTTGCACTGCATAACTTTCTGCGAACTAGATGCGATGCCAAGTATATCAGTACACCTGCAGGGGGTCCATCTCCACATTCATGCACTGACAGGGGCCCGGGAACATTTGTTCAGCAAGGTGGAAATAGGAGCACACAGTCAGCAAGGGACATCAGAGATGAATTTGCTGACTACTTCAATACTAATGGGCAAGTTGATTGGCAGTGGGATCAGGTGCTCTAGTCAATGAGCTTGTCCATTAGTGATGAATTCATCTTCCTGGACAAATGGACCTGCCATTCTCCAACTTCAAGTCTGTGCAACATCCCAAGTGAAATCTGTTTTATAAAATGTTCTTGGGGTCTATCAAATTATTTCCTCTAATTAGAGCCTGACCTCAAATATAGGCCGGGCCTTTTATGACCACAGGGGATAAGGAAACCTACAGATACTGGATTGAATACAAAAATTGATTTAATTATTGTACTTACCATGTTGCTGGTACTGGGTTTCTGGGTGACCTGATTCCGGAGGAAGGGGTCAAGGAGCCCAAACCACTCCCAGGAGGACTTGTATATATTATCATCCCTCCCGGCTCCACTCTTCCTCGATTGGACCTCTTTCTTCAGTTCTTTGGAATAATAGGTCCTTAGCGCCGAAACCTTGGCTGGTACTTGCTCAACTTAAAAAAAATACAATGGATGAAAATTCTTTGATCAACCTCTAATATTGATTAAATCTTTTGCCTTTAATGTCTGTTCAATATTTTAATATTTATTTTATGTTATCCCAAAAACATATTTGTACCATTTATTTTACTTTTAGTAGAGATAAAAAGATAAAACAATTATAAAACTTGTATTGACATTCATCCTTCAACAGTTGTTCATTACAATTAAGCTCAAATTGATAACATTGAATAAATAAAAGCATGTTGTCAAGCTGTGATACATCAAATGGCTTTTTTGCTACTATTGAAATGTAAATCCTTTTTAAAAGTTGGCAGAAATACATGTAATAGTATGGTTCTTGGTGAATGTGGCAGATTACCTCTACAGCTTACCTATATGTCAAGGGCTATTAAATTTTGGTGTAGAATTTTAACTCTTCCAAGTTTTAGATTACCAGATCAGTTTTATATTATGTTGAAGTCTTTGGATGAATCTGGACGAGTGACGTGGGTATCTAATATCAAGAATGTTTTATTTAAACATGGGTTTGACTTTGTTTGGATTTCCCAGGACATTGGAGATATAAATGGCTTCATTACTGTCTTTAAACAGAGATTGTGTGACAATCTCTCCGAGGATTGGCACTCTTCACTCCACAATACAACAATATGCTCTAATTACTTACTTTTCAAGTCCCTTCTAAATGTTGAATTTTTTCTGACTTCAGATATTTAATAATTTGTTTGACAAATTTTAGATGTGGTAAATTTAAACTCAGTACAGAGACTGGTAGATTTAAGAACGTCCCTTTTGATTTAAGATTTTGTCCATATTGCAAATTATCTGATCTTAATATAATTGAAGATGAAGTACATGTTCTCCTTTATTGTAAAGCCTACCTAGACATAAGGAACATATTTCTTGGTAAATACCTTAATCACCCCTTATCATTTTACAGTTTTGGCAACTTTTGCTAATCTGATGTCCTCAACCAATGTAATTGTTTTAAATAATTTAAGTCTATTTCTATATCATGTAAGGACATTTAGAAATTCTGATGTTTCTCTGTAAAGCTCATGCAATATATCTACATATGTAGGTATATTGGGCCAATGGCCTTATACTGAATAAAGTGTTTGTCTATGTATGTCTATTGAAATGGAATAACTATGTACACTGTATTTTCTATTGATGTGAAAAACACTAAATGATCATAGACTTTCAATATGTGTTGTTGTTTTTTTACATGCCAATAAATTATACTGAAGAATTTCATAAACCTAATAAAATATAAGGCCAAAAAAAAAAAAAAAAAAATTTGTTTCTGGTCATCGCGCGCGTCAGTTTCTAACCCACGCCTCAGCTCTTTTTTTTCATGGTTCAGTCGCCCATCAGTGCCGCTATCGAGGCGTAGGACGCCTGTCGATGGTCCCTCCTGGATTAGAATTGACTTCCCACATTCCACAAACAATCGTGGGAGTGATAATAACTAATGAATTGCTCGGTTTGGCTGCGACTGAGCTCGATTTTCTTGGAATTGGAGCGCACCGGCGTTCCTCAAGCAGCGTCAAAGAAGCCGACAGATCAGGTGAAAACGTCATGTGACAACTCTACGCGTTCTGATTGGCTAGGTTCGTGCAACTTGTCGGATGAAAATAGAGCAAGTTCTATTCCTTGCAACTCGTTTGCCACATGTTGTATGCGACAAAAATTGGAAAGACTCGTGGGTTCACACGTTGGAATTTGTGGCAAGCCACAAGTTTTATGCCACAAGTTGCACCGTCTGAACGCGCCTTAAGGTGTTAGATTATCAATGTCAATTCTCTGATTGATAAATGTGGCGATATTTCTAACTCTGATTATGAAAGATGAGGAGCTGTCAAGATACATCACAGTATACGGAGACAGACTCGCTGTGATAGTGTGGTGCAAAGCTAAGGAGTCAGAAAAAGACAAAGGCGACCAGTGCAAATCAAGTGGATTGTTTGAGACACTTAGACAAAAAATGTCAAACCGTCTGAAGAGGGGTCAAAGAGATCTGGACATCAACCATGGCAACAAAAACGCAAAGAAAGCTACCAGAAGAATTGAAGTTGGTTGAATGGACTTTGAAGCAAACGCATTTTAACAATCCAGGAGCCAAAATGGTGGAGGAACACTACACCTCCTTATACAAAGAGACGCGGGACAAGCCAATATCATGGCAGTTGTTAAAGATCTATTTTTCCATAACGGTAAAAATAAGAAAGGAAAAGAGACAGTTTTATATGGAACAGTAAAGGGGACCTTGAATGAGTTTTATTTTGAAATAATCAAGTTGTGGCCAGGAGATAATAAGTCGTGGCCACGAGATATGACGTCTTGGACATGAGATATTAAGTCATGGCCACCAGATACAATGATCAATAGAAAAACAGTTTTTGTCGGCCATTTTAATCCGTTTACAAGCTTAAAATTAGTTATTACCCGAATCAATTGCTAATATAATAATCAGGAAAATTCACCATAAAAAATATGTCCTTATTTCCATCTTGGAATACATAACAAGGATACTGAGTACATTTTGGACCACAGCAATGGATTCAAACTCAGTGTCAGACACCTCATGAGCTTTTAAAGGACAATTAATCTCAATCAGCGTCGATTCAGCCCTCTTGGTCATGTAGTGAGTTTCATACATAACAAACTTTTATCATCAGGACAGCTATTTGGTTACCGCATCATGTCCGTTATATGCAAAGAAAGCTGTAAGAAGGCGAGAATGGTAGACGTTCGTGACATTTTTCATCGTGATACGGTTGGGGTAGCTTGAAGGCGAAGTCGGCGACTTCGACAACATTCCTTTTATGCAATAGGACCACATTTCTCTGGAATGTTGACAGATAAGATACATTTAAAAGGTTTGAGCTTTGTATCCACGCTTGTGTTTGTGAATTTTCAAGAAAGGTTATATGGGCAAAGGTCTACAATACTGACAACAACCCATAGGTTATTGGAGGGTTTTTTCTTGAGGCTTTGAGCACATACAAAGGTGTTCGAAGAATTTTAAGGGCTGACCTTTGAACAGAAAATGTACAAATTCGAGATAATCAACTTTTTCTGAGATGTGACCATACCGACCCCCAAGCCAACAGCTGCTTCATCGATGGATCAAGCACTTCCAATAAACAAATAGAAGTTTGGTGGTCGTTCCTTAAAGGAATATTCCAGTACGATTTCAACTTAATTCTAGCAAAAGTTTGAGTTATAAAGACATTCTCACAAATTATTAAATTTTTCTGTCAACGAGATAAGCATTTACAGAATCTTAAACCTTCGTCATTTTATTTGAAAATGTGACGTCATCGACACACCACAAGAAATCGATGCAAGGAGCTTTCATTATAAACTCCGTACATCTTTGTGCAGTGGAGTTTCAATGATTTGACTAGTATTGCTGAATGTGTGCGCTGCGCACTTTGTTAACGTAAAACATAGTTGTGCCTACGGAACGACCCAGTCGTGGAACAGATTATTCAACAAGCAACTACGACTAATATACGGTTTTGTCTAGAATTATTAATGATATATGAATTATCTAAAAGAACACAGAAAATAAATAAAAACGAGCAAGAGTATAATATCTTGATGTGTTCTTTGCATTTTTTTCTGATTAAAACATGGTACAAGTTTAATGTTTACCTGAAATATGATGCCGTACTGTATAAATACTCCTTCTCTTATCTAAAATTCACACTTTTAAAGTAGAAAACGTTGATTGAAATTTGATACATCAAACGTGCATGTCAATGATTTACCTGTTATATACATATTATCAATCACTAAGACTTTTGCATAGCATTTTTATATCTTTCCGAAAATGATATTAATAACATGTTATTTTCTCAAGAATTACTACGATAGGATTTTTCAAAATCTGGTACTCTTTCACATTCAATCTCTTGATTTTTAAAAAGCCTCTATAGTCAGTTTGAAAAGGGAAAAAAGAATTCAATAAACGTGTAAGAATAATTGTTTTTAAAATATATAAAAGAAAATATTCAATGTAAAGCATGCATAAATTACGTAAATATAGTATTTTGTTTAAAAAAATGAAGAGTTTAAGAGACAATCATACGTTGTGATAATTTGTGCATTGTTGTAATTAAAATCACATCCTTCTGTTAAATAATAAAAATAGTTAAATAGATAAATTATTTTATTTAACAAATATGGAATTTTCAGCTTCATCGACTAAAACCAACTAAAAGAGAAAAAACACTCGATGATATAAAATAAATTTTGTGAGTATAATATTATTTTTTATTCCTTGCTGATGAGTTGATAGATCTTTAATATTATTAAAAACACCATTCCTTACTGATCGTTATAGTATACTAATGGTATCTCATAATTCCATTTTAATTTCTTTACGTATTGTTTAGCTGAAATACCTTTGGAAAATAATCAACATGGTTTGTGAACATAACAAGAATCGTAACAATATATCATATGCCGTGCGCCTAAGTGATTCGTAATCAAAATTGGTTTCGTACGGGCGACAACTAAATAAATAGAAAAATATTTTCGTCCTCAAACAAGCCAAGATTTATATGATAAAAACGTGAATTCCACGTCAACATCGAAAATGCCATCTTTCAAATTAATCAATCGTGTTTTGATTGATATAAACAATTTCCTTTTGATTACGAAACCATATCACCATCATCGCGGATTCGCTTTTTTTAGGATTCGCTTCGACAAGATTACATTAGAAGGTCTATTTTTTTTAGTGATATAATTGATAAAAAATTATTCTAGTTACGTTTCTATTTTTTTTACAAATGCACTTATTTCAGCAAAGTCATTTAACACTTTATTTCAACCTAATGAGGATGTCTCAAGCTTATAAAAATTCTAAAAAATGTCAGTGAGTGGAGTGTTCAAACATTGTGACGTCCGCACATGGGAGATCTTTTGAATCTGTACTGAAGTTTTGAAGCAGTCTGCTGGTCAGAAATATTTATTTATTGCTTTGGGCATCATAGAAGTAGAATATTCTGGATTCAGCACGTCTCTACTGAAGTCGTGACGGTTGTTACAGTCTCATGTTAGACGGGCCGTCACCGCCCACCATTGAATCTAACGGCGTCTCCTAATTTCGTGGTGTGTCGCTGACGTCATATTCCTGGTGTTTCTCGCTCTCGTTTACCGTTCGAGATAGCAATATGGCGCCCCCATCGATGCTGGTAAACTTGATTTTTCCCAACTTTGAATTTTTATTGCAGATTTGGTGATTTAGCTAAAAATTATTAGCCAAAGTTGAAGGATTTATCCATAAACATTGTTTTAAAAGGCTCTTTTTCATTTTTCATTGGAATATTCCTTTAAAAAGAAATGTTCACAGTTTTGGATTGACATATTCAAATGTTTTGCTTCATGGCCATTGATCCAATATTCTTAATTTGTTTGATGTCCAGAATCTTTTCTTTAGAATCTTACAAACTTAAAATACAAAATTATATTGAAAACTGTTTTATCAAGGAAGTAGGTATCCGTTCTTATATGGTTGATTCAATCAAGACTTTTGTTTGATCAAAATTAAATTAATCAATTTCAAATTGACATATACGTTTTAGAAAGACCTGGATTGTGTTGCCGCCTATGGGACAATCATTGTATTAGACCTTCATTTCAGTGGACATCCATAACAAAGCTCCAGCTCTGTGAGGAACGAAGGATCAACTCTGTTCTGCCAGAGGATGACATCACCCTTTGTTTTGAAGAAGGCCTTCTCAGATCAACCTTTCCTTATGATGAAGATGTGTATGAACTATGTGCTCAGTTAATGGGTACAGAAAACCTTCAACTAGCAACGGAAGCAGTTGATCTGTATAATCATCTCAGATAAGAAGTTTACACTTTGTTATAGTAAAATCTTTCCAAGTTTTATTAACATTATGAATGATTTACTGGTTGTAAGAAGTTGGTCTTTTATAGCTTCAGTGAGTAACTTAGTTGTGCAGGTACACGTATGTCTATAAAATGTGGACTTAAAATAAACAATCAAGGTACAAATATCCAGACACACGCGGTCGCTTTAGTCATGCAAGCATTTATGAATACAAATGTAGCCACACACAAATAATTTCAAACCTATTCTGTAATGGTGCAAAACACACGTCTATACTCACAATGGCGACACCAAGGACATTAGTTTACTATTAACTTCAAGTCAATGACTGATGACTGTTGAGATATTACCCAGGACTAGTTGCCCCAAGGGGTTAATTGTCTTGGATCAGCCAGTATATGTTTATTGATTTGGTCATCACATGCAGTTTTGATTTTCAAACCATGCGTTTAAGGAAACTTACGTTATAAGTACTCCACATATTGAAAATAAAACAAGAACATTAAACTATAGTTTATTGTACTAAGAAATGCCATACATCTTACATCATCTGTAGCGGACATGATTAATAGATATACTTGACTATATGGTATATTATATGATGATTATAATACAGTATTATGTAAACCAGACAGAGTAAGAGTGACGTCAACAGTTTCGTATTTGACAAATACGAAACTGAAAACTAGTTTATACATTTAGTTTCGTACAATAACTACAGTTTAAGGAAACTTACGTTATAAGTACTCCACATATTGAAAATAAAACAAGAACATTAAACTATAGTTTATTGTACTAAGAAATGCCAAATAGAGAGATGTCATTAAATTTTTATCTAGACTGGTATGGGTGGTGACTAAGTACCTCAATAGCTTACAACAGGAGAAAGTAACACTAACTTATACTGTTTAATAATCAGTGTGAAACCTGCATCTCAAACTATTATAGAGAAAACAGTCGAAAACCTAAAAATTAAACACAGAACCGTGTAACATTTAACCTCAACGACTACAACTACATCGTAATAATTGAAAAACGACTAACACCAAACCAAGAAATAACTAACCAGAAAAGACTCTGAAAGACTCTGAAGCAACACATCTTCCACAATAACAGACCTCATTTACCGTTAAATGAGACTAGGTTCCGTCTTATCCGAAAATCAATCCCCCACTTTTAACAGACTGTCCGAATAATCCTTTGGTGTTCTGTAGTGAACATAATGATTCAAGTACACAGATTCGGTTTTCCATCTACCGACAGCACAATTGAGTTCGGTCGGGAAGCCACACTCCGCCGCTATGGTGGCGCCTGTTGGCCTGAAGTCTTTCGGTTTGAAATGAGTAGGGAGACCAGCTGCAACAATTGCTTCTCGCAAAACGTTTGACACACCCGAACTATCCAAGGGTTTGTAAGGACGCGTTAATGAAACGAACACTGGTTTCTCGGGTAACGACTGTCGGGTCTGTTCTGTTCTAGTAATATAGTCTGATAGGGATTGCACTGGACACACTTTAGGGTCAGAACACGGTTGAACTTGGATTTTGAATCCGGTCCTTGTGGAGTCATTTTTAATCCCAAACAAAGTCAACAAGAGCATATCATCCTTGAAACACACTTGATCAGTTGAAAATACATGGCGTGTTAATGTGTTACCTCCCTTGTAAAGCCGTGCTTGGGGTGCGAGATCTGATGGTCTCAGCATACAAACCAGAGCTAGTAAGGTTATTGTTTTCAATCGGAGTTCTTTTGTAGTAAGTCTTTCGTTATCTTGCCACTTCAAGAAAAGATCTCTGAATACTTCAACCGGCATGACACGAGACCGTGTCTGTGACTCTGTGGTACCGGTTTTCACCAAACCCACTGCTAGTCTACGTATCGCAGGTGAAATAGGGGATTTTTCATCGTCCATCTCGTATAGTAAAGAGAGAGCAGCAAGGGTAGTTTTAATCACCGACCGTGGTTTGGATGAAGCCTCTGCACGCGCACATAGAAAGTCTGCTATAGTTGCTGAATCGGATGGGGGAAATGAAACATGTCTTTCACTACAGAAAACCTGTAATTTCAAAAGTATGCTGTTATAAAGTTTAATTGTCGATTCAGCTAAACTATGTGATAATCTATTTAAGGATGATCGACTCCAGGAAGGTAATTTTTCCCGCCAAAAACTTTCCAGCAGAGGAGACGCCATTTCCCGTTCCTTAACGGCTCTGCTTTGTTGGGGCCTATCACTATGTCCATCGGTCTCGGTAGAATCATCGGTTGACCTATCGCCAGTTTCTGAAGTCTGTGATACCAAGGTTGACACGGCCAATCCGGGGCAATGATCGTCGCCCACGCCGATTGCTGTTCGATCACATCTAATACTTGCGGTATCAGTCTGAAAGGAGCATTGACGAAATTGTTGTGTACGGCCCAGTCGATCTGTAGCAGCGCATCCTGCCCGTATCGGGTATTGAACACTGGGAGTAACGTATTCTCGTCCGTCGCAAATCGGTCTATTGTATGTGGACCAAATCTGTTTTCGATCAGCTGGAACATGAGCGGATCCAACTGCCACTCGTATTTCAGTTGCATTCTTGACAGCATATCGGCTAATGTATTGTCTTTTCCAGGAATGTGTCTGGCTATGATCCGACAGTTGCGTTCCAGTGCGAGGCTCCATATTGCTTCCGACACTTCGTGTAAATCTCTGAACCGTGTCCCCATCCGGTTTACACACGCGCATGCTGTAATGTTGTCTGTCCTGATGGCTATAGTCTTGTCCTGTAACTCGTCCCTGTGAATAAGAAGAGCCATGTATATTGTCAGTAGTTCTCGGTAGTTGGAACTCTTCCTGCTGACCCACGGGTCCCAATAACCGTAACTTGTTTTCTCGTTGAACACCACCCCGAAACCATCCTGGGATGCGTCTGTGTACATTTCTATATCTATTGTCCGAGGTATGAGACACACACCGTTCCATTCTGTCATGCTAGAAAGCCACCATGACAAATCCGCGACCGCGTCCTCTGACCAGGGGAGACAACCCTCCCACGAAGTTCTAGTTGAAAGGAGCCTGTACACACCCCGTAACTTCAGTTTTCCTGGGAAAATAACTCTAGTCATGAAAACACATTTTCCTGCTATTTGTGCAAGTCTACGAGCCGATATATTGGGCTTACTTAGACATTTTCTAATATCTCTATCCAACGCTTTGAGTCTCTGTTTAGACACTTTCAGAGAGGGAATCCTCTCAGAACTTACCACAAATCCAAGATAAGTTTTTGATTTCCTTGGTTCCAAGCTAGATTTATCAAAGTTCACTTTGAGACCAAGCCTTGACAGTATCGACAGGAAGAAATCCCTGTCTGTATCAATGTCATGTGAACACAATAGAAAATCATCCACCCAACTTGTTACTCTGAGACCAAGAGATCTGAGGTATACTACTACCACCCGAATGATCTTATGAAAGTAATACGGGGAAATGTTACACCCGAAAAATAGAACGTTATACACAAAATACCTGCCTCTCCATGCGATGCCGAGATACCGTCGACTATCTTACTCGACTTGTACATGGTAAAACCCATCTTTCAAATCAACCGTAACCAACTCATCATCAATTTCTAAAAGATCTTTCAAACAAGATATATCTTCATATTTTGCTTTATGTACAGTGATAAAGGAATTCAAATATCGTGCATTTACCACAAGTCTGTATTGGTTTTTACCTTTCTTTGGTACGACAGAAATTGGGTGTACACAATATGGTCTATATTTGGTCTCGGAAATAACACCCGAAGCTAACAAATGTTCTATTTCTTTGTCTACAAAACGTGATTCCTTACAGTTCAAATGTTTGTTTTTTAGTTCAAATGAAGGTACAATTGGGACGTTAAAGGGAATAGGAACGCCATTATTAATCCATGATAACACAGTGCTAGGTGTATTTATTTCGTCCCAATGATCAAAATGTAAGTTCATAGTCTATCTCCCGTGGAATCGTCTTGTGAACCAGGCCTCGGTTGGTTGAATGAAAAACTTGGATTTGACCCGAATCGACGAAATCCTTGTCCACGGCTGTTGAATGTCTGGTTGCCACCGTAAGCTCCTCTTCCTTGGGTGTAGTAACGACTGTTGAATCTGCCACGGCCAGAAAATTGTCTATTATAACTATCACCGTGGTTCTGAATCTTAGCTGACGCTAACGTACATGCTTTCGTCAACGTCGACACAGCAGTCTCCGGCAAAGCGTTTGTGTTTCGTTGAAGCGCTCGGAAAATCTTCGACGTCTCGCCGTCAAACTGGGACTTGACAAACAGCGAAGAATACTCGTCTCTGACGTATGCAAGTCCAGCTCGCTGAACAGTCACAATGTCATGTAATAAGGCTTCTGTCACACGGTGGGGAGATTCGATACTCCATAGAAGCTTTGATGTTGTTTCCATAAAACCGGCACATTTTGTCAATATTGTCAACACTGGGAGTTCGGACCTTCTGATACCCGTTCGATCCAAACTCGTATGCCACTCCGCTGGGACTCTCACTGCACTAACAGCTCTCTTAATTTCACCATATTCATTTTGAAGTAATTGCTCATTAACAGTCGGGTCACTACTTGCTGAAATACCAGGGGAGTAATCCTCCCTCTCGTGATGACCGGCCAACGTTGATTCCTCTACGTCGGGGTGACTCACTGGGTAATGGCGTCGGACATGCGCACTAGATTTCACCGTCAGCTCCAGGTCGTTCAAACGACGTACGACAGCTTCAAAGTCAGAACTTGAGACAAAATTACTGTTTTCAGGATCCAGAAACTCTTCTTGTTCCTCTTGGTCACATTTACCTTTAGGTGACTTGCTTGACGAACCCAAATAACTCATTTTAGATTGGGGCTAGCGTCTGTCACGCTTTCATGCCGCCACAGACAGAGTAAGAGTGACGTCAACAGTTTCGTATTTGACAAATACGAAACTGAAAACTAGTTTATACATTTAGTTTCGTACAATAACTACAGATTATTCGTCTATTTGGGAATAGTATAGTTCCCGTAAACTAAATAAACAGAAAAGCAAGGTGACTAATTCTACAAAAGTCAAACTCGGCTTGAAATGGCCCCTGTCACAATCGAGGCTTGATCAACATTTCATGACTTCTGTGGGGAGAGAATGCAGCCCTGTCAATTTGTTGTTAATGAATGGACCACCTACCCGAACATGTACTGCTCGTTTCCTTTAGAAGAAACATCAAACCTTAAGGGTCTCCTGGGAGAGTCACTGTGCTATTTCTTTCATTATCATCCATTAATAATTTTGCTTCTCGTAGGGATAAATGTGTTTTCTATTTTTCTGTAAGAATATCAGGTTGATTAATTGCCTTAGCTTTTTAGGCTACTTTACAAAATAATGCTCCAATTTTTTTGTTAGGTTTGTGATAAGTTGATTCCTTGAAAATGCATTTAAGTAACTACAGCTTTCTATCAAAATTCATTTTATCTGTATTAATCTTTAACATAAATGGGGCATAGTGAAAGTGATCTTCGCCTTAGCATTTGAATCTATTGTTCTTCTCTTCTCTCATGATTGGCATGGCTCTTAACTATGTATTTTTGATGTTAGATAAATACTAATTAAGTTGTCCATGGATGGCTTATTAGATTTAGCAACCTTGATTGTGTTTTTCCTTTTTTGTAAATCACAATTCATGATTTGAATGATTATATGTTGTTCGACTTTGAACTTGGATGAACTTTGGAAATGTAATCGTTTTTCCCTCAACTAATTTGTTCTTCTTGGATATTATCTCAGAATAATTGTAGCCTTGTATATAGATTTAACTGCATTTTATGTATACTAATCAAAGGGTCACTTCACACAGTCAGTATCTAAGTCATGTACTTTTTTACAGATACACATTTATGTAAATCTTAAAATGTGAATTTGATTCACCATGATAATTACTTGTCTGCCTTTTTGCCTATTTGTCTGAACATTTGTCTGTGAAATTCAATTTAAAATTTGAGTGAAATAATTGAGAGGTTACTGCGGTATTTATGTGACAAGAAATAACCCACCTATTCATTATTATATCTAATCAAACCACAGAGTATTGTTTGTCTGCTATGAAGCTCACTGGTCATAATTAGGTTTGTAAATACTGTCTGTTTTTGTCATTTATTTGTCAGATAAGAATATTGAGAAAGTATGGGCATCATAAATGTCACATCAAATTCGCTTCAATATAAAAAATCTAGGGTAAACAATGGTCTATGCCCAAACCTCTTTGTGGTAACCATTTATCGACTGTCATTGGTCATAAGGGTTTGATGCGTCTAATGGTCTAAAATCTAGGCTTAGCTTTGAAAATAATACCTCTTGAAATGGACATAAACCTAATAACCATTGGTAATTAGAATCCCTGTTCTACGTAGCACGTCACGTTTCTATATGAGACACAACAGTCAAGAAGAAGGTTTGATTGTAAGTTATATGGAACCAGATATAATTTCTGCATTGTGTTACATTAAAATGTAAAGTCTCAATCTCACAGTTATACTGAGATAGCTCAAATTCATAATGGTCTGCTATTTTTTTAGAAATAGCGCGATGGTTAAGATTTCTTACCAATATATATTTCACCACCATAACAAAATTAAAATATTGATCATTTTAATATCATATATTAAATAGTATATATATATATGCATGCTTTACATAATATCTGTCGCGATTTTTGTACTTTTAGTGTCTGTCATTTATTTGTCAGATTGGACTTTTGAGAAAGTATAGGCGTCATAAATATCACATGAGATTAGATTAAATATCAAGAATCTAGGTTAAACAAAGTTTCATGCCCAAACCTGTTTGTGGTTTCTTCTGAAATAAAAATTAACCTAACAACCATTGGTAATTAGAATCCCTGTTCTACGTAGCACGTAACGTTGGATATGATACACAACATTCTAGAAGAAGGTTTGATTGTAAGTTATACGGAACCAGATATCAATCCTACATTGTGTCACATTAAAACCTAAAAACCTAAAATCTCAATCTCAACCCATTCTCTCCCCACAGAGGCAACTCAGTCATACCTGAATTAGCCTCTGTTCTATTACGGCTAACATACGGGATAGAAATCTGATTGGAGGCAATCGAAGTTAGTTGTGCAATCAGCGACGCCGTTTCAAAAGTGGTCATTCGGAAAAGTTCGTCTATTCCCGTGTAGATCCGCATCAAAGGGAGATAACTCTTCCTTCTACAAAACAATCACTTTTTACCTTCTCATTGGTTTTTATTTGGTGAATAATTAAATAAAATTTATCATAAAACGAAGAACAATTTACACAATTATAAAACAATATGTTTCTTATGAAAAACCCTATACATATCTGATTTTGAAATAGTTTCCCTCTCTGAGACTCACACTGTTAATGAAAAAAAAACCTAAAGGCATGATTCTTTTGAAAGTCATTGAGCGAGCGTCGAGTATTCCCGAAGTCATAGACATCCAAAAGGTGTTTTCATTGGCTGCAAATAAGGGAGATATCTCAAGTTACAACTTTTTGCCGCTAGGGCGATCTGCCGGAAACCCAGGATTTTGGCGTAATGGAACAGAGGCTAATTCATGTATGACTGAATTGCCTCTGTGGGGAGAGAATGAGTTATACCGAGATAGCTAAAATTCATAATAGTCTGCTAATTTAAAAAAACAGCTTGCACGGTTAAGACTTCTTACCCATATATATTTCACCACCATTACATACTTAAAATATTGATCATTTTAATATTATATATTAAATAGCATATATGTTGGACTCCTCCCTGTCGTGATTTTTGTACTCAATTGCGCGTTTGACTTTTACAGGTAGTTTACATGGTTAACAATTTTCTCTTCGTAAGTTGCAATCGCCCTATGTCCCTCAAATATGCAATTATTGAAATAGTCACTAGACAAATAGAAACAGATTGTGCGATGCCTTATAAATTGGGGCTATAAATTGTGACAGATTTATCAAATCAATAAATCTCTACTCCTCAAGCACATGCAACAGGCCTAAAACCCGATACCATTTGTTAAAAGGTAAATGTCTACTTTGGTATGCATTGGAATGACAAATATTCACATAATTTATTCATATTTAAATGGATATAAAAATGCTCTTGATATGTGAGTTACCAAACATAATCACAAGCTTACCATAACCATCACTAGAACGACATATTTTGCACAAACTTTTCAACAGTTCTCGAAAGAAAGTGTGACTGATTGTCTCTATACATCATTTAATAGACAAAACAAACAACCAAACGTTTTTCCTCGGATGTCAGTGTATGTTCAATACATTGTTGTCCTAAGTAATTGATTTTGAGAACATAAACCTGTGGAAAAGTTAACTTTACAGACATCCCTCATCCATTTCATTTAAAAGGGACATGAACAATGATTATTGTACATTGGCAACCAGACACATATGTCTTAGCTTGATAACGAAGTGTCGTCAGGAATCAATGAAGCAATTGACTTGGCTTCATAAAAGTATGCAAAACACTTTAAGTTCAATTGATGCGATATTCCTGGGGGAAACTTTTATCTTAATTATTATGGTCCAGTGTTTGCTTTTGAGAAGTCATCAGATGCGATAAGGATCTATTATCCTCTAGGGCATCCATCCTCAGGAAATAAATCTTCGGACAAAATACTACCATCTATTGACAAATAATCACAGGAAAATTATGAATACAATTGTTGGTCAAATACAATGGCATATCAGTTTCTCTGATTAAGGATACACATACCCGTGGGAATAAATGTCCATATGCAAATCTGTTTGTGTAATTGTGTATGCCTTTTATTAAGGATGTTTGTGCACCAGATTAACCTCCAGGTCGATCCTTTGTTGAGAATAATCCCAGAAATAATTATCATTTAGGTAAATCAATCTGGCTTGAGTATCTATACAAGCTACAATTACAGACAAATTCGGAAAATGCTTTCTTGTCATATTTTTCATAACGACATTCTTACAATTTTATGTTTGATAATATAATTCATGTAACCATTACATTTTCAGATTCGAATATTAATCAACTCGTACTCATAACACCTTGATTAAACAATTAAATCTGGGAATAATGGCTAATTGTCACTGGGCATCCTAGAACATCGGTAGAACAAGTAAGTCAAGGAAATTTTATGAATGAACATTTTATTTAGTTTCACAGAAGCAACATTTCGGTATTCAAACACAAAAATGCCTTTCCTTTTGTTTAGTTTTAATATGAATTTTATTTTACAACTTTATGGAATACAACTTACTTTTTTTTTGCAAATCGCTAAAAAATAATTTTGCTTTGTCTTTGTTTTAAATCTTAGGTCATAACAAGGTAAAGCAAATTCAAGTTTCTGTTGGGATATTTGAATGTGATGAAATATTTATTTCAAAATAAACAGCACATTTTTAAAGTTTAATACATTAATGTATTATATATAAGAATTGTAGAACGTAACAATAAAGATGAAATAAGAATAATAATTCAAATAATCTTTGAACATAAACTATTCTCAATTCTATGATTCCTTAGTCATTTTCAATATTTCAGCATTTTACTGGTTTGAAATACAAATGGTTCAGTTACAAACATGACAATATAAAAAATGTTTAAACAAGATATAAGTCAAACATATTAAAGTTCTGAAACCAAGAAGATTGGATTGAAGCTTTTGGAGAAGTAATAATTGCTTTGGAAGTTTATCAAATATATTTAAATAAAGTTTATAAGATTTATTAATTCAATCCGAATTTGACTATGATTTGTGTACTTTTTTAACAGTGTTGTCCAAACATTTCTACAATATGAATGCATATTCTTAGATTAACATGTTTTAATGTATTTCTACATTACTTTCAAAAGTGCAAATTGTTCTTTTTCAGAGTTATAGTTTGTGTATTAATCATATTTTGTTTTGTTCAAATATCATGTTTCTCTGATTCATGAGGATTATGTGAAGAGAGTGTAAACAGATCAGGGAGAACAGAGATAAACAAGATTAGCGTTTGTGGGATACCGCAAAAGCAGAGCAGCCCCTAAACTTGGGGTTTCGCCTTTCCCCGTTCAGCCTTTTACAGGCCTCACCAAATTGGGAATTTTCTCGTGACCTTGACCTTTGACACTCAAGGTCACACAATCAATGAACACATTTCATTGAGTATAACATTATTGTAATGAAATAAAGTGTTAAAAATTAAAATAATCCATTTTCTCCATATATGTTGACCTTGCTGTGACCTTGACCTTCGACAGTTCGTACCCAAAACTTTTTGACAATGTTGTACTTCTCAAGAGATAATATATACAAAATCTAAACTTCATAGCACAAAAACTTTTCAAATATTGTGTTTACAAGGAATTGCAATAACTCATATCTCATGACCTTGACCTTTGACCTTCAAGGTCACACAATAATTGAACACTTTTTATTGAGTATAACAATCATGTATTGATTAAAAGTGATCATCGCTAAACCATGCTTAAGTCATGACCTTGCTGTGACCTTGACCTTTGACGGATTGAAGCCGAAACCTTTTCAATTTTTTTTACTTTTCCAAGGATAATATATACCAAGTTTGAGCTTCATAGCACAAAAACTTTTCAAGTTACCGTGTTTACAAAGAATTTTGTGGTGATTATATAACTCGTGACCTTGACCTTTGAACTTGAAAGTGAACATGTCATAAAGATTCCCTGGAAGTATTAACATTTAGACATGTTCTTAAGTTCTGAAAAACTAAATGGGATAAAGTTATACCCAAATTTAGTGCATTTTGTAATAACTCATATCTCATGACCTTTGACCTTCAAGGTCACACAATCATTGAACACTTTTTATTGAGTATAACAATCATGTTTTGATTAAAAGTGTTCATAGTAAAAATAAATAATTTTCGCTTAAACATGCTTAAATCATGACCTTGCTGTGACCTTGACCTTTGACGGATTGTAGCCAAAACCTTTTAAAAAATGTTTACTTTTCCAAGGATGATATATACCAAGTTAGAGCCTCATAGCACAACAACTTTTCAAGTTATCAGGTTTACAAGGAATTCTTAGAGTGAATACATAGCTCGTGACCTTGACCTTTGACCTTGAAAGTGAACGTGTCAAAATCGTTCCCCCGAGGTATGAGTAGTAAGGTATGAATAAGAGTTCTGGAAAGCTTAGTGGAAAAGTTATAGCTAGTAGTACGAGTGCGGTGGCGGCGATGGAAACTTCACAAAAACTGATAGCAGCCCCGTCCTTAGACGGGGCTGCTAAAAATATAAGGGAATTAACGGAGAGAAAGGAAAAGTGTAAGAAAATCAACAAGTTTTACTTTTGTTTGGCTTCTACACAATTCTATTTTAACTTCTTTTGACATTGTGGATTAAAACTATCTGCCACATGAAATAAGACAAATATGGTATTTGTCAAGAAAAAACGTTCCATTGTTATTCTGATAACACGGTTTATTTTCATTGCTAGATCTCATTGATAGATCTTGGTATTTTATGTACATGTAACAAATTGATCTCTATATCTTCTGATTCATTGGGTATTGTGGTTTCTAAGTTAATCAAAATTAAAACTAGTGAGGAAATTCACAATCACCGTTAACAAAACTAAGGTTCTCTCAAGACTGTATGATTACTTAGAATACTGTTGAATCATTATAAAACGATGATTCACATTGTTTAGAAACCTGAAATTCTTCAAGGGCATTACAGGTCTAGGAACCTGTATTCAAAAATATATTCTTGGCAATTTCTCGGTCAAACTGGATGCACATTGGAAATGTCCGGTATATAGACATATGTCTGCATCCCCTGATCCCAACCACCAAACAATGATCAGATAGTCAGTCAAGTCATGGATTACATAAATGAAACCCATTGCCGTATGATGAGCTTTATATGGAGTGCGTTCAGGACTGTACATAATGGCCTACATAAGCTTTGTCTAGAATCTTGCTTTATCAAGGTAAATTTATTCACATGTGAATAATAAAGTATTAGACCCCTGAGGACAGTAAGGTGTTAGATTATCAATGTCAAGTCTCTGATTGATGAATGTGGCGATATTTCTAACTCTGATTATGAAAGATGAGGAGCTGTCAAGATACATCACAGCATACGAAGAGAGACTCGCTGTGGTAGTGTGGTGCAAAGCTAAGGTGTCCAAAACGAAGACGACGACTTAAAATCAAGTGGATTGTTTGAGCTACTGAGACAAAAAATGTCAAACCGTCAGAAGAGGGGTCAAAGAGATCTGGACATCCACCAAGGCAACAAAAACACAAAGAAAGCTACCAGAAGAATTGAAGTTGGTTGGATGGACTTTGGTGTTAAAGCAAATGCATTTACACAATCCAGGAGCCAAAATGGTGGAGGAACACTAAACCTCGTTATTTAAAGAGACGCGGGACAAGCCAATATCGTGGCAGTTGTTAAAGATCTATTTTTCCATAACGGTAAAAAAATAAGAAAGGAAAAGAGACAGTTTTATATGGAACAGTTAAAGGGATCTCGATTGAGTTTTATTTTGAGATTGTGTGGCCACCAGATACAATGACCAATAGAAAAACAGTTTTTGTCGGCCATTTTAATCTGTTTACAAGCTTAAAATTAGTTATTACCCAAAGCAATTGCTAATATAATGATCAAGAAAATTCACCATAAAAAATATGTCCTTATTTCCATCTTGGAATACATAACAAGGATACTGAGTACATTTTGGACCACAGCAATGGATTCAAACTCAGTGTCAGACACCTCATGAGCTTTTAAAGGACACACTTAATCTCAATCCGCGTCGATTCAGCCCTCTTTGTCTGTTGTAGTTGATTAAATCAACTCACTTTTGACAAGAGTAACGTCATTTTACCTTCCGCTCACTTAACACATGCGCAGTACTTAGCATCGGCGCCATTACAGCATGCATACAACATGGTTTGTTTAGGGCCGTGGATATGTTTTGTTTTCTCTTCTAAGAAGTTGCTACTGATGATATGTCAGACAGATCGAAGCGGCCTGGTGCAGGGGGTAAACTACCCAGTATTTTGGCATATTTAAAGCCGGGTCTGACATGAATTATGGATGTACAGTCAGTGGCCAAAAGTCAAACCCCGACAACCAGTCGAACTCATGCAGACGACGCACGCGGTCATATGTCATTGTCGGAACCAAGGGGGGCTGCCGGCCAGTCCAGATCTCAGCTGGAAACAGAATGTAGGCAACTGGAGACAGAACTGTTTGCGTTTGCAAGCGAGAAGGTCAGAGTTACAAGAGGAAATCGAAGTTTTGAGATGACAGATGGCGAGTAGATCTAACCCTGCCACGCAGAGAGACAGTGTCCCACAAGGTCACGAAGGTGAGGGTCGATCAAAACTAAGAAAAATAGAAGACTATGTTTGGATTCTACCTGTAGACTTGCAGGAGGCCAGTCAGTGTGTCACATTAGAGGGCAGTGAATTTAAACTTAGAAAGTTTCTCTTGGAAAAGTGACTATTGAGATGTGGGGGTATGCAAGCCTAAAGATAGTGCAAGAGTTAATCAGTCAAGAGCAGATGGATATGACTAACGTTCAGAAGTACATGAAATACTTGATGGATGTGTTTCGTTTGGCAAACAAGTATGCATGACCATCCGTGCTGTTGTATGACAAAGAGTATAGGCAAAAACAGCATGACGAGGGTTTTGTTTGGGGTACCCCATACCCTGAACTCAAGAGATTTTCAGCTTGTACCCAAAGGTGAAAAACGTGATTCTAACAATCAAAGGCAGAATTTCAACAGAGATCATGTGGGCAGAAGGGGTAATTCCCAGTGGTCAGGGGCAGAACACAAATGGTCAATGGCCGAGTAGTCGTCGGTTAAAGGTGCCTTTTACACCCGATGGGAAAGAGATATGCAGAAATTTCAACGTAGGTGCTTGTGTTATGACAAACTGTAGCATGGCCCACTGTTGTTCTATATGCTTTGGTCCTCATGCTTCGAACCAGCATGGATTTGATAAGGCACATACAAAAAACCAGTAGCGCATCAGATCAGTCAGTGTGAGTTAGCAACTGATCTGAATTATGACGCATGGGCGTCATTGTTACCTGTAGCGGATAGAGACAGACTTTACATACTTGGGGGTATTCAAGATGGCTTTAGATTACTGGAGGAGGATATGCTTCCAAATATAGAGGTTTTTATGCAAAATCATCGTTCGGCATTGATGGATGCAGAGTTGGTCGAAAAACATTTATTAATTGAAATGGACATGGGTAATTATGTTGCAGGGTCAGAAAAAACTACCATAGTTAGTGCCCTGGGGGCTGTACCCAAGCCATCGGGGGACATCAGACTCATTCATGATGGCAGCATGCCTGGTGATAAATGTATGAACTCATTGATGCAAGATGTGGAGTGTTCATATATGGACCCGAGAGACGCGGTGAAATTAATTGAGAAAAATTATTTCTTAGCAAAAGTTGACCTTCGCAGTGCATATAGGTCTGTTGGTATTCATCCTTTCAATTTCTGCATTACATGCCTAAAGTGGCATTTCATGTGCAATGATAAGACAATGTATTTGGTGGACCGAAAATTACCGTTCGGGGCATCCAAGAGCCCACGTATATTTCAAACATTAAGCAGCGCAGTGTGTAGGATATTGAAGTTTAGGTGGAATATTTCTGTTATATCATATTTGGACGATTTCTTGCTGGTGGCCCGGACAAAACAGTCCTGTGCATGGGGCCTGTGTAAGTTGATATCTGTGCTTAGATATCTCGGCTTCTCAATTAGTTGGAAGAAAGTGGAGGGACCACTGCAAAGACTAACATTTCTAGGTGTACTGATTGACTCATGCTCATTGAAACTCTCTTTGCCTCATGACAAACTTGCCGCATTTAAGGACCTAATCCGAAGTTTTTTTAGGTAAAAAGAGAGCTACTAAGAAGCAATTGGAAAATTGAGCTGGGCGGCTCAGGTTGTACCAGGAGGGCGTACATATCTTCGCAGAATAATAGAAACTAAGAACTCTATTTAGCTGTCCAATCATAAAGCAGTATTACATGAAGATTTCCAAGCAGATATGTTGTGGTGGAGCAGTTTTCTGGATATCTTTAATGGCACACATAGGTTCATGGAAAAGGTGCCTCTCACTACCATGCAAACGGATGCATGTAACACTGGAGCAGGGTCAGTTTTTCAGGGAGATTTTGCATACTGGAATTGGGAGATAGATGTGCCTATGTCATGTGAACACATCAATGTGAAAAAATTAGTAGCTGTGTATCTTGCCTTGTGTAGGTGGTGTCAGTTTGTGATGAATAAGAGTGTTGTTATATATACTGACAACATTGCTACCTATTGTGCCATAAACAAAGGTACATCACGTAGTCGTTCATTGTTTGTTTGGGCAGCGTGTTTGATTGGATTCTTTGGTCTGCTAAGACCGGGGAATTTTCTTAGTGCTGGAGTGTTCGATTTAAGGTGGACTAAAACTCTGCAGTATAGAGAAACAGTACTGCAAATAATTCTTCCCAATATGGATGACCACCCTCTGTGTCCTATACGAGCAGTGCAGGCAGTGTTGGATCGGCATGTCGCGCCTGACCGTGAGGTCTCACTGTTGTGTGATAACTCAGGGCATGTTTTAACAAAGCATAAGTTTATCAAGCTAGTCAATTCAACTCTAAGAGACAATGGTATTGACACTAAGCTCACAGGTCACTCATTCCGACGGGGAAGCGCGACATGGGCTTTCATTGTTGGATTGTCAGGAGACACCATCCAGCATCTTGGCTTCTGGAAGAGCAGTGCATACAAACGTTACATTGAGTTTTCCATCTCACAGAAATTCGAAACAGCAAAGCTTTTTGCATCCTCCCTACCTCGTTCATAATTCATTTATTTTCACATCGTTTCTTCATATACCTCAAATTTGGGGTTGGGGTCCAGTTTTTCTGTGTTAAAAACTATGTGACTAAGTCGTTTGGCAATTAGCAAAAAGCAAATACCTGTTCTTGTTTTTTTTGGTTTTTTTTGCATATTGGTGCTATTATTGCATTAAAGTTTACCATATTTTACATATTGTTTATTATAATTTATCTCTCATTATTATTGCATTATACAAGTAGGTATAAGTGTTAAATGTTGTAGTTGATTAAATCAACTCACTTTTGACAAGAGTAACGTCCCTTTACCTTCCGCTCACTTAGCACATGCGCAGTACTTAGCATCGGCGCCATTACAGCATGCATACAACGTGGTTTGTTTACCCGCCCACTCCCTCCCCAGTAGCATTATTGGCAGGGTTTAATTGGCTAAGCACTTTAAGCAATTACCACAATCAGCATAATAGCACTACAAGCAGTGGCATATCTTTGTATTAACATTATGGCATTACCTTTTATTAATGTTTTATACATTTGCAATTATTGTTATTTATTTTTTTTAGCATTTGTATATTGATTTTGTGCCCATATCTTATCTGAAAGATGGGGTCCAGTTTTTCTGTGTTAAAAACTATGTGACTAAGTCATTTGGCAATTAGCAAAAAGCAATCGCCTGTTCTTGTGTTTTTTTTGTTTTGCATATTGGTGCTATTATTGCATTAAAGTTTGCCAGAGTTTACATATTGTTTATTATAATTTATCTCTCATTATTATTGCATTATACAAGTAGGTATAAGTGTTAAAATGTAGTTAGTTTCATACATAACCAACTTTAATTTTCAGGACAGCTGTGTGGTTACCGCCTCGTGTACATTAAATGCAAAGAAAGCCGTAAGATGGCTATAATGGTAGACGTTCGTGACATTTTTCATCTTGATACGGTTGGGGTAGCTTCAAGGCAAACTCGGCGACTCGAAAACATACCTTTTATGCAAAAGAACAAATTTGTCTGGAATGTTGACAGATAAGATAAATTGAAAAGGTTTGGGCTTTGTATCCACACTTGTGTTTGTGAATTTTCAAGAAAGGTTATATGGGCAAAGGTCTACAATACTGACAAAAACCCATGGGTTATTGGAGTTTTTTTTTATTGAGGCTTTGAGCACCTACAAAGGTGTTCAAAGAATTTTAAGGGCTGACCTTTGAACAGAAAATGAACAAATTTGAGATAATAAACTTTTTCTTAGATGTGACAAACCGATCCCCAAGCCAACAGCTGCTTCATCGATGGATCAAGCACTTCCAATAAAAAAATAGAAGTTTGGTGATCGTTCCTTAAAAAGAAATGTTCACAGTTTTGGATTGACATATTCAAATGTCTCCAGGAAAATGGAGATTTTAGGGGGGACTTCTCCGACAAAACCTAAGTTTCTTACTAACTAAAAAAAATTAATTATATTGAAACTTGTTTTATCAAGGAAGTAGGTATCCGTTCATATATGTTTGATCCAATAAAGTCTTTTGTTTCATCAACACTGAATAAATCAATTTCAAAATGAGATGTGACAGCTCTGTGGGGGAACAGAGTATCAACTCTGTGTTGTGACAGATGATATCACCCTTTGTTTTGAAGAAGTTGTTCTCAGATAAACCTTTCCTTGTGATGAAGATGTGTATGAACTATGTACTCAGTAAATGGGTACAGAAAACCTTCAAGCAGCAACGAATGCTCAGGAAGAAGTTGATCTGTGTAATCATCTCAGACAGAAAGTTTACACCTTGTTATAGTAAAATCTTTCCCAGGTTTATTAACATTATGAATGATTTACCTCTTGTAACAATTTGGTCTCTTTTATAGCTTCAGTGAGTAACTTAATTGTGCAGGTATGTCTATAAAAGGTGGACTGAAAATAAGCAATCAAGGTACAAATAGCCAGACACACCCGGTCGCATTAGTCATGCAAGCATTTATGAATACAAATAGGAATAAATGCATGTCGCAAACAAAATTTCAACCTATTCTGTAGCGGTGCTGAACACACACGTCTATACTCACAATGGCGACACAAAGGTCATTAGTTTACAATCACCTTTAAGTCAATGACTGTTGAGATATTACCCAGGACTAGTTGCCCCAAGGCGGTAATTTTCTTGGGTCAGCAGTATGTGTTTATTGATTTGGTCATCACATGCAGTTTCGATTTTCTAACCATGCGATTATTCGTCTATTTGGGAATAATATAGGCCTCGTAAATTAAATAAACATATCCTGCCCTTTTATATTCCGACTTCAAAGGCAAATTCATAACTCTATCTATCAAACTAACAGGCATATAAAACAGCAAAAGAGAAGATTGCTACATATAAGTGATACTGTTATATAAGTTTTTTTAGTTTGCTATGATATGTAGAAATTGACACATGAAAGTTATCAAGATGTTTGAATGTCGTAACTGCCAGTGAAATAATGTAAAAAATGTCACATACACTTAAAAAGAATTATTTGTGTAGTTTTTCATCGGTTATAGTAGATAACAGTTTTTAAACGTCTTTGATCAAACATGTATGATACTCAAACGAAGTTAGGCCAATGGTAACAGTCTACAAGCTTTTGAAACACTGTGTTACAATGGCCCCAAATTAGGGTTCTGTATTTATGTTTCATGACATCTCAAAAGTAAACCACTTGTCATTTTATACAAATTGCTGCATTAAGATTTTGCAATAGGACTCAAAGTAACATATCATTGTCAATATATCAAGTGTACATATTCTCACACAATACACATACAAACGCTTCCCAAGCCTCTAATGATAAACAACAGAAAAGCAAGGTGACTAATTCTACAAAAGTCAAACTCTGCTTGAAATGGCCCCTGTCACAATCGAGGCTTGATCAACATTTCATGACTTCCTTGGGGGAGAGAATGCAGCCCTGTCAATTTGTTGTTAATGAATGGACAACCTACCCTAACATGTACTGCTCGTTATATAAGTTTCTCTAAAGTTTTCTTTAGAAGAAACATCAAAAATTAAAGAGTCTCATTGGAGAGTCACTGTGCTATTTCTTTCATTATCATCCATTAATAATTTTGCTTCTCGTAGGGATAAATGTGTTTTCTATTTTTCTGTAAGAATATCAGGTTGATTCATTGCCTTAGCTTTTAACGCTACTTTACAAAATAATGCTCCAATTGTTTGTTAGGTTTGTGATAAGTTGATTCCTTGGAAAACATTTTTTTCTCATTTTCTGACGATCACATTGTTCTTCTTGAAAATGCATTATAAATTACTACAGCTTTCTATCAAAATTCATTTTATCTGTATTATTCCTTAACATAAATGGGACATAATGAAAGTGATCTTCCCATTAGCATTTGAACCTATTGTTCTTCTCTTCTCTCATGATTGGCATGGCTCTTAACTATGTAATCTTAAACGTCAATGAAATGTTTGATGTTAGATAAATACTAATTAAGTTGTCCATGGATGGCTTATTAGATTTAGCAACCTTGATTGTGTTTTTTCTTTTTTTTTAAATCACATATTCATGATTTGAATGATTATATGTTGCTCGACTTTGAAGTTGGATGAACTTTGGAATTGTAATCGTTTTTCCCTCAACAATTTGTTCTTCTTGGATATCATCTCAGAATAATTGTAGCCTTGTGTGTAGATTTAAATGCATTTTATGTATACTGTTTAACGGATCACTTCACACAATCACTATCTACGTCATGTACGTTTTTTACAGACACACATTTATGTTAATCTTAAAATGTGAATTTGATTAACCATGATAATTATTAAGGGGGAATATAAGGTGATGTCAGGAAAATGAAAATAAATGGTTCCAATTGAAAGACAATGTATTTAAACTAAATGATGCAGTTAAAAATCGAATGTATAATGTGAAGTTTAAGCCATGCGATTCCCTTTTCTTATTCAAAATGAATTAAAGGTGTTCACAATGGGCTTTTTGTGAATCCTTATAATTTGTTCCCTGACTTTGGTTGATTGGTTTGTGTAATGAGATTTTGTGACACTATCTGCTAATACATTTAATAATACATTTAGCATAAACGTACATAAAATATATAATTTCTAAAATTCTACTGCCTCTTTAAAACATGTGAAGTCACTTGCAATATTTAGGATTTCTTCAGGTATACTTAAACTATTCATTTCTTTCGACTCACAGAAGATGTGAAAATAGAATCAAATCTCATCAGTAGCCATCTGTCCTGTTAACATTTCAAAATTGTTAAAAAACAGCAAATCTTTAATAATACTAAATATGAATTAATGTTACAACATATCACTTTCTTGATTTAAATATATATTTGAATTGGTCTGCCTTTTTGCCTTTTTGTCCGTACATTTGTCTGTGGTATGGTAAGTTTAGTGAAATAATTTTGAGGTTACTGCAATATTTCTATGACAAGAAAGAACCCGCCTATTAATTGTTTATTCCAAATCAAACCACAAGTTGTCAATTAAGCTTGCTTACAGAGTACTGTTTGTCTGTTTTCAAGCTCACTGGTCATAATTAGGTTTGATAATACTGTCTGCTTGTCATTTATTTGTCAGATAAGAATATCGAGAAAGTATGGCTATCCTAAATGTCACATGAGATTTGATTAAATATCAAGAATCTATGGTAAATAAAGGACCATGCCCAAACCTGTTTGTGGTTAACATTTATCAACCGTCATTGTTCATAAGCGTTTGACGCCTCATTGTCTAAAAGCTAGGCTAAGTTCTGAAAATAATACCTTCTGAAATGAATATAAACCTAATAACCATTGGTAATTAGAATCCCTGTTCCCTGTAGCAGCAATCAGCAGTTAAGTATGGCACAACCTGCTATAGAACTATCAACAATACTAATTTCACTGTCATGCACTCTGGGATTTTTTATCACAAATTGTTATCCTTTGATACAAGTGTAAATTCAAGATATATATTCAAAATATCTCACATATTCATTTCTAAATGACATTTTATAATAAATACATGTTTTCAATGAAAATCTTAAAAAGTCAAATATATTCGCGAAAGAGAATTTTACACGTGGAATTTACATGGATACTAGTTATATAACTTATCAAACATTATTTACTGTTAACTGTCACTCTAGATCTGAATGCTTGAGATTAGTTTCCAAAATTACGTTTGACTGAATGATGCGCGTGAGTATCAAGTTTTTTATAACAAATGTGTTTTCCAGTT
This sequence comes from Steromphala cineraria, assembly GCA_916613615.1. Classification (NCBI taxonomy): domain Eukaryota; kingdom Metazoa; phylum Mollusca; class Gastropoda; order Trochida; family Trochidae; genus Steromphala; species Steromphala cineraria. Next base: position 48,284,159 of record OU744733.1, read on the forward strand.
GTCACTATTCGATATCGATTAGCTCTAAAATGATTCTTTCCTATATGAATCGATACTTCTCGATAAGATGTGTAGCACAACAGCACACACACACAAATCCAACAAGACGGCCAAGTCTGGGTTTTACAGATTGGTTTTATTATAGGTGGTTCATTTCTCTCCAGGCCGGTGTTACATTCACATCTTACGGGTACACGACAGAGTCATACCCAAGACCCCGTCGTGCTGCCCCAAGTATGTCCAGGCCTGGGGTCTTGAACAAGTCTTTCCCCAATCTCCTCTTGAACTGAGGTTTCGATCATATTTAATCATCATACATAGAAACAATTACATGGCAACACAATAGCAACATACAACATACGGTAATCTAACAGGTTTATAAATTATTATGCTACAGATTTAATACTTGACAACGAGAGTCAGGACTTTATGGTGAGCTTATGGCTTATAGAGTTAATGACACAATTACTGACCTTGTCTAAGGCTATTTAGCAAAAAGCATAACAAAGAAACCATAGTGTTTCAGATGACACTGCTGGTGAAGTTTTAAATGTTCTCTTTAAAGGGGCAGTATCACGTTTTTTGAAAATTTTATATTTTAAATTTTTCATTGATAATTGTACGATTATGCTAAATGTATTATATTGATAGTGTCAAAATTCTCATAACAAAAATATCAATCATCCATATTCAGAGGACAAAGTATAAAGATTCACATAAAATCCATTGGCGGCAATTTTGTTTGAACACCTTTAATTCAGTTTGCGTTAGAAAAAAGAATCGAATGACTAAACTATACATTATAGATTTGAATTATGACTGCTTTATTTAGTTTAAATACATTGTCTTTCATTTGGAACCATTAATTATCATTTTCCTGACACAACCTTCTACTACCCCTAAAAGGTGCTACTGCCTCTTTAAATGTCAGGAATCTGTCAAGTTGTACATGAAAAGCAACAGTCAAGAAGAAAGTTTGACTGTAACTTACATGAAACCAGATATAAATCCTGCATTGTGTTACATTAAAATGTAAAGTTTTAATCTCATAGTTATACTGTGATAGCTAAAATTTATAATGGTCTGCTAATTTTATGAAATAACTTGCATGGTTAAGACTTTATACCAATATATATTTTACCACCATTACATACTTAAAATATTGATGATTTGGATTTTGCATATTAAATCTTATAAATATATGTAGGTTTCCGATTTGTGGCATGTTTTTGGTACTCAATGGCAGCTTCATTTTTTCACGGTTTCACAACATGGTAATCACTGTTCTCGTAGTAAGTTGCATAACAAGCGAATAAGCAGTTATTGATATAGTCAATGAACAACAGGTTGTGCGATGCCTTATTCGTAAACACTTTACTTTCCCCTAAAATCTCAATTAATTTCCATGTAATATGTCATATTTTCTGATAATAGAATTCACATCTCAACATAAAACTCCATGTAAAAAAGGATTAGGATTAGATAAGCAATTAGAGTAAGAAGAGTCCTGAAATATAGAAATATGCGAAACTAAAATATAGGACCATTTTTTTTTAAATTCCTTTTCAGGATTTGTGAACTTTTAGAAAGATAATATTGGGGCTTTAAATTGTGACAGGTCTATCAGCATTGACAATCTCATAAGAGATAAATGCCATTTAAATAGTGAACAAATGTAACAATGTTATATTTGGGATGACACTATCTTGAATAGTACAGATTCTTGTACTTTTTCGGGCCGAGTTCCATGCGGGCTTCGAACCAACACCCTCAGAGGAAGGCAACACCACCAGCAATGACCATACCATACCAACTGACCCGTTTCACCATCCATCCATGGGCGAGTTGGTTAGCTTTAAACCCATTACCATTTTTTCTACCTATTTTTATAAACAATAAATTATGTCAGTACTTTTCTACTTTGGTGGTGCAATGGTATGACAAATGTTCACATAATTTGTCCATATTTCAATGGAGTAAAAATGTTTTTGATGAATGAGTAACCATATTTAAAAAAGCTAACCATAACCATCACCAGAACGACATATTTTGCACTAAATTGTCAACATTTCTCAAATGATATAGTGACTGATTGTCTGTATTCATCATTTAATAGACTAAACAAACAACCAAACATTTAAAATCATAATCACACCAGTAAATGTAGATTTAATATTTTTCAACCAATCAACCAATGCCATAAGTACTATTCTGTGAAAGTGTTTGTAGTTGTAGTAGAATGCAGATAGTGGTTTCTTCATGGCTACATGCTTGCCGTCTAGGGCGCCCAGACAATTGTGGTAGTTCCAGCGAGTGCTGAAACCCTCGGCCACATGCTTCCATTCTTCTGGGATCTTTGGACACACCAGAACTTCAGGCATGTACACTTCTACGATGGCTTGGCACACTTCAGGTATGAACTTGCATATTGTGCTAACATGCACCCGGAAACTGTACTGCAGACTTGGATAGGAGTCACCACTGGCCAGGAAGCGGAGGGTGGTTGCCAGTTTTAGACCTACTTCAAGTGGTTGCCTCATGAAGGTTGCTTTCTTTTCCAGGTAGGGGGTGAGCCTTTCAACTATTTCGTGAAACATATCTGGTGTGATGCGCAGGAAATTCTTGTAGCCTCTGATATCTTCTCTATGTAATTCTGTCAGCAACTGGTGATATTAGCCATAGTCTGGACAGCTTTTCTCTGACCCACAATCGCTTGGTCTTTCTAGTCTTCTTCTTACGGTCATCCTGTTCAACCTGTCGTTCTCTCTCTTGTCTTTCAAAAACGTCTATAATTAAGTACCAAACAAACTGCTCCTGCAAGTTTGATTCTTCGTCTTCTGTGTTGCCTCTCTACTTCTCTATGATTTCCTCGAAACATTTCGATGGTGACAGCTTGACATCTTGTTGCTGAATGGCAAAGAAAATACCTGGTACTTATATAGGGGCTGTAGCGTGCTCACGCGTGACCCAAAAATGTGTGCACGCTTGATTTCGCCTGGTTCCGCATGCGTATACGTGCGGCATACTACAATGAGCGGTAGAGAGAGGTAGGGAGTGGTACTCGGTGGCTGATGGAGGATTCTGTTTTGTCCAAATCGGATCGAGTTGGAACTTGGCGGACCATCGGCGGAATATGTTGCAAATTGGTGAATACGAAGCTTGCTTTGGTGGACAATGGCGGCAGGCTGCGGATAAAGGCGGGGCATTGCGTACGATTTTGGTGGTTAAAAATCCGGACAATGGCGGAAGAGCGCGGAAGATCGCTTACAAGTGGTCAAAATCCTTAATAAGCCGGTGTACGCGCGTTCATGAAAACTTTATTGACAGGCCAATTTGTTGATTTCACTGTACGATTTCTTCCGCAATACGCGGAGCACAGCGGATTACGGCTTAGGCATTTTGCGGGCAAGTGTAAACGAGGCATTAGTCGCTATGATGATGCTTGGATTATGGTCTCCAACTTGTCCTGCAAAAACTGAGCCAGGTTTGGAAGCATTTGTCGTAAACGTTAACGCTACCAGAGAGGTCAATCCAGTTCATCTCAAAAGTGTTCAATCAGGTTAAGATCTTGATTACGTAAGTGATAGGGGATCCCATTGATGTTGTAACATGTCAGAAATGATCTTGTGACACCAACAGTATATGCTCTTGCGATATAGTGGACAACGTTACGACGCTACGTCATTTACTGGAAGCACGTGTCGTTTGATGATAGTGTGTTATGAACGTGTTCCCATTAGACTACCTTGAAAATGAATGAAACCAGAAAGAAATGTGTAGCCTACGGCCGCCCACATCATCAGGTTACCTTTTCCAAAATCTAACGACTTGACTTTGGCAGTTTGGAGCATAACTTTCATTTGTACATGTCTTTATACCCAATTCTTTTTCATCTCCTCTTTGCAAAAGTACGAAACTCCAGAAGGGACATGGTGAAAAAATATTTTTATTACGTACGTACGTATTACTATCACGTACGTACGTGTTATTATTACGTACGTACGTGTTATTATTGCGTACGTACGTAATAAATTATTACGTACGTACGTAATATTTAATTGTGATTGTTTTAGCCTTTGCGAGGAATATTGATAAAGCACATCGAACTTTTGAGGTGTCTGGGTTTCTATCCAACATAAATTTATGCCATAAAAAATAAACTAAAATAAAAGTTTATGTTTGTAATAATTTTATATAAAAATAAATACAGTACAATAAATTGATGATATAGGGATGTCACTTGTGAACTGTTTCGGCGAGCAAATGGTCCTTGTTCCATTAATTGTTTAGCCTGTTTAGCCTTGTGTCGTTACTATGGATACAAAACTCTCAGAGCCAAAATTTGGGCAGAGTAAGCATAATTTCCGACATTTATGCATGTCCTACATAGGCACATATTCAATATAACATAGTTTATCCGTATTTGTGTACAATTTAAATTCATAATGTAGGATGATAATATGTACGAGTAGAAAGAGTATTTAACGTTCACGGTTCCACAAGACGATTACAGCAAGCACATATTTCCTATTTCTTTGAGCTAAACACAGTTAGTATAAGATAAACGATTTCTTATAGTTAAAAGACTGGTCTATTTGACTGGTCCAATAATTACTCACCGTCAATATTTATTCAAAGTTGACGTTTATGTAGATTGTTATTTTCTTTGCTGGTTATCGTGCTGTCAGTATGTGATAAATATCCAAAATAGATTTTTGAACATTTGAAAATAATAAAAAGACAAAATAATATCTTTTTATATCAAATATATCTTAAAATGTATTTTTTTCACTAGATACGAATTTAAAGGTAAGATTGAAACTAAAGAACTCTTAAGGAAGAGGATTATATTGATGACAACTTCTTAATTCATGTCAGGCGACGTTTCGACACAGCTCCTTGTGTCGTTGTCAAGCAAAACACAACCTCGACAACGACACAAGGAGCTGTGTCGAAACGTCGCGTAACATGAATAAAGAAGTTGTCATCCATATAATCCTCTTACTTATTGTATTTCCAACTTCTAAAATGCCTCTCAAAGAAGTTAAAGAACTTCTGTTTGTCCTTTTTAGGATGAAAAATGTGCTACTCGTTTAAAAACCTTATTGCTTACCAATCTTTGCAGATTTGCTAATTCAAGAACAGCTGTCGCTGTATCCCATACAGTGGCGTATGTGTCTTTTTAGATTGGGTGTGTGATGCAAAACTACAGAAATGCCTTATTCGGATCCCCCCCCCCCCCCCCCCCCTCTCACTGAGAGCTAAGATAACTTGTTTTGTCTTGTCTTTCCTCTTGATCCTCCGTCGCTTACAGAATGGTGACATATTCTATATCGACAATAAATACGTACTGGGGTTTTAGGAATGCACGCCCTCCCTTTGTTAAGCCCATAGGCTACTATTTTGAAAGTGTATCACATATACGTATCTTTCTTTTTCTAAAGTATACTATAAGCAAATCTTTACCGCCGGTATTTCTTCTTTATTTGGGGCGGGATAAAGCAGTGGTTAGCACGTTCAGCTTCAGATCAGGAGGTCCGTGGTTCGACTCCCGCTAGGGGCTTTGTCTGCAGTAGAGAACTGTTCTACACGTTGTCAGGTTTGAGTGCAATGCTACACCCATGGTTACTAGTTCCAGCCGATGCTCGCAGGTTTCACCGCAATGCATAGCCACAATAGTGTTGCGGGCTTTCTCCCTGCAATAATACTAGCAGCAGCGATATAAGTAAAATACTCTTGAAAGCAGCGACAAACCCCACATCACCTCACCCCACCTCTTCTTTATTTGACATGACCTGTATTATCTGTTTGCGCTGTGGAAATCATTTGCTTATTCAAAGATTATTGAACATTTTGGACACCTGAAGAGTATGGAATTCTAAGAATAATGTAAAAGATTCCATATCCAATACTGAAATATTCCCGTGCATCAACGTTATATGTGTTTTAGTGTTTATAAAATTGCTCATTCGTTCCGTTTTGTTATGTGATGCAATTTGCCCTATCTACTCCTATAAGAGACTTCATTTGCTTATTGTCTTATGATTACGATTAAAAAAGACTGTCACTTAAAACATTCCGGGTATAAACCGATGTTTACGAATATGAGCACGATCGAGCTTCTATTTTCTGTTACAAAACCCCCTATTTTTCGCATAGAAGTTTGGGCTTGCTTTCGGAAACCCGATGGGGGGTAATTCATTCACTTGTTTTTGTGAATATAGTAAATTCAGGGTCATATATATTAGTAATGTATACGATACGTATGATTTTATTGAATCATCATTTCACCACAATCAATATATTTCGTGTTTTTGTCACCTCGCCAAACGTGACTCAAAGGCAGTAAATAAGTAATATAGCTAGTAATGTTATCATATCAAGATTTGCAAGAGGCAATATTACACCATTTTCCATCATTATTTTTTTTAAAATCAGATAAAGATAAATTTATTAAAATAATTTATATAATATTATATTTTATTTTTGTGTAAATATTAACACATTTGATTGTACGAGCGGCCTTAGAATAAGCCCTTTTGAGCTTGTTTGCCAATCTTTTTATGTATTTGTTCATGGATAAATATGTTTAAATCATATGATAGTCACATGGAACAACCCCTATAAATCATGTCAGGCGTTCATTCATCATCATCGCATAAATGTACATTGTATTGTAAAGGCATTACAATGTTACAGTTACTTTTAGTAGGTGATGTAGATATAGATTTAGTCGTATCCAATTAATTTATTTACCAATATTGAACAATAACGATATAAAGCAAATGGCAAACATTTGTCAACAGTTCTTGCTATACAAAATATGAAATTTTCTCTATCGGATACTGATACATTCAGTAATATAAATACAATAATAAAAAATAATGTGTCTCTTAACTTACGTCTTTATTAAGACGATTCTGTTATAAGTATGGACTTAGGCTAAATGTATTCACATTTAGTTATTACGTACGTACGTAATAAGTTATCACGTACGTACGCAATAATAACACGTACGTACGTAATAATTTATCACGTACGTACGCAATAACAACACGTACGTACGTGATAGTAATACGTACGTACGTGATAAAAATATTTTTTGTCATGTCCCTTCTGGAGCTTCGTACAAAAGAAATCCTGATGCATCGCTAAGACTTACACATTTCCCGTGTCTTAGGTTCCAGACCTGAAGGTTGTTACAGCACAGAGCACGTTGCGCGCGATTATGACGTCATAACATATTGCCAAAGTAGAGTCTCTTGACTCTCAATCTAAAATGTTGCAAACGATTCCGTACTGTTTGTGGCGAAATTCTGTGTAGTATTGGCACCCTGGCAGCTGTGTACAGAGCATTGACAATATGGTAACATGGGTGAAGGCACCAAATTTAGCGATCTTGACTCTCTATGATGACCCAAGGTGTTCCAGAACGTGGACAATCATCGGTGGAACCAAATTGTTGGAAGCGTTCTAAAAGACAAGTGTTTGTGCTCTTTTAGACGTTATGACACCTGGCAAGGAATGTTTGCGACTCTCCAGTCTGAATTCTGCCAATGGCGGTGATTCGAGTTGCAGTGCCAAAACGTGGAATTTGCATTTACTCTTCATATTGTAAAACTCCTATTGCTATTCGTGATCGGTGAAAGCCCTTTGTCGAGAATGTGAATATACGCATGTTTCCAATAATTTCAACTTTCCAAGTGCTTTTGGTTCCGTTTTGGCCATGCTTTTTTCATTTTGGTCAAAACCGCTTTCAAATTCACAATTTTGAAATCAGTGACAGTTTCAAACATTCAAAATTGTCACAATCAAAATGTTTCTACAACTAAATGTGTTTCACATGTTTTATGGACATATTTCATTTTGAAAACTCATTTATCCGGAAAACATTCATCTATGCGTTTCTTTTTTTGTATAGTATATATCATACAATTACAGACAGACAGACATGTTTATTCAGTATAAAAGGCTCGGTGGCCCAAAGTACCGTTGAATTTACAGTTATCGTTGTTGGTCACGTGACTTTAAAGATTTGACATAAGATTTCATATTGTACATTAATTTTTTCACATAAGTTGCAACATTATAAATAACTTCAGGATTAGTTGAATTTAGCAGATTGTACATCGTTTGTGGATTGGCATTAACACATTTCAAAAATTTAGTTCTACATTCAGAGAAGGCTTTACAAACTAAAAAAATATTAGATTCATCCTCTGTTTCGCCTGAGGAGCAGTATGAACATTTTAAATCATTTAACGTATGATGATCCTTTCTAAAGGATTGAATCTTAAGGGAATGAAGAGAATTTCTTAATTTACATAAACTACTTAAAAGAGACTTATTATTGAGGGCACTTATGTATTTTTCTGGTCCAAATATTGATTTGCAATGAGAATAATGAGTTAAAAAAGTAGATGCTTCAAGTGATTCATGCTAAAAAATCTTTTAAAATATAATGTGTGGACAGATTCAATTACTGCGAAATAGTTTGCTCCCCAAATTTCTGATCCATATAGCAAAATCGGCGATACTTTTGAGTCAAAAAGAATACATGCAATATCAAAAGAGATAAACTTATTTACTTTAAAAAGTTTAAAAATGGAAAATAATGCCTTCTTAGCTTGCGTGGCAAGGGTTTTGCAAGCCATAGACCAATTTAAGCGACTTGAGAATAAAAGGCCCAAATATTTATAGTAAGTTACAACCTTCATTTGTTTGCCGCGAAATGTCCACTTCTCACTTTTAGCAACAATACCTCCGTTTCTAAATACAACGATATTAGATTTTTCCATGTTTAAATCCAAACCCCATTTGTCACAAAATGTTTCCAAGATCTTCAATTGCCGCTGTAAGCCATTAACCAATAGCTATATCGTCTGCAAACAGTAGTAAGAGTAGATTCATACAAATTAATTACTAATTCGTTAATAAAAAAAGATGAACAACAGGGGGCTCAGGACACAGCCTTGCCTCACCCCTGTTGAAGTATCAAACATTTCAGTTACACCTGAGCTAGTTCTCACACACGCTGAGACAGATTCGAATATACTTTTTAAAATATTATACATTTTGCCGTGACAACCCTTTGTATGTAACATAAATAATAACTTCTTACGGTCTACAACATCAAACGCTTTCCTTAAATCAATGAAAGCGCAGTAAAAACGCCCTTTAGATTTGGAAAGGTATTTTGTACATAGAGATTGCAATACAAATAAGTTATCCGCTGTGCTGTAATCGGGTCTAAAACCAGCTAAGATAGCACTGTGTATAACCGTACACCGGAACTAGCGAGGTGTACGGCGGAGAAATGTTGCTAGCTATGGAACCATTGAAGATAGGGATGATTTATAAAATGAAGGAGGGATGCCGTCATGACCGGCTGCCTTATTCCATTTCAACTCGTTTATAGATTTTACTACCTCTTCATCAGTGATCGGAGTAGACAGTATATCGTCAGAGAATGAAAAATCCTCACAATTGCAACATTTATGATTTACGACAAAGTTATGAACGACTTTATCGAAGTCAGAGAGGTTATTCTCTTTACCAGCGAGGAGATCTTTAAAATAGTGATACCAATCATATGGAGAAATATTCTCATGAACAACTGTTTTTGTAATGTGACGTTTAAGTGTACTTCAGAATAACTTACAATCCGTATTTCTTGCTGCAGTCTTAATCTCATCTGCAGCATCAAATAGATACTTATCTACTGCCCTTGTTTGAAATATAAGATAGATTTCCTGGAATATCGGGTAGATATCTTCCATTCACGATATGGATGTTCATTAACTTACACAGATCAAGAAGACATTTACCGTACACATTTGTAACATTATCATAGGAATAACGTGTTATATTGAACTGGTCCTGTGAATAATCGTCACCAACAGTAATATAGCTGATGTCATCATTAACAATGTAATCAAATTCATTGGTAGTTCTGGCATTAAAATCACCTAACAGCACAAACTTACTTGTATCACCATAATCATACATTACTTGTGAGAGTTTATTCTCTAAAATGTCTATTCCATTGTCTTCAGAGTTGATGTACTCCGGCGATCTTTCTGGGTGGATATATAGGAAACCCATAAATATATGTTGTGGGCCATTGTTTTTGACTTTAAAGAATATGCAGTTGTCCCAGGTTGAGTAGACTCTCTGGAAAAAAGAAGAGATATTCCTCCGGATAGAGACTGATATTCCACCAGTATACCTACCAACATCATATCGCCTTACGGCGTTACAAATAAAATTATCGAACTCGGCGAAAGTTGAATCAAGAAGATGTTGTGCATCAGGAGACATTGTTTCAATAAAACTGAATATGTCATGACTTTTGCAAAACGATATGAAGTCAGGACAAGAAATTTTTGTATTTAAACCACAAATATTCCAAGTACAGAGACTGAGTAGATAAGGTATACTTAACTTGGAATTAGCCGTTTGTTGATCAACAGGGCCACCGCCACAGTCCTACCCAGAGCCCGAAGCAGACGCTGTATCGTGCTGTTAGTCAAGCGGATCTGCCGAGGCGTCGTGCAGGGAGTCTGGCCGGTGGAGAGCAGACGACGTGTTGTGCGATGAGCTGGCTGGCGGGGAGTTTGAACTCCGGGGTGGAGACTGGGTTCTACCTGTCCAGTTCCTACGTCTGCCTATCTGCTTGAGGTCTTTGTTCTCATCATTGAACAAAAAAACGTCGCCGTTGATAACCAGCTTATCGTAACTCAGAAAGGCTACTTTGCCGCTGTCCCTTGCCTGTCGCATAAACGGAAATTACTGTCGTCTTATCCAACGGGTATTTTCCGTAAAATCCTCAGAAACTCTATTGATAGAGTCCCCCTTGAGTTTGCGGCGTCCCACTTCCATAACTGCTTCCTTATCCTTAAAGAAGGCCAAACGGACAATAACTGGTCTCATACCGGATTTACTGTGTAAGCGATGGGCACGATCAATAGGAAGTGACATTGCATCATCTATATCTAGTTTATTTTCAATTAAATCTCTGACTTTTTTTTCAACAGTCTGCCATGTCTCACCTTTATCTTCGGGGATTCCACGAATAATTACATTATTCCTTCTGGATTGGGCCTCTAACTTGTCGGACTTATTTTCTAGAAATGACACACGTTCACGAAGTGAATCGTTCTCGGTATGCAAAACACGAATTTAATCGTTGAATTCCGAAGCGAAACGATCACATTTGTCATTCAGGGATGTAAGTTCAGTTTGAATTAATTTTAGAGTTGAACCGAGGTCCTCGGAGTCAGGAGACAACAACCTGTTGACATTAGTTGAAGACAGTCTCATCTGCATCCTGCTCTGTGAGCTGTATCCCCTGCTACTCGGCTTAGGTGGTCCCGGGTTGGACTCCACATCTCCCGCGACCGACATGAGAGTGAACATGAGTACAGCGAGACGGAGACCTATAGGGGTACCATGCGGTGGCGTTATAGCGTGGCAATGGAAAGCGTGTCTCACCTTGTTAGGTAAAACACAGTCTTTGCTATCCTCCAAGTTTCAATACCGACACTCATATCGGCTCTAGAGTACCTAAATCACCTTCTTCAACTCTTTGTGTCGTCAAATTGTTCTTTTTAATCCGTAAACTGAAATTTTTGTCCCAAGCGATTCACCTCTCTACCTGCACAGGTAAGTCACGTGATTAGCAGTGCATTAAGAACTTAAATTCAGTCTAGCATGTGTTTAATCATTAAGAGGAATAATCAATGTGTTTGAATCGATTTTGATTCAATTGAATATTTGCAATGAGTAACTACGACCTTTTCAGATAAGGAGTTCTTCAACAAACCTTTGAACAGTTCAATACTATAGCCAATCAAGTTCTCGTTACTCCCTGAGCAGTATTTATCTACCTACATGTAATGATATACAATGCTTAAAGATTGACGTAAATGGTCTTTGGTCAAGGGATTTATAAAGAAGTAAAGAAAGAATTGCAATTGACAATATAGTTGACTGGGGTTATTTTTAAATCTGACAAAAACCTGCTTTGTAAATACACCGCCTAAACAGCCTGAGCAAACAGAAAGTATCTTAAGTGGTTAAAACACGAAAGCGACGTTATGCTTGGGATTTCAAACCTTAGGGGAGCTGAGCCTACAAGTCTGTATGGCCTCTTAGGGTTGTTAACGTGCTTGCTTGCGGTTGATAGAGTTGTGGGTTTGAATCCACCTTGAAAGCATGCAACTTTGGATATGTTTTTCAAAAAATGGTCGATTTTTGGGTTGAGTCGCACACTTGAAATTTAAAAACCTTGACTTTGAAATATAAAAACCGCCCAACAATCGAATATGTCTTTAAAATAAATGTAATAACCTGACTGTCCAATGTAGTGAGTGAGTTGGTGTTAAACATGTTTTGAACAATATTTAAGTTATTAAACACGTGGATGTTGCAATCCAAAAGATTGTAGACAGATCAGAAAGAAAGGGATCGAAAGGATGAGAGAAAAGACGGAAAGAAAGACATAGGACTTTCCAATGTAAAACCTCCTTGGAGGTTATCACGAGAAACAAAAGACCTCCAAATGCAAAAGAGGAAATCCCCGTTAGGTTTTGAAGGTGACTGCAGCTCCATGACTCGATACTAGTTTTTTCGTTTTTTAACGTGTCCCAGCATTTTGTTGACTGCCGATATTTAACGTACACAACTGCATCAAATTAATGATAGTTCAATAGATTTTAAATCCAACTTGTCAATAGTGGTATTGTACAAACATAAAGTATTATATTGTTAATTTGGTGCATTTGTGGCTTGACCTGTATCGATAGGTGATAATCTTCATTTGCCGAATCTTGCATAAAATATATCGTCTAATATTTTCGACAATGACAATTAACAAAATCCCCAATGTTTGTATCTAGATTAAAAAAAAATCATTTTCCAGAAATAGTTACCATTCATAATAATAATCAAATTGACCAACGAAAGGTATGGATTTCATGATTGTAATAATCCGATATCTCCATTTAAATGATATTCATACTCGTAGGAATAAATGATCATATTCAAACCCTTATTTACAATTTAATTATTACCAAGTGTAGGCTGAATGTCAACGCATCATGGCTAGAAGTTACTGAAATGTTTTGGTATTCAAAACGTTAGTCATGCACAAATTTACCTTGGATTAATTTCACTTGTCTTAAATTAATAATACCTATCAAAGGATTATGAATACTAATGATCTAAATATATATATCTTCAATCGTCATCTTTCCTAATTGTTTCATCCCCAAATATGGTATGTGTTAAGAGCAATCGACCGATTAAATTGTCTGGGGACAAGTGTTAGATGATAATCAATGTCACGTCTATGAATGATGACTGTGTAGATATCCCCAGTTGAAGAATCCCAAGATGCTGATTTTACTCGGGTCAGTTAGTATGTGTCAATGGCGTTGGGCACCATATGCACTTCAAAGACTCTCACGCAATGTGCCTATTTATTTGATTGTCGTGGGAATAATTTGTCCCTTTAAACTAGCATACATTCTCTCCCCTCAGAGGCAACTCAGTCGTATTTTGATATTAGCCAAATACATGGGGTAGACAAGTAGCAATCTGATTGGAGACAAACCAAGTTGGTTGTGCAATCAGCAATGCCGTTTCAAAAGTGTTCATTTGCAAAGCTTCGGTCAGTTCCGTATGCTTCGGCAAAACAAATTTTACAAAACATAGTTTTTAACCTTCTCATTAGTTTTGAGGTTTATTATTAAAAACAAATTTAAAACAGCTTATCATTTACACAGTTATCAAACAGTACTTTCTTATCAACATATCAGTATAAAGAACAATCCATATTTTACTTATTCAAATATTTTTTCCTCACACTGTTAATGGAAAATAAACATAACTGCATGATGTCTCAATGCCAACATACGGCCTTAATGAATGCTAACAAAGGTACCAAAACCGTTGTCATTGGCTTCAAATAAGGAAGATATCTTGTCTTTGTTGATTGTGCAACCCTTTGCAATCAGCCCATTTTGATTTTGGCTCATAAGAACAGAGGCTTGCTCGGTTACGACTTAGCTGCCTCTGTGGGGAGAGAATGACTAGCATAATGCAAAAAATTATTTCTTTACTGGCCTGGTGGTGATCAATAAGGAAGAATATCTTATTGGTAATCAACTTCTTCATTCTTTAAAAGCGACAACGACATTAGGATCTATATGTTGAAACTTAAAATGAATAAAGGAGTTGACTATCAATAAATACATTTTCCTTATTGATCATCACACCAACTTTTAGAATGTCAATCAAAGAAGTTTTTTTCTGTAAGGGAACATTTGACCAATATCATTCAAACACATGGTGAATGTAACAATGTCTATTTGGGATCACACTATCTTGAATGGTATAGATTATTGTACTTTTTCAGGCCGAGTCCCATGTGGGATTCTGTACTATTCAAGATAGTGTGATCCCACATAAATTTATAACATTGTTACATTTATTCACTATCTAAATGGCATTTTTCTTTAATGTGGTGAATGGTTACACATCCATTTCCATTTAAAGGAAAAATTGTTTTCTTATAAAAAGAAGTTGAAATATCATGATTGTTAAAAATTTCGGTAAACTTTAATTTGTGTTAGAAAAATGATACTTTTTAGATTTTTGTGAAGATTTTCTAAGAGTGTGAAGGATACTGACACTAATAAAAATGTAAGGATATCTTGCTTTACCCAGTAAAATATTTTCGTCCAATTACATGTGTAAATCATTGCATGTGATGTGTGAGAGTGCCCGATGAAGATGTACTACGACAGTTAGGTGTTATATCATAAACTAAGCCAAGTGAATGACCGATGACTTTGGAAATATTCCTAATTGTAGAATCCCAAAGGTGTTGATAGTACTCGGGTCAACCAGTATGTGTCAATCGAAATGGTCACCTCATGCAGTATTTAGACTGGCACGCAATGTGGTCATCTGTCACTTCAACTAGCTTAAAGTCCATTGTCATACTTGCATGCGGTTCGTGATGAAATTTAGCTATTGAGAAAAGAAAAATATCATTCGGTCGAAAGTTTAATATCATATTTACATGCTTGAATCAACAATAAAATACTCAATTGGACGGCCAAACTACAGAACCTGCTGCAAAAGTGCCATAGCATTTACAAACCCGCTTTCCATGACATCACCATTATGTGTGTAGGTTTTACACTTGTCTCGGTTACCGCAATTGTGTCCAACGGGTATTAATTATTAAAATCATTCTTATAAATTCTGACTTGGAAATTTAAAGGAAGATTTGTTTTATACAAATATCTTAAAATGTATATCAAAAACAAAATTTTTAGTACTTGTATTACAGTAACAAGCCTAAATCGATCTCATCCCATATAAGCGCCACTGCAGTCATGTGAGTTCACTAAATACATAATAATAGACATACATGAAAGCATAAAACACTTTCTGAATATTTAGTTTTAATCATCATTCATGAATATATAGTCTCGTCATTGTACTTTCAAAAACATATTTTTGAAAACAATTAGTTATGTTGGTTTAATCAAGTTCACAGGACATTATTTCGTTTAATCAATACGAAGGATTGCATGTAAACGCCATAATGCGACGGCTATTTTGTATAAACTTCAGTTCAGGGTTTGTTTTAATATCTGTCGCATGACCCTGTTGTGTCCAAACAGAAGGTAGCATATTGCTTGAATTTCTTGAATTTATTTCCTTGCAACCTGAATGAAAGCACCCCCGTACGTCGCATGTTTTTACCACTTTAGTGAATCCGAAACCCAATCGTCAGCGGATCAATCGCAGCATCTCGCTAGCGCTGATCATGTACAAACCATGTTTAACATGAGTTACTTGCCCCAAGCTGATACCGAAGGTTTTTGCCTGCGGCTTGTGATTGGTTAACTGATTAAACGTGAGGACATGTGACCAATGGGACTGCGGTCGGACCTAGTGGATAGGAAACCAATCGAATTAACATGTTCGAATCTCGATAGAGGTGATATTGTAAAACTATTGCTCCTCGGAATTAGACCGATTTTAATCAGACTCGCAGTAACCGGAAATCAATGTCAAAAGCACGTGCACTTCCTGCAATGCGTACTTTGTAATACATGTAAGTTCTTGACATTCGTCTGAAATTTTGGGTGTTAACTGACTCCGACCTTATTGTTACAGCGCATCTTATAGTCACGATAGTTACCTCAACCTTGAAACAAGGATCAACCATTTAATTTTGTGGTTTCCCTGGAAATCTGACTTACACAATGACTTATCTTTAAGACGGTATACCCAACTATCATGCAGCTTTTCCCAATGTTTGTCAAGTTCACTATTTGTAATGACAATATTAATAGAGTATTAATAGACAATATCAAGAGTTTTCTATCCTGTCTCTAATGTTGGCACTTTTTTGGCGTTTATTTTGACTGGATGAAGAATAAAAGAGTCAAATTTTGAACAACACTTACACGAAAATGTCCATATCTTTAACCTGTTTATTTAATGTTAACTATGTGCCACATGAGGCAAAGATGTCAACTGTTTCTGAAAAAAAATGTCAACGGACTTTGTAGATGAATATACCTTATAGCTTCATTATTATAACTTTCTGTGGCGTTCGTTGGTATGTATAATTATTCCAAATCGATGTCTCTTTATTATATATTGTCGATATCACAGTAAAATATTTTTTATCTTATTTTCAATGTCAACAGGAATTTTGTTTTTTCAGTTTGATTGCGCACTTTGTCTATTGACCAAGGATATGCTGATTCACAATATCAAATTTTCCAAAATAACAGAGAAATGTGCATGAAAAAAAGCTTTCACTATTTGAAATTCCTTGAACAATCTTAAAAGCGGGGGTATGTGAGCTCTGCTCACTTCTACAATTGTTTGTGCCGTATTGCGAGGTTGACATTTAGATGGTGACTTCTATAGCCATATAAGATTTTCGGATTTTATACATTAAGGTAACTTTTGCAGTCTTAATGAATGTTTACAGTTTTTTTTAATGCTTTTTGATAGAAATACTTAAATACTGTTCGTATCTATGTCTATGAGGCCTTTTGGCGTAATGAATAAAGTTTGACTTAAAGCCCAATACTAAAATTTGACCAGTAAACTAGTGTCCAAAGAAACGCTACCATACAAATCGCTAAATAACGCAACCCACTGCAGATTGATACGTCTTAAACATAGTTTTATCATTTCTACAGAAATAAACTAACCTCTATGCAAAACATTATCTTTTCGTGTTCGCGAGAAACACCCATTTGAAATTTTTTGGAATCTCCTTAACTAGGCTAGATAGCAGAGAGAAATTGGACACTCTACTTGTTGTAAAACGTTCTAGAGCAAAGACGCGTCAATGAATTTATGTTAAATAAAGTGAATTATATCGACAATTGTGTTTTCTTACCTAAATTCCATATTGTACCAATTTTTAACTGAAATTACGAAAATTCTTTGCAAAAAACAATTTGAAAATGCGATTTATGCACCCCATGTGCGTTTGAAGATATACAAAATCAAAATTGTCTTTTCCTGAAGAATGAAAATGTGCATACTTGTGAACAAGACATATGCCTGTCAGATACACTTAAATTCCACTTTGTTAGGTAATACAATTTTGTTTTGGACGACGTTGAAGACTAGGTAGCGTTTCTTTTGGACACTAGTTTATATAGGATCTACATGTAGGAACAGTTGAAAATAATTCTGGTAATTTCTTATCAGACACCTTTTGCTGGTGAAAAAGCTTGGGGTGTCTAACTGATTTTCAAAATCTAAATGACGGTGTTCCTAAATGTTCCCGTTAAGACCTTCACAAACTCAAATTGCATGTTTAGGACTCTCATTGTTATTGGCGTAACTTTTGTGGTTTTTTTTTGTTGTTGTTATTCTTATACGATTCTTGGAGCAGGATTCAACCAAAACGGCTTATGCTTTTAAGGGCAAATTTCACAGGCTGGTAAACCTTGTTGAGGAATGGCGAAAATAAGCTTCTGGGCTCATTTTGCCCTTTAATAAGTTGGACAAATTTAGAAAGCACTTAGAGACCTTGGATGCGCAATAACAACTGCTGCAAATAAGGTTAATCGTGGCAAATTCGTAGGTCACGTGGTTGCGACAAATGAATATCTTATTGACTTCTTTGAGAGGCATTTTAGAAGTTGGGATGAAAATAATGCTGAGGAATATATGGATGACAACTTCTTTGTTCATTGTATGCGACGTTTCGACACAGATTCTTGTGTCGTTCTCAAGCAGAGGAAGAGTAATGAGCTAGGGGCATATATATAAGTAAATAATACAATGCACAGTGACAACAACTTAATGAAGAGATTAAATGTAGTTAAACAGGGATGAGTGGTAGGAAACCAGTAATGTACAATACAGTGCGTTACATTTAATTGATAGAGGCCAGTGATGTACATGAGTGATTACAGTTAATTAATTGATAGAGGCCAGTGATGTACATGAGTGATTACAGTTAATTAATTAAGGAGAAGATCATAGGCTGACGGGATGAAGTAACCTTGATCGCGGTTAATTGATGGCTGAATCTTTTTGATTTCCAAAGCTTCTCTTAATTTTCGGAGTCGGTAATCCGGTTGATTGGTAACAAGGCATTTGGTTTCTGACCATTGTATTTGGTGATTGGGGTTGGCTTTGATGTGGTCGGATATAGCTGATTTGCTGTCCAAGTTGTTTACTGATGTTTGATGTTCCTTTAGTCTTGTGTTGATAGGCCTGGATGTCTCACCTACGTAGTTATGTCCACAGTCGCAGTTTATTTTGTAAACAACTCCTTTTGGGTTGTTGTTGGAAGCTGATTGCTTTTTGCCATTGGCATGAAGTAGGTTCTGTAGGTTTTGAGATGATGAAAAGATGGTGTCGATGCCGGCCTGTTGTTTGAGTAGTCTGCTGATATGGTGAGATGGCTTTCCTATGTAGGGGATGACGATTTTCATGGGGGCTGATTCAGGTCGAGGAGATCGGTTGGGTGGTGGGTTTAATGCTGCAGTCATGGATTTTTTCACAAGATCCTTTGGGTATTGATTTTGTTTGGTGAAGACATGTTGGAGGTGATGGAGTTCGTCTTGTAGTTTTTCGGATGAGGAGGATATGTTTTTGGCTCTTCTTGTCAAGGTGGTGATGATTCCAGATTTCACTTTTGGTGGATGATTAGAGAGATAATTCACATATTGATCCGTATGGGTGGGTTTGCGGTAAACACTGGTAAACACTGGTTTGAAGTTGATTGGTTGATGTTCTGGTGACGAGGAAGTCAAGGAAAGGTAGGTTGTTGTTGGTTTCTTTCTCCATAGTGAACTTGATGCGGGGATGTTGGTTGTTCAGGTGGTTCAGGAGGGTACTTGGGTCATCTTCAGGTTTGAGAATCACAAAGGTATCGTCTACCTTTCTAACCCAAAAGGGCGGTGACACAGGTGATGTGGCTAGTGCTTTCTCTTCAAATTCAGTCATGTAAATTTCTGTCAAGACGGGAGAGAGAGGTGAGCCCATAGGAAGTCCATGTATCTGCTCGAAGATGGCATCTCCCCATGTGAAGTAGGTAGAGTTTATGCAGGCTGCGGTGAGGTTGATGATGGAGTCAGTGGAGAGGCTGGTTTCTAGGGGTTCTTGAAGGGAGTCAAGGCGGCGACGTAGTGCTGACAGGGCTTCATCTCTTGGCACGTTGGTGAATAGGTCGACTACATCGTAACTGATGATGGGGCCAGGATTGGGTATGTTTTTTAGTTTGCTGCAGAAGTCAGTGGAGTCAGTGATGAAGGAGTTGGCAGATTTTCCAAGTGGGGCAAGTATCTGGGTGAGGTGTTGGGCAGTGTTGTAGAATACAGTGTCTCGGGAGCAAACTAGAAGGCGGGTCTTGACAGGATTCTTGTGGATTTTGACAGTAGCTCTGGCGTATGGTGGCTGTGGATGTGAGGTTGAGAGTTTTCGGTGTAGTTCAGTTGAGAGTTCGTAGTTATCGCGGAGTGTTTTCAAGTTGGCCTTGTGTTCTCGTTCAAGTTTTTTAGTGGGGTCTTTCTTCATTAGCTTATAGGTGGTTTCATCTTGAAGCATGTTGTCTACCATGGAGTGGAAATGATCTGAATCAAGGACAACAGCTGCTCTTCCTTTATCTGCAGGGGCAATGACTATGTCAGGGTCTTCTTTGAGTTGTTTGATGGTCTCTTTGTCTGATCTTGTGATGTTCGGCTTCTTGGGCTTGGCTTTGTGGAGAATATCAGCAATCTGATGTCGGAGATAGTCCACTTTACCACCTGGTGCAAGTTGCTGGAGACCTTTCTCAATGTTGGAAATGAAGACATCAGTGTTGAGTCGAGGAGGTGTTGGTGAGAACTTCTCACCAACACCTCCTCGACTCAAAACTACGAACTCTCAACTGAACTACACCGAAAACTCTCAACCTCACATCCACAGCCACCATACGCCAGAGCTACTGTCAAAATCCACAAGAATCCTGTCAAGACCCGCCTTCTAGTTTGCCCCCGAGACACTGTATTCTACAACACTGCCCAACACCTCACCCAGATACTTGCCCCACTTGGAAAATCTGCCAACTCCTTCATCACTGACTCCACTGACTTCTGCAGCAAACTAAAAAACATACCCAATCCTGGCCCATCATCAGTTACGATGTAGTCGACCTATTCACCAACGTGCCAAGAGATGAAGCCCTGTCAGCACTACGTCGCCGCCTTGACTCCCTTCAAGAACCCCTAGAAACCAGCCTCTCCACTGACTCCATCATCAACCTCACCGCAGCCTGCATAAACTCTACCTACTTCACATGGGGAGATGCCATCTTCGAGCAGATACATGGACTTCCTATGGGCTCACCTCTCTCTCCCGTCTTGACAGAAATTTACATGACTGAATTTGAAGAGAAAGCACTAGCCACATCACCTGTGTCACCGCCCTTTTGGGTTAGAAAGGTAGACGATACCTTTGTGATTCTCAAACCTGAAGATGACCCAAGTACCCTCCTGAACCACCTGAACAACCAACATCCCCGCATCAAGTTCACTATGGAGAAAGAAACCAACAACAACCTACCTTTCCTTGACGTCCTCGTCACCAGAACATCAACCAATCAACTTCAAACCAGTGTTTACCAGTGTTTACCGCAAACCCACCCATACGGATCAATATGTGAATTATCTCTCTAATCACCCACCAAAAGTGAAATCTGGAATCATCACCACCTTGACAAGAAGAGCCAAAAACATATCCTCCTCATCCGAAAAACTACAAGACGAACTCCATCACCTCCAACATGTCTCCACCAAACAAAATCAATACCCAAAGGATCTTGTGAAAAAATCCATGACTGCAGCATTAAACCCACCACCCAACCGATCTCCTCGACCTGAATCAGCCCCCATGAAAATCGTCATCCCCTACATAGGAAAGCCATCTCACCATATCAGCAGACTACTCAAACAACAGGCCGGCATCGACACCATCTTTTCATCATCTCAAAACCTACAGAACCTACTTCATGCCAATGGCAAAAAGCAATCAGCTTCCAACAACAACCCAAAAGGAGTTGTTTACAAAATAAACTGCGACTGTGGACATAACTACGTAGGTGAGACATCCAGGCCTATCAACACAAGACTAAAGGAACATCAAACATCAGTAAACAACTTGGACAGCAAACAGCTATATCCGACCACATCAAAGCCAACCCCAATCACCAAATACAATGGTCAGAAACCAAATGCCTTGTTACCAATCAACCGGATTACCGACTCCGAAAATTAAGAGAAGCTTTGGAAATCAAAAAGATTCAGCCATCAATTAACCGCGATCAAGGTTACTTCATCCCGTCAGCCTATGATCTTCTCCTTAATTAATTAACTGTAATCACTCATGTACATCACTGGCCTCTATCAATTAATTAACTGTAATCACTCATGTACATCACTGGCCTCTATCAATTTAATGTAACGCACTGTATTGTACATTACTGGTTTCCTACCACTCATCCCTGTTTAACTACATTTAATCTCTTCATTAAGTTGTTGTCACTGTGCATTGTATTATTTACTTATATATATGCCCCTAGCTCATTACTCTTCCTCTGCTTGAGAACGACACAAGAATCTGTGTCGAAACGTCGCATACAATGAACAAAGAAGTTGTCATCCATATATTCCTCAGCATTAGAATATCTTATTGTAATTTTTAAAACGCTTTTCATTTGTTGCTGAAATGGAAACGTTCGAAATTTCAGTACAGGAAGGCCAATGAGAAACTTGTTGTAGCAGTGATCTGTACCTGCATGGCAATCAATTTACATGTACTATGCCTACACGTTTCCTGTATTGACGTCGTTCCCTTGACCCGACTCTTTAAATCTGTGTCTCTAATAATGGAAACTCAAGAAAATTTTAGCACTTAGTGTTTTAGACCAAACTTAAAGTGGGCTACAACCTACGTTCCAAATAAAAGTTATTTGAAGCAAGATAATGCGACTTTACTTCCGACTGTTACACAACTGAAGTTATACCATTACAGATGCCAAGGATGTTCCAAACAAAAGCACATGACAAACCCAAACTCAAATAACTGTGTAATTTGGGCTTGGTTATATATTTCTACAACTTCGTAAGTCACAAAGTTGAAAATTTGAATAATCTATCAATGACAGATAAATTTTAACATTTACATTGCAATGAGCATATAATCGAGAGAAAAAAAGTTCATCCATCCATATGGTCGAGACCAACCACCATCAAATCAAAGCACAATCTAAATCAATTTAGATCAAAAGGTTTTTTATATGGTTATACTGTTGATTTGATATTGTCCGCTAAGGAGGGTCGTCAGAAACGATGCCCTATCTCGCAGGAGGCTCAACAGCTCGACCGTTCAGTTTTCGAAAATGATGCTGTATGGAGTTCGTATTTATTCGGAAAACGCTCGGGATCATCCAATGAGTAAATCGATTGCTTGAATGTATTTACAGTTTATTATTCCGAATTTTCTAATGGTTAAGTGTAGTTTGTTGTTGTCAGTGACGAAAACTTTTTGCAAATCGCACAAGTACTTGGCGAATAATAATCACGAAGTTAGAGCATGATAAATGTCAATATTGACGAAAAACTGTTTGCAAGGGGAGAGAACTGTGTTATTCAAAACTGGACTGTAATAATTTATTTCATTTCCATCAAAAGAATTAAACAAAACTATTTCATACAACCAATATTTTATCGTCTTTATTTTTCAATGCGACAGTCGACACATCGTTATTGAAGACATGTTTTAAGCTACCGTGCATTTCTTCCGTTAACACGTTGAATATGCTATTTTAATTTTAAACTGTTTGTTATAGCGAATTTGATTGATCAATTCTTGATTTTCTGATTTGCACACAAAAGATCATTTGGACGACGTCTCCCACCGGTAAATATTAGATCGACAGTGTTAACATGGAACTGTAGATGTAACTTTGTTTACAATGGCCAAAACGGTATACATTTATAAAAGATCATGTAGCAATGACAACGTGAAAAAAAAATTTTTTGGACTTGAATAAACGCTTTATTCAGTTGTCGGATTCGCCTTGGTGGATGTGACATTACCTATATGCTTAATGTAATATGGAAACATTTTACAATACGAATCGAGACCGTTATGTTGCGATTTAGAGATCCACCTCTAGTAAATGTATGTTGTATGCTTTTCCATATTAAGAAGAAACGGGGATTAATAAACAAAATAGCCATAGATTAACTTCTCCGTTTTATGTTTTGAAATGATAATCCATTAATGTAAATGCAGATAGGTTAGAAAAGTTAAATTTAAGTGTTAAAAACCTTACACAAATCAAATGTATTTGTATTTTTGTTACGTTTTCAGAATTTCTTTTTAAATTTTCGAGTACAATATTTACTATTTTATGAGTGAAATGTTGTCTTAATTTCTAAAATGTCTATCCAAAGTAAAAAGAGTATGTTTGAGACACTAACAGGTAATATCATAAAAATTCAATTCATTTTAATTTTAGAGAATATGCACTGGCTTTTTTGTCTTTGAATATATATTTTTCTTTTCACCAAAATATACAGAATATGTCAACTTTAGTTGTAGAAGTAAATGATAAAATAGTCCCCTCGATCATCTGATAATTAACACAGCATAGAAAAGTCTCTGTATAAATCGCCTGACACAAATGAGATTCAAGAACAAACTCTTTACTGCATTCACAAATTGGGGAGTCCATTCTCATGATTTTCTGATATTTTAAATGATTTCATACATGTTGAAACATTAATAATGAGTGTAATAAATCAAACATATCAAAACCATTGAATTTTGAAATTTTGAAACTCAAAAACGATAAGGCTATGTCATTGAAACTTTTCATGTTGGACAACAATCAAACATTTTTGACACTTAGACGTTGAGTTATGACATCTTCTTTTCCATGCAAAACAAATAAAACAACACAAAAATAAGGTCTATGAGGGATAAAAAAAAGTAAAAATCTGTTTGGAGGCAATCCAAGTTAGTTGTTCAATCAGCGATGATGTTTCAAAAGTGGTCATTCTCAAAGCCTCGATCATTTGCGTAAGCTTTACCAAAGCTATCGATGACATTTAACATCAAGGGGAGATAACTCTTCCTTTTACAAAATATCGTTTTTTACCTTCTATATAATGATAGTTTATATTAGGTTAATTAGTACAATGAAATTGATCATAAAACAAATAATAATTTACACAGTTAGAAAACAGAAACTAGCTTATAAAGAACCAAATCCATATCTGATTTTTCTTGGCTAATAAGAACAGAGGTTTGCTCGCCTCAAATTGAATAATCAAACAACAATTAAGAAACTTAACAAAATGCTGTGTTCGGTAGTTGTATCTGTACAAAGTGGTTGGAATTATCTTGCTTTTATGTGGTGATGTTCCTTTTACCGTCGTGTGTTAAGTGTAGCAATTACGTTGATTTTCTAAAAAAATGCATGCTTGTTGAAGCTTTATTTGTTACTATTTCTTTTTCTACAAAATGACTGCTTTTAATTTGACATCCCTTTCGAAAAAAATAAACTTCAAATCAGCATGTTTCCCATTTCATATAAATATAACTTGATCACGATTCATGAAAGATTCATGGTTAAGTAGAACACTTAAATCAGAATGTATTTTAAAGGTATAAATATGTAGCATTGAGTGCCAATTAATTGTGTTTTCTCCCTTTTTTCACATTCTGGTAACTGCACTCAATGGTACAATATATTATCACCTTCAGCAAGCATCCGTTTCATGCAGCATAAGTGTCTTCGAAACCTAAACGTGTACAGACTAAAACACATTACTGGGGGAAATAAGGGTAATGGAATGGAAACGTGACCAACTTTGTGAAGTTTTAAAAATACAGTAATTTCAAACTATATATCTTTACAGAAAGTTGTTATGTGGTACAGTTTCATTTTCAGAAGATTAAGATGAGTAACCAATCCTTTTGCTCAAGTTGTTCGAGAAATTCTCGCCCCAAACCACAGAACACCTCAATTTTAAAGGGTTGAAATAACAATGCTTGGGTTGAGTACGCCAGAAATTTTAAAATATCATATCCTACAATAATATACAAGCTCGGTCAATATTGTTTTACTCAGGTCAATGAAAACGATATTGACCTCTACAGAAGTCTATAATTGTTTTATTATATGTTTTAAAAGAAATCGTAAAAAGAAGAGTCACAAATAACTCACTTACCTGAGGGAATAAAAACCCGAATGTTTGGATGAAAAAATAACCAGAAAATGAGAAATTAAGATATCTTTATTGAACAAGCAATTCTTTCAACAACTTTCTTTAAAATTTCAAGAGCAAAACATCATTGTACATGGGTACTTTACTGGGGGTTCTGAATGTTATAGTTAAAGGTCACATTGCAATTGTAAAGAACTGGTGTCTGCATTTGAAAAAAAGAGTTCTGGTTTGAAAGCGGGTAGCTTTGAAATTGTGCATTAGGTCCATTTACTGGAACATTTTTCAGAATCATATCAAAGTCTGTGTCATTTAGGAAGTCATTGAGATCACTGTCATCATATGGAGTCGCAGCAGTTGTGACACTTACACTCTTGCAGGTCTTGTTGCTAATTGTTTTGGACATCAGTTTCTTTGTAGTTTCATTAGTGTATCCAGTGTAGGTCTTTAGACTGGACTCGGCTTTATGACCAGTCACAGTCATGATGTGTCTCGAAGGAATTTGGGCAGTGTCTAGAACATGAACAGTTGTAGCCCGGAAGGAATGATAAGTGTATCTTACAGAAAGACCCGCAATGACACTGAGTGAGGCCATCATCGATCCCAGTCGATTGTGTCCAAGAGGGACGCCGATGTAGTTCATGCAATCCTTCTCTTGAGAAGCTGGTTGTTGGAACAACTTCATGCTTTCCTTGTCCAAACGTCGAACATACTTCACGTATGACCTAACAGGACATCTCGGATCATCTGAAAAAATAAAGTAGTAAAAAATAATTTGTACTGGAAAAAAAAACAGGGATTCGAACATTGAGTTTATTGCAATTTGGTAAACTGACCTTCGGCCTAGGAATTTAGAGTTACTTCCCTTTATACTCATGGCGTGTAAACAAGCGTTATGTGTCGTCACTGTTTTGGTGAACTTCTACTGCTGTAGTATCCTTAGGACTGAATTAAATCAAATGGTGTGTAATATGGCTTGAATTAATGGCATTAATCGATAATAATGCTTAAACTCACCTTTTCTCTTGTACAACCTGCCCTGAGCACGATCGTTGTCATCTTGATGATTTTTTGTCTGTTCGTCTGTGCTCAGGTAGACATACATATCACCATCAGCATCAGTTGTCACAGCCAGGTCAGTGATCTTCATTGCAGCTAGGTTCTCTCTACCCCGGCGTCCGAAGTGTAGCATCAAGTCGATAAATACCTGTTAATAATGAAATTGACATTTATTTGTAACGAGTAATCAAGCTTTTCTTACAATAACATGCGGTAGCTCTTTCGAACTGGTTATCCTAATTACAGCGAGAGTATTAACGCTTTATCGTACTGAAGACATGTTTATTGTTCTATATTAGGATATAAGTTATCATGATTTGATTTATACAAACTTACCTTGTACTGGAGGAACTGTGAACTGTCAGAAGTGCATACATAGTCATACAGCTTAGCAATGTCAGCGCCAGTAATCGGAGGGTAGTGGTCAATGGCAGCACGGCCGATGTGTTTCAGTTCTTTCCCCATTGCTTTAAAGGACTTAATGCAATTCTTGAAATCTGATCCTCGAATAATGTCGATATCTTTTCTAGTTGTTTCTAAATATCTCTGAATACCATGGCGGTAAGACACTAAAGTAACTTTTTTGTAGTGTTCACCTTTCTCACTTCTCGCCTCCAGGTAAAATTTCGACAAGGTAGCGTCTAGATCTTCCGCGCAATAGCTCTCAATATCAACATCTTTCCCCTTCTGGCATAGGTAATCTCTAAATACTTTTACAGCTGTAGCAGTTGCTTTCTTCGTGTTTTTCGCATCGATATTGTCCAAAAGTTCTTTTTGTTCTTCAACATTAACGTCGGCAAAGCGATTCATCTTCACGGTAAGTGACGCCGACATCAAAGGTGACGTAACGTTGCTAAGCGATTGATTACGTGACGTGACGTCACATAGGCATTACGTCAACAATGGGTCAATATCAAAGTTGATTGACTTTTGCGATTGTTCTCACGTCAATATCGCTTTCTATGGACTGTCATGTGACCATCTTTAGATCAATCAAAATGCTACAAATCTTTGATAATATAATAATACACATTATTCTTTTCGGTGGCATTATTCACGTTTTTGATGCATAATGGTGTAGTGGTGAGCATGCTGGCCTCTTATCTAAATGGTCCCGGTGGAGACGTGTGACCTTGTGTTGTGTCTTTGAGCTAGAGACACTTCATCCACATTGCACTCAGTTCACCCAGCTGTACAAATTGGTACATGAACACGGAAAAGTACAGACCTTTACGGTCGCGCGGAGCGTTACAGATACGATAACGTTAATGTAGATGTAGCACAGTTACACAATAGATGTATGAAATCGCGATTCTAATAGAAAACCTGACAATAGTGCGGGTAAATTGGTCATACATTCTCCCAACAGAGGCAGACCACTTATAATGAAATGTTGATCTAGCCTTTTTTTTTCAATAAGCTGAGTTTCTAGGGTAGTATGGGAGATGCCTGATTGGATGTAATCAAAGTTAGTGGTGCAATCAGCGATGCTTTCCTTATTCATCATTTTGGCTACTGAATCATGGCAAAGGCCATTTGATATGAACCACCCTCTGCATGCGAAAATTCAAATTATTTTAGGAACAAATTTCAGGCCGCCAGGAGAAACTGCGGGAAACCACGGTTTTCGTTTTAACTCGAACAGAGGAGCAATATTTTATTACTTGAATCAGCTCTGTTGGGAGGAAATGCCTTCATTAAGCCTTAGGTTTCAAATGCAGTTGAATTCACGTTATCTTAAAGATTAGAAATTGTTATGGGACTGTGAGCCATTTGATGAGAAATAGCTAGTCAAGGTAAATTGTTTTTCACCTTACCGATTCGACTTTGTGCATTTAATGTTGGGATGATTTACAAACCTAGATGAAGAAGCAAAAAATCATTTCGCTCAGTGATCTCTTTTTAAACATCAACTTTGAAAATAACAACAAAATAAAAAAGAAAAAAAAACTTTTCAAGACCTTTTCTTTGATCTTCAAGTAAATCGCTGGCCAAGAATAACTGTAAGTCTGTGACCTTGTACATGTGATGTGAGGTATGCAGTAACGGATGTATTCAAAACCCGCATTAGTTCTTTAGTAATATATGAGTTCCAAATAGTTACCTCACTGTGGACACACAGACAGACAGACATTTTATTCAGTATATAGGCCGAAGGCCCAAGATACAAATGCATAACACAATGGGAACAAGCGCACATAAAAGTTTACAGGTTTATGTATTTACAATTATAGCTCTAGTATTTTTTACACATTTGAGAAAATTACAAACATTTGTGATAATATTTCTATCGTTGCTGTTGAGGATATTAATTAAGTTGTGCATGTTAACAGTGCTGCACAATAGTGGAGAAATATACTTATTTCTAGCATCATTATATAATTAACAATAGAAGAGAATGTGAAGTTCATCTTCAATACAGTTAATATTATTTGTTTTACAGTAAGAACAAATTCTTTCAGGCATTGATATATTGTTGTATCGTCCTGTTTCGATACCTAGACCAAAATTGCTACACCTAAACTTTGCTAAGAGAGATCTCAAATATGGAGAGATAGGTATTGTGAGATAGCTTTCTACATGTAGAAGTGTCTTAAAATGTTTATAAGCAAATGAATCTGAAAAATTATTAATATTGGCAGACCAGGATTGTTTTAGATTATCTGAGAGTCTAAGTTTGAAGTGTTGCATTAAAACCTTACTATCACCTACATCTTGAGAGAGCCATACAAACCCAAAACCAAATTCAAATAAATATTCTTTATGCATGTAGCCCAAGTATATCTACCCGAGTCATCAAGAGATTTTAACATCTCATAACCCTGAAAAGGAAGTCTATGCAAGCCTAACTGAATTAATCTACACCAATACTTGACCGCTCTAGACATATAATTAAACTGTAATGGAAGCCTACCACATTCTCCTAACACCATACTGCTACTAACATTTCTACCAACTCTGAGAACCTGCCTACAAACTTTAATCTGAAGACCCTCAATAATTTTACAATAAGATGTTCCCCAGACTTCAGACCCATAACACAAAATAGGCAGAATAATAGAATCAAACAACTTAAATACATCATGTGGTGACAGAGTTCCAAAAGTTCTTTGAAAAGAATAGATAGAGATAAGGGCTTTATTACCTTGGGAGAGCAGACAGTGTTGAGCTTTAGTCCATGACAGTCTAGGGGTGAAAACTATACCAAGCTATCTATAAGATGAAACAACCTCAATTTGTTTACCCTCGAAAAACCACTTTTCATAATGCCTCAAATATCCTGAGTTGCGAAACACAATAATTTTTGTTTTGTCTAAATTAACCTTCATGCCAGTATGTTTACAAAACAACTCTAGTGCATTTAACCTCTTCTGCAACTGAAGTGCTGTATCTGCAACCCCTGACACATCATCAGCAAACATTAATGCATAAAGATCATTGACATTAGCACTTATATTTACACCTTTTCCTCCAAAATTTTCTAAAACTGTAAAAAGCTTGTTTATGAAGATGGTGAATATAATGGGGCTTAAAATACATCCTTGACGGGTACCTTGGTTACACCTGAAAGTGTCTGTGAGGCCATTCGGGGTCCTAACACAAGCTACCAGCTTAGAATACATGGACACTAAGATATTAAAGAATTTACCTGATATACCAACATCCTTTAGACAATCAAACAAAACTTTATGATTGATAGTATCAAAAGCTTTTGCAAAATCTATAAAAACACAATAAAATCTGCCCCTTTTCTTATGAGAATACTTCTGTACAACAGCATTTAAAGAAAAC
The DNA here is from genome assembly GCA_916613615.1 of Steromphala cineraria. Taxonomy (NCBI): domain Eukaryota; kingdom Metazoa; phylum Mollusca; class Gastropoda; order Trochida; family Trochidae; genus Steromphala; species Steromphala cineraria. Next base: position 48,314,788 of record OU744733.1, read on the forward strand.
ATGTGATCAATAGTGCTATACCCAGCTCTGAATCCAGCCTGACACTCACTGATAGTATCATTCCTCTCACACCACTTCTTCAGTCTTGATGTTAACCCTTACGATGCGGGGCGCGTGATATTTACGGGCCAAATATAAAATGGCACGTAAGCCCTCTTGGCGAAATCCGTAACTTTCAGGATAAGGCTATATATTGACTGCAAGCAGTCTTGGCTGCTCCCGGATATAAAATATCAAACCTTTTCTCAAAAATGATTGAGGGTACCCACCTTGCGGCATTCATATCTCACAAACCAATAGAGATAATTCTATAATTTTTACATCATCGTGTAGAAGAGAGAATTGTCTTCATTTCCATGTATCATATGTATATCCGCGCACAAAAATAAAGAAGCGGCAAAGCGTTGCGACAAGTGCCGCAAAAAATCTGTTTACCTCAAAATGATTGAGGGTACCCACCTTGCGGCATGTATATCTCACGAACCATTAGAGATAATTTTATAATTTTTACATCATCGTATAGAAGAGAGAATTGTCTTTATTTCCATGTATCATATGTATATCCGCGCACAAAAATAAAGAAGCGGTTAATCAGGATATAACGGTGGCTGGCACCGGACAAAACAATTCCGCCACGTGGGCTTGTAGAGCAAAAATATATAGCCGCATCGTAAGGGTTAATATACATGTAAACAGTTTACACAGAGAATATATTAAAGAGATACCCCTATAGTTACTAGGATTTTGCCTTAATCCAGATTTAAACAGTGGGCATATAAATACTTGAACCCCAAACAGCTGGGAAAATACCCTTATTAAATATTTGATTAAACAATAATGTAAGATGTTTTACAGAGAATATCTTGGAGGCTTTGATAAATTCAGCCGCTATGCCATCAGGCCCAGGTGATTTATTATTTTTCAGTTTATCAATGTTAGAGTTCACCTCCTGTTCAGTCATGATATCATTCAAGTCATCATCACACACAGTATTACACACTTCACCTGGAATGTCACATGGTGGTAACTGTAAGTCCTGTTCACATGATAAGAGAGATGAGAAATGTTTAACCCAGTCACATGGTTCAATATTAGCAGTTTTATTAGATGGTTTCCTAGCAGATTTAAGTATCTGCCAAAACATCCTAGGGTCATTCCTAGCTTCCACAAGTTTAAGTTGCTTATGTTCATGATATTGTATCTTTTTCGCTTTTAAAAGGCATTTAAATGAAGATCTTAGAGATTTGAACACATTGAAGTCTATACCGAAGTCTCTATGTGCTCTCAGAGCAGCATATTTTTTATGTTTGAGTTCATCTAGTTCTTGATCCCACCATGGAGGCTGAGTAAGAGTTTTACTTATGTAGGGTCTATATAATTTCCTAGCAAAGTCTGCAGACTCATAGTAAATGTTGATAATAGCTAATATTGCTGAATCAATGTTGTTATTGATTTTATCACACAGGGTATAATCTTCAATTTCAATTAGTCCTTTAAAGTTACTGAGGAAATGTTCTGATGCATCTTGATCCCATACAAACTTTATCCAGTCACGAGAGGTTTGTTCTTGTACAGTAGCACCACCAGGTGTTGTGGTGTCAGATTGTCTATCGTTATGACTATTTAGTCCACAATCATCTGTTGAGCAAGTCACAAATGAACATGATAATGGAAAATGGTTTGAGTAATCAGCATCTTCAACTTGGAAATGTGCTATATTTGGAAATAACTTTGTTGAGGCTAACATGTAATCCACAACACTTGACCCATTATAGGTAAAACAGGTAAATTCTCCATGTTTATCTGCAAATATTCTACCATTTAGAATATGGATACTAAAACTTCTGCACAGTTCTATAATTTTTTTACCATAGTTATTTAAGCACTGATCTTTATTAGATCTGGGGGTCTCAAACTCATCACTTGGGTAATCATCTATATCATGTTGAATAAAATCAATATTATCAGATGGAATGTAATCCAGTAGATCTTTAGTTCTTGCGTTAAGGTCACCTGCTAGAAATATGTCCTTATCTGGATGATCTGAGGAAATAATATGCAGATAGTCTTCAAGATGGTCAAGACCATCACAGTCACTGTTTTTATAGATTGGTGAGTGTTCTGGAGATATGTAGGTAAAAATCAAAATTACATCACTCACTCACTGTGGAGTTTGATTGAAAAACTAGTTGACGTTAGTCATCCATGTAAGATTTGTCAACCTCTTACTTAAAATATGTGATGATTTACATAGTGGAGTATATCAGTTTCTGTCACGATGTGAAAAACGTTTTCGTTAGTCATTCATGTAAGCTTTATCAACATATAACTTACAATATCGCTCAAGATTTCAATTTGATGAATCATTTTGGCGGCATAGCATGTAAGGAGATCCTGATCCTGAAACATGACCCGTTCAAGTTACATCAAAGAGATCATAGATGCATCTGTTTGAGCTTTACTAACAAGAGAAAACAAATGGCATATATCTTGGTCCAAATGGTTTAAACTTTAGTAACAGCCTATTCGATAGCTGTAACCATAAAGGTGATTTTGACATTTGACATTAACAAGCCTTAACCTTTTCTTTTGAGTCCAAATATTCACAAAGTTTGAAACATCAGTGATAGATACACAGATAATCAACGGTACCTGTGGACATTGCAATAAATCTGAGGAGACATATTTTACTCTCCTGTAATAAAGCTCATTTATCCATATGCGTGGAGTGTCCATAATTCTATCACAAGAGATAACCCACAGCCGGCACATTTGGTGGTGTTTTCATTAATACATTTGTAACTCGTAGTTCACATGAACACATGAATGCTAATAAATACAATTTAATAATCAGTTCTGCTTGGTCAATATCTATGAACCTAAAAAATTTGAAAACATTTTTGAAATTTCCATGTAGTTTTGCATTATTACATGGTGTTCTGGATATCTTCATGAGATAATTTTTGTTATTTGAAACAGGTGTTGTGTAACCAGTTGAATGTTATTCAACAAGTGCTGTGTAACCATAACAGGTTATTCAACAATACATGTAGTAACGTCATGATGTCGGTACTACTTTTGCAATCAGCTGATCGAGTACAACCAAACCAAACGCTGCTTAAAATTTTTAATTCATCAACTATTTTTAATTTGTTTGTATTTTTCTTCAAAATACCTTGCATCACATCAAAAGTATATGAGCAGAATTATCAAACAAATATTAGCGTTCTGATCTCGGCTATTTCATCACTAAATTAAAACATATCTTGCCTAAATTTAGTTTGAAAAGATGTTTTGTCGACACAGATCCTTGAAAGTTTGTGTTAAAGCCGAGACTCTGAGGTTTAACATACATGTACTTGTGTTCAGATGCAGTTTCAGTTATAATATCACATTCGCTATACATACACAGCAAATTCCTGAATTATCAGCATTTGTCTAAAAACGTTTAGCGAGGATGGTTGAACCAATCAAATATCACGTCACTGTCATCAAGCTTGACGATTTCTTGGCCTACTGTTCATTATTAATAACAGCGTCGTTTTTTAGCGTTCTTATCTATTTAACATTATTGGTTGTAAATCAAACCCTTAATGCAATGTTGTTATGTACTGAGCTGATCATGTGATTTGTCTTGTGCTGAACATTTTTTTTAAAAATCTGAAGAGACACTGTTAAATTGTCAGTTTTAATCAGTAATATACTAATCATGTCAATAAAACTAATCAAGGTTTAGATTTATAATCAATGTCATTTAAATTTGTTTTATATTATCCACATAAGATAGTATAAAATCATTAAATGAAAATAAATATACTTTATTATCCAAGAAAGTGTATCATGTGAAATTTTACAAAACGAGTGTGATTTTTTTGTATTTCGCGATTTGTTAAGTTAGGCTCACTTGTTTGACTCACTTCCGAAGATAATTAGTATGTCATTACTTAATTTTCATCCTATGGGTAATAATGTCTGTTGTTGTTTCGGAAAAGAATAATTAAGCCTTCTCTTCTTTATGCAATGTGAATTTCCGATTTAGATGTGTCTGGAAATAATTTGAAATGGTAATGCGAGGTCATCATAAGTATGCTTTATTATTGATTATGCATGAACTTGCTTGATTCAATTGTTCAGATGGCGTCAACATGATGTAAGAAGAACATGAAGTACATGTTTACTTCATTTTAAAGAAAGTACTTTATCATTTAGATGTGGCACACATAATTATCAAAACACCTTTTTCAACAAGTTTAAATGATTAATATCTCTTTTTTTTCCAAATAGTTAAGTATAGTAAAATTCAAACATCACATATTTGACATTATGTCCATAAAGAGTAATCGTGTACATGGTATATTTTTTTAACATCTTAGGATCCACGATGTAAAGATCTCTCTTTAAATTATAAATTGCATTTATATTAATATTGGAATCCTCTCAACATTATTAGAGTTAGAAGTCTCCTTAGTCATATTAAGAATATCTGTTTTGTTATTCTGTACGTGACACCTGATACATGAGACGCTTTGGAGTTGCAGATGTTGATTGATATTGAATTGTCAAATGTATTTTAATACATGTCAAAAAGAGTGTCAGATATCAAATCATAATGACATTAACCCTGTTCAGAGACTCTGTTCATGTCATTTAATGGGAAGTTACATTTAAAGAGAGATATAAAAATGAAACGTTACATTTCATTGTCAAATCTCGCCTGTAATGAATTGTCAAGGTAGTAATGTTGCAGTTAGTGCACCCTTAGGATCCTAATGTAAACTAAAATGTTAAATCAATGCAATATTTTTTATGAAATGTTCTTTTGATTTCTAGTTGAGACTCTGAGAGCTGATTCACATTCAAGCCACACCTACATGTGCATCAGCATTTTCTGTTTATTAGCAATCCTGGTTTGTCTACCAATAAATAATCACATGGGCTAGATAAGAGCTCACCGATTTTGATATTCGATAAAGGGTTAAACAACATTTTACAAACAATAACTCCTGTGATTAAAAGTTTCCTGGTGATGGTTTTATGCTGATGGTATTTCATGTGATTCGCTGTCATTTTGAAAACCTAATATTGAAAACATTCAAACGATTTCCTGTCATTTTAGCGTTGCTGTTTTAGAAAGAAACAATGTCTCATCATGTATTCTATGGCATGTATTTTTGTTGAGGCATTGTTTGACTGTCATCCAATATATTAATGAAGCTGATTGCTGAATGTTTCTCAATAGCATACATCATTGGTATAGTTTAGTATTTTGATAAGAACAGTTTCTTTTGATATACTTTAAAAATTGTGGGTTTTTTTTGTTTATGACATATGAATCATAACCAATCTACTTTAATCATACAAAAAGAATATCATGAGAACACATGAAAACATGCTTGTGAAATTCTTCACATATTATCACTTATCTTGGGAGAACTATGCCTTGCTTTCTGTCTCCCAAAGACGAAAGATCTGGTTAACCTAATTACACAAAGCAATCTTCAAGGGAAATGTTTTGATAGATGTTACCCTACCACTTAAACTACAGAACACAGTTGTCAACCCAAGAGACTTGAGAATTCAAAGTTCATTATTTAATTATTTTCTACTGTGATTGTCTTCAAGCAAACAATCTAAAGAGCCTTTATAGTTCGTGACATGTAATTTGTTAACTTTATTAACGATTTGTTTGTCTTTGTAATAAAATCTAAAAAACTTGAAAGGAATGTCTTTGAAAATTCAATTGTCTTATCCTTGTGTATTATATTTTTCGACAAATATTTTGTTGGTTCTACAAATTTACCATTAACAGTATAGTATGAAGCAACAGAGTCGAAAAATGATAACTTCTTGCTTCTTGAAAATGAATATGATAACATTTCACATGATCAATCATAATTAAGAATCAGTTTGTTTTAAGAAGGCTAACACATCTTTGACACTGGCATCTAGAGCCCGAAGATTAATTAATCGTTTTTTCTTCTGTTTTTCAATCTGTGTGCTATCAAAACACATGATAAGAATGTATTATCACAGTAAAAATCATTCTGCAGAAATAGGTATCATTCAAAATACTAATTCAATTGACTGACGAAGTTAAAGGTATGATTTCATGATTGTTAAAAAAAACATAAAGTATTTTTGTAAGATATTTCAATTTCTCAGTTTTAATGATGTTAATACTTGTTGGAATAAATGATCATATTTAAACCACTTTTTACAATTAAATGATTACCAAACGATTGTCTAAGCATAATGACTAGAAGTTACTAAAATGTTTTAGTGATATATATTTCGTTGGTCGTGCACAAATATGCTTTTGATTAATTTCACTTGTCTTAAATAAATAATATCTAAATAAATTTATACATGTACATTATTCAAAGGATGATGAATACTTATTATTTCAATATATGTTTTGAATGTTCATCTTTCTTAATATTTACATCCCCAAATATGGCATGTGTCGAGAACAATGGACCGATTAAGATGCCTGGGGACAAGTGTTAGATGATAATCAATGTCAAGTCTATGAATGATGACTGTGTAGATATCCCCAGTTGAAGATTCCCAAGATGCTGATCTTACTCAGGTCAGTTGGTATGTGTCAATGGCGTTGGGGACCACATGCACTTATAAGACTTTCACGCAATGTGCCTATTTATTTGATTGTCCTGGGAATAATTTGTCCCTTTTAACTAGTCTGCATACAGACTTCGGGAACCTTCAATTTGTGCTTCAAAAATTATACTTCCAAGATTTCTGTGAAGATTAACAAAGATTGTGAAGGATACTGATCACTAATATTATCATTTGTAAAAATATCTTGCTTTAAAAGAAATATGTTCGTCAAATTAAAAGTTCCTGATAAAGATTCTCTAGGACAGTTAGGTGTTATATCATAATCTAAGCCAAATGAATGACCGATGACTGTGGAAATATTCCTAATTGTAGAATCCCAAAGGTGTTGATTTTACACGGGTCAGCCAGTATGTGTCAACCGAAATGGTCACCTCATGCAGTATTTAGACTGGCAAGCAATGTGGTAAGCTGTCACTTCAACTAGCTTAAAGTCCATTGTCATACTTGCATGCGGTTCGTGATGAAATTTAGCTATTTCGGTCGAAAGTTTAATATCATATTTACATGCTTGAATCAACAATAAAATACTTAATTGGACGGCCAAATTACAGAACCTGCTGCAAAAGTGCCATAGCATTTATGAACCCGCTTTCGGTGACATCATTATGTGTGTAGGTTTTACACTGCCTCTCGGTTACCGCAATTGTGTCAAATGGGTATCAATTATGAAAATCATTCTTATAAATTCTGACTTGGAAATTTACAGGAAGATTTGTTTTATAAAAATATCTTAAAAGGTATATCCAAAAAAAAATCTTTGTGTTACTCGTCAGCGGATCAATCGCAACATCTCGCTAGCGGTGATCATGTACAAAGCATGTTGAACAGGAGTTACTTGCCCCTAGCTGATACCGAAGGTTTTTGCCTGCGGCTTGTGATTGGTTAACTGATTAAACGTAAGGACATGTCAACAATGGGACTGCGGTCAGACCTAGTGGAGAGGACCTATCGAATTAACATGTTCGATTCTCGATAGAGTTGATATTATAAAACTATTTCTCCCCGGAACTAGGCCGATTTTAATCAGACTCGCAGTAACCGGAAATCAATGTCAAAAGCATGTGCAGTTCGTGCAATGCGTACTTTGTAATAAGTTCTCTAAATTCATCTGATTTTGTTTTGTGTTGACTGACTCCGACCTTATTGTAACAGCGCATCTTATAGTAGCTCAGTGGTAGACTGTCTGCTCATCACCCGGAACTGTTATTATTATTATTATTATTATTATTAGTCACGATAGCTACCTCAACCTTGAGACAAGATCAACCCTTATACCAAGATGTGCCCTTTATATGGTAAAATCCATTTGATTTTGTGGTTTCACTGGAAATCTGACTTACACAATGACTTATGTTTAAAACGGTATACCCAACTATCATGCAGCTTTACCCAATGTTTATCAAGTTCACTATTTGTAATGACAATATGACAATAAAGTCAAGAGTTTTTTATCTCGTCTCTGATGTTGGCAATTGTTTTATTTGGTTTATTTTGACTGGATGAAGAAAAAAGAGTCATATTTTGAACAGAACTTCCAGAAAAATGTCCATTTCTTTAACCTGTTTATTTCATGTTAACTCTGTGCCACATGAGGCAAAGATTTCTGGAAAAAAACTGTCAACGGACTTTGTAGATGAATATACCTTATAGCTTCATTATTATAACTTTCTGTGGCGTTCGTTAGTATGTATGATTATTCCATATCGATGTCTCTTGGTTAAATATTGTCGATATCACAGTAAAATATTTGTTTTGTTCTTGGTCTTATTTTCAACTTCAACAGAGAAAACATTTTGTTCAGTTTGATTGCTGGAAAGTATAGCGCACTCTGTCTATTGACCAAGGATATGCTGATTCACAATATCAAATTTTCCAAAATTAAAGAGAAATATGCATGAAAAAAGCTTTCACTATTTGAAATTCCTTGAACACTGTTAAAAGGAGGGTATGTGGTGCTCTGCTCACTTCTACACAGATTGGTGACTTCTAGAGCCGTATAAGATTTTCGGATTTTATACATAAATGTTGCTTTTACATACTTCAATACTGTTTTTATCTATGTCTATGAGGCCTTTTGCGTAATAAATAAAGTTTGACTAAAAGCTCAATACTAAAGTTTGAACCAGGATAATGTTATTTGTAACTGAACATAAATAAAAAGGAAAACGTGAAATATTTTTAAAACTATTCGGACAGTCAGCAAATGGATGTGCAAAAATGTCAAGAACACATGTTACACGTTGTTTTTAATGGGATTTATACACGTTATGTAAATGTTTTCTGTTATTGTTTTCAAGTTTTATATGCCCCAGGGCTACTTGTATAGAAGTAAATTAGTCTGTCTGTCTGAATACAATTACTCCCCTGACTGCAGTGATTTGGCCGTCGGCTGTCAATTAGCTCTGTTTTCAGGTTTGATACACCAATCTAGAAAAATTGTTCCTGGAAATATCGTTAAGAAAAATAGGAATTTCAAGAAAGGCTCACCTAACTGGTGTCTTAATCTTTTTAAATGGTAATATACATAAATTTGTTTGTCTGAATACAATTATTCCCCTGACAGCAGAGATTTGGCCGTTGGCTGTCAATCAGTTCTGTGATCAGATTCCGATACACTAGTCTAGAAAATCGTTCCTGTAAACAACGTTAAAGAAAAAAAAGAATTTCCAGAAAGTTTCACCTTTCCGGTGTCTTAATTTTTGTAAATGGTAATATACAGGATCTACATGTAGAAACAGTTGAAAATAATTATGTTAATTTCTTATCAGACACCTTTTGCTGGTGAAAAAACGTGAGGTGACTAGCTTTTTTCAAAATCTAATGACGTTGATCCCAAATGTTCCCTTAAAGGCCTTCACAAACTCAAACTGCATTTTGAGGATCCTCACTGTTATTTGCGTGTTTTTGGTTATTATTCTGCAATTTTTGGAGCAGGATTCAACCGAATCGGTTAATGCTTTTACAGGCAAATTAAACAGGCTGGTAGAATGGTGAAAATAAGCTTCTGGGCTAATTTTGCCCATTAATAAATGGCCCGGTTAAGTTGGACAAATTGAAAAGGCACTAAGAGACATTGAATGCACAATAACAAATGCTGCAAATAAGTGAATCTTAACAAATTCGTAGGTCACGTGGTTGCGACTATATTTCTTTCTATAATTACCTTTGGAAATGCTTTTCATTTGTCGCTGAAAAGGAAACGTTAGAAAGTTCAGTACAGGAAGGCCAAGGAGAAACTTAGTCTGTCTTTCATGGCAATTGATTTACTATGCCTACACGTTTCCTGCATTGATGTCGTTCCCTTGACCCGACTCTTTAATTCTGTGTCTCTACTAATGGAAACTCATGAAAGTTTTAGCACTTAATGTTTCAGACCAAACTTAAAGTAGGCTTCAACCTACGTTCCAAATAAAAGTTATTTGAAGCAAGATAATGCTACTTTACTTCCAACTGTTACACAACCTAAGTTATACCATTACAGAAGCCAAGGATGTTTCTAACAAAAGCACGCGACAAACCCACACTCAAAATCGACTTTATAAAAATCGTTAGTGTGAATTGATAAACCAGGAACAGAGTACATATCCATGTCCTAGAATATATCGTTAAAGTGAAAATTCAGTGTTTGATGTGTAATCTGAGCTTAATTATATCTGTGTACAACTGTAGAGGTAAACTAGTTGAAAATTTTAATAATAACTCACTGACAGGTCGTTTTCAGCATTTATATTGCAATGAGCATATAATCGAGACAATTTACACTTGAATAAATATATATGACAGCGTGACTGGCTTCTCCAACGCCGGCCATGTCTGCATTAGCTTGAGACAAACCTCCATCAAACAAGAACGCACTTAGCACACTTACTTACGTGGCGAATAATAATCACAGGTAGAGCATGATTAATGTCAATATTTACGAACAACTGTATGCACAGGGAGAAAACTGTGTTAAATGTCGACTGTTATAATTTATTTCATTTCCAACCAAAGAAGTAAATAAACAAGTAAATTCTTTCAATCACAAACATAGACTACTTCATACAACCAACATGAAATTGTCTAATGATATTTTCCTTATAAGTGACAAAAACAAGATTTTGTTTTTGCTACAGTCGACACATCGTTATTGAGGACATGTTTTAAGCTACCATGCGTTTCTTCCGTTAACACGTTGAATATGTGATTTGAATTTTGAACTGTTTGTCATAGCGAATTTAATTGATCAAGTATTGATTTTCTGATTTGTACACGAAAGATCATTTGGACGACCTCTCACACCTGATTTAAAAAAGGTCACATACCAATGACAACGTGATCCAAAAAAACAACTATGTTTTGGGACTTGATTAAACGGTTAGTTCAGTTGTCGGATTCGCCTTGTTGGATGTGACATTACCAATATGCCTAATGTAATATGGAAACATTTTACAATACAATACGTATCGAGACCATTAAGAGATCCACCACAAGTACATGTTTTTTGTATGTTTTTTCATATTATGAAGAAACGAGGATTGATGAAAAAAAATTGCCATAGATTAACTTCTCCGTTTTATGTTTTCCCATGATCCTTCAATGTAAATATAGATATTCAATTTATAAGTTCAATTTAAGTGTTAAAAACCTTACACAAATCAAATGTTTTTGTATTTTTGTTAAGTTTTCAGAATTGTTTTAATTTTCCAGTACAATATTTATTATGTTACTATACCGCATTCTCTCACCACAGAGGCAGCTCAGTCATACCCAAGTTAGCCTCTGTTCTATTATGCCAAGATCCTGGGGTTCCGGCAGGGAGATCTCCCTTTTTTGCAGCCAATGAAAATACCTTTTGGATATCCGAGACTTCGAGAATTCTCAACGGTCGTATAGTCACTTGCAAAAGCATCATGCCTTTAGGTTTATTTTTCATAAACAGTGTGAGAGGAAAATATTTGAAAATCAGATATGGATAGGGTATTTCGTTAGAAACATACTGTTTTATAATTGTGTAAATTGTTCTTTGTTTTATGATGAATTTTATTTTAATGATTTACCAAATAAAAACTAATGAGAAGGTGAAAAAAGGATGCCACACAGGAGAAGCCGAGCTTTTGTAAATGACCACTTTTGAAACGGCGTCGCTGATTGCACAACTAACTTCGATTGCCTCCAATCAGATTTCTACCTTTCTATCCCATGTATTAGCCGTAATGAAACAGAGGCTACTTCAGGTATGACTGAGCTGCCTATGTGGGGAGAGAATGACTATACCGATGAGTGTAATGTTGTCTTAATTTCTGAAATGTCTATCCTATTTTCCCCTAAGAAATTATATTTCCCCAAAGTAAAAAGAGTATGCTTGAGACACTAAGAGGCTACATCATAATTCATTTGAATTTAAAAACATTCTGCTATAGTTTTTGGCCTTGGAATAACTTGTATTGCTTTTCACCAAAATATACAGAATATGTCAACTTTTAGGTATAGAAGTAAATGATAAAATAGTCCCCTGACTCCTCTGGTAATAAACACAGCATAGAAAAGTCTCAGTATAAATCGCCTGACACAAATGAGATATAAGAAAAAACTCATGATTTTCTGATATTTTAAACGATTTCATATGTGTTTAAACATTAATAATGGGTGTAATAATTTAAAGTTATCAAAACAATTGAATTTTGAAATTTTGAAACTCAAACCCATAATGCCTAGGGTATTGAAACTGTTCATGTTGAACAACCATCAAGTATGGTTATAAATCTGACAAATGTTTGTTCCTTTTTGGCAAAATGTTTCTTTAAAAAACAAATGGCCGAAACGAATAAAAAGGTGATCTGGTGAACATCATCATTATTATTTTTTACACTTAAACGTTACGTTATGACATCTTTTCCATGCAAAACAAATAACACAAAACAAAACTCAAGTCCATGTGGGATAAAAAAAAGTAGAAATCTAAATGGAGGCAATCCAAGTTAGTTGTGCAATCAGCGACGCTGTTTCAAAAGTGGTCATTCCCAAAGCCTTGACGATTTCCGTAAACTTTGGCATAGCTTTTAACAAACATAAATAGAAATTTAACTTCCAGGACAGATAACTCTTCCTTTCACAAAACATCGCTTTTTACCTTCTATATAATAATAGTTTTATTAGGTTAATTACTAAAGTGAAATTGATCATAAAACAATTAAAATTTTAGACAGTTACAATGTTTTTGGGAACCCAATCTATATGGCATGATATTTCCATGTCACTACGTGACCGTTATCTATGCTCCCAGTCAAACGCAGCCAAGACGTGTTTTTATGGCTGCTAATAAGGGAGATATATCAAGTTGCAACTTTTTGCCGTTAGGGCAGTCTGCCGGCACCCCGGGAACTTGGCTAATAAGAACAGAGGTGTTCTGGCACTCAGCTGCCTCAAACTGATTAATCAAACAACAATTAGGAAACTTGACGAAATGATATGTCCAGCAGTTGTCTTCTGCAGATAGTATTTGACCATTGGACAGCTGTATCTGTACAAAGTGGTTGGACTTATCTTGTTTTTATGTGGTGATGTTACTGTTAACGTTGTGTGTTAAGTGTAGCAATTGATTTTCTAAAAAATGCATGCTTGTTGAAGATTGATTTGTAACTATTTATTTTTCTATAAAGATGAATGCTTTTTATTTGACATCCCTTGCGAAAGCAAAAATATACTTCCAATCAGCATGTTTGTCATTTCATATAAATATAACTTGATCACGATTCTTGGGCGATTCATGGTTAAGTGGAACACTTAAATCAAAATGTATTTTGAAGATATAGATATGTAGCATTGAGTGCCAATTGATTGCGTTTTCTCCCTTATGACTAAGTGGGCACGACATTTTTCACATTCTGGTGACTGCACTCAATGGTGAAATATATTATCACTTCCGGCAAGCAACCGTTTCATGCAGCATGAGTGTCTCTGCACCGTAAAATACAGACTAAAACACATTACTGGGGGAAATGAGGGTAATGGAATGGAAACGTGACCAACTTTGAGAACTTTTAAAAGTACAGTAAGTTGAAACTATATATCCTTAAGGAAAGTTGTTATGTGGTACAGTTTCTTCTTCAGAAGATAAAGATGTGTAACCACTCGTTTTGTTCAAGTTGTCGAGAAATTGTCGTCCCAAACCGCAGAACATCTCAACTATAATGGGTTCAAATAACAATGCTTTGGTTGAGTTCGCCAGAAATTGTAAAATATCATATCCTACAATAATACACATTATTGTTTTCGGTGGCATTATCCACATTTGTGGTGCACAATGGTCGGTGGAGACTTGTGACCTTGTGTTTTGTCCTTGGGCTAGAGACACTTCATCCACATTGCACTCAGTTCACCAAGCTTTACAAATTGGTACCTGAACTCGGGGAAGTACAGACCTATAAGGTCGCGCTGAGCGCATATTAATAGGCGACACCGCACATACTTTCCCTTCAGAGTAAAAATACTCATCATGACTCTCTGAGCATGTTTTGTCATGGAAATATATGCTGTATAAGAATGCTTATGTTTGGTGTGTACTTATTTTCATTCTGTCAATTACAATAAATAACTGACGTTTTATAAAAACTTACTTGTAAAAGCGGTCTGAACCTTAACATGTTATGAATCAGTCAAAGTCAACAGTTATGTCTTATCTATAAGTTATAGCTGAAGTTCTTGATTGAACTAAAACAACTTTGTATTCACATAATGTACGATTATAGGTCGTCCTTGATCATTGTTGAAAAAGGGTCTAAACAGTGTTTCAGTTAAATCTGATATGCATGATAAAATAACATTTATGTAAGATTGTAAAATTGGTATCAAACATTCTTATTTTATTGTACAGTTTCTCCGAATGGGTTTTAAAACTGAATGCCAAACAATACAAACTTCAACTAGAGATTTGGCACAGTTACACAATAGATATATGAAATCGCGATTCTAATAAAAAACCTGACAATAGCAGGGATCAATTGGTCATATGTTCTCCCAACAGAGGCAGACCACTTTTAATGAAATGTTGATTTAGCCTTTTTTCCCCAAAAAGCTGAGTTTCTGGGGTAGAATGGAAGATGCCTTATTGTATGCAATCAACGTGAGTGGTGCAATCAGCGACGCTTTCCTTATTCATCATTTTGGCTACTGAATCATGTCAAAGGCATTGTGATATGAACCACCATTTCCATGCGAGAAATGTTATCATTTGTGCATCAAGTGCAAATTTCAGGCCGCCAGGAGAAACTGCCGGAAACCACGGATTGTTTTCTTATTGGAACAGAGGTTGGAACAATATTGTATTACTTGAATTAGCTCTGTAGGGAGAGTATGCCTTCAATTGAGCCTGAGGTTTCAAATGCAGTTGATTTCATATTATCTAGGAGAAGAGAAATTGTTATGGGACCGTGACCGTTTGTTGAGAAATAGCTAGTCAAGGTAAATTGTTTTTCACCTTCAAGATTCGACTTTGTGCATTTAATGTTGTGATGATTTACAAACCTAGATGCAGAAGCCAAAAATGTGTAAATAATTTCGCTCAGTGATCTCTTTTAAAACATCAATTTTGAAAATAAAGAGAAAACGAAAACGAAACATATTTCTTTCAAGACCTTTTCTTTAATCTTCAAGTAAATCGCTGGCCAAGAATAACTGTACGTCTGTGTCCTTTTAACTCATTTTTCAACATATAACATGGTAGGTGTTGGGGTAATGATGTCAATTTATTACGATCGACACATAAAAAAAAGTTGATAAAATACATAAAACCTCCCTTCTAAATAACAACTTTTAAAATCTACACATTTATAAGGTATACGCAGGGAGGTGGGTGGGTGTTGCTGCAGCCGTGGGACTGACTTAAGGGCTGCGTTCGTTTTGACCCACTCGAGTGTAATCTTGCGCATGCTCGGATGTCACTAAGAGCGAACGACTTGTATGCTCTACTGAGTGTCGCACTTGGTTGCCTGGCTGTAAACAACATGGCCGAAAAATTGAATTTTTCACAAACAATTTATCATTAAATTTTAACAACACATGGTCTCCAAAATCACAGATATGTTATAGTTTTCCTTTAACCAAATCTAAACCTCACATTGGCATGTTGCTAATGTGTTAAAACAGACTTATATTTAAGTAAGTATGCCTGTGGTATGTTATAAACACTATGTCAATTGACGTACTTCCGTTACTCTCACGACCTCCCTCCCCGATATAGCAGGAGGGACATTGAGTGACTCTAGAGTGCACACGAGAGTGAAACTATGGTCGTTCGATTAGGAATTTCATCGCTCGTGCGCCACACTTTGTGCAAAACGAACGCAGCCCTGGGCGACGTACGCACACTCGCTAGCCCGCTCCGCACGTGCATGCTTGCGTGGTAGAGTAGTCGTCTCCTCGTCTGCCCATGGCCTGAGTTAAACTTTAATAATATTGATTATTACCCCTTAACTCATTTTTCAAAATATAACATGATAAGTGTTGGGGAAATGATGTCAATTTATTATTCAATTATTGTTGCTGAATTATCAGTATAAACAATAACATGCTTTCCGCTCCATGCCGCCGCCCATCGCTTCGCCGCAACGCCGACAATCGCCAATTCCTTGATGTTTATATGTTCATTGCACACACCTACCATGTCAGACTGCCACGCTATATATACCCAATCCCATTTGAAGATACCGCCGCCGCCGATGTCGCAGGCATCTGTAGCAAACTCCTCGCAGGATATAGGTTCACCTTGCATTGCAAAATGTTGACATAAAATCAAACCACCACCTAATGTCTGCTTTAGCCAAGGCATTCAGTGAAATAAAGTGATGTTTATATCTGACAGTGTCGCGCCGGCTGCAGCCATGGGACTGACTTCTAGGGTCCTGGGGATAGATGCGACGTGCGCACACTCGCTAGCCCGCTCCGCACGTGCATGCTTGCGTGGTAGAGTAGTCGTCTCCTCGTCGTCTGTCCATGGCCTGAGTTAAACTTTAATAATATTGATTATTACCCCGTAAATGATCACATGTGATGTGAACTATGCAGAATCGGATGTGTTCAAAACACTCATCAGTTCTTAAGTAAGGGATGAGTTTCAAATGCTGTTCCCTCGCTGTGGAGTTTATCAGTTTCTGTCAGGTATGAAAAAATAGTTAACGTTAGTCATTCATTAAGATTTATCAATATCTAACTTAAAATCTTGTTTAATATTTAAATTTGATAAAGCATTTTGGAGGCATAACATGTAAGGATATATTTAACCTGAAACTTGACACATGAATCTGTTTGAGCTTTCAGATAAGAGAAAATAAATTGCAATGTTAAACTTTAGTAACAGCCTATTCGATGGCAGTTATCATGAAGCCGATTTTGAGATTTATTTTTAACGAGCGTTAAATTTTTATTTTGAGTCCAAATATTCACAACAGCAATCAACGGCCCCTATGGACATTGAATTATATCTGAGGAGGCATATTTTACCATCCTGTAATAAAGCTCATATATCCATATGCATGAAGTGTCCATAATTCTATCACAAGAGATAACCCACAGCTGGCACAATTGGTGGTATATAAATTTGTAAGTTGTAGTTCACATAAACACTGATATGAATGCTAATAAATACAATTTTATAATCAGTTGTGCATGGTCTGAATGAAAGCACCCCCGTACCTCGCATGTTTTTACCACTAAATTATTATAACTTTCTTTGGCGTTCGTCCGTATGCATAATTATTCCATATCGATGTCTCTTGATTAAATATTGTCGATATCACAGTAAAATATTTGTTTTGTTCTTGATCTTATTTTCAACTTCAACAGAGAAAACATTTTGTTCAGTTTGATTGCTGGAAAGTATAGCGCACTCCGTCTATTGACCAAGGATATGCTGATTCACAATATCAAATTTTCCAAAATTAAAGAGAAATATGCATGAAAAAAAGCTTTCACTATTTGAAATTCCTTGAACACTGTTAAAAGGAGGGTATGTGGTGCTCTGCTCACTTCTACACAGATTGGTGACTTCTAGAGCCATTAAAGATTTTCGGATTTTATACATTAATGTTACTTTTACAGTCTTAATGAATGTTTAAGTTTTTTTAAATGCTGGTTGATAGAAATACTTCAATACTGTTCTTATCTATGTCTATGAGGCCTTTTGCGTAATAAATAAAGTTTGACTAAAAGCTCAATACTCAAGTTTGAACCAGGATAATGTTATTTGTAACTGAACATAAATAAAGAGGAAAACGTGAAATATTTAAAAAACTATTCGGACAGTCAGCAAATGGATGTGCAAAAATGTCAAGAACACATGTTACACGTTGTTTTTAATGGGATTTATACAGGTTATGTAAATGTTTTCTGTTATTGTTTTCAAGTTCTATATGCCTCAGGGCTACTTGTATAGAAGTAAATTAGTCTGTCTGTCTGAATACAATTACTCCCCTGACTGCAGTGATTTGGCCGTCGGCTGTCAATTAGCTCTGTTTTCAGGTTTGATACACCAATCTAGAAAAATGGTTCCTGGAAATATCGTTAAGAAAAATAGGAATTTCAAGAAAGGCTCACCTTCCTGGTGTCTTAATCTTTTTAAATGGTAATATACATAAATTTGTTTGTCTGAATACAATTATTCCCCTGACAGCAGAGATTTGGCCGTTGGCTGTCAATCAGTTCTGTGATCAGATTCCGATACACTAGTCTAGAAAATCGTTCCTGTAAACAACGTTAAAGAAAAAAAAGAATTTCCAGAAAGTTTCACCTTTCCGGTGTCTTAATTTTTTTAAATGGTAATATACAAGATCTACATGTAGGAACAGTTGAAAATATTTCTGTTAATTTCTTATCAGACATATTAGATGTGCTCATAAACAAATCGAATTCATCACAATGAAAATCAAACTACAAAAAGGCGCGTTATTATATAAAACTATAAATTGCAAATTCGATTATTTTTCTGAAGTGACTGACAACTGCTTCTTGTTCGAATTTTGTATTGCATTTGATGACTAAGAAATTGTAAGGAAATGACTAAATTTTACATCACACTTACTAATTTTTGGATTTGAATTAAAGGGAGATGGCGTGCATTGAACTCTCTTGTACAAATTGGACATTCTAACATGATACGAAAACTAGTTTGAAAATACTGCGTTCTGATTGGTTGCTAATAAACATTTTGTAGTAATTATTTCGCCGATAATCACCTCTAAATATTTACAACCGCTTAACATTACTCCGCGCACGCATAGACAATCTGCACTCAGCGACTTTCTGTTTACAATAGACATGTTGTCGACGACACTTTAAATTTCAATATCAGAAACTTGTCGACATTGTGAAACATCAACAAATTTTAATCAAATAACGAGGTTTTTGGTTCCTGTTTGAAGTGCTTCTTACTGCTTAGCGATGTAAATTAATCACAGTCCACAGATCTATAAACAACACCAACGATCGCACTCCTCTCATACAGCGATTCGTCAAATAAACGGAAGCGACTTTATTCTTTAATTTCGCAGAATGCTGTCACTGCCCCTACCTCTAATTTACAAGTGACACCTTTTCCTGTCACAATGTCCCCAACCATGACACAAAATATAACTTTCTTGACAGCTTCCACTAAGTTTGAAACAGTTCACCGACACGTAGTGAACAACTATTTTCAGAGTAACGTCCCTTGATTTGGTCAGTCCTTGTCGCTCTTGTAGGGGTGATGGGTCGACCCATGTATTTAGGTAAAAAATCGTAACTTTGACTAGATTGAAATCTGTTTTCTATTGATAATATGCTCAATAGATTATAGATGAGTCTATTTAAACATGTTTTTTCTGTATGTAATGACATTTTAATTGTTATGTGTCCTTTTTGAAAGTGGACTGTACCGTTGTTTTGCAAGTGTGTGGAACCGTTCTGCACCGGTTTGACCTAATCACATTGCTTTTGCACAAGTCAAAATAGTTCCATCTTTTTTTATATTTAGGGGTAAAGAATGCACGACATACAACCCAAAAATAAAAAACAGAATGGATTTATCCCCTAATTGTACACTTCTTATTTGAATTTTCTTGCAACTGATGCCTAAAATGACAGACTGATGCAAATGAAAATTGATGAGTCACTTGTACAGGCTTTCTCTTCCCACAGAGGCAAATCAAGTCATTAAATGTTGATCTAGCTTCGAATATTTGAAATTAATTAATTAATAAAGGAGGTAAATGTACATATATAGACGTGCGCTTCATTGTAAATTTATCTTTTGTACTATAGGCTTGTGGCCTTTAAGTATTGAAATAAACTGAATTGAATTAATCTAGCTTCTGTTCTAATTAACCGAGTTTGTAGGCTAGAATGGGAGATGCCTGATTGGATGCAATCATATTTAGTTGTGCAATCAGCTTCTCTGTCCTAAAATCTTTTTGGCTACTGAATCATGCAAATGTGATATGAACCACTCTTTCCATGCGAGAGTGATGTCATTTGCTAAAATGAATTCAAACAGTTTGTGGTGCATCTCAGATAATGTTCTTTAAGGTGAAGATCAATAAAAACCAAATGTGTCTAGAATTTGCAAATAACAGGGAAATTTTAGTTAACAGATATGGACACTAAACAATGTCCTCGATTACTGTCCCAATTATTGACCATTTCGACGAGGAAAATCATTACACAACAGAACTAGACACCAATAACCTTAAGAGTTGTTATTTTGACATGTTTCAAGCTTGTTTGTCATTCTAGTTATGTAATCATTCGAAAGTATTCATTCCTTAATTGCAGTCCCACTTATTGTCATCTGACAATTGCCTTTTATAGAATAAATACACAACAAACAATGATGTTTAATTACCTTAAAGTATGTCATTTTTATAATAAAAAAATTGTTGCTTCTTTGATTGGCAAAAAATGATTGAGAAAAAAAAATCCTTTATATTCAGACATAAGACAGACGTGTATTTGTTACGAAAGTTTTTAATTTTTAACTACACTTATAATAGGAGAGAAACGTGTTTTTAAGAATTTGATTTCCTCATTTTTTCCCAATTACTAAATGCCAATTGTTGTTTTATTTTGTAATCCCCATCGGAGATCCTAAGTCTTAAAGAAAATAATCAAGCATCAAGAAACTGTGAACAGCTTCTAGTTATTTGATAAAGTGAAATGGATTAGTGTAGCTTAATTAGAGAATAACCAACGAGGTACGAGTGATTACGGGATATCTGTCCGAATCGAAATAATGTTCACAGTCGCGAGCCTTGGCGAGCGACGGAACATTATTTTGACAGGGCAGATATCCCGTAATCACTTGTACCGAGTTGGTTATTCTATATATTACCCATTTGTAATGAAATATAATTAAAAAACGACTGACAAAAAATGCGATTGAGAAATCGTAGTAATGCTGTAGTAAGTGTTACCAATCAGCTGATCAGTATTCATACGCGTGTCCAACCGAACATCTCCAGAGTGAATTAGTCAACAACGCATCGGAATCTAGTTCAGTTTCAAAACAAAACGAAACTATTGTCCCTGAATGATATAATACACTTTTCAACCTTGAACAAATTAACACACATAGAACTCTTAACAAACAACATTATTTGATAAAGATAATAAGTATTTGAATCAGCCGATCGTCACGCCGTACTACCACTGTGATGTGTTGTTGACGGCACAATGTTGTAGATCTAGGCCTAACGAAAATGTCAAAAACCTGTCAATTTTTTAAAACTATAATTGATAAAAGTGGCAATATCTTTAAGAGAAACTTACAAAGGATGCATCAAAACAAGTCTGTATGTCAGGATAATCAAATAATCTGAAGTTTGAACAACATTTGTTTCTTTCGACGTTACTTTCATTCACGTAGCAAGTTTCAAGAACGATAACTCTAATCGGCCTGTGATCTCGGTAGGATTGTTCCCAGGGCTGATCAACTATGAGTATGTTGATTTGTAAAAGTTATTGCTTTCATGAATGTATGTATTGAATTTGAGTCCCTATGGTTTTTATGTGTTAATAATTACTAATGGATCAGTGAAATTCTTGTGCTTGGATAGATTTCATGAATTTTCGATGGCAGCCATGTTTGTTTACAAACAGACAGCGCTTATCGAACCTTTGGAAAAAGCACAATCTTGAGATCACAATGAAATTTAACACGTAGATGAATAGTTTCAAATAATACTGCGTTTAAATATCAACCTGTAAGTTATATGATGTACAGTAATATTCATCGTTTTACGTTTTTATGTTTAACCTTATCGACATACGTTCGACACGTTCAATTTATCAATGAAACTTGAAAATAGTTCCCGTCGACCAATCGTCTTTCATTCTCTTAGGAACCGACCAATCAACGTTGAGAATCACTAAAAAGCACATGTGCGGATATCAAAAAATTATCCACTCGTGTATCCTCGCCCGTATGGGTAATATCAGAAAATATCTTGTTACTTCATTCCTTAATTGCAGTCCCACTTATTGTCATATTTCAATTGCCTTTTATAAAATA
Organism: Steromphala cineraria; assembly: GCA_916613615.1. Classification (NCBI taxonomy): domain Eukaryota; kingdom Metazoa; phylum Mollusca; class Gastropoda; order Trochida; family Trochidae; genus Steromphala; species Steromphala cineraria. The sequence continues at coordinate 48,336,944 of OU744733.1, forward strand.
TATACACAACAAACGATGATGTTTAATTATCTTAAGGCTTGTCAACTTTAGAATAAAAAATGTATTGCTTCTTTGATTGGCAAAAAATGATTGAGAAAAAAAATTCCTGATATCTTCAGACATTAGACAGACGTGTATTTTTTACGAAAATTTTTAATTTTTAACTACACTAATAATAGGAGAGAAACTTGTTTTTAAGAATTTGATTTCCTCATTTTTTCCCAATTACTTAATGCCAATTGTTTTGGTTTTTTTAATCCCCATCAAAGATCCTAAGTCTTAAAGAAAATAATCATGCATCAAGAAACTGTGAATAGCTTCTAGTTATTTGATATAGTGAAATGGAACTTTAGAACTGTCACCTTTGATTTCATTGGTTCCAAATTGTGTACAGTTGTCTTCCTAACACAAATACACCTGCTTTTTTTTAACCAAATTATCTTCTCTTGTATGAAGTTTCATTTCTTTAGTGCACGTAATGATGTTCTTCAGTGTGTATGTTCTTGGTAGATTTTTATTCTCAATCAGAATTCTGTATGATATGCCACGAAAATCCGGTTAATACATTAAGGATTAATTTCTGGCTCTCGACAGACAGATGATATACGCTATAAAAGTAACAGATGAGGTAGACAGATAGTCATTATTAAGAAACATCTCTTAGGTTTTGTATGAAACTGGTGTAAAATAAATGTGCTATAGTACAACTTTCGTTTCAATAGTTTCTAATAGATTTGCCAAAAAGTCAGTTCATATTACGTTTTCGTTAAAAAACATTCCTAATCTATAATATTGCGTATGACTAGAATTCTTGAAAGCATCATAAATCTTTTGTGAAAAGTGTTTTAATCAGCATTTTGATTTAAACATTTTTCAGACAAACATCAACATACACACATAAAGATTCAGCTTTTTATTAAACATTCTACTGCGACTTTTTAATTCCATGGAAAAAAACATAACAATAACATTCTTCAGATTAAGTGTTAATTTTTTTCCCCACAAGGTGGACGATAAATGGCGAGACATTTTCAATATGAGCACATTTTGCGTACCAACAATTGTTGTAGGATGACTCTCAGTATAATGCCGCCTGTGACGTCATAGTACCATTAATTGCAACATTACTGTAGCCGGCCGCTGCAAGGTAAGCAGGCCATTTTCTGGATATTTCTAAGAAAATAAATCCCTTGTGGGATTTATTATACAAACTCTGAACAAAGTAAAGGAAATAGGTTTTGACTTAATGCGCCTTGTTAAACTTTAATTTGTTGACGCAGATATGACCTCCTAATACACACCAAAGAAGTTCCATCTTACTCTCCTATCTAGGCAAGTAAAGTAGGCTAACATATTTTAAAGTGTTATTTTTAAGAAACTTGGCAAAATGCTGTTTTTTGTGGTGATGTTCCTTTTACCCTCGAGTATTGTGTTTAGTTAAGTGTAAAGTGTAGCCATTAAGTTGAAATTTTTAAAAATGCATACTCTTGTTGAAGCTTGATGTCCTACTACTTTCTTTTTCTATAAAGATGGGCGTTTTTATTTAACATCTCATGAGAAAACAAAACTAAACTTCCGATCAGCATGTTTCTCATTTCATATAAATATAACTTGATCACGATTCACGAGAGATTTATGGTAAAGTAGCACACTTAAATCAGAATGTATTTTGAGTATATATGAATATATAAATATGTAGCATTGAGTGCTAATTAATTGCGTTTTCTCCCTTGTAAATGTGTAAGCACGACATTTTTCACATTCTGGTAACTGCAATCAAAGGTAAAATATATTATCACTTCCGACAAGCAGCCTTTTTATGCAGCATGAGTGTCTCGAAAACCTAAACTACAGACTAAAACACATTACTGGGGGAAATGAGGGTAATGGAATGGAAACGTGACCGCCTTTGAGAAGTTTTAAAAGGACAGTAAGTTCAAACTATAAAACTTAAAGGAAAGTGTGCGATATTTTCTTCTTCAGAAATTAAAATGAGTAACCAATCTTTTTGTTCAAGTTGTCGAGAAATTGTCGTCCCAAAACCTTAAAACTAATGGGTTGAAATAACCATGTTAAGGTTGAGTACGCCAGAAATTTTAAAAATATCATATCCTATTATGATACACATTATTTTTTTGGGTGGCAATATCCACGTTTGTGGTGCACAATGGTTTAGTGGTTCGCATGCTGGCCTCTTAAAATCTCGATGAGGACCTTGTGTTGTGTACTTGGGATAGAGACACTTCATCCACATTGCACTCAGTTAACCCATCTTTTCAAAATGGTACATGAACACGGGAAAGAACAGACCTATATGGTCGCCCGGAGTGCATGTTAATAGGCGACACCGAACATACTATCCCTCAAAAGTAATAATACTCATCATGACGCTTTGAGCATGCTAAGTCATGGATATATATGCGGTTTAATGATTCTTGTGTATGGTGTGTGGTTATTTTCGTTCTGTCAATTATAATGAATTAATGACGTTTTATAAAAGAATGCCTGTGAAAACAGTCTGAACCTTATGAATCAGTTTTGAATCAGTCAAAGTCAAACAGATATGTGCGAGAAGAGGTTCTTGATTTAACTAAAACAACTCTGTTTTCACAGAAATTACGATTATAGGTGGTCATTAAATATTGTTGAAAAGAGGGACTTAAACAGTGTTTCAGTAATATCTTACATGCATGATAAAATATAACTGATGTATGATAGTCAAATTGGTATCAAACATATTGTTTAAAATAACGTAGGTCGTAATTTTAATGTATAGTCTCTCCCAAATAGTGAATGAATAGATGCAATCAAAGTTAGTGGTGCAATCAGCAATGCTTTCCTTAATCACCATTGTGGCTATTGAATCATGACAAAGGCATTGTGATATGAACCACCCTTTCCATGCGAGAAGTGTTGTCTGTTGGTTAAAAAATTAAAACTATTTTAGGTTCAAGCCGCCAGGAGAAACTGCCGGAAACCACGGATTGTTTTCTTTTTCGAACAGAGGTGGGAACAATATGTTATTACTTGAATTAGCACTGTAGGGAGAGTATGCCTACCATTTACCCTTTGGTTCTAAATGCAGTTGATTTCATACTATCCACGAGATGAAAAATCGTCATGGCACCGTTAGCCATTTTTGCGAAATAGATAGTCAAGGTAAATTGTTTTCACCTTCCTCATTCGACTTTGTGCATTTAATGTTGTGATGACTTACAAACCTCTATTTTTAGCTCATCAGGTCTGAAAGACCCGATTGGGCTTATGGCATGGCAAGGCGTCCGGCGTTCGTCCGTCCGTCCGTCCGTCCGTAAACTTATCACATTTTCGACTTCTTCTCCAGAACCAATGACTCTAGAGAGCTGAAATTTGATGTGCAGCCTCCTTGGCCAATGGGGATTCTCAATTGTAGATTTGTGACCCCATGACCCCAAATGGGGTCCCAGGGGTCAAAACCTTAAAGTCCTATTTTTATCTTCTTCTCCAGTTTTAAAAGGTCTAGAGAGCTGAAAAGTTGCGAGTAGATTCCTTGGCAAATGGGGATTCTCAATTGTAGATTTTGTGACCCCATGACCCCAAAAGGGGTCACAGAGGTCAAAACTTTAAAATACTATATTCATCTTCTTCTCCAGTTCCAAAAGGTCTAAAGAGCTGAAAAGTTGTGAGTAGACTCCTTGGCCAATGTGGATTCTAAATTCTAGATTGTGTGACCCCATGACCCCAGATGGGGTCACAGGGGTCAAAACTTTAAAATCCTATTTTCATCTTCTTCTCTGGTTCTAAAAGGTCTAGAGAACTGAAAATTGTGAGTAGACTCCTTGGCAAATGGGGATTCCAAATTGTAGATTTTGTGACCCCATGACCCCAAATGGGGTCACAGTGGTCAAAACCTTAAAAAACTATTTCCATCAAAAGCCTGATGAGCTACAGAGCCCATGGCTCTATTTTAATCTAGATGCAGAAGTAAACACTGTGCAAATCATTTCCCTCAATATGCTATTTCTAGGCATATTGATAGAACCGACAACAGCGTCGTTTTTTATCGTTCTTATCTGTTCAACATTATGGTTGTAAATAAAACGCTTAATGCAATGTTGTTATGTACTGAACTGATCATGTGATTTTTCTTGTGCTGAAATTTAAAAAAAATCTGAGACACTGTTAAATTGTCTGATGCACTAATCATGTCTATAAAACAGATCAAGGTTTAGATTTATAATCAATTTCATTTAAATGTTTGATATTATCTACGTAAGATAGTATAAAATTATAAGTTGAAAATAAATAAAGATTATTATCTGAGAAAGTGTCTCATATGAAATTTTATGAACAGGAATTTTTTTATTTCGGCAGCGAGGACGAGTTTTGTAAATGTCATTTGACTCACTTCCGAAGATAATTAGTATGTCATTTTCACCCTATTGCCAGTAATGTCTGTTATTGTTTCGGAAAAGAATAATTAAGCCTTCTCTTCTTTATGCAATGTGAAATTCCGATTTAAATGTGTTTGGACATAATTGGAAATGGTGATGCAAAGTCATCATAAGTATGCATTATTATTGATTATGCATGAACTTGTTGGTTCAATTGTTCAGATGCATATGGCGTCAACATTATGTAAGAAGAAAATGAAGTAAATGTTTACTTCATTTTACAGAAAGTCTCTTATCATTTAGATGTGGCACACATAATTATCAGAATCTCGTTATTTCAAACAGTTATGTGAAGTTATATGCAAACATCACATATTACGTCGTTAAAGAGAAATAGGAGTTAAAAAATCTCCTCATTCATATTAAGAATATCTTTTTGTTATTCTGTACTTGACACTTGAAACATGAGTCGTTTTGGATTTGCAGATGTTGATTGATATTGAATTGTCAAATGTATTTCAATACATGTCAAAAAGAGTGTCAGATATCAAATCCATATGACATTATCCCTGTTCAGAGACTCTGTTCATGTCATTAAATGAGAAATTACATTTAAGGAGACATATAAAAATGAAACGTTACATTTCATTGTCAAATCTCGCCTGTAATGAATTGTCAAGGTAGTAATGTTGCAGTTAGTGCACCCTTAGGATCCTAATGTAAACTAAAATGTTAAATCAATGCAATATATTTCATGAAATGTTTTCTGATTTCTAGTTGAAGTCCTGAGAGCTGATTCACATTCAAGCTACACTTACATGTGCATCAGCATGTCTGTCTATTAGCAATTCCATGTTTGTCTACGAATAAATAATCACATGAGACAGATAAGAGCTCACCGATATTCGATAAAGGGTTAAACAACATTTTTCAAACAATAACTCCTGAGATTACAAGTTTCCTGGTGATGGTTTTATGCTGATGGTATTTCATGTGATTCGCTGTCATTTTCAAAACTTAATCTTGAAAACATTCAAACGATTTCCTGTCATTTTAGCGTTGCAGTTTTAGAAAGAAACAATGTCTAATCATGTATTCTATGGCATTTATTTTTGTTAAGGCATTGTTTGACTGTCATTCAATATATTAATGAAGCTGATTGCTGAATGTTCCTTAAAGGCATGTGCACTTGAATGAAAATATTTGAATCTACGTCACAAAAAAGTTGATAACTAATATGCAAATTAACAATAGATGTTTGTCTTAAAGGGTCAGTAGTACGTTTATGGAAAATTGTATATATTAAAATTTTCGCTGATAATTGTACGTTAATGGTGAATGTATTTTTTTATAGTGTCAAAATCTCATTACACAAAGCAATCATCAATAGTCCGAGATCAAATTATAAAGATTCAAATAACGTCATTTTTGTGTGAACACCTTTAAAGCATTTTGTGTAAGAAAAAGGAATTGCATGGCTGAACTTTACATTATATATTTGATTTATTACTGCTTCACTTAGTATACACTTAATACATTGTCTTTCAATTGGAACCATTTTTTCCATTTTCCTGCATCACATTATATTCCCTCAAAAACTTTGTTTCTGCCCCTTTAAATAATAACTATCAATTATTTAACATTTACAGTTTAGTAACATTCATACAGCTGTTAAACAGGAGTTTGATTAACTGTTTCAACACTCTTGTGTAATATCACTTTGTTAAAATTTTAAATCAGATTTTTTTCTAGTAACACAGCTGTAACAAAATGACGAAAAGAAAACATTTCTTATTTTGTTCATAAATGTAAGTGGTACATAAATTTTATATTTGTGCTATAGTAAAAATTTGGCTTGGGATGTTTGTCTGCACGCAGTAAAAAATAGCACACAATGAAACTAAAGGCCGTAACCAGAAATAGCTGGAAATTCAGTCATTTGTTTACTGAAAATTCTACTCTTTGCGTGTTCAAATCATGTACAATCTAATACTTTGTCAGTTTAAGTGGTAGTTGGAGATATATTAAAAATATGTACATAACATGGCTGTGCATAACTTAAATGATGAAGATTATATTTTTGCAGAATCTTTTGAAAAATCAAAACGTTATTTCCCTCTTTTCGAATACCCTGTTCATTCTTTCGCTTAACTTGGATAATAATATTTGAAGTGTTCATGTACATATGTAGTATACAATATATAGAAACATTACAGAAAAGATTTTACATGATAAATGAGCGTTAAAATCAAATCTGTCACAATATGTTACATGCAAAGTAAATGTAAATACCTGATGCAAAATGATTTTATACGATTTTATAACAAAACAAATTTATCACAAAGAAAATCACACTAGAAAAGAACTGACTAACAACTGTTAATTACTTGTTCGGATTAGGTCTTGAATGAAATGGACAATTTTAGGAAATGCCAAACATGTACGAACCAATTACCAATCTGTGGATTTTCTATAAAAGGGGAGATGACATGCATCAAACTCGGTTGCAAAATTGGATATTGTACATTTTATTCCTTTAACCTCCCCTGTTACTGATACTTAAAATGACAGAATGAGGCAAATGAAAAGTGATGAGTAACATGAACAGAGGCAGATCAAGTCATTAAATGTTGATCTAGCTTTGTGGTGAAATTTTTTGCCGCCAGGGGAAATTGCCGGATTTCACGGATTTAATATTTCGAACAGAGTTTGATTAACCTTTAATGACTTGATTTACCTCTCTGGGGAGAGAATGATGTACAGGTTTTTGTCTCTACATATCAAATATGAAGGGTTCAATGAGTGCCATTGTCACAAAATTAAAACCTTTGGGAGGAACCAAGTCTTAAAGCGAGTCGCCGTCCCCGTAAATGTGTTGCATCACATTTATTAATTAGTGGCTCGCTACCGTGCGCAGAGTCTCTCCTAAGCTCCGCAGCAGTGTTGATTATTCATCGCTGTACGGAGCTTGACTGTGACAGTGAAACGGTTTACGTCAACTCTTCGGTTTCTCTGATTGAGTTGTTTTTTTAATCAAATACATTGTTTAAACCGCTGTAATGCGGCTTTAATTTATCATGATTGATTGAGTTATCTCACTGTGACAGTGATTTGTTTTGGTAACAAATTAATACATTTAGAAATTCTGAATAGAATAGCTTTTGCATATGTCATAACATTATAACTAAATCATCATTACAACACATTTTTTTTGTATTGGATTATTGTTTTCTTTGAAAATTCTAAATAATTTCAATTTCAATTACTAAAAAATAATACAAATAAAACATAAATGTGTTGTCTTTCAAATATCCTTTTACAATAGACATGCAAGACAATATTCTTTGACATATAATTAATAATTACGATATTATTTTAAAAAATAAATTTAATCTATTATTTACCAATTCATTTATTAAACGGTGTGCTGTTTCAAACTGCGTAAGAAATATCAGTAATACGTAGTTTCCAAAATATGATAATATTCACGATAATGTGAGGATAATGAACGGTAGTCCAGCAAAATAAGCGTCTCCTTCGGGTGCGCAGTCATCGCACATATACCGAAGTTTAGACTTATCATTATCTAAATGAGGGACAGTCATATAATTTGAAAAAGCAACGATTAGGATTTGGTTATTTATCATCAAAACATTATGGATAACACATCTTTTAAAGTTGGGATATAATTTCTATTTAATTTTGTATTCTGTAGATCGTAAATAAGAACCATATTAGAAGTGTTCAATAATGGAAATTTGTTGCGGACGATTAAACGTTCACCTAGTCAGATATAATGTTTTACAGCCTTATTTGGTTTTGAAAGCTAGACATCCTTTCGGGGATTGAAATAACGTTTAATTGGCGGCAATTGTCTTGTATATGTCTTGTATGTGTATCCATTGTCCACTCAACCAGACAGGATGGCGCCATCAAACTGTGACTCGGCAGTTATATGACCTGTTACGACATATGACTAGAGTCACTGGACGTCAATAAACTGACACCTCACATCTGTTCTATCTGTAACATCCGGCTCCATAATACACAACATCAAATGACAGTTCCCCGTTATATCAAGTGTTATTTTAGGCTGTTCAGTGTATCACACATATTCAAAACGATGTTATTTAACCATGAAAAATCACAAAACAAGATGAATAGATGAGAAAACTGTTTCAATTTCCAAACCCCTTACCTTTCCTTCCTATTAGTTGTCTCGGCAGTTATAATGAGCAGCAACGTTTTTTTAAAGTGATTGGTTTAAACATTGTTTTATTTCAAACAATAAACACAAACAATTGGCGAACGGGCTGTACAACGCTTATTTGAGTATTCACTCTTATTCACGATTCATAAATCTGAACACAAACACAAAGAAATTGTGAAAATTCAAAAGCTAAGGGATCCGTTTAAATGTCAACATGTAGGTTTTCAAATGTTAATTATTTGGCATGCCTCATTTTGAAGTTGTCTACAGCATCAGCTAGATGAAACCAAATTAATTGAAAAATGATTTAACCCACACTGTTACCCTTCACTACCGTATAGACGCAGGTTTCGCCAATCATTTGTAGCAAATAGTATACGTTGCTTAATAGAAAATTCCCGTGTCCTTTCTTAGTATAAACTATCCAATGAAGTTGAATGGTATTTGAATTTTTGTTTATTTTAATAATTGATTATCTTCATATTTTACACTAGACAGAAATTATTCTTCTATTTGATAACTTTTTAAACAAACTTTTCAAAAACATTTGTATCACAACTTGTTGATTCAATTAAGTGTTTTATAAATTGAACTAAATTGAAACATGTTTATTTCCTAATTTGAAACTGTTAAACAAACAATAGCTAAATACAAATATTTTGTAAATAAACCATGACATGTTCCTTATCTTGTTTTTGGAGCGGTTTTGACATCAGCTTTAAGCTTGTTTACCAATACAATTCTTATTTGAAATAAATATGTTTTAAACCACAAGCAAAATTCTTATGGTTATACCACTCCGATATAAACAGATATATAACATTTTGTGGTGATTTAAACAAAGAGGACTCTAAATAAACAAGCAAGAATGCGTTCATAATATACAGACAATGCTGTTTGTATACAATTTTCTTTTAAAAACACTTTACCGTTGTCATGTAATTCAGACATCAATTGAGATTGTATGAAAATAGCATAATTAAAAAAATAAGTTTATAAGAATTAGAAAATCCCCAGCATTGTTTCACTGAGTAAGTTTCATGACGCTTTGTCAATACTCCAGTCATTAGGAAAAGTTGAAAACTTACAATGTCTTGGCAAGCGCATTCGTTTGGATATTAAAATTAAAATACTCTTACGAAACTAAAACGTTATATATGTCAAAAGTAGTGGATGTATTATTAACCAATCAGCGCGCATGATTAACGAGGGGATTCCCCTAAAGAAAAGCGAACCCTAAACCGCTCTCTTCTCCCCATCTCAGCGGTAAAGCGTAGCTCAGCTCATTAATGAGCAGGCTTCTAAGTACGGGCCGAAGGCCATTTGTGTTGGCGACGGCGGGTCCCTTTAAGTTCACAACTACTACAATCATATACCTCTTGACACGATCAAAGTGGACAGTATTCTCAATCGTAGCACAATGACATCGATAAATATAATTTGACACGATAAAGAGATATTTAAAAAACATTTGTTGCAGAATCCTACTTACATCTCAGATATTGTTATCCCCCGGCATATTATGATTGAATGAGACATGTTAAATTGGATGGGAACTGCTAGTTACATATCTGTGAAGCCTTTTGACTGACAAGTAAAAAGGATTCGCTTCTCAATGTCCAAAATGAAAAGTGAAGGGACAGAAGGAGTATGCTTGGAATATCAAACGAGAAAACTGTACGATATAAGTTATACCATTCAGAGGCGGGGGTATGGGGATATTATGAGTCTCCAGCCGATTTGCTAATAATAATACCCTATAACCCTCATATGGGCACATACAGAGCTACAAAAAGTTTGAAAAAGATGAAGCTAATTTAAAGTTACAGCAAAAAACTTTCAATGATACATGTAATTGATAAAGTCAGAACAAATGAGAATTCATATTTTCTTTTATCAAAAAAGTCCTGATACAGAGCTCATATAAACATTTCATGCAGTAAATACATAGGAAATCTAAATAGAGCTTGATGTGAAAAGTTTGCATAAATCCATACTAATATCCTGTATCTAGGTTTAAACTAAACTACTTTAATATGTTGCACAGCATGAAGTAATACATTTGTCATCATGTCCCCTATATGTTCCGTGCAAAAAATAATCTACTCTACACCAAGAGGCTTCCAAAAGATTTTTAATTGACTTAATCTTCAGTATTTAAATTCTACACCACATTTTCAACCATTTTAATGATGAAAAACACGCATCTGTTCTTTGTATTATCGTTTTGAGAAAAGCTTTTTAGTACGCATTTTTTATTAAGCTTCGGATCACAAAGTAAGACCCCACATTAATTTACCTAGGAGCAGCATGCATTAGCAAAGTTTACAAAAATAGAAAAGATAAATAAAATAGATTTGAAAGATCAGACACACTGTAAATTAATCATTGAAGATTTGATTTTCTCAGCACAAAGAAGCTGTGCTTAGGTCATGTTATTTACTCTTAAGGTAATTACCAATTGACATACAACCTACATACACGAAAACCACTGAAGCACAATTTCTAAGGAACATAATGGGATATCACGAAAAGGAAGACAAATTTGACGAATTGCATAACAATTCTTTTTGATAAACAAAAGGAGTTCTAATACGCATTGAGCAAGTAAGGCTTATCTATTCAAATCTTTTCTAGACTTCGATTGAATTAAAAGTGTTGACACGTACACTAAAATGGCTGGAGCGGATTTTGCATCGTTCGTTACATCTTGTTCTCCTTCTCAAGATAACTGGTTTGAGTAATGGGCACTCGAGTTTTGTACACACATGAAAAGTAACATGTAAACCCTATTTAGAAAATAATCTTACCAGTTATTGTAGTGGGTGGCATGTAATCTTTCGCATTCCAAAAGATGGTGGCCATAACTTTGCCAGCTTATGATTGATCGTGACACGTCAGTGATGTTGAAGAACTTAGGTGCTCAAATTGCCTGGGTTCGAGTTTCATGGCCCGAAGAGTGGATCAAGGTTTCGTCACCTGTCACCAGACGAGACAGAAACCCGAGATCCAGAACCCAAAGATCTAGGTGCTCAACACGTTTTTTAGTTCTTTGATTGCGACCTTGTGCTCTTAGGTTTCTGAGTACCCATCTTGCTGACACATTGGAGAAAAACTAGATGCTCATGAATGGTCTTTTTAACACTTCTAACATATATTTGGAATTCCAAAGACAGTTCACACGCCGTATCAACTAAAATTCGTCTTTCGATTGCGGCAATAACTTCCGGTTCGGTGATTTCTGCCTAATCTTGGGTATCGCCTAAGGACTCCCTCTTTTTAAACTACTGAGACACAAACTGTTGAATAGTAAGGAACATCGTTACCGATACCATTACCATTGTAGCTTAGAAACCCAACGTCAAATATGCGAACTTGTGATACACCCTGTAAATCACAAGTGTCTATAATCCCTTTTGGACCCACTTTACCACCATCTCCAATCGTAGCAATCGTGTCATTCGTGCTCATTATTGTCAATCAAAAGGCAACAAAACGTAACAGATCAATTATGAACGTCTGAAAGCGTGAGAAATCGTAATAGATCGTAAAGTCAAATCGTATGGGTCGTACACGATCGCTAGAGACCGCGAAAACATTCGTAAATGGTCGGACATCAAATCGTAACAGTGGGTGATTACATCGATCAGAGCGTATGGAAACGTAACAGAACGGTCAAAACAGAAAACATTTTAAAAATTGTGACACACTGCGATATTTGCTTCGTGTTAGATCGCCATAATCGTGACCAAATCGTGGTCTAGTGTAAACGTAGCATAACATAAACCTGTTAAATCAAAGTTGCGTAGGTGTAGTCGAACCGAACGGTATGCACTTTAAAAAAAACTGTATCTAAGAACCACCCTGGAGGGATGTGCTCCTTGGGACGGACGCGGGTACTTGTTCTGAGAGTTGTTTGCCACTTGATAGGTGATTTCATTGGGAACTGGTAATTGTTGGTACCATGTTGGTGGATGTTATGTCCCCTTCTTCCAAATGTTGAGGAAACATGTTCTTAACGAGAGTAGTCTTCACACACACACAGTTTCCAAAATTGAAGCGTCGACAAATCTCAACGCCATCAGCCGTGAACGGACGGTGAACGTTGGTTTCTATTTTCGCGACCCCCATTGTTGACTAGTGGACGAACTTGAGACAGCTTTGCGACGAATTGATATTCACGCATCTTTTATAAAGGTGTCCCCCAAGAGAATCAATCTTGTGCCTGCTTTATCCTGTACTTCCTGATACCGGAATAGTCAGTCTCTCCATCACAAATCATTTCCTGCAAACCCGGATTCTTGGTGTACCAACATTTCTATCGAAATTCTGTTATATTAATTTGTTTAAAGCCACTCGGTCTATTATTATTCCATCACCAAGATCGATTGAACGCTTCTCAAATTCCTGATCATGAGAGTATCAACTCACATGTATTCTTTCAATTTCCGTAGTTTTGATTTACCTTGGATAGAATTCATACTGTCGGCGTTCGGATGGAGACAGTATTTTCGGCTTTTGCAGAGATTCTTGCAGTCGTTAAACTTCCTTTTGTAGTTCCCTCTTCTTAAGCCCCGTTTATATGTGCGGTTACCCCCGGGGGTAAAGGCAATTTTTTGCCCCAGGGGGGTAAATTTCGTCATGTAAACGCAATTTTTCAGAGGGGTATACTTACCCCCGGGGGCAAAGTGCGAAATATTTACCCCTGGTCTGGAGGTAGGGCAAATCAGATACCCTCGGGGGTATAAATACCCCTGGGGGCAAACCTGTCATGTAAACACTTTACTTTGTATACCCCAGGGGGCAAAACTGAATATCCTTATAAAAGTCAATATATGAAGAGAAAATAATGCCCCTAGGTATTGCAATTTCATTTCATATAAACGCTATGCAATATTTGACTTTTGCCCCTGGGGGCAAATTTACCCCCGGGGGTATAATACCCCCAGGGGTAAATGTGCGGCATGTAAACCCAGCTTTAGACTCTAACTGCAATCTCTTCATTCCATGCTCTAGCTCGCTGCAGTCCCATTCACGACACGTAACGTCATTGGCCGCTTTCCCGCCATTTTCCTTAGGAGACGTCTGATTAATCTCAATTTGGCCTTCACCTTTAATTAAATCATCTTCTATCGACGTGTCTCTGGGCGCCTCTATCATTGTTGTCATCTTGGACCCTGCCCCTTCCGGTTTGGTTTCACCATTCCACCTTCTGTCATCTTGGACCCTGCCCCTTACGGTTTGGTTTCACCTCGCCACCTTCTGTCATCTTGGACCCTGCCCCTTACGGTTTGGTTTCACCTCGCCACCTTCTGTCATCTTGGACCCTGCCCCTTACGGTTTGGTTTCACCTCGCCACCTTCTGTCATCTTGGACCCTGCCCCTTACGGTTTGGTTTCACCTCGCCACCTTCTGTCATCTTGGACCCTGCCCTTTACGGTTTGGTTTCACCTCGCCACCTTCTGTCATCTTCTTTTACACTTTAAAATATTGTGCTTATAAAATTTCACTGACGCTAAAATTTGCTAGTGATGAAAACCCCATGATGCACGGAGTGATATCTCGGGGACTATATCTGACCGGGGGAAAGCCCAAAAGGAAGTAACTTCTTCAAAAGCATAGGGGATTTCTTTCTTCCTGGTTAAAAATAATGTTATCTTATGAAATAACCACTTGACCGTGCTTCCTGGTATTTAACCTGGCCCACTGAATCTGTGTCTTAACTAATGGAAAGGTTTTTATATAAACCAAGGACATAAAAACACTTATGTAACGTAAATTCTGAAACATGTTTAATGTTTGATGCCACTCAAGTTCCTTCTAATAATGTTATTTGAAACTAGGCGCTTGTATTTTACTTCTAACATAAACTGTCAGTTGTTCAAGAACTGACATCAGATTGAAATTCAACAGCTGCTGAACAAAAGTTTGTATCATTTTTTTTAATATCACTTGATATGGTGTTCACGTTGGAATCTGAAGTGATGAGACTACAATTTTTATATTATGTTAAAATTCATTTCAAACTATGTTTTCAAAAAGAAAGAATATCTAATTTATCCTTATATTATCGTTATATTATTAACTATTTGACCAAAACGACGCCTTATATGCGTCCAAGTAATAATTTTACAGAAAGAAGAAAAATTATAATAAAAATAATAATATAATATAGTTATTATATCATTATTAGTACTTATTATACCATGACTAGCGTTCGGTGTTTAAAGCTGTAATGTTCTATTGTACCATTGCGAAAGTAACAGAGCTGAAAATATGGTAAACAATAGAATTTTCAACAAGCATTCTCTCCCCACAGAGGCAAATCAAGTCATAAAGTGTTGACACTGCCTCTGTTTTATTACGCCGACTTTGTGGGATTGCATGCGAGATGCCTGATTGGAGCCAGGGGAAACTGCCGGAACCCACGGATTTCGGCGAGTTAGGACAGTCGTAGTATCAACACTTCATGACTTGATCTGCCTCTGTGGGAAGAGAATGGGAAGCGCAGAAAGTTTGCAAATTAAAGAATATTGCTAAAACAGGCTCAATTACCTCCTATGCCAATTGATTACACCTCCTCATAGCAACCATAATGGTAATGAAATAACTTTAAAAGACAAATCCTATGAAATATTAGGATAACATTAAGTTACTAAATAATTACCTTATATATCTTTACAGGAGGAACAGCTTTTATTTAAACCCTCGTATTGTTTGTAAACTGTAAATGTGATAAGATAAAAGTTTGATCTTTCATTGTATTCTCGCCAGTGCAGAATATTATATAAGCTTTCAAGTAACGCATGTGAAACGAATGAACACAAAATCTATACTTATCGGGGAAATAGAAACAAACATTTCCATCACAATTTTCAATGGCTTCAAAGAAATTTGAAAGACAATATTATTTTCAGATAATGTATATCGTCACCATTCCATTTCAACCATTCCCAAGACATATTCGCAAATGATAACTTGCTCACCACAAAAGTAGCATTTTTACAACATGTATCTTTATCTTAAACAAATAAGAATCTTTACTGATTTTGTGCATAAGTCTTTGAAGTGAATGCAATAGGTAGATAAAAGTTTTCCCATTTTATTTTCGATCTGAGGGCCTCCTTTGCATTTCTATATGTTAAGAAAATGATGCTCCCTTTTTACTTAAAGTATGCTTCTGACAAATGCGTTCATCATCCGAAAACTGTAAAATGTGAAAAAACATTTAGATAAAATCTTTCTCTAAAATCTGATGGTTACAGTAGCTGCCAACATCATAACATTCTCTCCGAACGGAGATAGATCAAGTGATGAAATGTTGATCTAGCCTCTGTTCCGAATAGTCGAGTCTGAGGGCTAGAATAGGAGATGCCTGATTGCCGGATGCAATCGAAGTTAGTTGTGCAGACAGCGACGGTGTCCCGAATCATAATTTTGGCTACTGAATCACGACAAAGGCATTATGATATGAACCAACATTTCCATGCGAGAAATGTTGTCACTTAAATGGATTGTGGTGCATTTTTTCCGCCTGGGGAAATAACCGAAAACCACGGATTTAGTCTAACAGTTCAATCAAATGTCGGATCAATATTTTCTGACTTGATTTTCCATTTAGGGGAAAGAATGTCATCATAAATGAAATCTTACATTCTGCTTTGACATCTCTGCTTATCAAGTTATCTTTATCAAACCTTGATTATAGAAAACGTGGCGACAGACACACCAAATCATTAAACACTCGTTTAATAATAAAGTCTTAAAGAGACTATTTTGAAACCATATCAGCAAATGTGTTCCGTGCAAACAGACAACGTTCTAAGCCTTAATTTGATCTTATCATTGCATTTTTTGGAAAACGTATTCATACATTCCCGAAATAAACTGTAAGGGCTTCCAACAGCAAACAGACACCTGACCCATCGTACATGCACGTTGAGAGTTCGAACAAAATCGTAGGCATAACAAATGCCGAGATTATCGTGCTAAAAAAGTTTCATTTCTTGATCATATCTTGTGTAACCACTCCAGAGAATGTAAAAAGAATTCTTATTCAGGTCCTTCAAAAGGTACCGGGCGGTTTTTGGGGAGGAAATACAAGTTACTTTGTCATTTATTACAATCTTAGATGATTTTATGATAAATATTCCAATTCATTGCGGACCGGTGGGACACCTCATCTTCTGATGACTTTCGTAAACCTTTCTGCGTGAACCACGGTCAAAGGTTATTTCCTTCTGGCATACAAGGACAGAAAACACAACTGGCCGCTAACAATTATCTCTGTCAATACGATACACTTTATCAAAAACAATATCATTTTAAATCATCATTTTTAGAATTTCAAATCTAATGGTTATTTCATATCATAAATACCAAAGAAATACGTGGTGTATTTGTTTGTAATGAACGGAATGACATTAGTCAACAATAAAGGCGATCACATTCAGGCCCATGACTCTACTTGACACGGCGCTCTGACCTCACTCTCTCTCAAAGGTCACCACGATTAAGTGTCTTCAAGGAACACTTGAGACGAGGACTCTTTGCCATAACGAAATGTTTGGGCATACATGTACATGTATTATCCCTTTGTTTATGCTTCATTTATTATCCCTTGTTTTAAGCGTCATTTTTTCATAATTTGAATTTAAACAATCATATCAAATATGATTTAGCAGTTTTCCCTAAAACATGGCCATGAGACCACAAGTAATATACCTCTTTCATGTTTGTATGATGTAAATGTACGTATACATGACGTTAAAGTACCAGTAGGCTCGATGTCTTTATTAACAGACGATTAAGTAAGAATGGTTCACATTGTTAACCCGTCAAGAAAATCCCTTAAGAAAAATATTTTTATTTTGAAATATATTTTCATAATGTACTCTTTTCGGGGTATAATAGACATGATTTTGAAGAACAATACTACTTTTGTACTCCCCCATATCTTGTATCAAATTCGAATTCGAGACCTTTGTCGACACTAACCTTAACAAGAATATATCAACAAGATATGTAAATGCATACTCTTTCAAAAGCAAAGCTCACGCAAATAACACATTATTCATACTAACACATCTACAGTAAAACAGAAAGAAGTGATTGTAACTCACAATATACGCAGAGGTTTAGTCGTAATCTTATTTCAGGTTGTATAATATCCATCACGGTCTGTGATCTAGACGCTCTTAAAATATTCCCAAGCATGTTCTTATCATTTAATACTTTAACTTCACTTTTTCGCTCATCATCATTGTTTTCATCCTACTTTGACTCTCACACTTAATTTGATCTTTGTTGTCACTGGCCTACGTTCTCTTCCTACGGATGTAGCAGCTGAAGTCATGAAAACCTGAAAATCCTTTAAACCTGGGAACTGGCCGTATCATAACAGAGGTTTGATCAGGATTGACCCCTTACACATTTGACCCTTTATAACTAAGTCTTTTAAAATGAATATCACTCGTTTTCTCTATTACTTATAAGGATTTTTAATAGTCCCAGAATCCGGGAATATTTTATCTTCGATATTTGCACCTCGATGACAACTTCCTGACTATCCAATTAAGCGTTCCTTTCTTAAATACCTTCATTTAAAGACATGATTCCAGAAATGTGTTATTTCGTGATATCAAGTTTCCATTTAGGAAGGTTTAAATTTTACAACAAAGCTTTTCACTGTAAGATAGCATATAATATTGCTTGATAAACAAATATTATATTTATACTCAATAGTCTACGTTATTCATCTAATAAGGAAATGATATAATTACACAACAAAAGTGCTATTCAAATTTTTAATACAATGTTTATATGATGGTCTATATTAGGCATCGTTCGTTGACTTGTAACATTTCACCTTTGAAGTTTTAAAAGAGGTACACAGTCTATGTGTGCATTATAAACACACCTTAAATAAAAAATCGTGTGTTGAGTGGTCGGTATTTGCCCCTAACATTTGAATTTAAAGGTTCAAATCTGTTGAATTTGTTGAATAGTCTTTAAAGATAACAAACTGAAGATTGGCCTTCATATAAGTTTATTACCAACCGGTTTCACAACATAGTGATCATCAGGATAACTTATGCATTTTGTTCCTAATGGTTTAGCGTTAACAATGGCAGGGAAGTAGTTCATGAATTACATGTACATTTAAAAAAGCAACGTGCATAGTTTCATTCGCGCTGTATAAACACTTGCGACAGGGCCAGAAGGGAAGCCTGATGGCACGGTGAGATTTGTTTACAGACTAAAGTCAGTGAATTTAAGGAGGGTATAAGGTCTTAAGAGGTCATAAGAGTATCGCATATACCGGCACGCAAAAGGAGGTGGGCAGGATATACGGACAGTTGTTTTACATTTTGCAGTGTGGTCACGTTTTCGTCGTCAATTTCAAGGAAACAGTGTTTAAAGGTCGTAGCCTAAATGGGCGTTAGAAAGTAACAGTTTGTTAGTTAATTTTGTGTGGAGAATGTAGCTGTGACCTTACAAAATACGTATTATTGTTTGATTCCAACAATACAACTGTGTTCATCACTTACGGGTCAGATTAAGCGTTTGAGCTTACAAAAAGGACGTTTAATTTGTATTAATTTGCATTTGAAGTGTAGCTTATTCAATCATGGCTGAAGTAAAGTCTACAACGAATCTAACGTCAACAGGACCGACGTTTTCGTCGTCCATGTGTACAAGCAAGCGGCTTCTAATTGGCGCAGTTGTCGGCGTCGTTGTTTTAGCTGTGGTTGTCGGCGTCGCTGTCGGCGTGCCTCTCTCACAGAAACCCAAGCGAGAGGCCATGACAAACTACGAGAGGGCTATTCTGGTGCTGGAGAGGTACCCTTTAATTGATGGGTAAGTTTTTATATTGCATATATCAATTATCATACGTGAAGGTGTGTCATGCCTTGTACATAATTAAAAGTGAATAATAATTATAACATGTGCAAGTATAAAGGCCATGACAAACTACGAGAGAGCCGTTCAAGTACTGGAAAGGTACCGTTTAATTGATTTGGTAAGTTTTTAAATTGCATATATCAATTATCACACGTGAAGGTGTGCCATGCGTTGTACACAATTAAGAGTGAGTAATAACATGTACAAGTATTTATACCAATCATGAACACATTCACTATTTCATCACTGGTTTACGTACATTTCAGCTGTGAAAGTATAGCAAAGCTGCTTTACCTCTTTCTGCTTTGAAACTATTCATTGATAGCACATTTAAGAGTTGCGTGACAGCCAACACGATGAACTACGGTAGTGATTATCAGAAACATTTGCAAAATGGTATATGCACATGTGAAAATAATTAAGATATCCTTGGTTGTATTTATTTGATTAATATGCAAAAAAGTATACATTTATGAATATTTGACTGAATATAGTTAAAGTAAGGGTGTTTTGACTCTTTCTACTTTGAAACTGTTAGCAATTATGTTTTATAAATTATCATAGTTCTGTCTTGAAACCTAAAAAAAGTATAAGGTAAGTACCTTGTATTTATTACATGCTGTCATAAAATGTGACTTTAACTGCCCAAAAATTCATAATTGCCATTGATTGAATACTTTTCGGGCAAGTCCCTTTGATATTCCACGAAATATTATATATTTAACTTTAACATAATTAAATCGATATCATAAACTCATGGGCAAAAGAAACGCTGGGTATTTTTAAACGAAGGATAAACAAATTATGTATGCCATGTAAATTCGATTTCGAATGTGTTTGATAAAAAACATATTTGGAGAATTATTGTTCATAATTTTAACCATGATGGCATGGAGCGTTTGTACTGTGGTTGTCTAAACACTGTTGGGGTGCTAACATTGCTGTTTTCAGGTACTTTTTTGTTAATAACTATTTTGAAATTAAGTTTGAATTTCGGAAATGTATATCAGAAGTTTATTTGAGATAATGTTAATGAAAAACATCCACTTTGACTTTTCTGCATTGATATGTCTTCGCGTTATAACGTCTATAAATATGCAAAAAATGACCAATTTGGCTCTCCAATCTCGCTTATTTAAGGAGATAGCAAATTGATGATTTTTTGACACGCGTTTTCTAAGGCGCCATGCAAAAACATCAACACAAAATGATTCAAACAAGGCAAACATAGTTGAGTTGACTTCTAAGGAAACTTTGCCACTCTGCTTCATTCACATTTATCTTACATGGAATAAAATATCCTGACATTTATGTTACCAGCGTTTCTTTTGCCCGTGAGTTTATGAACACTGTAAAATGATTGTATATGGCATGTCATACAGGTCAGGAGAAACTGTCTGAACAGTTGTTTACTGTCGGTGTTCATGTTTCAATATCCACACTAATAATGGAAAATAAACAGAACATATTCTGAGTTGTTCAAACAAACACGTTGACCTTGTCTTCATTAAACAGCGAGGTCAAGGGGAGACTTCACGTGCACGGACAGTGATCCACTCGGAATTTTGTCAATGTCATTTAGTGTTATAGGGTTCCTATATAGTATAAACATTTATGCCAACAAATAGTCAACAAAGTAAAACTAAGGTTTTATAGATAGTCAACATCTTTAAATTGTTTGGTTGGTTTATGCCCTTTATCGCCTAGGAGACGGCGTAAGACCTTGTAGGGGTATTTAACCAGGTGTAGAGTTAGAATAAAAAACGTAATATTGAGCGTAATTATTTCAACAAGAAGGTGACCTTTCTTAAAATTTGGTCTTATTATAACTCTGTACCCTTTTATGCCATTCAAAAAAGATAAGAGGTGAATTCACTTACAGTGATCCACTCGAAATTCGTTCAATGCCATTAGGGGTTATAAGGTCCCATTTAGTATAAACATGTCTTGCTAACACATAGTCAACACAGGTATAAAAAGATTGTTATGGATAATCAACATTAATTTGTAGGGTTTTGTTTATGGACTTCAATGCGACGTATCCATGTACAAATGTATAAGCATCTTCCCCGCAAGGCCGAGATAGCCAACGTTAACGTTATATAACGAGCCTATCTAAGATGAGCTCGTCTCTAACGTGCCCTAGCTTGGCCTTGCGGGGAAGATGCTGTATACGGTGTATCTTTGTGGCATATACGAGATAGAATAATCAAGTATTATAACTCCAAAACTTCTTAAATTCATTCAAAGATAAGTCAACAAATATAATAAAAGAAGGACATCCTTACTTGGGTACAACGCTTGATTTACACACAAGAAATAGGAGGATATTGGAAGACAATGCTGTAGCAGTTGCACGCTGGTCCACTACCATACCGTATTCCAAGGCATGACACCCGATCAATAGATCACTTTTTCACACAATCGGCACCTTTTAACAAATGGATACTATGGAAGTATAGAACAGAACGAACTGCTCGAGTGATGTTCCATTTTTGAAGTGTAATGCGATTATTTTCAGTAAGATTGTGCAACTGCATGTTAAATTACACGTGTGACGTCAGCCTATTTTTCCATTATTTTTCAGTAATGGAGCGTTGTATTTTACATTAATTTTTCACTTTTAAAGTTATTTTTGTGAAAAGGTATTAAATAGAGTGTAATTAAAGTCGGTTTATACCCTCGCAACTCTCCATTATGTTTTAGGGGTAGAGTTACTCGGACATTAACCTATACGTAATATTACTTTCGAAATGTATTATTTGTTATCATAATTATTTTGACAAATATATAAACAACAACACAATGTTTAACAGCCACAACGACCTGTCCTGGCAGTACATGAAGAATGCAGACAACAAAGTAAACGACGTCAACTTGAATGGCAATCTTCTTGGTAAATGGACACACAGCCAAAGTGACATTCCAAGGCTTAAGCAGGGTAAACTTGGAGCACAGGTGGGTTAACACCATCATTCTTTTTATTTAGATTTCGGAAACATTTTAATCTTTGTAATATGTTTATTTCCATAGGGTACATGTAGGCCATCGGCCCTTTGTACACATTTCAATGGTCCTCAGACTTACAATATTGGGTCGCTTAGAAAATATACATTGCAACACGCTTCATTAATTCGACATTCGTATTGGATAACAACATTTTGAATTTGTGGATAGAAGGATGGACAAAGTACTTCAGTGGTATAAATTGTTTCCTAATATTAACGCAGGCAGTACATACAAGCATGAAGTGGTATTCACTTTCAATATTACCATTATTGCAAACATAACAGACTCTTAGGTTTCTAGGAATATTATAGTACCTTCCCGTTTCGATGTTTAAACTATGAGAACTACAACGAAAACGAGCCAACGCTATATTAAACTTAACAAGATCTAATGTTAATAGATTTGGTTCAATGGTGAAAACAATTTTAAACTGAGAATACGAAAACATTTTAAAACTATTCCTCAAGGCGGAGTGCCAATTCTGTTCATAAGTGGCCTTAATCTTTGTATGTCTAAGGATATTATCATATCTAGTGTTTGTGTCAGCTATCCAGTGTCATTTTTAGGTTTGTTGAACTGTCCAAGGGTCAGTGTCATTCTTTCCATTTGAGTCTTCGAAGATAGTTTCATTTTCATTCTTTTCATGTTCTGAGAATGTGTAGCCTAGAATGATTTTTAATTTATTTTTCAGTTTTACTCCGACCTAGTTTATACCAACTTTATTGATTGCTCACAGATAAGGAAGTATATAGCCAGTTTGCCAAGGCTGGTAACGACTTTCTCTTGCCTCGGATCGAAATGTTTCTTGTACATCGTCGGTACTTTTTTTTCTAAAACGTCAAAATGAACATAATAACTTCACAGCGTTGTATTCTCATAGTTAACACCTCATAAAAAAGGCATAAAATATACATAATTACACGTTTTAAGCACCAAGCACTTCTTCTCAGGCTGTTCTTCGGACCCCGATTTTTGGAGTGATTAAATAACACCAATAGAACCAGGGATTTATCTCAAAATACTAGTTGTAAGACATAACGAACATGCACGGTAGTTCACAAATATAATTTCATTGATATTTGAAAATATATTACAACTATAGCACTCATGATAGTAAATCTATTATTTTAACATCTTGCATTGATTTTTGCCAAAATTTATGTTCCTTATGCAAGCAATTGGTTGTTATCTCATTACTGTCGCAGAAAATGTATTAACTTTTTGGTATGCTCTTTAAGATATACATAAAATATACATAATTATTAACGGTCGTATAGTGACATGGAAACTATTATGTCTTTATGTTTATTTTTCATTAACAGTGTGAGAGGGAAACTATTTGAAAATCAGATATGGATAGGGGTTT
The DNA here is from genome assembly GCA_916613615.1 of Steromphala cineraria. NCBI lineage: Eukaryota > Metazoa > Mollusca > Gastropoda > Trochida > Trochidae > Steromphala > Steromphala cineraria. The sequence goes on from OU744733.1 coordinate 48,360,807, forward strand.
TCATTAGATAGAAACTGTTTTATAATTGTGTAAATCATTATTTGTTTTATAATAGATTTTACTTTACTAATCAACCAAATAATAACTAATGGGAAGGTTAAAAGCGATGGTTTGTAAAAGGAAGAATTATGTTGGATGTTAAATTTCAACAAAAGCTTTGCCGAACCACACGGAGATTGCCGAGGTTTTGCGAATGGCCAATTGGCTTAAAACCTTTTCAAGAATCAAAAAGGCTAGAATGCTGCAATATTGTGGGTTTATGAATTGTACATTTGGTGACCCTGTTGCCCGTACCACATTGGTCACACCCATTAGTGAAATTGAATGTGAACCCTGATTAGCTAAAGAACCAAAAGCTCTATTTTTTATCCATAAATTTTGACACACAAAAATGTTTTAATTTGAGTTGAAAGATAGTCATTGCCAGCATGAGCTCACTTTGTTCGTGCATACGCAAACTGGTTACTTTCATATCCGTGCAAAAACGCAAATTATCATATAATTAATAATCTTATATGGCCGTGATAGTCTTCCGCTTTCTTTGTTTAGCTCTCTCACTCGGGGAATACAAAAATTCACACTCGTTTCGTAAAAGTCATATGAAACACTTCCTCGGGTAATAATCTCTATTTATTATCCATAAATTTTGACATTTGATTTGAATTGAGATATTCGTTGCAAGCATGAGCTCACGTTGTTCTTGCATACGCATTGTATGATTATTAATTTTATATGTCTATGGTATTCTTCCGCTTTCTCTCCTTAGTTCTGGGCTATATACGCCGATTGCAATGGCCAAGCTAAAGATTCAATCAGACACTTTCTTCAACAAACAGACACAATCAAGAGATTCGTCGCCAAGTATCCAGATACTTTCAAGTACGTCGACACAGCTGATGGTAAGTCAACCATTCTTCTTCCACTATCCACTATTACTATTGGTGATAATGGAACGAATGTGGAAGGGGAAAACCTTTATACTGTACGTTAAGCCAATTTGCAGATGTCAATTTATATGACAATGGGATGGAACAGCTCAATCCAACTTTTAAAGGTTGTTGCTGACGGTTACTAAATTAGTTTTAAACTGTTAGTATATTTGCGCATGATTAATTATGCTTTGAGCAAACGAGTTGTCTTTGTTTTGATTGCTTCTTGAAGATGTGAGATACATAAAACATAATCAGATCTTTGAAAAAGGAAAACCGATAAGACTGCAAATAGAAATAATTAACAAAATCAACACTTGAATAGCAAATTGAAGTTATTTAAACCAGCATAGAATATAGATATTGGTTAATATGTTCAAGGTGTTACGTTACTTGTTTTGGAAAAGCTAAACCCTATCTTTACGTTCATACAATTTTGGATAGATTTTAACAGTTCATTTTTCAGCTGTCTTAGCTATGATGTCCTTACAAACGTTCCAAGTAGGGTAGATAAGAAAGAGGTTAAGTGTCTCTTTAAGTTAACATTTTATTGATGTTTGCATTTTCTCCCTACATAGGAAAATCAAGTAATAAAATCCTGACTTAACCTTTGCTGTTGATTACTTTGCTGGATACAATCAAACTGAGTTTTACAATCAACAAGGCACATTTCTTAAGAAACCGTTTAAAAGCTTTAACAATTATCTTATGCATCAGGAACTATGATTTTCGACTTCGCACACCTAGCTTTGAGTCGTGCAAGAAGGCGACCATTGGCGACTAAATCATGACAAACAATAAGCGAACGCAAGAAGTGTTAGTTCTGGAAAGTATGGCTCTTATTAACATAGATGTAGGTTAGATCAGTATTTCATGATTTAAGCTACCTCCGTTGGGAGAGAATGTGTTATTTAATTATTATTTGACTGAGTCCAGGTATTGTCGAGGCATTCAACGAAGGAAAGATCGCCAGTTTGATGGGACTTGAAGGAGGTCACGCTATAGACAGTAGTCTCGCTGTTCTGCGCATGTTCTATGAACTCGGAGCTCGATACATGACTATAACACATAGCTGTAACACCCCATGGTAAGCATTTGAATATGAAGTACACGTGAAAAGGGTAAACCAAATAAAATTCATTGTTAATTTGATTTTACTTACATGACTATAAAACTTAGCTGTGACACCCCATGGTAAGTATGTGAATATTTCGTACACATGAAACTGTTAAAACCTAATAAAAAAATTGTAAATCTACTTTTACTACATGCCTATAAAACATAGCTCAATTGTATGCATGTTAACATTTTAAAACAGTTTAAGCAAACTCATTAAAAATCTTCTTTTACTATCATGACTATACCATAAGATAAGACAACATAATTATATAAGTATTTGCATGTGACGTGTCAATGAAGTAAGATAACAACCATTATGAATTTAAGTTGACAAATGTTAGTTCAACTTGTAAAATCCTCAGTGCTGACATACAACACGTATGTCCTGAAGTTGGCAATGATTGGGAAAATACCTACCTACATGTACCTACACTTTACTACCCCGTATCACTATCATTCCAATGTTGAGTATTATCCCGAATTTAAAGGATGTTTCTTAATTAGTAATGGTTACATTTTATTCTACAAAATAAATTGATATGCATCGTTTATCTTTAGAATAGAAAAAGTTAATTTGATTATTTCTAGCACAGTTTATGGTATTGTAAAACAAGTAAAATCAAATATCTGACAACTTGAATAACAAAGATGTGTTCATATTTAATTGTTTAACTGTTTCGTTACTACTATGTTAAATGTTTATCATTAAAAATTTGTTTACTTTGTATGACACATTTCAGGGCAGACAACTGGAAAGTTGATATTGATAACACACCAACTCACAATGGTTTAACAGAGTTTGGAAAAGTGAGTACAAAACGGAAATGCATATCAAAGTTTCCCCGGTTCACTCAAATGATTCATTGAGAAATAATCGAAATTTTACAGGTGCATGACATTTATGATTCAAATGACGATATTACAATTGTAAAGTCATCTTTTTCAATCACCGATTGTAAAACTTACTCTTGTGATCATTGGTTCCAATTAGGTCAACGGAAGAATATATCTGCTCATCAGTTGTCAGTGTTCATTTACTCCTTAGCATTTCGTAAACTCGTTTATTCTCAAATTATTTCTATGCAGGATGCTTTCTCATTTGACTTCATAACTCAATTAAAACAGGTTTGAAGATTACAAGAGTCAATAATATATAATTTGTACAGTGAGTATACATGTACATTATCAGAGATAAACCAATATTAAGCGTTATGTAAGAATTCTTATCATCCTGAATGAACTGTAACTCATGCATTTTTCATGTGCCATTTCGATAAAACATCAGTCAATAGAACGGGGCCTGAAAAAAGTGGACGTTGTATGTGTATGTTGGCCAAAATGATAATCTAAACAATTGGAGAATCTAAAATCCATTTTGGCATCTAAAAATATTTTATCTAGATCGCATTTGATACTGAAAACAGTTGTGTATTAGTTGTGTTTAATTGTTATTAATTCAATTGAATTTCAAGCCATCTAACAATCTGAAATTTGCAATGGAGAGATAATAGTTACATGATAATTTAGAAAGAAAGATTTAATATGTTAATGAGTAAGCCTATGAAGTCATTAAATGATACATATATATCTATGTAGCCTTGAAAGACAATAAAAGTTGAATGTATCATGTTACATTATCATGATAAAAACAGATGCATTGTAGAACATATCAAACGTTTACTTAAATGGCAGTTTTGACACAATTAATTACAGCAATGTCCTTCAATGCTTTCACGATTGTTTAAAATTGATATTATTTTTTTCAACAACATTCAGACTGTGATCCGAGAGATGAACCGGCTTGGAATGATGGTTGATCTCTCCCACGTGTCAAGGAAGACAATGATTGATGCTCTGGAGGTGACGGACTCCCCTGTTATCTACAGTCACTCCTCGGCCTTCAGTGTGTGCAACCACTACCGCAATGTACAGGACGATGTCCTAACTCTCACTGTGAGTAGAATGGTATTACACGGAAGCTAGTGTAGTACCCTCTAAATGTTTGCTTATTTAAAAGTCACTCCTCAAGCTGCAGTGTGTGCAACCACTTCCACAATATACAGGAAAGTGTGTGCTCATCTAAATGTCACTCATTAATCTTCATTGTGTGCAACCATTACCGCAATGTACAAGACGATGTGCTATCTCTCACTGTGAGTAGAATGGTATTACACGAGAGCTAGTGTAGTATCCTCTGAATGTGCTTATCTAAAAGTGACTTTTCAATCTTCAGTGTATGCAACAAATACCGTAATGAACAGGACGGTGTGCTAAGCCGGTTATGTGTAAAATATATTACACGGAGGCCAGTGTAGTATCCTTTGAATGTCCGCTAAAAACAGTCACTCCTCGGCTTCAGTGTGCGCAACCACTACCGTTATGTAAAGGAAGATGTGAGATCATGTAATAACCTGTATAGATCAATAATCTACAATCACTGCTCATACATGTGCAACCACTACAATATTGCAAGATACTATCTCAAACGGTGATCTCGTGTAGTAATATATATGGGACGATGTTCTAACTCTCACTGTGAGTATAGGGCTAAAAGTAATGGGAAGAATAATAGTACTGCAGGAATTTCGTGAATTATCTATTTTTTTCTTAAAATGTTATCATAAAATAAGAAAAATCTTTGAAATGATAAAGAATGCATTTAGATACATAGGTTTTACACCTTTCAGAGGGCAACATTTCTTGCAAAGAAATAAAAGAAACGTTCATAAAATGTATTACAACTCTCATGGCTGTATCGTGTATGTCATTTTAGATAATGTAGGTATTTTCATTGGTCAAGTTCAATTATTGTTGTTTTCACTTATATTTCCTTAACCAAGGACAGTTGAAGGTTGATAGCTTGATTGCAAAGTTAAAATACTCTCGAATCATTCAATTTTATTAACTATGTCGGGGCATTAATTTGATATCAGGATATTTGCAAAGGAAATACTCTTATGGCTAGTTTCCAAAGAACGCAAAAACGTACGTATTGGCTTTCATAGTATCCCTGCCAAGGGTTGATAATTGCTATTCCCTTGTCCTTCAAAACTGTCATTCTCTTCACAGAAAGCGAACGGAGGGGTTGTGATGGTAAACTTCTACGATCAGTACATCAACTGCTATCCTTCAAACCAAACAACAGCAACATTGTCTCAAGTAGCAGGTAGGTCACACAATCAATCATGCTATCCTTGATAACCCGGGACTTAAAACAAAGTATGGAATATGTACAAATGTATCATGTTTCCATAACAAATTATAAATTTGCGATATTTATTGTTGCACGCGATAACTATAGAATATCATTCAATCGTTGTTTGCTTAAATTAAAAGTGCAATTTCGTAATACATATAAAAATTTCATTATCAATTATTTTGACTATTTCAGACCACATTGACTACATAAAGGACTACATTGGTGTTGATCATGTCGGAATAGGAGCAGATTACGATGGTGTGGATACGTAAGTAGCAAACCATGTTGAATATGATATATTTTAACACGAGAACAAAGAATACAACTGCCCGTATTCAAGTGCAAATATCATGTAATTTTTGGGGTTATTATGTCGGAAATGTTGACATTTTCGTATTTTGTACCTCAGAGTTAACCATATAGATATTGCGGGTCATATTCGAAAACACTATTTTTGTTCTCCTATAGAATATCCTTCATAAGTGATAAACAGCTTTGTCTTAAGTTCCTTTGCAATGTCATTGTGCTGATCCCTTTCTCCGAGCGTCTGTATTGAATAATTCAATTGAAATTTAAGAATTTTTAAAAATATAATCCTATCTGTCTTTTTAATCATGCCACATTTCGAAATTCTGAACCAGTGACTAGACGATACAAAAATATGATTTTAAAATGGTTAATTCACACATTGATGATCGGTGATCTATTGTCAGTGCTGCTAGTTATTTGATTAACGCCAAGCGAACTCCGGATTAAATGATACTTGCCCTAAGGTACACTAGCAAGTGCACAAACATAAGGTATGCATATATATGACTAAATATACAAACTAAAGGTGGAATATATGTGGCAAAAGCTTCAAAGCACTTTTTTTAACAACAATAATAAGTGAAAAAACACAAACACTAGATGTTAAATACTGCGCATGCAAGCGACGCATGGTGATGACTGGTGGTCATGACGACCGGATTACTCTCGTTGTTCATATCTGAGCAACTACACTAAACGAACCGAGAGGAATGAAGATATCTAGATCAAGAAAATGTTAGAATTCTATGTTAATGTCATTTATTTATGATATTTAAATATAATACATCACTCATAATTATTCTGTTTTATCAATATCAACTAAAGATGCAAATTAATAAATCAAATGTCATCTAGTCGGTACTATTGGAGCGCAGATATCAATAATGGTTTTATTCTCTATTAAAGCGCCAGAAGTTACAAAGATTTCCCCCCTTCTTATTCCTGGTTAAAACGCAAACAAACTGGGTTATATCAGCTAGAACTAAGATAGTTGTTGTGCAAATCGTACTTTGTCGATAGTCATTTTTAAAACGATCAAAAGTATCGATTCAGTTCCATTTTAAAAAGTAAAAAGCTGCTAGTCGCGTCGGGCTATCACTCGCTTCAATTATGGGCACTCCATTTTAATAACTACAGTATTAAGTCATAATCCTGGGAACAATCACCATAAGCGGTTATGGCTCTGATGCCAACATACCTTTTGTAAGATGATGCTTTGTTCAACAGGGATCGAATGTAACCGTTGCTTTTTATACTTTACACCCACAGCTACATTTATGTACGCTAGCTCTACCCTTCCACCGACGAACGATAACGTTCTTCCTCGGTTGATAATGTCAGAGGTTCGAATGGGTTTCTGTCAAGCAGTTCTACACTGAACTTCAATGCACGTTCTTTTTTATATATTGTGTGGCATCAGTGGCATTGTACAGTTTCGGCAGGCCTACTGCTAGTCGCAGTAAATATTAATTTATTTCATCCAATATTTTTTTAGATCGGAGTATATCTCTACAATACTTACCTTTCCTTATTCATTAGGCGAGAAACAATACACGTTGATGTTTTGACGTTTGAATATATTTCTTTTTGATTAAAGGTTGGTCTGCAATGTTAAAGAAGCTAAATATGATAAATGATAAAAGAGGAATTAAATTACAATACAATGTCCTTCTCTGAAGATCGAATATTGAACTTAAAAATGTGGACGAGAAACAAAATTATTCAAAGTCCAAAATAAACTTAACTGACTGGCATAACAAAGTACAAACTTTAGTTCAATTTATCATGTGTGAGATTTTCAATAACATATATTTCGAGTTTTTGATGTCCTATACTCAACCTGATTGCAAAAGGGTTAAATCATCGTTTAAAAAGTTATTTTAACGAGTTTGTGTTTTTTATTCTTCAAAACTGGAAATGTTATGGTAATGAACTGTTCTAATATATTCTCATATAACACTAATGTTCATCAACAAGGAAGAAATGTTCTGGGTGAAAATCAATCCAAAATAATCTATATACTTCTTGTTCTTCTTCCTTCTCTGAAGATTGCCAGTCGGCGTAGAGGATGTCAGTAAATACCCCAATCTTTATGCAGAACTGATTGACCGAGGGTGGACCGATGAAGATCTGGAAAAGTTATCAGGGAGAAACCTAATGAGAGTGTACAAGGAAAATGAAAGGGTAAGATTTAGTTCAGCATTTTAACTTAACTAAGTGTGACGATGTTTGAGAAGGTTTTATCAGGTTTGTGTAGATTTTACATGTTTGATTTATTTGGATAAAAACTGCAATAGGAGGCAGCTTTTCTTACAATTAAAAACCCGAAGTGATACGATTGTTGATTTTAAAAATGCTCTCGAAATTCATAAGTTTTTTTTCTTTTTTAACTAAACTTATATAACATAACAGAACGATTATGTATATTTGATCCTTTAATGCATGCGTATAAACATATTTTGGTAAAATACTCTCTTTAGCCAAATGTATAACTGGTAAGTATTTTTCCTTGATAAAAACTAATATTTTGATAAACTATTTATTCAAAATATTCAATTCTTAACATTTGAGTCGTTTTCATTTAAATACAAAAAGTTTATTATTTAACACTTCAATATATAAATATATCCAAATGTCATTTACGTTATTTAATCACAATTTAGGTATGACTTATTCAGTAAGATATTTTGTTTCAGATAAGAAATGAGAAGGCGAACCTACCGGCGTACGAAGATGACATAGCTTCAGTCATTGAAGGAGATTCATGTAGAACAAAGGATCCAGAATTATAGAAACAGAAGACAAATTAAAATTAGAATATGCGTTTTAAATTTCAACGTTAATTGGACAGTTTTGTCAACATAAGATAAAAATGACATCGCATAATCGTATAATATAACGAAGGGTTAATTGGAGACCAATGCAAATAAACAATAGTTTTAAGTGATATTGTTTGAAATTTAAAATTGCTTATTTATTCAAATTAAATTATCATCTAAGGACATATTTTGGGAATACATTTTTTTTCGCTAGAGGATATTGTAGCAGAAAGCTTTGCATATTTAAACAGATCAAAATATATTTAAACTCGCAAGGCAACTTACGAATGAAAATCCAATCACCAATGTCGAAATGTATTTATTACTAAACACTTCCCGTGTCCACAGAAGTGCTATGAATAAAACTAAGTTTGATGAGGCGAATGATTGTTATAAAAAATGAGCTATGCCTTCGTTTTTCTCTCGATTAGCTGAGCGCATGTGTTGATTTTAACTGAAACAAATCAGTGTCAATTTCTTTGTTAATTGACAAAATGTTATCATTATTTATGAAGTATGTAACCAGGACATCAAAATTCATTGAATACATTGAGTTGGTGATGATGATGATGATGATAACATGTTTTTAACAATATTTCAGTTATAAAACACGCTGATGTTGCTACCAAAAGTAGAGATAACCAGATAGGGGCGATAACCAGGACAGCTATTCTCGCAGTCAGAAATCGTGGTCAAAAAAGGGGTGTGCTTTTACGTTTTTTTATACCGTTTTCTCTAATTGCACACAAATTTAAAAAAAGGATAACAAATTTGGAGACTCTTATTTTATATTAACATTAATATGACGTCAAAGGTTGACGTTGTGAAGAGGAAAACGTCAGAAATGTAAACTATGTATTTTGGAAAAGTGCACATGTCTACCAAACAAAATCATGTATTATAATAATTACTTACCTTCAATTTGCACTATCCATCGGATTGTTATAGCAAAGTGTTCATCCTAAAATGAATAAAATTGTCAAGTACTTCTTTTTTTAAACTTTTTTTTTTCAAAACTCCATACAGAAAAAGGACATGTAAGAATAACAACTCCAGACATAACACGTATATACAAGTAATAATTTAACAACGTACACAAAATTTGACGAATAGACAATTTTATATTCAGAGTTCAATCTGACATTGCGTGGAAAATAGTTGATCTTAAAAACTGTATCTAATAGTTCAGACTGGATTATGACAAATTGACCAGAAATTTATAAAGCTGGCATATTAACAGTTTGTATAGGCGTTAAATCGGTCAACAAAATATGCAGTTTTAATTTCCTCTTGTACATGTTTAAAATTTGGGATTTTCTCCTGTTGTTTCATTTTTAATATATTGTATTTTACAATGGTTGTCAGCAAATTCAGGACATAGTTTCGTTTTTCAGTATATCCTAAGATGATATTCTTATTAGAAAATATGATGTCAGTTCCTGTTTTTTCAAGTATCCATTCTTCAATGTTTTTCTATATAGTTTTGGTAAACTTACAATCATAAAATATATGTAGAATTGACTCGTTCTCTGTTTTGCAAAATGTGCATTTGTTTGATTATTTGTATCCCATTTTGGTTACAAGCTCATCTGTTGGAAGATATCTATGCAATATACTATATTGGAGCCATGAATGTTTAACACTATTGTAGGATTTAAATGTTAATCTTTCTATGGTTTCCCATGTATTTTCGTTAATAAATTCATTTAGATCTTTTTGGCATTTATCTGGGTATTTAAGAGTTTTTGTGCTCTTTCTGGTTATGAGTATGTCATATATTTCTACAACCTTTTGGATCGCCAGTTATATTTTGTAAAGAAGGGTACACTTGGCAGTGGTATTTTCTTTTCAATTTGAACGTTTATGACTTGCAGTAATGTTTTATAGCTTCTATCATCCCTTGGTAATCAAGGGAATTTGTCTTCCAACTAAATCTATTTCTTAAGTGTTCAATGGTTAAGAAATTACCATGGCTATCAAGGATGTCGTTTATGTAAGTGATCCCTTTACAGGAGTAATATTTATAATTGATAGGTCTTCCACCTATCTTGACATTTTCATTTTGCCAAATGGGTTGTGATAAGACATCGCCGGCGTTCTTAAAGTTTTGACCTTTTTTGTTAATACATTTGCCCAACGATGTTAATGTGTCTCTCCAAAAGTGATTTGTTCTGGTTGTTATTACAGATTCGTTTATGTGTGTTTCAAATGTTTGTATAAAGCTGTCTAATTTTTATCCTACCTCAACTTAACATAAGTTGCTATACTCACGTACTCGATGAGAAATGGATAATACCGCGAGAGTTTTCGAAAGAAGTCCCAGTAAGCTGCCCCAGCTCACTACGCGTGAGCGGGACTGTCCTATCCATGGAAAGAAAGTAGTCCAAAATCACTTCTTGCTATCTCACATGTTATGACAACACGTGTTTTGTTTTCGCTCACAATTTCCCTATTCAAGGTTTGGTTTTGGTTCTTTCTTCCTTCGACCCTTTGCCTTGTTTTTTGCTGCCCCATAATGTCCTTATTGCACTTTTGATCTTTACCGATCATTAATTATCACCTAAATCTCGCGTAATTGCCTTTGCAGTGATTTATGCCCAGAGTGATCTGCAGTGCGTGTCCCTCTGCTAAGTCGGCCAGAGACCCTCACGCTCGCTGTCCAGACTGTCTCCCTTGGACGTGTTCCTTCGCCTCTCGGTGTGACGAGTGCCGTCCTCTCTCACCCTCGGACTTCCTGCTCTTCGCGGCTGCTCGCCGGAAGCGTTTCCTTCAGCGCCTCCGCCGCACCTCGATGTCTTCCACCTCCCCTCGCCAGTCGCTGACGCCTCCACCTCCTGTGCAGGATCCCCCACGAGCTCCCACGCCTCCCAGGGATCCTACACCCCCGAGGGACCCTACGCCTCCCAGGGATCCTACGCCTCCCAGGAACCCTACGCCTCCTCCTTCTGATGCCGTCCCTCTGGGCCTGGAACAAGCCGTCCTCTCCATGCTGGACAAGGCCTTGGCTGCTCGTCTCCCACCTCCTTCAGACCAGCTTCAGGACCAGCGCCAGGATCAGCGTTCCTACCACCGCTAGGACCAGCGCCAGAACCAGCGCCAGAACCAGCGCCAGGACCAGCGCCTAGACCAGCGCATCGACCAGCGCATAGACCAGCGCCAGGACCAGCGCAACGACCAGCGCCAGGAGCAGCGCAACGCCCAGCGCCAGGACCAGCGCCAGGACCAGCGCCATCGTGACCAGCGCATCGAGCACCAGCGCTCCGACCAGCGCCACCGCCGGCGCCCTTTGCCTTCACCCCTTAGGGGACGCTGTCCCTCCAGACACTCCAGGTCCCCTCTTCGTTCCCGGAGCAGATCTCCTCGCTGTCAGCGGCGCCGCGGAGGAGGATGACAACGCCACCTACTTAACTCTGCGGTTGATCCCCGAGTGGATTGCGGACGGGCTTCCTCAGGGCACTTCCCCCGGCGAGTCTGCCTCCATCCACACTGTACGTGAGGACCCGGATATGATGCTTCCGCCCAACCCGGATGTCCTAGATGGTGTCGCCTCGTTGGAAGACGACTTCTCAAAGCTCTCCATCTCTTCCTCACTCAAGTCTTCCAAGCCTGCAGCTCCTCTGCAGGTCCACTCCTTAAGCCGATACGACAAGGCCGCCTCTTTGGACGACGCCATCGGCCGCCTCGCCTCTCCTCTGGCCCATGCCTACAAGGTGCAGGACCCCAAGATCGCTGCGATGGAGGCATCTTTCTGCAGGACCTTCAGACCCCTCTCCATGCTCCTGTCTTCTACAGAGGCCCTTCTGGCTGACTTAGACCTGGACAACCCCTCAAGACTTTACCACCAGACCACAGTCTTCCAGTGGCAGCGGTGTACCCTCCGTAACATCTTTGATACCGTCCGTTGCGGCTTTGGTTCTGCGGTGCACCTCAGACGGGCTGGGTTCCTGGACCAGTGCTCCTGGGAGACCGAATTCAAGAAACCTCTTCTTCAGGCTCCCCCCACCGCGCCGACCCTCTTCGCTGGGAAGATCCCGGAGGTCTTCAAGGAGCAAGCTGCTGTGGCGCAGTCCGAAGTCGCCTTCAAGACCTTGATGTTTGTGAACAACCAGGTGTCTTTTCGTCGCCAGACCTCCTCCACGCAACCTAAGCTCTACAAGCGCCAACGCTCGCGGCAACAGCCCTCCCGTTCCAGCCCCAGCCAGTACCAGCGGCAGGGCTCCAACGCCTCTACAGGGAAGGACAACTCCAGAGGGCGTGGAGGTAGAGGCAACAAGCGCCCCTACTCCAGACGTTGATACTGACGCCTTACGCGACTGGGCCCTCCCGCCCCCAGTCATGCCGGTGTACAGCACTCCGGTAGGCGGGAGACTGGGGACCTTCTGGCCCAACTGGCAAGTCCTGGAAGATCCCTACGTGACCAACATCCTGAGGACAGGCTACAAGCTACCACTGTCCTGTCCTTCTCCCGTGACCTCTACTCCCCTGGCACGAGAGTATACCGAAGCCCAGAGTGTTCTTCTAGCCGACAACATCAAGACGCTTCTCGACAAGAACGCTCTGGAGTTGATGCAGCGACCCGAACACGCCCCAGGGTTCTACTCGCCAATCTTCCTGGTACCAAAGAAGAATTCCACCAAGCTCCGAATGATCCACAACATGGCGGCATTCAATGAGATGTTCATGGAGCCCCCGTCTCACTTCCGCATGGTCTCCATCGACACCCTTCGTTCCAAGCTGTCCCCCGGGGATTCAACACGACCAGGAGCTCTTTGTGGACGCCTCCCTCCAAGGCTGGGGAGCCCACCTCGGGGAGCAGACCACCGAAGGCATTTGGACGCATCCTCAGACGTCCTGGCACTCCAACAGCCTAGAGATGCAGGCAGTCATCCTAGCCGTGTCCCACTGGCTTCCAGTTCTCCGAGGCTCCCGCCTTCTCCTGGCCTCTGACAACTCCACAGTCGTTTGGACCATAAAGAACCAGGGAACGACGGGCTCTCCACTGCTCCTAGATCAAGTCCTCCAGCTCTTCCAGTTGCTGGACGACAATCAGATCCTCATCCGGGCTTGTCATATTCCAGGCTGCAGGAACGTCCTCGCGGACGCCCTCTCAAGACCAGACAAGCCGTCGCCCACGGAGTGGATGCTCAACCCGGAGGCCTTCGCTCTAATCGGCGCTCAGATCCACCGCCCCCTTATAGACCTGTTCACCACGAAGCAGAACCACCATTTTCCGGTGTACGTGTCGCCTCTCCTGGAGCCAGCAGCGTGGGCCGTCGATGCAATGTCCTTGTCGTGGGAGAGTCTGGACGCGTACGCTTTTCCACCCCCGATTCTCCTGTCCAAAGTCATCGCAAAGATCAAGAACACTCGTCGCCTTCGACTGACTTTGGTCTTGCCCTACTGGCCAGCGAGAGGGTGGTTCCCCGATCTTCTTCAACTCGCCGAAGGAAGTCCTCTTCAGCTCCCTCAGTGGCGAAACCTACTCCTACATCCGCACAGTCACCTGTTCCATCCGGATCCAGAGAGGTACGATCTACACGTCTGGACCATCTTCAGAGATCACTCCACGCCAAGGGATACTCCAGACGTGTAGCCAACGCCATTTCCAAGGCCCACAGAGTATCCACGAGGTCGCTCTACGACGACAAGTGGACGTCCTTTGAGACTTACTGCAGGGACGTCGGTCGGGACCCTATGTCTGTGGATCCTCAGTTTGTTGCGAACTTCCTTCTTCATCTGCGTCAGAAGCGTCACCTGAAGGGCGGGACCATCGCTACTTACCTGTCAGCTCTCAACTGGGTCCTCGCGGTGAAGACGGACAGGAAATTCTCCAAGGTTCCTGAGTTGGTGGCCCTCCTCAAGTCTTTCAAGCTGGAGGACCAGAAGCTGAAGTTCCGTCCGCCAGCCTGGGACCTCAACGTCATCCTTAAGTATCTCCGAGGAGCCCCCTTCAAGCCCCTGGCTGAGGCCTCCTTTCACCACCACTCGAGGAAGACTGCGTTTCTCCTCTCCTTTGCCACGGCTGCTCGTGTCAGCGAGCTCCATGCTCTGGATGTCACCAGGATCCGCTTTGAGCAGTCCAGGAAGGGATCCGTGCACCTGGGACTGCTTTGGGACTTCGTCGCCAAGAACCAGCTTCCTGGTCAGCCTGGCAGGACCTTTACGGTCCCTCCTCTCTCCAAGATTGTCCATTCGTCGGAGGCTGAGGAACTCTCCCTGTGTCCCGTGCGTGTCCTTCGAGAATAAATCAGCCGCTCCGCTTCTCTTCGTGGCACCAGGAAGAGACTTTTCATCCCCTTCTCACCGGCGGTGAAAGGCGAGGTGAACAAGAACACCCTCTCACTGTGGCTCCGGACCGTCATCCTGGCTGCTTACGACGCTTCCGGCCTGCCTCATCCTGTCGCCAGCAACCCTCACGAAATCAGAGCACTTGCGTCTACGATGGCCTTCCACCGTAACTGTTCTGTTTCAGCGATCATGGAGGGCTGCTTCTGGAGATCTACCACTGTCTTTGCCTCCCACTACCTCCGGGACCAAGCCGTCGAGGACGTGGAGGGCCTGCAATCCTTTGGACCGTTGGTGGTAGCCCAACAGCTAGCTGCCCCAACGTCCAAGTAGGGTAAGCTGAACGCTTTTACTTTGTTACCTCTCACTAATGCACCTGTTGAGTTGTTTCGTTGTTGGCAACACTATGGGGTTCACCGTCTGCTTCTCTGTGCAGCTGCTGCTCGGACGCCCCTCTGGGAGGATGTCTCTGGGGACCTGCTGTTCTACGCTTGACTCGTCCTCCCTCCTCCCCGCTGTCGGATCAGTAGCAACTTATGTTAAGTTGAGGTAGGATAAAAATTTATTAAAATCTAAATATTTTAGATATTTATAATACCTACCTCAACTTAACGGTAAACTCCCGCCCGGCTTCCCCTACGGACTTCGATGGATTTCTGCTGTTTTGTTCATACCAAGAAGTGATTTTGGACTACTTTCTTTCCATGGATAGGACAATCCCGCTCACGCGTAGTGAGCTGGGGCAGCTTACTGGGACTTCTTTCGAAAACTCTCGCGGTATTGTCCATTTCTCATCGAGTACGTGAGTATAGCAACTTATGTTAAGTTGAGGTAGGTATTATAAATATCTAAAATATTTAGATTTTAATAATATTACCTTTAATGCCTGTTTGTAGCAGTGTCTTTATTTTAGAATCAGAGTTGTTTAATCTTCTCATCCATGAAATTTGTTGTGATTGAATGAGACTTCTTATATCTGGAAGCCTTATTCCGCCTTGTTCATAGTTGTTAGTGATAGTGTCTCGATTAACTTTGTCGGGTTTGTTTTTCCATATAAACTTGTAGCAGAGTTGTTCAATTTCTCTTATCATTTGATCGCTTGGGTTTGGTAAGGTTGCAAATATATGGTTAATTTGTGGTAAAAGTAAGCTTTCCAAGTACGTCTTAATTTTTAATACATGACTCATGATTAACTTAGCGTGTATACTCGTACGTTATGCTATTTAAGTTAAAAAATTAGTTATATGTAAGGAAAATAGGACTTGAAAACGATTTTACTTTGTAAAAGTTTGTCATTAGAAAACCTCTTTACAGACACACATTGCAAGACATTCTTAATCCTTTAAGTATTGTGATAAAAAGAAAGACTATCATTCCTGACCTGACAAGAAACCGTTATAAGAGTATTGTTCTCAAGAACAAAAGGAAATCATTCCTTATAGACACTACTTAAGTCTTTAGGAAGCTATTGGCAGAAGAAATAAGGAAACATAATAAACCATGATCTGGGAGAGAGTGATTTGGTGTTTAACGTGTTCTCAGCAATTTTCAGCTTTTTAACACGTGGTTGTTGCTATCACGACGAGACCAGACAAATCAGGGAGAAAAGGATCGAAAGGAAAAGCATCGTGAAAGATAGAAAGCAGGTTTTCGCATTTGGTCTGGCTTCTACCCGTCGACCTGTCCAGCTCGGGCGACCCTACCAGGAGCATGTAAGCTGCAGCTGGCATAGCTACCGTGATCAGGGATATGAGCTATTTAGTAGTATTTATCACAAGTACCGATTCCCCATCGGCTCATTCTGATAGAGGAATCAAACTCCTTACTGCCATATCCGTTCACATCCGAAAAACTGAACAAACCAAATTTTGGGTCTCAATTTCTACTCTCAACCATCTTCCCAGTAATGAAATATACGTCCAGAAAAATAAAATCCCGGATATCAGTAAATTGTAAATGTAATTTTTCAAAGGGTTATGGTCACGAGGTAAATAATTAGGACATAATCTGAATGACAGATGCACATGTGAAATATCAACTGTCTATATCTTTATCCAATCATATGTTATATGAAGCTCTCGGGCTGATATTGGGGTCTCGGGCTGATACCGAATGTGAAATGAAAATACCCATATAATACTATCTATTTATCTCAGCATATATTTAGTTTGATCATAAAAGTCTTCTTTATTTAATGTATCTTTCGAAGGTTCCAAATATACATGTCAAGAAGATCTTAACTTTGGAACTCTATATGTTAAATCAAATTCTTCAAATCAAATAATACGCTTTGAAAGTTAAAATCTCAATGCAAGTATGCGACTAACACACCCTGGTTTATCATCATCCGAGTTATAAGCGATTTTAAGAATCAATTGAGATTTTTTATTTACATACGAGATAAAAAATATTTCGGCTTCTGTTTGCCTTTTTTTCGAAAATTTTTTTTACATGTGTGCATGTTTAATGTATAGCATAGAATTTACTTAAAGGATGGCATAACATTACATAACGCTCTTAAAGATTTGAAATTAGATTTGTTTAAATCTGGAGACACGATTTAACATATCTTTGCAATAGATTGATAATGACTTTTTTACATTTAATATTTCCTGCAGGCAGTGTCCATGTTTATATCAGCTTTATTTCAGGATAGTTTTCACAATAAAAAAAAAATATCTACTTTACACTGACTTTATCCAAATAAGCCTGAAAGATTTTCAGAAAACATCTAATAAGCTTCATCGTTTTATATGTTGTGTAATTAAGGACTTATACCAAATGTATAAAGCATATGAATCATATAAATTATATGTGGATTGTAAATAACAATTGTTTACCATTTTTTAATAATTTACTTTCTTAATTGTTTGTACCAAAATTGTTTTAATATTGAAAATAATAATACACTTTTCATAATTGCAAATAATCAATAACTTGATTCCATCTATCACTTTCTTTAAACTTTTATATCACTAGGGTGATATTCTATTTATCATCCAAATTGACTCTTTTTTGACATCTCAGAGAAAAAATGTACAACTCTGAACACAAAATTACAAGATTTTCAAAACAATGATGTCATTGCATAATGACGTCACTATGTTTATATTGTTTTGAAATTGTGATGTAGTTACTTGATGACGTAAACGCACTGTGTTGCCATATAGCGTTGACAATGACAGGAAATTGTGCAAAACGTAATGCCAAAACGATATCTCCTAGTCATGATGGTTAAATGTTAACAGTAGTATTACAGATAATTAAAAGCAAAATACTTTCCAATTTTAACCCAGGTCTGCTGAGCTAAACCGGCCTTATAGTAAACGTACGGAACCAACGATATATGTCATATTCTAAATATAGCATGTGTCATTTTCAGTAGCTCTGATTATAAATACATGTTCTTTTTAACGTAGACATTAAGTGACATCGTTAAGTATGACTTGTAACGTGCTCGTAAATGCTCTACCTATTAGTAAACATTAGTCTTATTTCGATGTCCCCATCGTACTTACAGAAACATTACTTTAAATTCGTCAGTCGAGCCCAACGTGAAATAAATCGCGTGGATTATAAAAAGTGGATTCTGCGATTATTGAATGCGAAATAACGCTCTTATCTAGAATATATGCAGACTCTTCTTCATATGAAGATGTTTTTGATTGAGTCTGTTAACATTTATCAGCGTCTTGAATAGAAAATATTATTTCTCTTTTAATATTACATTTAAAGCGAAATCATAATCCACAGTTGAATGAGCCAAATATTTTGTATTACCAGCATGGTGGCGTAATGTATTTTTTGCTACAGCTCTGTTCATTGGTCATTTGATTTGGATACAACACTTGTGAAATGCGCGGTTTCCCTTTGAAAATATCAACAGTAATAAAGAGAGAATTCAGAAAAGGTTTAGAAAAATCAAAACATAACTACTTGGTGCCTTTGGGCACCAAGCAATAAGATACAACAAATTAGCGTTTGTTGGACAGCGCAAAAGCAGAGCAGTCCCGAACTGAGGGTTTCGCCTTCTTCAAAATCTCAGTAAAATTGGCATTTGCTATGAAATAAATGATTTAAAAAATTATGTCGTACTTTGATCTTAGATGTGAACACTTCAAAAGAATTCCCAGGGAATTGAATCATTAGTGCTAAAATCAAAACCTACATGTATTCATTTGTTATAACAATGTATGTTGAAAAAATCATGTCGGATAAAAAGTGTTAATAGATCAAATAAAGCATTATCGCTAACCCGTGCTTACGTCGCGACAATTATTTCACACATAATCAAGCTAATTCAGTTAAATTCAACATAGCACATTTACTCATATCTTCCCATTTTTTTAGAAGTTCAATATAGTAATATGGCTTTATCATTGTATCATCCATGTGTTATTGAATGTTTGTGTTTAAAGAATTTGTAGTAGATTTTAAAGACATCAAGGTACATCTCCAGTTAATGTAAGTCACATAACTAAAAGCTACATTTACATGAACGAATATTAGTCAAGGCTAAAACATGTTCATTCTATTAACAGGACGAAATGGAAATGACAATACGAATAGTAGCAACATTACCCATTGTTCAATAAGAATATCACTCAGAATAATGTACCTAATAGTTTACCATTACAGAAACTCTGGACAAAAATGTTTAAATATAACGTTAACACCGTTTTTAATCTTCTTTCATGTAATTGATAAAAAAAAATCGTTTCTGAGTTTAATGGTTTAGAGGTTACATATTTCAAAGTTTAATATTCTTATTGATGAAAAGTTGTTTCGTGATTAGAATGTGTCGGTTTATGAGGATGATTTCAATTGTTGGATTTAGTACTTTGACTTTCACTATAATTATGAATTATATTTCATCTGTTCAATCGTACAAACTAACTAAAAAAACAAATGGATCTGTAGCTCATCAGGCTTTATATAAATTTTGCTTTGGGGTGTGGCAAATGTGGTTCCCTCCTTTCCCACTTTCAGTACATTGTCGTTTTAATATAAAAACATTTTCATCATTTGTAAAAGTACACTGAGAAGCCACCGGTTAGGTTATGAGAGTATACAAATTATTAAATCGACGAACATACTCAATTCATATAAAAGTTTTTTATATTAAAAGATTTATGTTTACAACAAAACCGTCATTAAATCGTGTTCTAAATACTCAGGTTGTCAACTCTTGCTAGTGCGCATGATATCGAGAAATATTTTGTAATCAGTTGAACTGACATTTATTCAAAAACAGGCATAAGAATACATGACGTGACTTTCTCTAAATGTTTTAAAGGGGCAGTAGCACGTTTTCTGATAATTTTATATTTTCAAATTTTCACTGCGAATTGTACCTTAATGCTTAATGTATTATTCTGATAGTGTCCAAAGTTTCATAAGACAAACCAATCATCCATAGTCAGAGGACAAAGTATGAAGATTCACCTAAAATCCATGGGCGGCCATTTTGTGTGAACACCTTTAATTCATTTTGTGTAAGAAAAAGGAATCGCATGACTCAACTTTACATCATATCTTTGATTTATTACTCTTCCATTTGGTTTAAATGCATTGTCTTTCAATTGGAACCATTAATTTTCATGTTCCTAACATCACCTTATATATCCCCTCAAAACGTGCTACTGCCCCTTTAACAAGCAATCTGATAAAATATTTGTAGTGTTCTTAGGATTAACTTTTGAAAATGACAGCAAATCACTAGAAACGTTATCACTACACAAACTCTTTCAGGGAATAAAAAACCCTGATTCTCAGAAGTTATTTTTTGAAGAGATTTAAAATCAAAATCTTTCAAAATGTGTTTCTTCTTCTGGTGGTTTTATATAAGTTTGCAAACAAGGAAATACTTAGCAATGCTTCTAGACATTTGGAATACTTGAATGTAAAGTTGAATTGAAAACAAGAAAACCATATCAAGTAACAAGAAATAAAAAGTTGTTGTTGGCACAACGGTATTAAATATCAATTTATATCATTTTATTATTATATTTGACGATTCCCAGAAGGAAATATTTGACAGTGAAATTTTATGTATCATTTTAAGATCTCAATTGCAATTGCCAATTCACATCGTATGACTTCTGAACATGAATATTCTCATTAGGTGTTAATACGTCTCATTCTTTGAGATACGATTTTGAATAAAGATTTTATAAATTCAAAAATTCACATTGATTGCAAGTTAAATAGTTCTGTTGTGAAAACATTATTTGTATAGAATAAGGAAGACATTGGCATGTGATTCCAAGGAATTCCAATCAATTATTTGAAAAGGAAAATCACAAACAAGGTGAAACTTTATTGGAAAATTGGAAATTAAAAACCTTGTTTACCATTTCAAAATCCTTTACATTAAGAGAAAATATTCCTCTGAAAACATTTATCATAAGACAAATACAATATTATTAAAAGAGATTATTTAGAAAAGGTAAACGCCACATATTAACTGGCTGACATGTCCGGAACATTGTTGGCTTTCAAAATATGTTCTTTTATATTTGTTATTTTTTAGTATTTTCCCACAACTTACATGTTTAAGAATAGACAGGTTAGTATTGATAAACAAGAGTTTTTAAGATTATTATTTATCGTAAACCAGTAGATACTGAAGTACAGAACTCTGTCTAAAAATTGTATAACATCTATGCATTAGAAGATGAATATCATGTTTTATTTGTTTGTGACAAATATTCAGTATTTCGTAAAACTTCATCCAACCTCATAAGCACAAAATATTTTAAAATCATAAAAATTGTGTGATATGTTTGACGATTGTATTTAAGGTACGGGCGAATGCCACATAAGATTCGGTCGTATCAATCCCACTTTTATGTACTTTAGGCGCCCATACAAATAAGATTCTGTTCTGTGTGAGTCTGCATGTCTTAAAAGTTGGTAAAGTTCTTTAGATAGCTGCATTAAGTACAAATGTACACACGAAGTCAATACAATGTTACTCAGACATAAAAAGATTAACAGGCGTGAAAAAGGTATAAGAATATATACCGAAACGTCTATGATGTCTACTAACACCAATAGAATACTTTGTCTTCCTGGTTTTTCGACTTCTGAACTGGCTCAAACTAAACTAAAGTATAAAAGAAACTTTTCTTCCATAATTCACTAAATATTTTGAAAACATACAAAGTAAAATTGAAATCTTTTGTCAGTATGATATACCAAATACACGGCAAGTGACATTTTTCTTGAAATTCCTGATTTTTGGTGATTGCACGTGGATTTCTTACACAAACAGTATAGAAGGTGACCCGCATGATGAACTGGCACTATTGCAACTAAAAGCACACGAAAAAATGCCATGGATTAACACCAGAGCAACGAGAGCGAGTCTTCGGTATGTCCCAGGTGGGAGCAACAAACAGTCATATTGCATGAAACCATCATGAACCTGTTCAGGCGACTCCAACAGCCTTTTCAAACAATCATATACATATGCATTCTAAACGAAAGGTAAATTGACAATTTTTAAAGCTCTTTATTTTTATGTTTAAGTATTTCACAAGCAGCAGCACAATATTTTCCCCTTCGGCCTTCCTGATTGGGAATGAAACAGTTTGGATTCTATTCTTTGTCAATTCTTTGTTAAATCGAGAACAACTTAACATATTGAAAACAAGTGTGAAATAATCATGTATTATACAAGAATAAACAGGGAAGTACTCTTGAATTTTGTTCCGACAAAAACAATACCACGATAGGACTTTCCCTTTAGTAACTCCAAGTGTCCAATTTTAATTATACCCCCGCTACGAAGTAGTCGGGGGTATATAGCGGTCAGCGCGTCCGTTCGTCTGTCTGTCCGTCCGTCCGTCCCGTCACACTTTTTGTTCCGCTCATAACTTAAATACTATTTGTTCAAATGTCACGAAACTTCATATGTGTAATCACTATGGTCCCTAGATGTGCCTTTTGTATATTTCGGTCAGATGCCTTCATTATTTTTTTAGTTTATAGACTTCTTTGTTGTAGAAGTGACTGTTTGAGGAAGTTATTTTTGTTCCGCTCTTAACTCGAGTACTTTATGTTCAAATGTTGCGAAACTTTATATATGTAATCCCTACAGTCCTTAGATGTGCCTTTTGTTAATTTTGGTCAGATTCCATGATCATTATTTTAGATTTTCAACTTCTTTATTGTAGAAGTGACTCTTTGAGGAAGTCATTTTTGTTCCGCTCATAACTCTGATACTATTTCTTCCAATGTGATAAAACTGTATATGTGTAATGGCTATGGTCCCTAGATATGCATTTTGTCTACTTCAGTCAGACCACTCTCATTATTATTTTAAGATTTCGATTTCTTTCTTGTAAAAGTGACTCTTTGAGGAAGTCATTTTTGTTCCGCTCTTAACTCTGATATTTTGTGTTCTGATGAGCCATTCGATGTACTCTCAGTATTTTTGTATGGTTAACTTCTTTCTTATGATACAGTCACATTGAAAGAACATTGAAGATTTTATTAATACAATAATGACTATATAAGAATCATAAATGTCTGAAAAAGACATTGTTAGTTTCATAAGAGCTTATATAGCTTACATGCAATCAGGAAGTCTATATCTGCATTTTCATTGACTTTTAAACAAATTAAAACAGTTTTGCAATTTTGTAGGAATCCTTACTAAGTGTAGTTGTATCTTAGTTTCAATAATCACTTAGGGAAGCGGGGTTTAAAAGGTGAGCTTGCTCACTAATTCTCTTGTTTCGTTATTGGATCTGCTATTTAAATATTTTGATTAGTATTTTGCAATTTACATGAACAGCACAAATCAATTAATACCTAAAAGGTT
This sequence comes from Steromphala cineraria, assembly GCA_916613615.1. Taxonomy (NCBI): domain Eukaryota; kingdom Metazoa; phylum Mollusca; class Gastropoda; order Trochida; family Trochidae; genus Steromphala; species Steromphala cineraria. Next base: position 48,384,297 of record OU744733.1, read on the forward strand.
CGTAATTTCCTCAATTGCCATATTGTGTTAATTCATACTCATATCCTTAATGCTTGAATATAAAGATTTCATTCCGAACAGCTATTTGGCGAAAATTAGGTAATTTTGAAGGAGTTGGGGGGAGTCCACACACAAAATTAATTAATGCGGCAAAGTGTGGAAGAATGATTAAACATTTTAACAATACTTGTTGGAGAAGGACGGACGCTGGACACCTATGCTATACCAAATTCAAATTCTTTATTCTCTATTCACCACCGACGGTGGTACAAGAGCATAAATATATATACAAGCAAAATAGATATATACAATGTGAAGGTCGATTTTACATCATTTTTTTCAATACAGAGTTTACAATTGAAACAAATTTTGACATATTTTTTATAACTGATAGCCTTTTAGAACACATCAACATTTTCATTTTATGAATATTAGGGAAAACACAACAATATTCTGGTATGTAAATTTTTCTTATATCAGCAAAAGCTTAACATCGGAAAAGATAGTGAAATTCATCTGCTATTGTTGGTGAGTCACAGAGCGGGGACCATAAGCCCATTAGCCTGATGAGCTAAAAATTCAAGATGGCGGAAGAAACTCGATAGATAACTTATAAACGTCTTTGACTTCATTATTTATATTTTAAATATAAATATTTAGTTTTAGTTGGAGACATAAGTAATTGATGTCTTTAAGTGGTTTGAGAGTCTTGCGTGTTGTCATTCAACTTGAACAGACGTGGATTTTTAGTCTCTTTAGGCGCACTGTTTAACAACAATGGCAAGGATTCTACTTCTCAACTTTGTTCTTCTATTGGGAAGTATTTGGCATGTTTGTGGTGACAGAATGACTCAGCCTTGTGGCCCCAAAATGTGTGAAGCACTTTGGCAGAGCAAAATGGACTGTTCCACTAAAATAGTCCAGATACACTTATCATGTAAACTTATTATGAAAAAAAAAGCTTTGGTTCGCAGCTGTCAAGTCGCACACGAAGGGGAGGTTATGCAAAGAATACTTTACATGCCAAGAAGCCAGGTAACTATTGTTTTCCCGCCCCTTTTAAAAAAGCAGCCATTAATACACTATTTCAGTAGTTACTGAGTTACTGCAGAATTACGGCTTGCAGTCTGAAAATTTGCAGGTCTCCAACAATTATTATAATTATTTTCAATAATTCTTCCACACATTCCCAAAATATTTCTATTCCGGAATTGAGTGAAATTGAGTGTGAAATACCAAAATATGGCAACAGACAAAAACGAATTCTTTAGACAACTATTGATTTGAATTGTTCATGCATATACGGATTCCAAAACATTAATCACTTTATTTAACTGGCAGATCCAATGAAATGTTGAAAGTTGGATCACTTGAAAGACAGTCCTATCAGAGTATTTTTGTGGATACAAAATTAAAGACTTTTTGGAATTTCGACTTCTTCTCCAGAACCTTAAGGCCTAAGCTGGTGTACAGACTCCTTGGCTAGTGGGGATTATAAAGTGTAGCTTTGGTGGCTCTGCGGCCCCTAATAAGGGCCAGGGGGGCCACGCACTAAAAACCTATTTTCATCTCTTCTCCAGAACCATAAGGCCTAGAAAGCTAAATTTTTTTGTACAGATTTCTTGATTAGTGAGGATGAAAAAATGTAGCTTTGGTGGCCCTGTGGCCCCTAAAAAAGGCCACAGGGGCCACGACCTTAAAACGTATTTTCATCTCCTTCTCCAGAAGCGATAGGCCCACAAAGCTGAAACCTTGTGAATATACTCTTTGACTAGTGAGGATTATGATTTATAGCTTTTGTGGCTCTATGGCCCCTATGGCCTCGGGGGCCAAACCCTTTAACCTTATTTCATCTTTTTTTCAAGGAGCATTAGGTCTAGAAAGCTGAATCTTTGTGCACAAACTCCTAAGTCAGATAAGGAGGAATCCAAATTGTACATTTGGTGACCCTGTGGTCCAAAGTAAGGGAGGAACCACATTTGCCACACCCTTAAGCAAAATTGATATGAAGCCTGATGAGCTACAGAGCCACTGGCTCTATCTTTTCTGGTTTCCATGGAAACAGTTTGAACCTAGTGCATATAGGGGGTAGGGTCATTTTCCGTGCCATATCTAAAAAACTGTTCAATATTTTTTTACAAAACTTGGTATCTGGTTAGAACTAATGATGAAGTGGTGCCTTTTGGTATTTTTGGTCATCTGATTTAGTTATTGTTCTGGTTTTCATGGTAACAGTTTGAACTTAGTGCATATGGAGGGTAGGGTCTGTTTCCGGCTCATATCTTCAAAACTTTTCAATTTGTTTTTATACAAAACTTGCTATGTGGTTAGACCTAAGGTTTGTGTGGTGCCATTAGCTATATTTGTTATTCTAGATTTTTAAATTTTTGTCTGCTTTCCATGGAAGCAATTTGGAAACTTAGTGCATTTAGAGGGTAGGATCTCTTTCCGGACCATAATTCAAAAACTATTCAGTATATTTTTATAAAATTTGGTATGAGGTTTGATCTAGTGTTGATATGGTGCCTTTTGCTATTTTGGATATTCAGAATTTCTGACTTTTTAGCTTATCAGGTCTGAAAGGCCCGATGGGCTTATGGCATGGCGTCCGGCGTCCGTCTATCCGTAAACTTTTCATATTTTCGACTTCTGCTCCAGAATCATTGAGTTAAAATTGTGTGGACTCCTTGGGCAATGGGGATTCTAAATTGTAGATTATTTGACCCCATGACACCAAATGGCGTCGCAGGGGTCAAAACCTTAAAAACCTATTTTCATCTTCTCCAGTTCCAAAAGATCTTGAGAGCTGAAAGTTTCGTGTAGACTCCTTGGGCAATGAGGTTTCTATTAACTTTCAATAATTTTATTTTTGTTTGTTCCCATAGCAACAGTTTGGACTGTATCATTTTGAAGGTTTGGGTTAGTTTCCAGAGCATATATATGTAGCCTACATTAATCATAAAATGTTTACAACCTTGTCGGTCCATTAAAAAGCTTCTAAACACACCCAATGGGTAGTGCAAATAGTGTCTCATTTAGCAACTAGTCTTAAACTGCTATGTATGCTTTTTGGAGGTTCTGTGCAAGTTCATCTGTAATCAATATAGTGGAACACAAGGATAAATCTTGACCAATCCAGGTTAGAATACTATTAGCTAGGTGGCTGTACCATCAATTAGAGACCACTCTCACAATGTGTTATATTAATTAAGACTTCAACCTAAATAGTAATGAATACTAATTACCCGATTGGCTGCATATTAGTTAGAACATGAAGAACTTAAAGAGGCAGATCAAGTCATGTTGATTTAGCCTCTGTTATATTACGACGAGTTTGTGGGATAGAATGGGAGATACCTGATTGGAGACAATCAAAATTAGTTGTGCAATCAGCGACGCTGTTCTTAAATCATAAAATCAAGAGGTTATTCTTCTTAACAGTTTTGTACATTAAACTTTGTATTTTTATTGACGTCAATATTCGTCTCATGTCGTCTTAAATAGCGTTATTCAGTCATGAGAGATAACTAGGACACCTTCTTTTCCAAGCAAAAACCTTTGGGCAGTACCGGGCTTTAGAAAAGGGGTGTCCTTTAATTTTCGTACAGTTGCTTCCTATTGCACAAAAATTCAAACACTACAAAAGAAAAAAAGGTCAACAAATCTAGAGACACTTATTTTTAGATTTTCATTACATATTGACCTTCTGATTAGAACAAAATTTAGAAATTAAAAAAACACCTTTTTTAATAAAGCGCACTTGTTTACCAAAAATATATATTGTAAATAACTATTCAGCTTAAATATAAACTATCCATCGGATTTTTGTATCAACATATTCACCTCAAATAAAATAATAGAACTGAAGTAACTTCTGTATGCATTAGCCAATATCCATCAACTGGGATATCAGGTGAAATTGACAACGTCCGTGCAGCCACACATATTGTTTCACAAATGGAGATACATTTGATTAACTGAATAGTGGCTTAAACATATCAAACATCATTTGTAATAAACCACAACTTCGGTGACGTTTTTTTTTGCTAACTCACTTTCATTATTGAAAGTGAGTTAGCAAGGGATCAATTCCCGTGTCAGCCAGGTCATATAAAACCAATTTTAAAATGCCTAGATTGACCCCAGAACAGCGCAGCATATGGGTGCTTCAAATGTTCTAATTGCAAGAACATTCGGCTGTCATAAAACAACGAAAATTTTATGAAACGTTATAGGGACACGGGAACAACATTAGATAGATCGCGTACAGGCAGACCACGTGTGACGTTACGTCGGGAAGACTGATACTTAAGAACTCTCCATCTCCGAAATCGATTCCTGACAGTTGCAGTATCGGCGTCTACGGCTCTCGAGAGGGTGCTTAGTCAATCAACCGTCAGAAGGATTTTAAGAGCAGCAGGGATTCGGGCCCGTCGACCTTATTGTGGCCCAACGTTGACACGTCAACATCGACATAACCGATTAATCTGGACAAGACGTGTACGAAGGTGGCAGCTTCGTGATTGGCGAAATGTTAATGTTATGTTCACCGGTGAAAGTAGTTTTTTTGATATAAGCATAATGGCAGAGCCCGCGTTCATCGCCGTCACGGTGAAAGAAACTCTTCAAGTTGTGTTGCAGAGGTCCAAGCACACGTTTGGGAAGTGTGATGGTTTGGGCGGTATCCGAGGAGAAAACAAGTCGCCATTGGTGATCGTTATGGGTAACATGACTGCGCAAAGATACATTGATCAAGTTCTTCGTCCTGTCATGTTGCCATTTCTTAACCCGGGAACTTTGTTTCAACATGATAACGCGCCTGCACATTCAGCAAGAGCAGTGTCAACATTCCTGGACAACCATAACGTCAACGTCTTGCCGTTGCCGTCACGTTCTCCTTATCTCTCTCCAATTGAACACATGTGGGACTGCCTAGGGAGGCGAATCAGGAATAGAGCAAACCCTCCAGTCAACCTGAGGCAGCTGGAACAAGCCCTACAGGATGAATGGGGGAACATCCCTAACGCCACCGTCGGACGTCTCACGACATCAATGAGACGTCGAGTGTTTGCCTGCATAACAGCTGAGGGTGGACATACGAAGTATTGATGACTATGGACTCCATATTCCATAAATTCATTAACATATGATCAGAAACTTTCTAAAAAATGGAAATTAACATTTCACACCAGCAGTGTTAATAAAACGTTTCCTGACTGTAAGATAAACGAGTTATTGCAAAACAAATGAAGTAAGATGATGTGCAAATGATTCAGTATAAGATTAAATGTTGTTAGGATAGAAAACCGTGTCTTGTTATTTTTCAATGAAAATTTGAATGAGTGGATAGTTTCTTTTTGGGTTTAGTGTAGATATGTTTCCAAAAATTATTAACATGCTATTCATATACGAAAAGCAGACAAAATAGTGATGAACCGCTTATTAAGGGTTTGCCAGCACGTCCCTCGCTAGGAACATTTCTCAGCGGTTTCGGTGTATTGTTATAGATTGTAAATCAGGGGCGAGGCTAGGAAGTAATCCGCGCAATTCTTTATTTTACTTGGTGTCTTTTTTAAATTGATGGTTAAAGGACACAGAGAAAGTCACCCAATTATCACAATGCAGCAGTACTGAGATCAGAAATGTTGTGTGGTGTGATCGTTTCGAAAAGATTTTAATGAGATTCTTTCAACCATGATTCTTTAGATGATGTTCTAGTTTCAACCTTGTGTGTACATCAACATAAATGCCTTTCTCCTCCGAATCTCGTGGACTTAAGACTGGTCAAAACACTTGTGAAGAAGAGTGACCAGTCTTATTGATATCGACCTTGGGTGGGGGCGATTGTTGCTCGTTACACTGTAGATGTTTGGTTCAGGTCAATAAATTCTTATTTTTTTCTCGTGTGAAGGTCAACTCACATCGGTATGCTCCTTCCTCCAAACCCTGTAGACGTATTAAGACTGGTCAAAACAATAGACGTGAAGGGTTGGGGACCAATGTGAAGACTCGTTACAATGTAATTATTTGGTTCAGGTCAATAAATTCTCCAGTTTTCTCTTGTGAAGGTCAACTCACACCGGTATGCTCCTTCCTCCAAACCCTGTAGACGTATTAAGACTGGTCAAAACAATAGACGTGAAGGGTTGGGGACCAATGTGAAGACTAGTTACACTGTAATTATTTGGTTCAGGTCAATAAATTCTCCAGTTTTCTCTTGTGAAGGTCAACTCACACCGGTATGCTCCTTTCCTCCAAACCCTGTAGACGTATTAAGACTGGTCAAAACAATAGACGTGAAGGGGTGGGGACCACTGTGAAGACTAGTTGCACTGTAATCATATTTGGTCAGTTAGATTATTTTCTACTTTCTTTTTCGTTTGTAGGTCAACTAACACCGCCATGCCCCTCTCCTCCAAGCTTCGGAGATATTGTTAGACTGGTCGAGACATTAATGGCAGAAGGAGGCGCTGTGAAGGCGCGTAACACTGTGTTACAGTGTAATCCAGATGAAACTCCTTGTGGGGAGTTGGCCAGTCGATGCACGGACACTGGGAACTGGACAGCGGTCAAAGGCAACAACTGTTATTTAACCTTACGCAAGGATCAGTTGGTAAGTGAACGAAACAATTCTGAAATATACTTGGATCGACGGTTCACCTCAAGTGGAAAATTCAGATATCCCACCTTTCTTCATTATATATCCAAATAGCTCATTCTCTCGCCACAGAGGCAGATCAAGTCATGAAATGTTGATACAACAGCCTCTGTTATATTACCCCGACATTGTGGGAAAGAAAGGGAAACGCCTGATTGTGATATGAACCACTCTTTCCATGCGAGAAGCGTTGTCATTTGATAAAGAATTTCAAATGGGTTATGGGTTATGGGTTATCTGTTAAAAAGATTTTTCATTACTCACTGTGTATAACAGTACACCGGAACTAGCGAGGTGTACGACAGAGAAATGTTGCTAGCGAGGAGCCGAAATCGAAAGTTAGGTAATATTTTACTTCATAACTTTCAAATAATCAACATCATGTGGTTATTTTAGCACACTTACTTAGTAAAATGTACGTGCTTGTCATTCTGTATCCAAGGGACAGTAACAATGACAGTTGCGAGTAATGCTGTTGTTAGTAACATCTTTGCTATCTCTGACTATGAACAGGATATGACATTAAATAGTTATGTCTCGGAAAGCTATTGACATGATAATAACATAGAAAAAGTTGATGAAACGGCGATGATTGCTTTATAAGTGATCCTGTTTGCGATAACGCTCCTCGCTAGCAACATTTCGCCGCTAGTTCCGGTGTACGGTTATACACAGTGTTAGTGCAAACAAATAAAATAAATAAAAACAAACTTGGTTAATCTTTTTCAAACACCACAATTAGTACATTCTCTCCCCACAGAGGTAGACCAAGTCATGTTGATTAAGTCTCTGTTATATTACGTTGTCATTTGATAAAGAAATTCAAATGGATTGTGATGCGGGTTTTTTTCCGCATGGGGAAACTGCCGGAACCCAGTGATTTCGGCGTAGTAGAACAGAGGATAAATCAACATGACTTGATCTGCCTCTGTGGGGAGAGAATAGGTCAGTAGTTAAAAAAATGTAAAGTTTTTGTGCTATGAAGCTCTAATTTAGTACAAATTATCTTTGAATAAGCACACAAAAATTAAAAGGATTTGGGTACAAACTGTGAAAGGTCAAGGTCACAGCAAAGTCATGACACCAGCTTGTTTTGCGAAAATGGATTCTTTGGACTGTAAACACTTTAAAGGGGCAGTAGCACGTTTTTTGATAATTTTATATTTTAAAATGTTCATTGATAATTGTTAGTTTATGTTAAATGTATTATTTGTATAGTGTCATATAGTGTAAATCTCATTACACAAGCCAATCAGCCATAGTCAGAGGAATTAGTATGAAGATTCACATAAAATCCATTGGCTGCCATTTTATTACTGCTCAATTTATTTTAAAGGTGCAGAAGCACGCTTTTAGAGGGAACATAAGGTGATATCAGGAAAATGAAAATTAATGGTTCCAATTGAAAGACAATGTATTTAAACTAAATGGAGCAGTAATAATTCAAATATATAACGTAAAGTTTAGTCATGCGATTCCTTTTTCTTACACATAAGAATAAAAGTTGTTCACACAAAATGGCCGCCCATGGATTTTAGGTGAAAATTTCATACTTTGTTCTCTGACTATGGATAATTGGTTTGTATTATGCGATTTTTGACACTGTCAATAATACATTAGCATTGACGTACAATTATCAGTGACAAATTTACAATACTGCCCCTTTAATTCATTAGAGGATTGATACACTCAATGAGTGTTCATTGATTGTGTGACCTTGAATATCAAAGGTCATGGTCACGAGGTATGAGTTATTGCAATGTACACCAAATTTGGGTAAAACTTTATCCCATTTAGCTATTCAGAACTCATGTACATGTGTTACTGTTAACATCTCTGGGAAATTATTTTGCTATGTTCGTATTCAAGATGAACATGATTAGTTAAAAACTTTTTGTGCTATGAAGCTGTCATTTGGTATACATCATCTTTGGTGAAGTACACAAATCTGAAAAGGTTTTGGTTACAATCTGTCAAAGGTCAAGGTCACAGCATGGTCACGACTTAAGCATAGTATAACTTAAATACTTTATTTTAACTATTAACACTTTTAATCATGACATTATTTTCATACTCAGTGAAAAGTTTTCATTGGTTGTGAAAACTTGATTGCAAAAGTTAAAGGTAACAAGAAAATGCCAAATTAGCTGAGGCCTGTAGAAGGCGGAACAGGGCTAGGCTGCTCTGCTGTTGCGGTGTCCGCGAACACTTATCTAGTTTAAACAATTGTGTATTCGACAAAGACAAGTCTATCACCATCAGGAATGAATAGTTCCTTGTTGTAAATATACTGAATATAAACAGAGATCTTATTATCTGAATAAGTGTGTCATATAACTTTTACGATACGAGTGTGAATTTTTGTATGGCCTGAGCGTGAGCGAGGGTTATACAACATTTTGCACGAGCTTCGTCCAAAATTATATGACACACTTCCGAGGGTAATACTTTCTTTATTACCGATTGAATCCCATTTCATTCTCTATAAATATCCAGAAAACGGGCGGCTCCCTTTGCCACAGCTGGATATAGTGACGTCACGAACAATGGTATTATGACAGGCGGAAATATACGGGAACTCGCGCTACAACAATCGTTGCTAGGCAAAAGTGATATCTGCACATGTGCTCATATTGAAAATATGTCACTACTTTTCAACCTTATGGGTAATAATAAGATATACACAAAGAACTTAATTAAGCACCCCCCTATTGTGTAAAATGAATTTGGGTGCTCTTGGACTATTTGGATTAATTTGATGTATTGACCATTCAAGATATAACAATCGATTTTTTATTGACTATTTAATTGAACTAAAGATCGGTAATGAGCAAAAATAACGAAAATATGAGAAAAACTGTGAGACTACTGAAATTTGGCCAAATATAACTATTGTCATAGGGGGAAAACTACACATAAAACTTTGGATATTTTGAATCAAAAATAACAATTTTGATCCCTAGTTGATATTCATACACAAAAACCCTTATTATCATGCATGATAAGAGGCTAGCAAGACATTGAATTTTCAGTACTTTTTTCATCAAAAATTGATAAAATGCCTATAATCTTAACATCTGTGAGAAAATTTGAGATTCCTTGAGTTGAAATTGTTGAACAAACAGTTTGCCTTCCTTTAGACAAGCCATTTTCTTTGACAGTGGCCAATTAATGTCTTTGTGCAGTTTTTTTAAAATTCATTTTTTGATAATTTGAAGGTTCCACTTGCTTTAACGATTGACTTTTGCTATGAGGTTATTTACTAAAAAGTCATCAAATCACTCAAGAGAATGATAATAAACACATTACAGCAAAAGATATTGACTTTCATTTTCAATTTTAAAGTAACTTGGAATTTGACTGAAAAAATACCAAGTTTTTGTAAAACCAGTTACTCAGCGACAGTGAATCATAAGCCAAATGAATTTTTGTTTCCACAATGCTAGATGATCGTTTTAAAAAAAATCCTTATTGTTTGATTGTACATTTGTTTTGTTTATTATCAGCAGTGTTTTTCTGTTTGAAAAAGACGGGGGTGCTTTATTAAGTATTTTGTGTATATATTGAATAAGTGTGTCTCTTTTTGTAATCTTCAGTTCAGTGTAATCATGTTTAATTAAAAACAAATTTAGTATGATTTTGTGCTGAGGTCATTTTAAAAACTTTATTCTGGTTTATTTTGATGTAGTCCATTCAACATGTTCTTTAGATACTATGGTTGTTGTTTCTCTTGGTAGGGGCTCATCATAAAATCTGTTGGACATGAACATGTACTGTAAACCTTTTATCTTACATTCAGAGAGCAGTACAAGAAGATAATTCAAACTTTTGTATAAAGATCCCTTGGGGTTTTCCTCCAGGAACCCAAATCAACATAACCGGATATCCAATAAGTGTAGACAGCCAGTGAGTATGATGTACAAAAATTTATTATATACTCATGTAATCTTAGGATAGTAATACAAGGGTGCAATACGGAATAAGTCTTCAAATTCCGTATTGCACGGTAAATTCCGTATTGCACGATTGCCGGTTCTACTTTTTTCAAGCTTCGGCAATTCTCGTAACTTTCCGTACGTAACAATCATGTTCCTTATTAGAACATCGGATTTGACGTATCTCAATGCATTGGTAACAAACTTACTTTTTAATATGATATTGAAGAATAGTGAGAAACTAGTGTTATCGTTAGTAAAGAAACTGCAAAACAAAACTCCGAGAACATCACCAGCGACACTACGCCCTTATGACGTCATAGCCTTCAACGATTATGACGTCATTTCCATGGTGACGTCGTTTGAAAGGATCCCGTCGCTCGGAATCCTGAACTTTCGTTTATCACATTCAGAACTTCATAAATAATTACTAAGGAAAAACTTGTATCACTGTATTTTGTTTTCACACTTGAGAAAATTGCCTTCTACGTTTAACTACGCAAAATAAAGAGAAAATAAAAAGATAGTTGAGGTATCAAACCATCAGTCGAGCGTGTTATGGGTGTCGCCTTTTTCGCATTATGTATCAATGCGCAGTGCGACGTCTCGGATTATTTAAGCAATTCATAAATACTTTTACAAAGGTTTAAAAGAGAGTATATAATAAATGCACACGTATGACGTTCGAGTGCACACGTATGACGTTCTGTATATATATTGTTGTAATTGCGATCCACACAAGATTCATTTTTTAACCTATAAGAGTCGTAAATGTACCCCGTTGCTTTTCTTAACTGACACCATGTAAGTTTTGTTTTTGGCCTCTGCAATGTCTCATGTAAAGGATCATGTGACACTTCAGTACTTAAAAATGTTTCAACAATAATTTACAAATATTCCTATAATCATTTCAAGTAGTCCAAGTATATGTAAAAGGTCTGTTTTATGCAAAAGTGAAAGACTTGTGATCTTTGAACATAACATGGTATTTATAAATAAGATGGATAATTGAAAAGAACCAGAAAGTGGAATTAGAGATATGCCACATTACAGAACGTCCTTGTGAGAGAAAGATAAGTTTTGAGCATATTTCAGTTATCACTTTACATCAATCATATATATATATATATATATGAGTTATCGCCAGTTCTTCATGGAGTGGAGTCAATTTTTCTATTTCCGATAATGCACAAAAACAACAAAGTCATAGAATAATCATTAGTTTAATGACAAATTGTATGTGATCAGTATCTCGAATGTCCGCCGCTGGCATTCAAACATGCCTGAACTCTTCGTCTCACAGAAAGAATATATTTGTAGTCGGTGTTTATCAACAACAAATTAATCTATAAACTAATCTCTATAAAATATATATAATGCTCACAAATACATCTATATATATTTATATACTTGACAAGACCCACATAATGGTCGAAATGATTTCATCGTATTAAAGAAGATTGATCCAGTCTGAACCATCTGATGTTTACTCTTTACCTATATATATATATATATATATATAATTACCAAATACAAAATATGTTAGTGCAAATGAACTAAAAAGCGCTATTCTATTTCCTCCAGATTTAACTTCAACTTTGATAAAGACAAAGACACCATTTTGCATGTTGATCTGCGTTTTTTCCGTCATGGAGACCGACGGGTAGTTGTTTTCGATAGCTTTATTGACGGACGTTGGCGTGGAGCTAAAAAGATCCATGATAAGTTCCCATTTGAGAGAAAGAAACCTTTTGCTCTCAATTTCAAAGCCATGGAAAACTAATTTGAGGCAAGTAAAGTTAAGTTGGATGAAATTTGTTTTATTGAGTAACACTTTTTATTAGTACAATATTGTATGGAACCATTACAATGAAAACAACTTCAATAATGTTATGAACTTCATGATATAATTCCCTATGAAGCTTTTCAACATGATCATATTCATTTAAAGGCTGTCATAATACCGACTAAGTAATTGAAACTGCGATCACTTTCAAAATAAAAGTAATTTATTACCACAGAACTGCTTACAGTCTCTCGCTTGTTCAGTTGTTCATCACACAGCACATCCCAAACACCACGACCTGTGTTTTATAAATCATGGGAAGGGTTATAAGTGCTCTGGATTTGTATCTATTTCGTAATAAATCTTGACTTATATGTTAATTTGAAAGTTGCTATATATTCATTACCATCTTGTAAAACTTTAATATATCGATTTATTTGTAAGTTTTTTCGCCTTCTTTTGTAGGTTAGAGAAACGCTGTCCAATTTAACACTTGGCACAGTGGACTATTTGCTAGACGGGCAAGATGTAGTTGACGGGTCAACCATATCGCAATTGCACTATAGTACCAAAGTTTGGATCAATGATGTCTATATCATACCACACTTTCTTTTTCCGTAAAGGGACAGTTCTACCAAGGATATTTTGAGGAAACGAAATGCAAAGCACGCGGGGATGTATTCTATCATTTGGCAAATTGAAATAACTATAACTACAAAACTGTTACCCTCACTAACATATTTGAAAATAAGTGTAAAATTATCATGTACTAATCTTATTTAAGAAATGATTTTCACAATATAGTTGTCCACACGGTTATAACCTGTTTGAAACTTGTAATATAAACTTGGCAAGCTTGTCGAGCCAATTATTCTAAAGTTTATATTACGAGTTTCAAACAGGTTATAACCGTGTGGACAACTATATTATGAAATTCGTTTCTTATCAATTCCCACTTTGTATTTAAAGCCAGAAATTGTTTTTATATCATTCGAAATGCGATTCTGTAGAAACTTCTAAGCTGCTTGTCTCGCTGACTTAGATATCAGTTAGACCCAGGCGGGTCTCTACCGGGTTCAAGCGCGTGCAAAAATAGTTCATAACAAAAAAGGAAAAGATCCACTTTTTTATTCTACAAATAATCCTTTATGGGTATCATGTTAATAACAATAAAATGTTTTGGAAAAAAACTAAAAAATATGTAAAGTTTGATTTGAATATTCCAAAATTAACAAGTTGCACTCGCGTATTGATACTGTCCTGTATCGAGTGTAGAGTATCAGTTCTAAAAGCTCGACCTGCTTGGGAAAGTTGGGTTGTTTGTTTGACAATGAATGTAAACATAAAGTTATTTAAAATCCCTCGAGAAATAATGCCAATTGCAGGCCCGCCGATGTTAGACACTGTCATTGACAATGACGAGTACATGTCTTCAAATACGGCAACATCGTTTTGATCATCGGGGGCCTCGAAACTGTCTATGAAGGCAGAGAGCGCGCCACGACACTATTTGTTGTGCATGGAATGGGGTGCCTTGAAACTGTATTGTCGCAAGTCAGGTCATTCAGAATGGAGCTCAACTCATGCTTTTGAAGTGATGTACATTACATTGTTTAACTTTGCCAACTATCCTCATTTCTGTGACCGGAGATGAACATGTACAACTTTATTTATTTACAACTAAATGTTTATTCTTCAAACATCAAAAACAGATTATTAGGGCGAGTGTTGCTAATAAACAGAACAATAATATTTGCAAAATGTGAGTCTCAGTGATGACCATCAAGAATGGGGTCAGGCTGGAATGTGGCTGTAAGATCAGGGGAATCCCGAGAAATGTAGTTCCGGTACGACATCGTATAAACTTCATTTACTGAAAGTTATTGTATATAACCTGCAATTTAGGGTTCATTGAAATGTATACCGATCACATGACCTTGTTAGAACCAAATTAGAATGAAGCATATCGTTTATATTTCAAAATCTGAATCCATGTTTTGATAAAAGGCATATATAGCCCCATTTATATCAGTGTACGACAATATACGTTGTAATTATGATTTATCGAATTTAAATTTTGATGTCCAATTCTTAAATCGTGATCTGGCATCCCTCACTAAAATTAACATTTACTATTTACTGACTTTGAAGCATATGCAAATAATGAAGGAAGTGTGTTTTTTAGTTTCAATTTTCATAAATACATATATTAATGATTATTGGAAGAGAATGTTTCATCCTTTTATTATTTATATTTATGTTAATATGAATATTTCCATGATTAACAAATATGAGGCATTCGTTGAATATAATTGAAACTAAAAAAATAAATGCATGTGGGTCTTTTAACTATTTTTTTAAAACTTGGAATAACATAAAAAAAATATTTCATGTTCCATATTAAAAATTGTTTGCTATTTGAATGAACAGCACATTTATTACTTTATTTGGTGGCACGTGGTCCTGTGCAATGCTCAGTCGACCGCTATCAGTATAGTTCAGCAACAACGGGCGCGGCTCACTGTAAGAGTGGGTTACTCGCTCACTGCTGAATAAACTGAGAGTTTGAAGGGTTCATTCCCTGCCCCACGCTGAGACACAAGTTGAGAGACTTGTGGTGGCACCCTCGGAAAGTGACTTTATTCAAAATGTGCCTCTGTTCACCCAGCAGGAAATGGGTACCTGGTAAAGAGTTGTGTTGGTGGTGACCTTCTAGCTATATGTCAGTTTGGGTTAGACCAAGGTAATGGAGCATAGAGCGCTCTGAGTCCGCAATGCGGAGATGTAGCGCTGTATAAAAGCAATCCATTTTTATTATTATTTCAAACCAAAACATTACATATTTTCTTGAGCAATCACTCAAAGTTATAATGACAGCTTGTATAAATATTTTGGGTTGCTTTTCTGGAAAACACTAATTAATTTGTGTACTCTGATATCCAAAAAAATTAATATTAAACTATGAACTTAATATACAAAATAACCTCGTTTACTTAGTGAATTATCTTGTTTATGTGAAATTCAGAAACATATAATTTATTAACAAAAACATGTTTCTAACCAGGTTTCTGAAACAATTATCAAAATTATTTTACTGGAAAGAATAATTTTATTCCGTTCAGATCGTGGTCAGTGCATTTTTTAACTCAGAATTCATATCTTCAGAAGATGAGCTATAAGAAGTCGCCAACATCTGAAAATAGTATTCTCTGCAACATTTCTCTGCATAAACATATAAAACATGGACGGGACTTGAGGAAAAAACATCATAAAAACACTCTGTGAGGAGGAATTTCGAATTTGATTTTTGCTAAAATGTTTATAGCAATGTAATTTTCTATGATACTTTTAAATATGATCTTCATTTGATAAACATATCTGAATAATTTTTGTTTCATATTTCCCATCTAAGTTTACAGTAGAATAGCACCGTATTAACATAGAGACAAATTAAACTATTTTTAATTTCAAAACTCTCAACTACATTACCATTGACAGAAGCGTTGATATAAATTATTAATTACTGATAATTTTTTTTATAAAAACCAGATAAAATCAATTGAATTTTGAATTTGATATATTTCATAAGATAAAGATTTCGATTATTGTAACATGATCGGTCATTTAAGTCTATATTTAATGAAGTTGTACAATTATTGAAGGACATTCTGGACGAGTTACCGTCCACCTGTTGTGACATTACAATGCATTCATTACATAATATTTTGATAACTTTCATTATAATTGTACATGTCTTATGATTTGGTATTACCTGTCGGTGTGCTGTACCTGGAAGAAGACTTTCTAACCCGGACCTTGGTATCGTGCAAATTAAAACTACAAATGACAGAAACAAAAGCCAAAATTTACATAATAAACAAACCCACATACAAATATTTATGTAAAAAACGATGTTTTCCTTGATGTATTTGAACTGAAAGTGGCATTGTTTCGCTGTACGATTCCATTAAAGGGATTCACTTCAGGGTTGGTTAATATATAGTGATCAAATTTTATCTTCAATGTTTGGGTTATTCCTTTTCATGATTGCTTCAGAAAAGTATATACAGATATCTCGCAAGTTTTTAAATGAATTTGTCGAGTGGTATGGCCGCTACAACCCTCGGTGTTTATTTGTTTGTCAGTGCTAATAATACGACATACGCCATTTTGCAGGCCGTGTATTCCACAGTTGACGTCACACATTCCATCGGCAACAATCGAGAATTTTCCGGTCATTTCCGTAAAACAAAATGGCCGACACGTCAAAAAGAGACGTAAACAGTTCAGTTTTCGCCTTCTTTTAGGATTTTCATGAAATAAAACTTTATTGTGATGGCTTAGGTGTTCGCTTAAAACTTATCAATGTGATTTTCACGTCTGAGAAATGTACACGCTAAGCATTGTGAAGTTAAATGAACGAAGTTGGAGCAAAATCACCCGGGAGTTGCGTTTTAGACCTATTTTCTTCTTCTTCTCCAGAACCAAAAGGCCTAGAAAGCTGAAAAGTGTTCAGATTCCTTGACTGGTGCGGATTATAAATTTAGGCTTCGATGGCCCTGTGGCCCCTGATAAGGGTTACAGGGGCAACACCCTTAAACCTATTTGCTTCTTCTTTTCCAGAACCAACAGTCCTAGAAAGCCTATGTTATGTTTACATACTCTCTGACTAGTGATGATTGTGATGTATAGTTTTGGTGGCCCTGTGGCCCCTAATAAGGGCCACATCCTTTAAACCTATTTTCATCTTCTTCTCCAGAACAAAAAGGCATAGAAAGCCGATATTTGTTTACAAACTCTTTGAGTAATGAGTTTTGTCATTCAGAAAAAGTTTGGAGAGTGTTTAATATGATACTCACAAATGCACCCTTAGTACTGACTTAAGATAGCTTTAGTATAGAATTTTTCATCACATTCTACCTACAAATTGTTACCTTTTCAGGATAAAGATATCATACTCACCCTCTGTCGATTTTGTAATAAGGATCTAGAAACTTTAGAACAAATATTTTTGTACTGTGACCCGGTGTTCAAATTATGGAGAAAACTAGAAAAATTATTTGAAACAGCCCAAATTTTTCTGAATTTAAAAATTTGCTCGGAATAAAGGGGAAGAACAACAATCCCATTAACGCAATAATCATACTCACCAAAGACATAATTTTCAAGAACATTCAAAACATGATTATTCCAAATTTTAACTACATGTACATACTGAGCCAAATTAAACAGTACTATGACAACAAAATACATTTAATTTGTGTTCGATGAGAATCATTACATACCATATCATGAACTAAAACATGTTTTTCATCCTCCTATAATCGTTGACAATATGTATAAAACTGTCACACTACTGTGTTAACAAATAGGTCACAATAATTATGTATATTTAGTGTATGGACTACCAAATCTCGTTTATGTTTCATGTATCCTCTTACGTGTTTATATTTGTATTGCCAAATTTTGTCCTATGTTTATATATGCATATTGTTGTCATTGTTGTCAAACCGAATGTATGTAAAACATGAAAAAGATGGAAATAAAAAAATAAAAAAATACTATTTTTAGCTTTTGTGGTCCTGTGGCCCCTGATGAGGGTCGCAGTGGCAACACTCTCAAAACCTATCTTCATCTTCTTCTCCAGAACCATAAGGCCTAGAAAGCTGAAACTTTGTGTACAGAGTCCTTAGTAATGAGGATACTACATTTTACATTTGGTGACCATGTGGGTCCCTACTTAGGTGGGGAACAACAATTGCCACAAAATAGATATGAAGCCTGAAGAGCTACTGAGCCAACGGCTCTATTTTTTCTAATTGGTAAGTCAGATTAAGTGTCATATTCATATTACTCACTGTTCCCACACTCAATTGACATGAGTTGTTTTAAGATGCAGGCAGATTGAGAAAACACCCATTAAGCAATGTATCTTTCAATACAACCCGAGTACATGTTAAAGGGGCAGTAGCACGTTTTTTGATAATTTTATATTTCAAAATTTGTAAGTTAATGCTAAATGTATTATTTTGATAGTGTAATAAATCTCAGTACACAAGCCAATCAGCCATAATCAGGGAGAAAGTGTGAAGATTCACATTAAATCCATTGGCGGCCATTTTTTGTGAACACCTTTATTTCATTTTCTGTAAGAAAAAGGAATCGCATGGCTAAAGTTTTCATAATATATTAGAATTATTTCTTCTCCATTTGGTTTAAATACATTGTTTTTCAATTGGAACCGTTAATTTTCATTTTCCTAACATCACCTTATATTCCCCCTAAAAACGTGCTACTGCTACCTTTAACATATACAACAATAAGCTTCTGTCTTACAGAATATAATTAGTTTCAGTTATATGTACAGAAAAGCAGGCTTTGATATTTGTAACATGTATTGCCGCACAGTTGGTTCAATATCACATGAATTGAACTTAGACATTTTCCCGCGTTTATATATTTCATTTTACCGAATGTTTTACATCTCACCGCGTTTAATACATATTACGTCGTAACAGCTGTGTGACAGCTTCATCTTGGCATTGAGAATTTGACATGTAAGATTATTACATTAGTTGCTGAGGCATGTAGAGCCTTAGTGGCAAGGGCAAGGTACCGTGTTTTAAAGGGGCAGTAGCACGTTTTTTGATAATTTTATATTATAAAATTTCACTAATAATTGTAAGTTAATGCTAATTGTATTATTTTAAAAGTGTCAAAAATCTCATTACACTAGCCAATCATCCATAGTCAGAGGACAAAGTATGATGATTCACGTAAAATCCAATTGCGGCCATTTTGTGTGAACACCTTTAATTCATTTTGAGGAAGAAAAAGGAATCGCATGGCTAAAGTTTCTATGATATATTTGAATTATCAATGCTCCATGCATTTAGTTTGAATACGTCGTCTTTCAATTGGAACCATTAATTTTTATTTTCCTGACATCGCCTTGTATTCCCCTAAAAACCGTGCTACTGCCCATTTAATGTTTATTTTGGTAAGTTGTTTGCTGAGTAAATTTAACAGGTTATTTTTATCTATACTATCAGCAGAGATAAGTGTACTAAGTAAAGTACAATGAAAAGGAGTGAGATACGTCAATAATAAACACTGAAGCAAGGTGTCTAATTCTATTGGCCAGCAAGCTTGAGCATGAACTCAGCAACCCACTTACCAGTCTTACACATCACACTCTCCTTACCAACAAAAGGAAGCTGACACACGATTGCACTATACTGCTAAGGATAAACCTACAGAAAAGTGGATATATACAAGGATGTGGTCATTCTTGTCATTAATTACTTTGTCTCACAAAGCTCTGGTTCTGATAGCATTTGCTATGATTCTAATCTTGTAAGACATTTAAGGAAATCCAACTTCACCACATCTGTCAACAAACATCTGGGATCTCATCACTGTCAAACACTGCGCTCCTTCAATTAAAACGTTCTCCATTAAAAGCCTAACTCATGCCGTATCTTGGACTTTTGACTTTGTTGTTTAGGAAAGTGTACAGTGCAAACTCTGTCAATGTCCAAGCAATTTACGCATGGCATCAAAGCACTTCAGTTTATTCCACAACCTAACATGTTTTATTCAAAGGTACATCATGTCTTGTACATGTACATTCTCTCCCCACAGAGGCAACTCAGTCACACCTGAATTAGCTAATTCAGGTATGACTGAGTTGCCTCTGTGGGGAGAGAATGGTACATGTATAACCCAACATTTTCATTGCAAGGTTTTGGCTAGGAATCGAATATCAGAACCAAGGTTTGGATGGTATTATATTAATGGACTAGTCTACCAGATGCAAGCTATGGATGATCATTGCTACTTGAAGGGAAAATGGTTTCAAGTACGGTCACTGCAGAGTGACACAAAGGAGTAATTGGCCTTCGGCCACGCTGCTGAAGGTGGTTGCTCAACCAATAACATTTGAGCATGATCTACATTTATTCAATAAGTCCTCTGACTCAAATCATTTTTTCAAACAATGTGTTTTTGACGTTTTTAGTAAAACGATATATACATATATACTACTATTTAAAAAAAGAAACGCATAGCTTAAAACAGTTTTGATCATTTAGTATGAGCGATGTATTGAAAAAAGTAGAAAGCAGAGACTTGGCAAAGCAAATGACGTGTGTGAAAAAGTCAAGGTCACTATCAGTAGTCAATATTTTGTAGGAACTTGAATAGTGACATGTTTTTCTCGACATTCGCGTCCAAAAGACTTGATAAAGGTCTTTTTAGAATGTTCTTAAATCTTCCGATATTCTTTCCAAAAGCTCCCTAGCATATTACACAAGTAACCAAGACAGACAGTCATATTCCAGATTAGTGTGGTCATCAAAAGTCTTCTTTACCAAGGACAATAAAGTGTTATTCAATGCTGCTGAAACCAATGCAAAAACCTTCTCAATGAACCCTGAAACACATTGGATATTTTTGCAATCAATGGCTGAAGATATAACTCGAACATTTTTATGGCATTGTTCTGTTTAACTTCTATTTGTGATGGCATTGCTTTACTTTAAAAATCCAAAATGACAGTTGATGTTCAAACCTCCGTCTTTGATTGAAACTGGTGTTTTGATTGTGTATGCAAGAGATAAAAACATTGTATTTTCAATTTCGTTTTTGTTTTACTTTTCTCAAAAAAGCAGATTTAATCGTATCATGGAAACACATTTTCAATGACAAAGGATTCAAGCTTGTAAAAGGTTGCAGAAAATGTACAGCACTGACATACTGCTTAGCTGAAAACGTCTTATTTCTTTTTTTAAATGTTACATTAAAAACATTGGCTATGCATTTCATTTTTAAAGCAGTATTATGATACATACACAAAGAACTTACTTAAGCACCCCCTATTTTGTAAAATGAACTTGGGATCTCTTGGACTATTTGGATTATTTTAATGTATTGACCATTCCAGATATAACAATTGCAATTGTTATTGACTATATAATTGTATTAAAAATCGCAAATGTAAAAAAAATAATGAAAATATGACTACTGGAATTTGGCAAAATATAACTTTTGTCAAAGGGGGAAAACTACACATTAAACTTTGGATGTTATGAATTAAAAATAACATTTCTGATCCCTAGTTGACATTCATACACTAAAACCCTTTTTATCATGCATAATAAAAGGCTAGCAAGACATTGAACTTTCAATACTTTTTTCATCAAAAAATTATATAATGGCTATAATCTAAGCATCTGTAAGTAGATTTGAGATTTCTTGAGTTGAACTTGTTGATCAAACACTTATCCTTCCTTTAGATAAGCCATTATCTTTGACAGTGACCAATTAATGTATTTGTGCAGTTTTCTTTAAATTCGATATTTGATATTTTTGTGATTTTGAAGGTTCATATTGCTTTAACGATTGACTTTTGCTGTGGGGTTATTTACTAAAAATTCATCAATTCACTCAAGAGAATGATAATATTCACATTGCAGCCAAAAATATTGACTTTCATTTTCAATTTGAAGGTAACTTGAATTTTAACTTTAAAAAATCTTTTTTTGTAAAACCAGTTATTCAGTGACAGTGAATCGTAAACCGTATGAATTTTGCGTTTCCATACTGGTAGATGAACATTCTATCAAAACATCCTTATTGTTCGCCTGTACAATTGTTTTGTTTATTATTAGCAGTGTTTTTCTGTTTGAAAAAGTAGGGGGTGCTCAATTAAGTCCTCTGTGTGTATAACAACCTAACTTCAGTTAAGGTGCATATCATTATCTGCCTGATTGTGGGCCTATTTAGTGCAACATTTCACAATATTATAAATCTCATTTCTTATCATATACATACCCATACCTATCAACATGCAATAGCTTAAGAACTGGTCACAATTCTGCATATGATTTATGTATTCCTCCCCTGCTATATGAATAAATTTAACACCCAAACTCAAGTATATGTTGACAATGTGGAACGTTTCTTTAGGTTTTTCAATTTGTGAATTTAAATGATATTATGATGGTTTGAGTGCCTACTTTCTGGTTAAATCAATGATGACTTTTGTTACGAGTAGTATGCGTTGAACAACGTCAATAAACGTCCTTATATCAATAATCCCATTCTCTCCCCACAGAGACAGATCAAGTCATGTTGATTTAGCCTCTGTTCTATAACACCGAATTCCGTGAGTTCCGGCAGTTTCCCCTGGCGGTAAAAACCTTTCATCTCAATACATTTGAATTTCTTTACCAAATGACAAGGCTTCTCGCATCGAAAGGGTGGTTCATATCACAATGCTTTTGCCTTGTTTCAGTAGCCAAAACGATGATTTAAGAACAGCGTCGCTGATTGCACAACTAATTTTGATTGCCTCCAATCAGGCATCTCCAATTCTATCCCACAAACTCGTCGTAATAGAACAGAGGCTAAATCAACATCTGCCTCTGTGGGGAGAGAATGCAATAATCCATGAAATAACAAATAGTCTGCACAGGTTTGAAGATGCAGGGCTTATTGGAAACCTCTGTATAGGAAACCATAAGACATAACAAACTCACTGATGTTTATAGATCATAAGATACGCTCGTAGTATTTGGGATTAACAAGTATTGAGACACGCCACTGTATAGATCTGCGTATCTTAAACCTGTACACGTAATAGTTGATCTTAGTGCATATATCATGTTATTTGAATTTATTTAAGACCCAATTACGTAAATTAAATAGCTCCATCATAACTAACAATCGATCACCCGATTTCATCGATAAGATCACCACTTTCAAGTGGTAGGATCGGCTTGTCGACTGGTGCAAAATACACAATTGTGCATGATGATGACAAAAAGGGTCGTTAATTAGATCTATTCTTTTCCGATTTTTTTTTAAATATTTAATATGGACACTTTCGAGAAAACCAGGACAACTCAATTGATTCAGTGCAAATGACCGAATATTACTTGAGTTTAAAGTTTTTGATGGATTTTAAGGATTTTGTAGAAAAATGTAGAAAAACCCTTCTTTCGAAATTTGGACACCTTAGATGTCTCAAAGAAATCTTAAATTACATGATAATTGCAATAATGCGCGTGTAAGTGAACAGACTGATTGTACGAAGCTGTATTTGAATATGGATGTAACTGATATAAAATATCACTTTATTGATTTGCAATGAAGTCAGATAGTATGCCCTTGATAATCTTGATATTTTTAAAAATAAATATCGCCCCGATATAGCTACGTCATTTATCCATAGGAGACTTGTAGTTTTCTGTGGCAATTCAGACATTTAACACTTTTTTGCAATAATCTTTAATTACTGATTGCTACTAAATCACTTGAAGATAAGTTCAAAGGATGTTCATGCCATTACAAAACCATCCTTGAAAATAATGAAACCTTTTTTCCAGCTTAATTATACCTTGATTTAAACATTTCTCGCACAAGGGATTCGGAGCCATTTGAAGATTCAGTTTTTTTGTCAGTAATTCTAAGCAACTGTCTCATTCAATTGAATCAACGTGTCCAATGCTTCAGACGAAGTATCAATTATTTTATCAAACTTCAAATTTGCAAAATCTGAATATACCTTAAAGATGAAAAGAGCCATGAAATACAATAAAAACGGAAAGATGAAAGTGGTTTCCCTGAAAATGAGAGACATTAGTAACAAGAAAATATCGAGACAAAACTGAACTTAAAAAAAATGTAAAGGATCAAAGTCATTTCTTATATTTCATATTTTTCTATGTCTTCACGTAACTAGATTGGTATTTTTTAATTTTCTCTTTTTTTTTTTACTTTCCTAAAAAACAAGATTAAGACTGATTTTTTTTCTCTAAAACTTGTAATTACCTGTTTCAAAAGTGTTTATTTACAACTTTTAAACTTGAAATTACAGCAATCAAAGGTACGTAATTGACATTAAAAAGCTGAATATACATTTTTTTAAACTTTTATTTACTCTTATATATGATATAAAAGATGTAATTTCAACTTTAAACTTTAAAAAAGACCTTTCAAAGTTGTAATTACAACTTATGGAATATTCAACTTTATATAATTTGTAATTACAACTTTTAAACTTGAAAAGAGATCTACAACAAGCCATTCCATCTTAGCAACAATATTTTGCAAACTGAAAGTTTAGAAAAAGTAAAAATTAATGATTGAACAGCAGTTCTCAGCAGAGATCTGTTGACATTTAGTACTATTATAACTTAATGCTAATGCATGCAATGTCTAAATAATACAATACCAGTTAATGTTAAGTTTGAATAAAACCTCGAAAAATGTAAGTGAAGAAAATCAAAAGTTTTTTAAGGATTATGGACGTAATAAAATAACATTATAAGCAAGTTAACTTAGGGAAAGCTGTCCTGAAACATATGTCCTATGTTAAATGTATTATCAATTTATACAAAATCAAAAAGGTATGATGTACTATATTATGAAAAATTAAATCTATCCAAAAGTCAAAACGTATCATAAATAGCAAAAGGCAAAGTCAAAATCTTAAAAACATTTTAACAAAAGCTAGAGTTATTTCAAATGAAGAAAATGTTACACAAGCGACTGTGGGAAAGTGCAAAAGAGGTAACTGCGGTACGTGTCCCTATATACAAGAAGGGAACTCTTTGAACTTTAAAGGAAAAGGAATATTCACAATCACAAATTATTTTGATTGTTCAGCTAAAAATATCTTGTATATTTTCACTTGAGCGGGCTGTAGGGAGCAATACATTTGACAGACAGAAAACCTACGAGCCCGTAAACTGACATCTATTACAAACCTACACATTCCAAACAGTATTTAGACTATAGGTCCTGCCATCCACGCCATATTAAAAATAGCATTCCATATTCCCTAGCCCGTAGAATATGTACCATAGTATCAGACCCTACTAATCTTAACTTGAGGTTGAGAGAATTAGAGATATTATTAAAAGCCAGAGGGTACCCTGATAACATCATTTTGGATGCTGTAACAAAGGCCCGTTCCTTTAACCGAGAAGATCTTCTGGTTCAGTACCTGGAAGTAGACAATTGTGATGTTTATAACAACAAGTGAGGGCGGAACGTGGGGATTTTCTAGTCGACTGAATTTGGGAAACGATGGGCATAATCTGTGATGATAAGCACGCGGGTAGCACTAAATTCGCAACTGGAAATGAACCGAAATTGGAAGATAAGGTGTAACATAAAACATAAGTGAATATAGAGAAGTTTGTATTTATTCATGGAAAACAATGTTCAACAATTCATTCGAGCACTTTTTATCTAATAACATATAACAATTTTGACAACCATTCGTTATGGAGGAATGGACATAGTTCATACATGTTCATCTTTTACTAATTCACAATTTATAAGATGTAACAAATTTGATAACATTTTTGTGGAGGGATAGACATATTTTCATCTCTTTACAATTTACACGTTTCACTCACACATCATTGCAGTTTTAACAATTTCAGTTCATTGGTTAGAGAAGTTAAGAGTCATAAACATCTAGGACTTACTCTACAAAAAGATTGCCGCTGGCACGAACATGTAGGGACGAAATATGAGACGATCGTTCATCATACAACCGATCCAATGTAGAACCGAAATTTTTAATATGTTTGTTTACCTGATACCGTAAGAAAATGGAACGTGCTCAAATATTAGAAATTCCGAAAGCGTCAGTATTTTTAAGAGTCGACTTCACAAAATGAAGCAGAGTTTATATTTTGATATTTACCACGGATCACGGTCATGTCAGATTATTCATAGTCGTTTAAGATTAGAATGCTCCGAATTAAATGCTCAACGTTTTCAACGTTCTATCCATCCTAGTCCTATTTGTTCATGTGGTCATTTGTACGAAGATCCCTGGTATTTCTTCTTTATATGTAAAAACTATAGCAAAATAAGACATGAAATGTATTTCTATGAAAAAGGCTATTACATAAAGGGCATTCTTTTTGGTGCTGTATACGTATCAAAAGAAGAAAATTTAAAAATGGTTCAGTCAGTTCATTCTTTCATAATGGAAACTGGTAGATTTGGCAAAGTCATATAAATTGATCTTTTGAAATACATATCATTGTATTAGCATTTGTACGACACATTGTTACCCACAGTGAGGTATTGTATCACCATAGTCGCCTGATTGATGTCACAAAGCTGATTTTTATGTTTTGTTATGGGGAGAGGCCTTAATATAAGCTGTCCTCTTCACCTAATGTATAATTTATGGTGAAATAAATATGTTTAAACCAACAATTTCAGTTTTTAGTCTAATAATTGCATTGACTTTTTGAGTAAGGTAGTGTACACTTTATCAAATATTTGATTTGGTGTTCACTTAATCAATGTCAATCAGTCTAACAATTTCTTTGACTTTTTGAGTGGGTGAGTTAGTATTCACTTAATTGGCTCCTGTTTCCTTATGGAGTTCAGAATTTTGTATTTCCCAGAGAGTTAATCCATTGTAACAACACACGCCTTCCTCCCACTGACATCAAAGGATTCTTACTGTAATAACAAATGTCTACTTCCCAGTACGACCCCGATCTTCTAAAACAAAGACAAAAGGAAAACAATTTGGCAGCCATACCTATTGTTACTACATCTAACCCCTTGTCAAAACACAACAATTAAGTTTTTTCGAAACGGTAAAGAATATCGAAGAATAGAAATATATTTAAGTGTATATTATTATTCCTACTTGACAAATCGTTATCAGTCTGTGGTTATTGCTGGTAACTATTCAGAAAACCTTTTCTTGACTGTGGTGTTCCTCAAGGCTCTGTACTGGGACCCATCTCATTCACATTGTACATCAGGGAGCTTAGTAGTTTTATTGAGAACCATCACATAGATCGTCATCAATATGCGGACGATGCTCAGTTGTACGAGTTCTTCACCCCAGATGCTGCTTGTGCTCATACTACCGTGGAGAATATGATGGAATGCTGTACCGATGACAGACAGACAGACAGTATTTATTCAGTATTAAAGGCCATGGCCCATATTACAAAATATTACAATTCCATGTGCTGCTGGTAGTCTTGTTACAAAATCCAAAATCCAAGAATTGGACGAAACGTCCGTAAAATATCTGGAAGGTTTCAACAATTTGCATGAATTCTAATTTATACAGTCAAGTTTCTGAATTTATAACTGTATAGGCTATTGAATGAAACTTTACATATTTCTAATTTTACGAGCCTGCAAAAGGAATTTAGCAATATTCACTATAACATTAACATTATTACAAGACATAACTCTTACAAAATCTTCCTTACTAGGTTTGATATAATCATCATGGTGAATATACTCTTTTCTTGCATCCTTGTAGAGTTCACAAACTATTAACAAGTGATATTCATCTTCAACTAATGATATTCCTTTGCTATGACAATCTAAACAAATTCTATTACAATATTCTGTATCATTATGTCTTCCTGTTTTAACAGCAAGTTTGAAATTATTACATCTAAATTGACTCAAAAGTATGTTTATAGTACAATGGGATATCTAAGGAGAGATGTCTTTCAACTTGCAACATCGTCTTAAATTGATGTAAAATCTTGGATGTTCAACAGCAAGTTGAACCTTAATAGTCGTAAGACGGAGTGTCTGATTGTTGGCACACCTAAAAATACACCAAAGTCTGACTTCACACAGTTTGAGTTCGATGACTCTGTCAAACAGCCATCAGCGAAAGTTTAGATCTAGGAATCATAGTGGACACTAGATGATCACATCAACAACATAGTAAAGACCTGTTTCATAGCTTTTGGACGGCAGTTTACCACCTTTCCTTATCATCTGATAAACATTTGAAACCAAGTACTTCTTACTAATTTACCCTTTCTTAAAAAAGCAACCAAGATAACCAAATATACAATTTATTAATCTAAAGTGAGCAAGGGTAAATTTGTGTTGTTCATTTAAATGATTTTACGCAATAATTTTTATTAAGTTCTAAAATGTGTTACTTTTGTACCAAGTATGATCATCCTGTGTGTCATCATTACAAAAACTGCCATGTGTAACGGAAAAAATCCAACATCAAATGACAACTTTTGTCAGCAGTTCCATCCTTCACATTAAATCTGCATGGAAGCTTTGGATGGAGTCATACTAAACCGTCTTTGCGTAATAAAATCGGTAACAAGTCTTCGGAGCTTAACGAACGCAGTCAAATTTATTTATTGCATGCCAACCTCGATGGACTTGCATTGAAATGCATGGAAACTCCTCGCTCAAAAGTTTCTAGCAGAAAAAAATTAGGTTTCAACTATCTCATTGCGGACTCAACTGACAGCATCAATATTATATAGTTTTTGATGTTTCATTTTGAAAATTATAAACTTTCTTTTTGACGTCTGTTTAAATGATAAACTTTAAGTAGGACAGCAGTGACAGGCATGGAAATCAATAAAGCTTGCCTTCAAGTTTCCGCGTTGGACGTTGTTTCCTGTCAATTAGCATGGTCCTTTGAACCTGTGTCGTTACTAATGGACACTCAAGGATAAAACATTTACTTTACATGTTTTGTAACAATTGAAGTATGTTGTCATCCCGTTTAAAACGTTATTAAAAGCAATATGTATCATGTTATTTAAATGTTATTTCAAACGTAAATTGAACATCTTCATTAACAATCGATCACCCAATGTTACTGTATAAAATTACCACTCTTCAAGTTATGTTTTGGATCGCCTGGTCGACTGGTGTAAAATACAAAATTGTGCATGATGATATAGACAAAATTGTGCTTGATGATATAGACAAAGTTGTGCATGATGATATAGACAAAAAGGTCGTTTATTAGTTCTATTATTTTTTCCGATTTCGGTTTTAACATCTACTATGGACCTTTAAGAGAAAACCAGCACAATTCATTTGACTCAGTGTAAAAGTTCGAATATGACTTCTGATATTTGCACCAACTTCCAGCTGTTATACAGCTGAGTTCTAAACTGTTTCAGATGCCATATAAGTCGTCAAGGTGAAAGGTTTTGAAATGTCTGAATATTGAGTTGCAAGTATGTATCCAAACCATTGTAAAGTAACAAAGTAGACACTACATACATGTAGTGAAGAAGTTTTGACAATAGGGATGCTATGAAAGTTGGAAAGGTACAAAATATATAAGAGGCAAAATTATTGTACTTTTCCATTACTTCAGTATTCTATTTTCTCTGATGATAAGAACGTTACTATTCATAGGCTTGTATATCCTTAAACGTTTTGGTAAAAATCTTATACTTGATAATAATAATAATGAGCATACTTATATTGCGCCTTTTCCACGACCTAAGACATGCTCAAAGCGCTACATTATTGCCCCGAAGGAGTGTACTATCACAGCTGCTACTAAGCGCTAATCACGACCATGTAGGTCAGTTTATCCAATTTTCAGGTACCCATTTTAACAGCTGGGTGGACTGAGTGCAATATGGATGAAGTGCCTTGCCAAGGGACACAACACAGGATTAGACCCAAGTCACAATTTTTTGGTGTCTCCACCGGGATTCGAACCCGGGTCTCCGGCGTGAGAGGCCAGCAAGCTAACCACTAGACCACTGTGTTGTATCTTATATCTTATGCCACAACTGTTAAAATATTCAGTACGTGATTATCATTCATCGTGAACTTTAAATGTCATATAATTATCCTCAATAAACGCCTGTGAAGCATAAGAACACAAAATCGATAAAATATACATAGTAGGTAAATATAAACAAATCTATAATACTTTTCGATATTTGAAAATGTATTTGTAAGGTAATAGCCCTGTCTTTCTTTCGCTCTTTTGAATCCTTTGCCATTGGAAATTTGTTTCCTTGAAGCAGCAACATCAGCATTTGCAATTAAAACCAGGGGTTCTGATTGCTTTATCCTCAACTGACATTCATGACATTTTATGTAAAAATTAACTAAAATTAATCAAAACAATACAGGCCCGTAGTTAGTGGGGGGGGGGGGGGGGGGGGCTCAAATTGTTTTGTAAAATAAGTGTACAGACTATCAAAATTCCAGCCCCCCGAATTTGGAATTCAGCCCCATACAACCTCCTTTTCCATAAAATGAGCACGGAAAACACGTGTGAAAGCCAGATATGACGTACAGCAATGGTTCAAGCACCCCCCCCCCCCCCCCCCCCAACTCATGTTGACTGAGACTCTGTTTTAAATCGACGAGATGGGTTCCGGTAGTTCCGGCAGTTCCTGCAAATTGCACCACAATCCATTGGAATTTTTTTAGCAAATGAAAACGCTCCTCGCATGTAAAGCGTGATTCATCTGTTTTTTTGCCATGATCCAATAGCCAAAATGAGGAGTTTAGAACAGCGTCGCTGATTGGACAGCTAACTTTGGTTGCCTCCAATCAGGCACCTCCTATTCTATCCCAAAAATTCGGCGAGTTAGAACGGAGGCTAAATCAACATTTCATGAATTGGTCTGCCTCTGTTGGGAGAGAATTAATGGTGGGATGTCGTGTTAAGACTGAAAATCACACACTCCTGAAGCGATATCTCTCAAGAGGTGTCAGCCATTTAGTTGTTTTATTTCATTGTTTGGTAACACTCTATAAATTCTTGGAAAATAAACAACTTTTCCATGTTTTTTTTAGACTTGATCTGTTTCTGTGGGGAAGGAATGTATCATTAGCCAAATCAAGGATTGCGAGGACTCTATCTTATCTTACCTAGCCGGCTACACTATCGAAAACGGTATAACGTTTTCAGTTATGCATTTATCTGTTGATCAGTGTACATGCATATCGTCAACAACGCATTTCACAAAATCCCAACACATATGTACAATTTGCAGTACAAATAGATTAGAAACAAAATAAAGTTAACAACATCCTGTCTTTTATCACTATTATTTGATAAATTTAATCTCAATTGAGAACATGAAAGTATAACCATGCGTGAAATCAAAGATACAACGCTGATTAACCATTAAATACATTTTGTTAATGAATAAAAATACGGACTATATAGTATCTCAGCTTTATGTTTTGAAAGAAGGAATATGTTTAAGTCAATATAAACAGTTTATGAGTTGAGATTTCATTGATACCTACTGAATGTATACCGCAAGTGTTCAAAATATATCTGAATTATAATTGATATAATTGACTTTTTAAACATATTTCACATAACAAGTATTCATCTAAGAATATTTGAAGGTTACAATTTCATCAACATTACATTTTTTTCAAAAAATATTTACACATAAAAAAGAATAATCAATCTTCCACCATAAGATTAAAGGGCTCGCCATATATCTGACAACTCACACAGCACGACTGCAATTCACAGATCACAAGCATGACAGTAATGAGACTTGAAGGCAACCATCAAATTCACGGTAGACACACATGGGAGAGTTTATATATCATTCTTTGACTGTGATGCAGGAATAGGTTTGATTTATTGCTTTCTAACAATGTACTTTTTTATATGTTGCGGTGGTCATTAATCACATTTTAAAGACAAAAATCGATTCAAGTTTTTTTTCTAACCGGGTGAATAACAGTTGACAGACTATCGATCCAAACAATTGTGTTGCTAAGGTGAATGAACGTGAATGGATAACAGGAATATTGATGATTGTTGGAAATTAGTGTTTTTCACATGAGGGAAAATAAGTAGTTTTTATCTTATACAATTTCAATATGCTTCGCACATTGATATGCGGGTTTTGTTTCAGCATCTTAAAAAATATCCGAATGTAATTACAAAATGTACAAATAAATTGCAAACTGGGAAGCAGTTTGTAGGCCAACAATATAAATAATATTCTATAAATTCTAGCAAACTGAAAGAGACTGTTTAAGACTTATTGGTGTGCATGATTGTCCATAACATTATCATACTTAACTTTGGGCACAGAAATGGTCTTAAGGAACCGTGAGTACAGCTTCATATAATGACATCATTGACAACATTTGGCATATTTGCCACACACAAGTCCTAGAAATGGTCTTAAATGGTCTTAAAGAACAGTCAGTACCTATTCATATAAAGCTTCATTGATAACATTTGGCATATTTGCCTCACACAAGTCCTAGAATATTACTTTCAAACACCGTTTTTTTTTGTTTCAAAATTGTTATGATATTTTTCGATTTTCAAAATACATTATTTTATAGGGTCAAAACGCTCAATTCTCAAACATATCATTCATAGAAAATGTCTCATGTTTCTAGCAAACTTTAATTTGACCTTTTCAATGTTTACATAAATTATTTCATCATCCACATAAGAGAAATGGATTTATGTGTTTTTCTCAAGCTTGATAATTTTCGTAAAAGGAATCTCTTTTATCAATTATTGATTGAAAAATATTTGAAATGTGTAAGGGTTTTTTTTCTTTTGTGAGAGACCACGATGTTTTATTAAAAGCACACAAGACCCTCAAATCTCACAGTGTTGCCTGTCTTCATAATCATAATAGACGAAGATATCGTGTATTCTTTTACTTGTCATTTAAACACTGTCTGATGAATATAATCATATCAAAAGCAAATAACATAAGTTTTATATAAGAGGCTAAGAGATAATCCATATAATCTACGATAGAAACAAAGGAGACATTTAACTTTTTTAGGCCAAACAAGCTTCTTAGCAACTTAACCACCAGGCCAAGGCCATTATGGTATTACTACACACAACGTAAAACAACAGCAATATAGTATAAATCCAACAAAAACATATAACTGATAATAAATTATATAATCAAAAGACATCATTGTTTGATCATAGTTTTATTCCAAAATCCTCAGCATTACTTTTGCAAAGAAAAAGAAAATTGATAAATAAATAATTTATTTTACAAATGCAATGTTATATCTCTTAATTTAATTGTTAATTACAGTTGGTTTGGATCTTTTAATTTGACTTCATTCAGGAACTCTTTAATATTCATGTGTTTAGATTAAAAACAAGGAACACGTTGATCATGATGACTAAAGTATTCATGGTTCACTAGATTGCTGCTGTAAGAATGCTACTTTGGTCACAGAGATAGGTTGTTAGGGCCAATTAAATGTGTTTTTTTCCCCTGATAAACGTGTAGGCATGACATTATTCACATTCTGGTAACTGCGCATTCTCTCTCCATAGAGGAAGGTGAAGTCCAATTTTTTTTGATACACCCTCTGTTCAATTACGTCGACTTTGTGGGATAAAACGGGAGATGCCTGATTGGAGGCAACCACAGTAAGTTGGGCAATCACCGATCATCATTTTGGCTACGGAGTCTTAGCAAAATCATTGTGATATGAACCACCCTTTCTATGCGAGAAGCCTTGTCATTTGATAAAGAAATTCAGATGGATTTTTTCCCGCCAGGTGAAACTGTCGGAACCCAAGGATTTCGGCGAGTTAGAACAGAGGATGTATCAACATTTCATGAGGAGAGAGATTGGTAACTGCTCTTGACAACCTGTTATCACTTCAGCTACCAGCCGTTCCTTGCAGCACAAGTATCACAGAAACCTAAACCACAGACTGAAACATTTACTGGGGGAAATGTGGGTAATGGAATGGAAACGTGACCAACTAAAGACTTTTCAAAGTTAGATGAGGTTTTTTTAAACTCTAGTAAGGGAGTTTTGGTATTTGGGGGTTTCCTTTACAAGAGTAGTATAAGCACCAACTGCGAACTGTACTTTCAACACATAAACAACCTTGCAATAGAAAGAATGACATATAAACACCAACTGCAGAATTGAACTTTCAACACATAAACAACCTTGAAATAGAAAGAATGTCATATAAACACCAACTGCAGAACTTAACTTTCAACACATAAACTACCATGAAATAGAAAGAATGACATATAAACACCATGATAAATTGAACAGTAAACCAAAACAATAATAAACGAAAAGCATTATGGGTTCTCAAACAACATACACAAGATTATCACTTTTCAGTCAGAATTCACATATTTTTGACACAATAACTAAAAAGGAGAGTTCATCGATATCTCGTGTGGACACTTCTGGCATCAATGTACGCAGTAATGAGCCTGATCTCATTGACCATAATACAATATTCGTTCAACTTGGTATCTGTTTGTTTGGCATTTTTGCGTGTTAAATTTTCTTTTGCACGGTACTTTAGTATTCAAAACCATAAATATGATTGACTTTACCACAAATAAGGAACTCAAACCACCATACTATCATTAAAAATTCACAATAAATATTGAAAGCCCTTTAGAAACCTCTCCATATTTCCAAATACAGGGGTTGGATTCAACTTCATTTTTGTCATATATTTTGACTATGAACTTCAAGTTAACCGAAGGCCACGCACCACTTCAAATAGGTTTTATTGTGAAAGTTCAAAGAGAAACATATTGATCGGGTACGAAGAATCTGCTGCGTTCACAAACAGGCACTCGAAACAGATTTTCTTTCCAATGCTGGTTCCCAACTGAGGAATTCAATTTATCTCATTTTGTTTCTAGTTAACTGCCAATACACAGTAGAACTCGGATATAACAAACTCCAAGGGACCAACGAATTTAGTTCGTTATATCCGGTGTTCGCTATACGCATATAATTTTAATGATATTATATAGGGACGGGACTTGAAAATCTGTTTGCTATATCTGATTGTTTGCTATATCCGAGTTCACTTTATCCGTGTTCTACTGTATTCTCTTTCATGTCGAGAGGAATTCAGAACATTGTTTTCCACCTAATGAATTATCACAATTAAGATTTCAAAGTAACAACGCTTCAAAGTTCAAAACATTTACCTTATATAAAAAGTGATTTCTAAATATTCGAATTAGCTTCACCAGCAAGATAGAATAAATAGCTCACGGATGTTGAAACTATATTTTAAACTTTTGTAACAGCCAATTGCGCAGATTGAAACAATTTAAGTTATTTGAAGAAGTGTTTATCATTTCTGACAGACATAGAATACGTTTTTGTGAGAAATTATGTTCACATGTTCAAAGAACTAAGTATTTCTAGGACTTTTAGAAGTTGAAATATCAAGAAGAAAAGGAATTTTATTGATAATTGAAGACAACAAAGACGTTTCGGTAAAGATTAGTATACCATTATAAAGCATCGGGGCCTCTCTGCCTTAACGTTTGATTGAAAGAACCGAATCCGTAAGTTAAACACATTCTTTTAAATAATAGTCATGCTTTTGATCATTTTCGTATGTTATTTGAACTTGTTTGGAAATATTTATTTTCTTTTGAAATTCTGAATATTTATTAGAAAAATAAAATTCATTACATCATCATTTTGACATACAATAACTTACTATAACTTGTCGGTTGTGTGAGAAATTCTAAATTCACAAAATGATCTTATTAATGTAATGTTTTTAAAACTTATAAAAACTTCAGGCTGTACAAAAAGATTGAAATTACTACATTATTTTTAATATTCCGATTATTGATACTAGTGACCAAAGAAAGGTAAGTCTCTTTGGGAAATGCTAAGAAACAAAGAAACATCTCCAACATATTGTTTATCAAAAAACATGAACATTTCTCGAAGTTCCTTTATTTTTGTATATGACATACATACACGAACATCTTGTGAAACGATCCATGTTTTGGGATAGGTCAAAAAGTCGTAGTTTGTCGTAAATATATGTGTCTAAATCATATATTTCAATAATACTTTTTGTTTGTTAACAAAGTTTTGTGTCTTTTGTTAACAATTGTTCTCTGTATTTCAAGGATTTTGAAACAGTACATATAAACCTCAGGTGTCATAATCGTGTCATTTTGGAGGTAATTCTTTTCTCCGGTAAACCTGTTTTCAGTGTCACATCGCTTCTCACCGGGACATTCTAGAATATCCCAGGGACATTCTAGAATATCCCAGGGACATTCTAGAATATCCCAGGGACATTCTAGAATAACTTTTAGTTTTACTTAAATGTTTTATATATTTTACATGTTATACAAGACTCATAACTTGTAAACATTACGAAACAAACAAATGAATTTGCAAAATTTGAATTTTTAACAAATTCTGATTTAACGTTTCAAGCGGGATTCGAAACCGGAACCTCTATGTTGTTAAACAGCGCTCTTACCGCCTGAGCTACCGAGGCTTCTTGTCAGCAAATGTTCATTTTATTGTGTCATCACTGACACTGTAAGTTTTATATACATAATGTAAATATATATTAAATTGGATTCTAAAATCGTACGCAAAGTGTATATTTAAAGTCTTTCGAGAAGAGCTGCTGTTAAACAGACAGCTTGCAAGGATTGGCTGCGTTTGTGTGATACTTTCAGTGTTATTATATGTTTCAATATTTTTACCTTCGCTTTATATGACAGATATTCGGGGTCGGGGAAACCCCAGGGCCTACGGCCCACGGGTTTCCCCTCACCCCTCATGTTAACATTTTCAATCAAACCTTAGGGACAGGTTAATATCCTTTACATCATGGCCTCAGTTTCAAATTCAGCAATTACGTTTCACTTGGTTTGATATTTCTTCTCTTTCTTTTTCATTTCATTGATTTGATATCCCTTGGAATCACATGTCAACATTTCTTTCCAATTAACATGAAGCACTGTACACATGAGGGCTATAACATTTCAATCATTGTGTTTTATTGAATTTATAAAATCTTTATTTTAAAAAATATCCCAAGATTTAAAACATTATGACAATAATCCTGTTCGGGGATTTGTTTGAAGTCATAAGATGTGAATTGTCAATAAAATTGACATCTTGTAGAGATGATTTACATATACTTCTCCACTGTGAAAACTTATTAGAACAGCGAAATGATTTCTTTGCATACTTAATTGACAAACTTGATGTTGAAACTTATGTCATGTTTGAAATGCAAGATGAGCAAGATATGCTATCATTTCTCTTTGGAGCAGAAAATAATTTCTACAACTCTATTGACTCAATGTTATGGGAAAACATTTTGCTACGCTTTTCAATGTATGTATATGAACTTAAACCTAACTTTGTTAACGTCTACAATGAATAATACATTTCATGCTCAATATTGCTGTATATATTTTTATTTATCTGTATCTGTAAATTTCTTTTTTGTCATGTACTGTTGTAAAATGATGTAATGTATTGTTCAAATGTAATCTTCGGTGACTACTGGAGGAAATAAAGAATCTCTCTCTCTCTCTCTCTCTCTCTCTCTCTCTCTCTCTCTCTCTCTCTCTCTCTCTCTCTCTCTCTCTCTCTCTCTGTCCCTCTCTCTCTCTCTCTCTCTCTCTCTCTCTCTCTCTCATGAGGGCTATAACATTTCAATCATTGTGTTTTATTGAATTTATAAAATCTTTATTTTAAACAATATCCCAAGATTTAAAACATTATGAGAATAATCCTGTTCGGGGATTTGTTTGAAGTCATAAGATGTGAATTGACAATAAAATTGACATCTTGTAGAGATAAATAACATTTCACTGTCGAATCTTTTCTTCTGGGAATTTTCAAACAAAATGAAATAAATTTATATCTGATACTTTTGTGGTTTCTATAGCCTGAGGGTCAACCAGAGCTCTCACTACTGCGCAGTTGTCTTCTCTGATGTTGTTTTCTTATTTTAAATTCAATTTAAAATTCAAGTTATCTCTCATGTCTATATACTTGTTATGAATTTCCTTGTTGCAAAGTAATATATAACCACAAGAAGATTGAAAATGATTGGATTTTAATCTTTTCAAACATAAAGTTCTAACAATTCAAGTTTCAAGTCCCTGAAGGAGATTTTGTATTTCTTGTGATTTGCTGTCATTTTCAAATGTTAACCCCCGGTACACTCCAACGATTTTCTGTCATTTCAGGATTGCTTCTTAGGAACGTTTAGACAATGTCTAATCATTTATTCTTATGTCTGTATTTCAAATAATGCATTGTTTGATTGTCATTCAGTCAAGTTGTTTGCAAATGATTGAATATCGTGAAAATTAAGTATTTGTGGAAAGAATTAATGAGGAACGCTTTTGTAAACATGATGACTTCAGTTATCCCAATGACACTTTTCATGCTTTTCCCCCATTTATTTGAAAGCAAATCTATATGAATAAGTTGAATGATTAAAGTGAAATAATGTATAGTTTTACTGACAGTCGACAATACATAAACAGACTTATTTTTTATGGAATTGACGTTCCTTAGGAAATTATTTTAGAGCAACAGAAAAAAAAATATATACATGTATATACCCAAGAAATAAGTAGGATTTACATTTAGGTAGTACAGTAAATGTTCAAGCATGTACTAACACTTAGTTATCAGTAAAAGTCATTTTAAATGAAAGTGGATTTAGTTTCTCATAAACATATGGATAGAATAGTCGTCTTGGGGCATTGTAATATGCACTTTATTTGTTTTTTAGAACTCGTAATACGGCTCATTTTATTCATTCAAAACAAACTTTACATATTCAAACAGTCTGTAATATCACCTCACCACATTATTGCAAATAACATGGATTCAGGACCTAATAGGTGAGTGACAACTTCATCTGGTTGAAAATTGTTTGAACTGTTATTTGTATTGATACGAAAATACACACCTTCCCTTTTTCTTATATACTGAAATTGTCTTTCATTAAATGGCAGATGATTTGCATTGAACAAGATTGTCGAGTTTGGTAAATGACAGGTTTCAATGTGTTGAGTGATAAATAAATATTAGCCGCAATCCTACGTAATCCTAAGGTATGTTATCATACTGCAAAGACCTGCCTGTATTTGTTGTTATTATGGCGTTCAAAGCTATATGGTTAATTTCATTTTATGATGTGAATGTTTGATGTTATAATTATGATATTTTATCTACCACTATTTTGCCACTTTCAATCACTTTATACTGTATATTTTAACGTAATAATACATGTGGTCTCCCAAAGCTCTTTAAAGAGGGGCGCTGGTGGCTTTTCATGTATGTTTTAATTTTAAAAGTATATAGACAGTGTTCAGATAAATATAGTGTCTGTCTGTCTTAAGTGGCAGGTTTGGTAAATGAATCTAATTCTGCCAACATGGCGTTAAAGGGGCAGTAGCACGTTTTAGGGGGAATCTAACATGATGTCAGGAAAATGAAAATACATAGTTCAAATTGAAAGACAATGTAAAACTAAAAGAAGCAGGAATTAATCAAATATATGACGTAAAGTTTGGCCATGCGATTCCTTTTTCTTACATAAAATGAATTAAAGGTGTTCACAAATGGCCGCCAATGGATTTTATGTGAATCCTCATACTTTGTCCTCTGACTATGGGTGATTGGCTTGTGTTAATAAATTGTTTATACTGTCAATATAATACATTTAGCATTAACTTACAATTATAAGTGAAATATTTGAAATATAAACTTATCAAAAAACGTGCTACTGTCCCTTTAATGACTATGATACACAATATGCAGTTCACTGTCATCACATTTGGTCGAATATGATTGTCATCAGTTGTCACAAATTGTCTAGAAATAATAATAATAGTAATGTGTATACTTACCTGGTGATACCAAGTCCTAAGACATGACCAAAGCGCATGATTTATTTGAAAGAGTGTACTTTCACAACTGCTGCTTAGTGCTTATCTGTTTTAAAGGGGCAGTAGCACGTTTTTTTGAAAAGTTTATATTTTAATTTTTTCACTTATAATTGTACGTTAATGCTGAATATATTATTGTCAAAAGTCTCATTACACAAGCCAATCATCATTTATTCTTATGCCTGTATTTAATATGATGCATTGTTTGATTGTCATTCAGTCAAGTTGTTTGCAAATGATTGAATATCGTGAAAATTAAGTATTTGTGGAAAGAATTAATGAGACCCGCTTTTGTAAACATGATGACTTCAGTTATCCAATGACACTTTTCATGCTTTTCCCCCATTTATTTGAAAGCAAATCTATATGAATAAATTGAATAATTAAAGTGAAATAATGTATAGTTTTACTGACAGTCGACAATACATAAAAAGACTTATTTTCTATGGAATTGACGTTTCTTAGGAAATTATTTTAGAGCAACAGAGAAAAAAATATATACATGTATATACCCAAGAAATAAGTAGGATTTACATTTAGGTAGTACAGTAAATGTTCAAGCATGTACTAACACTTAGTTATCAGTAAAAGTCATTTTAAATGAAAGTGGATTTAGTTTCTCATAAACATATGGATAGAATAGTCGTCTTGGGGCATTGTAATATGCACTTTATTTGTTTTTTAGAACTCGTAATACGGCTCATTTTATTCATTCAAAACAAACTTTACATATTCAAACAGTCTGTAATATCACCTCACCACATTATTGCAAATAACATGGATTCAGGACCTAATAGGTGAGTGACAACTGCATCTGGTTGAAAATTGTTTGAACTGTTATTTGTATTGATACGAAAATACACACCTTCCCTTTTTCTTATATACTGAAATTGTCTTTCATTAAATGGCAGATGATTTGCATTGAACAAGATTGTCGAGTTTGGTAAATGACAGGTTTCAATGTGTTGAGTGATAAATAAATATTAGCCGCAATCCTACGTCATCCTAAGGTATGTTATTGTCGTATGGACGTCCGGATCCTTGTTAGCGCGATATCTCACGAACCGTTGCACCGAATGTATTCAAATTTGATCACAGCCTCACTTGGGAGATTACGCAGACACCAGTTACTTCTGTTGACCTTGACCTTATTTTCAAGGTCACAACGGCCCTTTGACCACTTTTGAAACGCTTGTTAACGCGATATCTGATGAACCGTTGCACCCAATGTCTTCAAATTTGGTCACAGTCTCACTTGGGGGATAACGCAGACACCAGTCACTTTTGGTGACCTTGACCACATTTTCAAGGTCACAACGGCCCTTTGACCACTTTTGAAATGCTTGTTAACGCGATATCTGATGAACCGTTGCACCCAATGTCTTCAAATTTGGTCACAGTCTCACTTCGGGGATAACGCAGACACCAGTCACTTTTGGTGACCTTGACCTCATTTTCAAGGTCAGAACGGCCCTTTGACCACTTTTGAAATGCTTGTTAACGCGATATCTGATGAACCGTTGCACCCAATGTCTTCAAATTTGGTCACAGTCTCACTTGGGGGATTACGCAGACACCAGTCACTTTTGGTGACCTTGAACTCATTTTCAAGGTCAGAACGGCACTTTGACCACTCTTGAAACACTTGTTAACGGGATAGCTCATGAACCATTGCACCCAATGTCTTCAAATTTGATGTGACCTTGATATTATTTTCAAGGTCACTACAGCACCTCGGCCACTTTTGAAATGCTTGTTAATACAATATCTCTTAAACTGTTTTACAAAATGGCTTCAAATTTAGTCACAGCCTATATTTTGGGACTACGCAGATACTTTTGATGACCTTGACCTTAACTTTCAAGGTCACGACAGTTCTTTGAACACTTTTGAAACATCTTATATCTTATGAACCGATTCATGAAATATCCTCAAATTTGGTCACACCCTACATTGAGGGATTACGCAGACACCAGACACTTTGGGTGACCTAGACCTTAATTTCTAGGTCACCACTTTGGCACTTTTCAACTCTTGTTTACTTGATATCTCATAAACCACTGCACCAAATGTCTTCAAATTTGGTCAGAGCCTACATACGGGAATTACGCAGACACCAGTCACTTATTTCCAAGGTCACAAGGGCACTTTGACCACTTTTGAAACTCTAGTTTACACCATATCTCTTGAACCATTGTGCTTATTGTCAATGGGAATATAGCATTTGCTTATTGTGACAATTCTATCGCAATATCCAAGCGGCGGGGGACATTGCCACATTAGTGGCAAACACTTGTTATACTGTGAAGACCAGCCTTAATATGTTGTTATTAAGGCGTTCAAAGCTATATGGTTAATTAAGGATTCAGCCATAAGGCTGAATCCTTATTGTTATTGGCGTGTTTCTTCTTTTTTTTCTTCCACGATTTTTGTGAACAGGATTCAGACCAAACGGCTGATGCTATCGAAGCCAAATTTCACAGGCTGATAGACCTTGTTGAGGAATGGCGACAATAAGCTTTTGGGACAATTCGGCTCATACATTAAAGGTCCAGTTCGATTCCAAAATCGAAAATTTAACATTGACTTTTTTTTCAAAATGCACCTAGAGACCTAATTTTTCAATCAAAAATGCTGCAAAAAAACAAATCATGGAATATTCGTAGGTCACGTTGTTTGGCCGCCATCTTGGATTTAGTGCATTTTTGATCATTGCCGACCCCACCCACCTTTGAAAATCTTCTTCTCTGAAGATACTTGCACTAGAGATCTATACTCAATGTAGTTGAAGCATTGTAGACCTTAATTTGACTTCTACAAAGTCCTAACTGCAATACTTTTCTTGCTGTGATTTTTCAAAGTTGACCAAAATCTAAAAATCGCAAACTTCAAGGGCAGATAACTCAAAAACCAGACCATAGAATTTTATGATTTTTGCATGAGAGTTAGACATTGGCAAGCCCTTTAAGATAAACGAATAAAATCGCTCGCGAACAGTCATATATCGGTCAGGGTCAGAGGTCAAACTTTGCATTTTGGACATGTGGTGTTTTGGTGGGTATGTTTGAAATATCGTAGCGAATCAACGGTATACGATAACGCTTTGTTCTATACATCATATGAAAGCCAAAAGTCTATAGATTTTTTTTTAATTTGACAGTAAATTTCTATATTTGTTTTACATTGAGTTACGACCCTTTGAATATTGTCAATTCTGCTTTCGTTTTGAATGCATAGGATACAGGTATGTTAAAAAGTTGTTAGTCATCAGTGATAGACGACAAATCATTGTTCCATATATCATTAGAAAGCCAAACGAATACAAAATCTTTTAAAAATTAACAATAAATTCAGTTACTACATTTACATTGAGTTACGGACCTCTGAATATTGTCAACCCTGCATGCGTTTTAAATGCATTTGATAACTGTTTGTTTGCAAATTGCGTTAATCATCAACAAAAGATTATAACCCATAAGCTTTTGACTGAAATCATTACCTTTGTGCATTACATTTAACACCATACAGCGCTGAATCCGTTTGTCGTCGCTTGCGACTATATTTTCATTTTATGATGTAAATGTATGATGTTATAATTATGATATTTTATCTACCACTATTTTACCTCTTTCAATCACTTTTTACTGTATATTTTAGCATAATAATACATGTGGTCATGACGGCTATTTTGTGTAAACACCTTTAATTCATTTTGTGTAAGTAAAAGGAATCGCACGGCTAAACTTTACATTATATGTTTGAATTATTACTGCTCCATTTAGTTTAAATACATTGCCTTTCAATTTGAACCATTATTTTTCATTTTCCTCACATCACCTTATGTTCGCCCTAAAATCGTGCTACTGCCCCTTTAAGTACCAATTTTACTGTATT
Source organism: Steromphala cineraria (assembly GCA_916613615.1). Classification (NCBI taxonomy): domain Eukaryota; kingdom Metazoa; phylum Mollusca; class Gastropoda; order Trochida; family Trochidae; genus Steromphala; species Steromphala cineraria. The sequence goes on from OU744733.1 coordinate 48,428,094, forward strand.
ATCAAACCACATAGCGAAATGTTATTAAATATATCAATCTTATTATGGGAAATGAATCAAATGTGGTTTTGCAGGAATCTACTCTTTTTTCAAAATACGATATTTCCTTTTTTATGTGGAACTCCATGGTATACTAATGTGAATGCTAATATGTATATGTACATAAATATGTTTGAAGCCTGTCCTTTGTTCTGTTAGTGATCCAGAAACCATATGCATTGTCCTCAATTACTGTCTCACTAATTGACATCTGAACATTTCATTGCCGAAAATAGAATATAATATTTAACTCACTTTAGCCTTTGTCCTCTGGAAAGTACAAACTGTTTTCTTTTGGAAGATGATTAAAAACCTGAAGGTAGATCATTTTGAAGAAAATGTCAAACCTCAAATCATGCCTCATCTTTTCATAGACATCAGACATATGGACATGTTTTGTTATATTTTCCCATCTGTAGCCTAATAAAATAAACGGTTCAGACCCGAGATATGCTATTACTAAAGGGAAAGGGAAAGATGGGATTGCTTTGATAATCTGAGCGATATTAAGTTGATCGTTACGCTAAACTGAATTACATTCATACGTTACAAAATGTTCTACATTGAGTAATTATCATGCATTTTGCCGAAAATTGCTAGGTCACGTCACGAGGAAGTTTTAGAATTGTCCATGTAATGAAAGTTTGTGATCCCCTTAGTGAAAAAAAAACACCAAAAAACGACAAACAACGGAATAAATTTTATGTGAAAAACTGCCGTTTATACAAGAATCGTTCTCGTTCATTTTATGAAGAACTCAATGTGGCAAAAACAGATAGGTTGTAATAAGATTGATAATCAAGAAACACAAACACAGCTAACATTGTTTCTAAGTGACATCAATGATAGTACACATCAAAGATCGAGATTTAGGAGCTTGGACATGTGCAATAAGAGCTCACCGATTGCACAATTGGCAATCATTGGCAGGATCGTATCTAACTGTCTTTATTTGACAATTACTACCTTTCAATACGTGTTCTGTATAATTTCCAATTTAATTTTCTATGGATAATGTTCAGTTAAAAAGATGCCTTCGCCATATAAACCAATCCTTACAAATATCTTTTTAAAATCCTTCTTATTTGAACTTCCCTTCTTATTTGAGCATCATATCAATTATTATCATAGACATTTGAGAATTCAGCTTGTTTGTCACTAATTTTACTTCAACTGTCTCCATCGTGGTCAAAAATCAGATGAAGTGTCAATTATTTTCTCAAACTTCAAATTTGTAACAACTGAATTCGCCTGAAGGGAAGAATACAAAATATTCCACAAGGTACAAACAAATCAAGGCGTATTCCCGGAGTATGAAAATAATTGGTTAAAGTAGTTTCTTTGACATCTTGTATGTGAAATGAAATTGAAGATATAATGTCCTTTATCTTCACAGTTTTGGAAAAGTTTTCAAAGATGTGAATAATTATCTGTTAGTGATCTACTTTAATGTGCTTGATAGAGATAAAATATAGCTCGGAATTAAAGTGAAAGCAAAAGTACTGAATCCAACAATTTAAATTATCTTCATATAACAGACTCATTCTATACAACAAACAACTTTTCTTCAATAAATTAAGAAGAACATTAAACGCATATTTGAAATTTTAACCTTGACTTGAATATAATCTTTGAACTTTATCCCTCAAATATTATTTTATCAAATATCTGGTAAAAGATTCACAAAGCGTTTTTATCATCAATTTCGCCATGCTTTTCAAGGGGTCAAGGTAAGATATTAGCAATCTTAGTTCAATGTTATCGTTAGTTTTGTTGTTATTCGAATTGTCATTTCAAAGGATTTAAAGCATTTCCTATAAATCTCATAGCCTGTTCTGTTTAAAGAATGAAAACGCTTTCGCCTTTATTTCTAACTGATATTCGTCTATCTTCTACTTACTTGAAAAATATTATTTTATCTGGACTTCTATTGGGTAAAGGAATGAATTTGGGAATTTGTGTTGACTTATTGATTGTTCGTGGGTGAACCACATCACTACATCGACTTTTTCAATTGGGAAAATATTATGATAGCTTATAGCTGCTAAATCCTGATTTACATCTTCATTTTTCACTGGTATATGAATTTAAGATGAGCTATGATGGCTTTGAATTGTAATAAAAATAGTTTAAACACAAAAGGTCAACAACGCATGAATGATAAATGAATGAAATGAAATAAATTCTAGATTAGATGATCTGAGTGATTTTGACATATTAAGTGGAACGGAATTTTTTGGATAGCTTTACATTTGAAGTATTTACGCTTGAGTCCGATAGAATCATTTCATATCGACAAAAAACCGTCACCACTTTTGTGGATAAATGTTTACTAATAATTGGATAAACTTCTCAAAATGAACGATATGAGTTATGTGTCACGTTAAATATGATATGAATTTCTTGGATAGTTTGTTTGTGATTTAGACAATATAGCCTATAAAGAGAAGCTTTGCACTTCCTCAGAGATGTTGTTAATTAAATGGGACGACATTATTGCCCATTCTCTCCCCACGGAGGCAGTTCAAATCTTAAAATGTGGTTACAGCCTCTGTTCTATTACGTCGAAAACAGAGGTACATCAACTCATGTTGATTGAGCCTCTGTTCTAACTCGCCGCAATTCGTGGGTTATTATTACATTTATGGTGCCTTGGCGCTCCAGGCTATAAGGTCATAAATGTTTTTGTGCCAAAATTATTTACGCCAGGTTATCGACGATTAAGTCGACAAAATCTGCTCACAGGAGTTGAAGTAGGGCACGAAAATGGTCCTTAGATGCTCATTGGATCATTGGATCAAGAGATTTATTGTTGTTTTTGAGCCTATGTAATATGAAACAAATTATACATCTAGCGACACCCAAAACGGGTAAGTCAGTCCATGTCGACCAGTTCTGGCGAACGAGGAGTCAATAGCATAGAGGTGGGGCCGAAGCTTTTTTGCACATATATGGTCCCACTGCGCGCAAGGTGTTAAAGGGGCAGTAGCACGTTTTAGGAGGGGTATAAAGTGATGTCAGGAAAATGAAAATTAATGTTTCCAATTGAAAGACAATGTTTTTGAACAAAATGCAGCAGTAATAATTCAAATATATAACGTATATTAATTAAAGGTGTTCACACAAAATGGCCGCCAATGGATTTTATGTGAATCTTCATACTTTGTCCTCTGACTATGGATGATTGGTTTGTGTAATGAGATTTTTGACACTATCAAAATAATACATTTAACATTAACTTTCAATTATCATTAAAAAATTAAAAATATAAATTATCAAAAAACGTGCTACTGCCTCTTTAAGGAATTAAACTCTGATACAGTGTAGGCACTATAATGGAAAGGCTTACATGCGTTCTACAGCCTAGAGATGGGGCTCGGGGCACACATTTGGTCCAATGACGCTCAAGGTGTTGAGAAGGTGAACACTGGTACAGTAAGGCTGGTGTGAAATAAAGGCATCTTGGGCGAAGTCGACCCGGTCCCACGTGCGTTCTACAGCAAACGAAACAAAAGTTTATTTTTCGTGACTCAAAAAAGGCCGTGTTATACAAGTTTGTGAGTCTGAGAGACGATAACAATTCATTAATTTGGAGGGGATCCGCCATTTTGAATTAGTACGTGAGTGAGTTATTGTTTTACGTCGCTTCGGCAATATTTCAGCCATTGGCGGCGTTATATTAGGTGAATTGATAAACAGGCACTGCAACTGCTGCAACCTTTTTATGCAAAAAGTGAGATGTGTTGATTCGTACAAATACATTCCATATTCGAAGACTAATTAAATAAACCGTTATAAAAAGGTTTTAAATGAAAAAGTTAAAATTGTGTTAAATTGATGACAATGTTTCAAGATCAAAGCATTTATACTAGAAAAACTATACTCAAATGTAATAACAGGGGGCTTTGTGCGTAGCTCAGTGGTAGAGTGTCCGCTCGTCACCCGGAAGACCGGGGTTCGATTCCCGGTCGCGTCATACATTCTACCAAAAGACGAAAAAAGATTGGAGTTGTTGCTGCCTTGACACTCATCATTATAGAGAGGCTGAATTTCCAACATGTACATGTAATGAGAACAATAAAGTGTAATTAAAATGTGATGTTTCTATGCGATAGTTCGGTAACATAAGCATCACATCAGGCACAGTAACAAAACAATTTACTTACGGCTTTAACGGCACTGACACAACAATGTTGGGTTTAAGATTTTGTGGTGCTTTCATTTGTTTTCAAAATTCGGTTATCATCATACATATGTATAAAACAAATTATCCTGTCTATTCATTCATTGTGGTAGGTCAATAAATGCTCCGGACTCCCACCAATAAACCGTTATGAACGTACTGCATCAAATAACATAAGTTTAGCCAGTGGAAATATACTCAATTCCTATGAAATTAGATGATGTGTTAAAATACTACTGAATTTCTTTCTTGACAAGACGTACTGCATTTGTCACCTGGTAATCCCTGCACAAGAGGAATTTTTATGTTGAGACCGATGGCTTACAAACCGGTACTTTGATAATGAATTTTCACTCACTTAAATAAGTGTAGGGATTCGCCTTTAGCTTTCAAAATTAAATATATAAATAAAAATGAAACAACATTTGTTAAACTTCTACATTTCGTTCTGGAAATAAGTCTAAAAACAGAATTAAAAGTGACAAAACATGACATTCATGATAAATCTGAATGCAGCATATTGCTTAACATGGTGCTAGGAATCAAGTTCTTGAGCTGAATTGCCCCTTGAAAATGCATGAACATCACCAAATTATTATTGGTTACCGAATGAAAGCTTTAAGAGACTTCCCATAAGTAGTTGAAAGGGCAATAAGCCATCATTAAAGTGACACGGCTTATCTTTCTTAAAATTTTATTTGGTTTTGCTAAGTTACAAAATATCTTATATGCTGATTGAAGTTCATATCTCATCACTGGACTTGCAAATATATCCATTTATGCATAATATCTATAAAATGCTTGATTTTATGGGAAAATCAAGAAAGCATCTCAAATACGTTTAATTTTCGAAATTATGCATCCAATTAATCTACCTATTAGTTGCAATACCTAATAAACACTATCGAATATATCTTCCTGTCAGCTTATGACATGGTTTTTCAAATTACGTTTGGCGAATTTGCGCGGACCACTCGAACCACATTGTCCGGTTTTCGATCAAAATCCCGACTTTGAATGGCCGTATTTACGCTCTTATGTACTGATTGACCTTTAACTTGTTATTTTCAATAACAGTTAGTTATTCCCGATGAAATAACATCGATTTCAAAATTTGGCATATGTGATCCTATCAACATACTCTGTTTCTCTTTCAGCTGGCCTTAAGGATGCAGCTGTTTTCTTGTTCTTCGAGGAATTCACAATAACTGACTGTCTTAAAGATGTTTGAACATTTGAATGTAAGAACTTTATTTACTGATCACCTAGACAAATAAATTAAATATATATATATGACATTCCGAATATCTAGTGAACAAAGTAAGTATAACATCATCTTTCTATCTAAAATTTGAAATAGCTTTGCTAATGATAGGCGAATTGCTGTAAAATAATTTGTGAAAGGATGTTGGGTTTTTGTTACCTATTTACATTTTAATTTTGCCAACAGTCGAATAAAGTGAAACCTTTTGCTATGTAGCTCATCAGGCCATCTATACTTTGCCATACACTTTATCACACACTGTATCTACCCTTTATCATACACTTTAGCATACAAAGGGTCACATGTGAAGGTCGCCAGATCTAAAAAAAATAATCCTTAAGGTGTTAGCTTATATTTGCAACAGGCGTGGTTTTGAGCAACGAAAGAGAATCTACAGGTCTGTGTGATGAGACTTTGCTTTGTGTGATTCTTAACAATGTGTGTTTCTCTCAGATATGAATATATAAACTGGCACCTTCATTCATCAACTGGTAAACCATAACCACGCTGTTTCCCGGTTACAGGATGCAGCCTTATGATAAATGACATAATAAAAATAGAGCCATTGGCTCTGTAGCTCATCAGGCTTCATCATCAATTATGCTGTAGAGTGTGGCCAATGATACCCCCTTTGTAGAGGTCACAGGGGCACCAATCATAAAATTAAGTATATATAGGCGACAAGTTTCAGTTTTCTAGGCCTTATACTTCAGGAGAAGAAGATGAAAATAGATTTGAAGGACGTTCCTGTTGCCTTTATTAGGGGTCACAGGGCAACCAAAGCTACAATTTATAATCCTCACTAGCCAAGGAGTCTGTACACAAAGTTTCAGCTTTCTAGGCCTTATGGTTCTGGAGAAGAAGATGAAAATAGGTTTTTAGGGCGTGGCCCCTGTGGCCCTTATTAGAGGTCACAGGGCTACCAAAGCTACAATTTATAATCCTCACTAGCCAAGGAGTCTGTACACAAAGTTTTAGGTTTCTAGGCCTTATGGTTCTGGAGAAGAAGATGAAAATAGGTTTTTAGGGCGTGGCCCCTGTGGCCCTTTATATTAGGGGTCACAGGGCTACCAAAGCTACAATTTATAATCCTCACTAGCCAAGGAGTCTGTACACAAGGTTTCAGCTTTCTAGGCCTTATGGTTCTGGAGAAGAAGATGAAAATAGGTTTTTAGGGTGTGGCCCCTGTGGCCCTTATTAGTGGTCACAGGGCCACCAAAGCTACAATTTATAATCCTCACTAGCTAAGGAGTCTGTACACAAAGTTTCAGCTTTCTAGGCCTTATGCTTCTGGAGAAGAAGATGAAAATAGGTTTTTAGGGCGTGGCCCCTGTAGGCCCTTATTAGGGATCACAGGGCTACCAAAGCTACAATTTATAATCCTCACTAGCCAAGGAGTCTGTACACAAAGTTTCAGCTTTCTAGGCCTTATGGTTCTGGAGAAGAAGATGAAAATAGGTTTTTAGGGTGTGGCCCCTGTGGCCCTTATTAGGGGTCACAGGGCTTCCAAAGCTACAATTTATAATCCTCACTAGCCAAGGAGTCTGTACACAAGGTTTCAGCTTTCTAGGCCTTATGGTTCTGGAGAAGAAGATGAAAATAGGTTTTTAGGGTGTGGCCCCTGTGGCCCTTATTAGGGGTCACAGGGCCACCAAAGCTACAATTTATAATCCTCACTAGCTAAGGAGTCTGTACACAAAGTTTCAGCTTTCTAGGCCTTATGGTTCTGGAGAAGAAGTCGAAATTCCACAAAGTTTACGGACGGATGGACGGACGGACGGACGGACGGACGGACGGACGCCGGACACCATGCCATGCCATAAGCCCATCGGGCCTTACAGGCCAGATGAGCTAAAAATTACCATCACCAATTTTATTCAAAAAAAGAACTCAACAGAAAGAAAATAAGCAAAATATACAACATGTACAATACAACAACTTGAACGAGACAAATATACTGTGAAGCAGACAATACAAAAACATAAAAGACAACCTAACCTATACTTCTGACCCCTAACCATCCCTCCTAACTAAACCTAGCCAGTCTGTGCCCTATCACTACGCCCAATACCAAAACTATGAATAAAAACTTCTATTTTAATACCTCTTTATAACGATTCCTTTTCTTGTATTCATGTTCTTCAAGCTGTTCAAGAAGGAAAACAAACAGCTTTACAACGGTTTCCTTACAATAAACGGATAATGTATTAATGTATATGTTTAAATACTCCTGAAATAAAACTTTAACGTTTGCCAAAATGACCATCTGTTTACATTTTAATCCGAGAACAAATATGGGCTGATAAGGCAAAATACACAATAATTTTCATCAATGCATAATTGTCCGCGATGTGTGTGCATTTTACTTATAAATTGTGTACAGACCTCAGCTTAGATCGTTGCAATAACATCACTTTCCATATCATTCATTCGAACTATGCATCACTAACAACATGACATGTGCTTTTTAGCATCACCCAGCTTCACATCAGTTGTGAATCCTATACCGCATTCTTACCCAAGCGGGCTAGGATATGGCAGGTATTAAAGTTTGCATAATTTTCATGGGAATTACAGATTTTCTAAAAAACCTCGCATTTTGATTGGTTGACGGAACTTTTTTGTATCCATTCATGATTCGCCTGGATCTTATATTTCAGTTGAGAGATATAGATGAAAAATCTTATACTTAAATTGCGAAAGTCACTCATTACTACAACATTTTTAATGAGAAATCAAGACCTTCTGATTTTTTCTTTGCCGTAAATACAAGTTTAAGTCTTCAAGACGGCGGTGGGAGAGTCGCCGGCCAAACTGTCGTTACGTCATAGCTCCTTGACGTCATTAAACATGACGTCAAACAGTGAAGTCATACATTCCTAACTAGGCTTGTCAAGCGAAAGCTAACGACGTCTTACTTTTACTTTTCGTTTGTGCGCGGTCAATATAAGGGTTTTTTTATGATACGAGACAATATTTTTTTTATATAATGTGACATCAACGTAATAAACTATTTCAAATAAGATCATGAGTTGCGATCTACTTAGAGTCGCCCATCCTGAAGTAGTGAGCAAAATTATGAATGGCGTATGAGTACAATTTGTACTTTACCGGCAGATTTTCTGAATGTTTCTCCTTTTTTCCCCATTTTTATGCATCAAAATTATCTTGGGTAAGAAAAAGAATTACCAACTCGATGCTCGGAATTACGGATTATCTGTCCCTCGTGAATAATTGTGTCAAAATCCTCGCTTGAAGCTCGGAGTTTATCACAATAATTAACTCAGGACATATAATCCGTAATTCCTCGCAGCTCGTTGATTATTCTTATAATATGTAACTAAGCCTTCAAAACAATGTAGATTGGACTCGCAACGAACAATTCTTCAATATGATACAAGGGAGACTGTCGACCGGTTTCTTGAAGAAGGGCAACGAGTTGAAAATCTCTTTCTGCCAAAGCTCATATTTCGACTCATCTCCCATCCTTCCACTGTGTTGGCACTGACGATAGAGAAAAGCAGAAATCCTGGAACAAGTTTAATCTTTCTGTACTTCTCAACTTGACTGATTATCTTCGGCTTTCTGAACTGTTCATCTGCAAATATGTTCACTGCTTTGATGTTATATTTGTTAATTGCATACTTCTCCTGGTATACAAGCAAACCAAAGGTAGAGTCAGTAAGAAGAGAAAATGAGGCGGTTACAACAAGCGACGTTTGGGTATAGATGTTCTTTTTTGAAGACATCTCAATACATTTTATCACATTATTGACCCCTTCGTTTTGGATCCAACATGCTGTATTTCCATCAATTACGAAAGACATAATTTTAGAAGATGTCGTTCTTGTTTTCACCAAAAGCCAGATCTTGTTAATCATTTTCATTGGGTCATGGACGTAGTCATGGACGTAAATGTAAATACCACTATTCCACTTATTGATAGGATAAAATAGTTTTCCCTTGTATATATTCAAACAATTTACCTTGATTTGATTTGAAGATTTTAACTTTTTTGAGTAAGGCTTTATTACTTTTTTGTAGATTCCGCTTCTCTGAGACCAGAAAAGAATGTTAGATTTTCGATCATAAACAATGGAGATCATATAGTCTTTGACGATGATTCCGGTCTTCTCCGATGTGAATGATTTCAGTGACACTTTATAAACGTGTCTGGCTACTGACCTATGAGCATGCACCATTAAAAATGATTTTTCATGATGTGCTTCAGGGTCCGAGTCATCAAACTTCTTTTCTTGAGATTTGACAAATGAATTTTCATGATTTGCTTCAGAGTCCGAGTCATCAAGCTTCTTTTCTTGAGATTTGACAAAATATCGAATCACTTCGGTCTTCGGGTTTCCTGCTTGAGGCTCTTTGTACAAGTTCTCCGAAACCAGATCTGCTAGGGCACATCTACATGTATTGGTAGACATACAGACCACAGCACACTGTATAGGTGATTTACACTTCCTCATATATATGTCATCTGACACTTTGAGAGGTTCATCTTTGTTCTTTGTTCTCCTGAAATCTGCCTGTACAGATACGACCATCAGAAAGGCAATGATGAGAATGATAACACTATTTGGAGTCATCACTGAGAGAGGAATGGTTTCTACTGTCGCAACCATGAACAAGTTTCAAATAGCTCCAAATCCATAGAAGTTTTAGTTGAATTGTGTTTCATTGATTTTTCTTTAATTATTTATGTAAGATTCCCATTGCTTTCAAAAGTATATATTTTCTGTCATGTTTAATGGTATTTCTTAGAAGGAATGGTGTACAATTTCATCATTCTTTTAAAATTTCCTGACAATGCATTCAAAACTATTGTTTTAGAGGAGATATGAATGGTTACAAAAAATTTGAAAAATTTTAATCCTTGAAAACACGATAATTTGAAATGTTTATGTGCTGTGAAGCTCTAATTCGGTAGTATAATCTATGAATAAATGAAAAATCTTTTTAAAGTTTTCTCTTCAATCTACATGTATTAAGGTCATGATCACAGCAAGGTCAAGGTTATATATTCTAATTACTTATTTAATTGGCATAAGTACCGATTCTCTCCCCAAAGAGGTAGATCAAGTTAGAAAATGTTGATGCAACCTTTTTTCAATTAGACATAACAAAAAACATTGAACCACAATCCATTTGAATCAAATGATAACACTTCTCGCATGGAAAGGGTGGTTTGTAACGGGAATTTGACAAGAAGATGGAGATAAACATCACGAAACATATACATGTATGCTGCCAATAACACTGCCAGGAAAAAAATCATAGTGTATACTCCTTTAATATGCTATGATTTATCATTTAGCCCATTGGTTTTCGGGTTTTACTTTTCCGAAAGATGTTGATTCCGCTATCGGGAGTATCCTCCAGGGAACTTTAGATAACTGAATTCCAAATAGTTAGTGAGTGATTGAGTTAGTGCTTAACGCCGCTTGGGCAATATTTCAGTCACTAGCGGCGGATCAAAATAGCTAATGTCCTTGATCACGGTTTTCTTCTTTCGTTTTCAATATATTCGGTGTTCTCCAAAGGAAGGTCTGTCCTTGTCCTGGAGAACAAGACTCCTATATGATGGAGTTCTGGTCGATAAAACTGTCCAATTAATAATAATGTTTTTCGTTTTAATATAAAATATAACATATTTTGATTAAAGTGACACAGAGTATCTTTATTAAACGTTTATTTGGTTTTGATAAGCTACAAAATATCTAATATGCTGATTGAAGTTCATATCTCATCATTGGACTTTCAAATATATCCATTATATCTCTAAAATGCTTGATTTCATGGAAAATAAAGAAAACATATAAAATACGTTTAATGATCGAAATTATGCATCCAATTCAGTCTGATTAAAATCGACCGTGCTCCGAGGAATAAAATATCAAAAATATTGTCTCTATCGTGACTCAAACCATTCGGGATATCCACTCCGTCTCGGTCTGAATGCACCCACCTCTATCGCGTGTTTCTGTAACCAGTTTACCCCAGACAGACCCAGGTGTAAGCTATCCAATCACATCCTCGTTGTAAATAGCGTTTAGCGGAGATTATGTAAAACGAATGGTACACTGGAGTTACCTGCCCCTGAGGGATACCGAAGCTTTCACTGCGCTCCTTTCGATTGGCTAGATGAGCTTGTGTCAGAACATGCGGGCAATAGGGGTGCCTTCAGACTGTGAATGAGAGGAAAGCCGGGCTGGGTGACGTTCGAACCCCGCTAGAGATCAATTTTTACACTTTTTCCTAGAATCACAGTCGATTTTAATCAGACTGGCATCCAATTAATCTACCTATTAGTTACTATACATAATAAACACTAACGAAACGAATATATCTTCCTGTCAGCTTATGACAAGGTTTCAAATTACGTTACGTTTCGCTCTAATGTATTGATTTACCTTTAACTTGTTATTTTCATTAACAGTTAGTGGTTGCCGATGTCATAACGTCGATTGCAAAATTTGACATATGTGATCCTATCAACATACTCTGTGTCTCTTTAAGAATATTGAAAGCATTGTGTGTTAAAGTAAAGTGGTTTACAAGGAAAACTCGTTTTCATTAAATAAATTCAACTTCTTACTTAAATAGCACCATTTGCGAAAGAGATAAAACTGTCTGCACACTAAGGTTATCATGTATCATGTCGTATTCATCTTGATATACCAAGTATATCAACAAAAAACAAATAGGAACAAAAAGTATTTATTTTGGTAATATAATTTTCTGCAAAAACATATTCTTCACATTTTAAATATCGTATTTGAGTTATGAAAACGGAAATAAATATGAGCAATTGATTGTTGATAACGTTTACTTGTTAAGAATGCCAGTAATAAAAGGGCAGAAGCACGTTTTTTTTTTTTTTAAAGTTTTAAAAGGTTTCACTGATAATTGTATGTTAATTCTAAATGTATTATTTTGATCGTGTCAAAATCTCATTACCCAAACCAATCATCCATAGTCAGACAACAAATTATGAGGTTTCACATTAAGCTCATTGGCTGTCATTTATATGTGAACACCTTTAATTTATTTTGTGTAGGAAAAAGGAATCCCATGTCTGAAGTTTACATTAAATATTTGATTTATTACTGCTTCATTTAGTTTTAATACATTGTCTTTCAATTGGAACCATTTATTCTAATTTTCCTGACACCACCTTATATTCCCCATAAAACGTGCTACTGCCCCTTTAAAAATAACGTTTAACTAACATTTTAGAATATAGATAATAATTGTGTTCTGGTTAAATACTTCATAAAAGGTCTATAAACGAAATCAATACAAGTGCTCTAATTACGATACAACATTTGTAAATGCGTGAATTCAATGCATTATGATGTCCTGGTTACATACTTCAGAAATAATGGAGACATTTTGTTGATAACCAAAGGAGTTTTCGGTGAAAATCAAAACATGCGCTCAGTCATTCTCTCCCCACCGAGGCAGATCAAGTCATGTAATGTTGATACAATCTCTGTCTATTACGCCGACTATGTGGGATAGAAGTGAAGGTGCCTGATTGGAGGCAATCAATGTTAGTTGTGCAATCAGCCACGCTGTTCTTAAATCATCATTTTGACTACTGAATCATGGCAAAAGCATTGTGATATGAACCACCATTTCCATGCGAGAAGCGTTGTCATTAGATGGATTGTAGTGAAATTTTTGTCCGCCAGGGGAAACAGCCGGAACCCACGGATTTCAGCGTAATAGATCAGAGGCTGTATCAACATATCATGACTTTCATGATTTCATAATTTCATGCCTCTATTGGGAGAGAATGGCGCTCAGCTGGTCGCGAGAAAAACGATAGTGGCCCTCATAGCCAGAACCCTCTTGTGTAAACTGGACTTGGAATTGGTTTGGTAATTAGTACATCTCAACATCGGTTGATTTCTGTCGTAAGTTGCCATGAGAGTTTTAATATGTCCTGACTTGTGTAACTACACAACGCTTCCCAATACATGCATTTAACATGAATGTTGTATTCCCTAATTATTTTCTTATATGATAATCTAATTAATATAAAAATAGGATTTGAATTTCCTTCAACTGAAGAGGTTTCTATTTTCATTGGTTTTAAATTTTCAAGTTCTACGTTTATGCAATATTTTTTTCCTCTAGAGTTATTAAAACTGTCTAATTTATCTTGATAGATAAAAGGAAATATGCTCATTTTTAATTCATATTCTCTGTTTCTATAATAATGGATCCTTTGTTCTACAAAATATCTAATATGCTGATTGATGTTCATATCTCATCATTGGACTTGCAAATGTATGCATTTATGCATAATATCTCTTAAATGCTTGATTTTATGGAAAAATCAAGAAAAAATCTCAAATACGTTTAATATTCGAAATAATGCATCCAATTTATCAACCTATTAGTTACAACACCTAATAAACACTATCAAATATATCTTATCGTCAGCTTATGAAAAGGTTTCAAAATAACGTTTAGCGAATTTGCGCGCGCCACTCGAGCCACATATCCGGTTTTTGATCAAAATCCCGACTTTGAATGGCCGTATTTACTGATTGACCTTTAACTTGTTATTTTCAGTAACAGTTAGTTGTTCCCGATGTAATAACATCGATTTCAAAATTTGACATATGTGATCCTATCAACATACTCTGTGTCTCTTTCAGCTGAAGAACCGGCCTTAAGTATTCAGCTGTTTTCTTGTTCTTCAAGGAATTTACAATAACTGACTGTCTTAAGATGTTTGAACATTTGAATGTAAGAACTTTATTTACTGATCACCTAGACAAATACATTAAATATCTATGTATGATATTTCGAATATCTATTGAACAAAGTAAGTATGACATTATCTTTCTATCTAAAATTTGAAATAGCTTTGCTAATGATAGGCGAATTGCTGTAAAATAATTTGTGAAAGGATGTTGGGTTTTTGTTACCTATTTACATTTTAATTTTGCCAACAGTCGAATAAAGTGAAACCTTTTGCTTTGTAGCTCATCAGGCCATCTACACTTTGCCATACACTTTATCACACACTGTATCTACCCTTTATCATACACTTTAGCATACAAAGGGTCACATGTGAAGGTCGCCAGATCTAAAAAAAATAATCCTTAAGGTGTTAGCTTATATTTGCAACAGGCGTGGTTTTGAGCAACGAAAGAGAATCTACAGGTCTGTGTGATGAGACTTTGCTTTGTGTGATTCTTAACAATGTGTGTTTCTCTCAGATATGAATATATAAACTGGCACCTTCATTCATCAACTGGTAAACCATAACCACGCTGTCTCCCGGTTACAGGAAGCAGCCTTATGATAAATGACATAATAAAAATTGCCATCACCAATTTTATTCCAAAAAAAGAACTCAACAGAAAGAAAATAAGCAAAATATACAACATGTACAATACAACAACTTGAACGAGACAAATATACTGTGAAGCAGACAATACAAAAACATAAAAGACAACCTAACCTATACTTCTGACCACCTAACCATCCCTCCTAACTAAACCTAGCAAGTCTATGCCCTATCATTACACCCCATACCAAAATTATGAATAATAACTATTATTTTAATAGTTCTTTATAACGATTCCTTTTCTTGTATTCATGTTCTTCAAGCTGTTCAAGATGGAAAACAAACAGCTTTACAACGGTTTCCTTACAAAAAAACGGATAATGTATTAATGCATTTGTTTAAATAATCCAGAAATAAAACTTTAACTTTTGCCAAAATTACCATCTGTTTACATTTTAATCCGAGAACAAATATGGGCTGATAAGGCAAAATACACAATAATTTTCATCAATGCATAATTGTCCGCGATGTGTGTGCATTTTACTTATAAATTGTGTACAGACCTCAGCTTAGATCGTTGCAATAACAACACTTTCCATATCATTCATTCGAACTATGCATCACTAACAACATGATCATGACATGTGCTTTTTAGCATAACCCAGCTTCACACCAGTTGTGAATCCTATACCGCATTCTTACCCAAGCGGGCAAGGATATGCAGGGTATTAAAGTTTGCATAATGGTCATTGGAATTACAGATTTTCTAAAAATAACTCGCATTTTGATTGGTTGACGGAACTTTTTTGTATCCATTCATGATTCGCCTGGATCTTATATTTCAGTTGAGAGATATAGATGAAAATCTTATACTTAAATTGCGAAAGTCACTCATTACTACAACATTTTCAATGAGAAATCAAGACCTTCTGATTTTTTCTTTGCCGTAAATATAAGTTTAAATCTTCAAGACGGCGGTGGGAGAGTCGCCGACCGAACTGTCGTTACGTCATAGCTCCTTGACGTCATTAAACATGACGTCAAACAGTGAAGTAATACATTCCTAACTAGGCTTGTCAAGCGAAAGCTAACGACGTTTTACTTTTACTTTTCGGTTGTGCGCGGTCAATATAAGTTTTTTTTATGTTATGAGACAATATTTTTTTTATATAATGTGACATCAATGTAATAAACTATTTCAAATAAGATCGAGAGTTGCGAACTACTTAGAGCCGCCCATCCTGAAGTAGTGAGCACAATTATGAATGGCGTGTGAGTACAATTTGTACTTTACCGGCAGAGCGTATTTTCTGAATGTTTCTCCTTTTTTCCCCGTTTTTACGCATCAAAATTATCTTGGGTAAGAAAAAGAATTACCAACTCGATGATCGGAATTACGGATTATCTGTCCCGCGTGAATTATTGTGTCAAACTGCTCGCTTGAACACTGTTGAAGCTCGGAGTTTATCACAATAAGTAACTCAGGACAGATAATCCGTAATTCCTCGCAGCTCGTTGATTATTCTTATAGTATGTAACCAAGCCTTCAAAACAATGTAGATTGGACTCGCAACGAACAATTCTTCAATATGATACAAGGAAGGCTGTCGATCGGTTTCTTGAAGAAGGGCAACGAGTTGAAAATCTCTTTCTGCCAAAGCTCATATTTCGACTCATCTCCCATCCTTCCACTGTGTTGGCACCGACGATAGAGAAAAGCAGAAATCCTCGAACAAGTTTAATCTTTCTGTACTTCTCAACTTGACTGATTATCTTCGGCTTTCTGAACTGTTCATCTGCAAATATGTTCACTGCTTTGATGTTATATTTGTTAATTGCATACTTCTCCTGGTATACAAGCAAACCAAAGGTAGAGTCAGTAAGAAGAGAAAATGAGGCGGTTACAACAAGCGACGTTTGGGTATAGATGTTCTTTTTTGAAGACATCTCAATACATTTTATCACATTATTGACCCCTTCGTTTTGGATCCAACATGCTGTATTTCCATCAATTACGAAAGACATAATTTTAGAAGATGTCGTTTTTGTTTTCACCAAAAGCCAGATCTTGTTAATCATTTTCATTGGGTCATGGGAATAAATGTAGCTGCCACCATTCCACTTATTGATAGGGTAAAAGAGTTTTCCCTTGTATATATTCAAACAATTTACCTTGATTTGATTTGAAGATTTTAACTTTTTTGAGTAAGGCTTTATTACTTTTTTGTAGATTCCGCTTCTCTGAGACCAGAAAAGAATGTTAGATTTTCGATCATAAACAATGGAGATCATATAGTCTTTGACGATGATTCCGGTCTTCTCCGATGTGAATGATTTCAGTGACACTTTATAAACGTGTCTGGCTACTGACCTATGAGCATGCACCATTAAAAATGATTTTTCATGATGTGCTTCAGGGTCCGAGTCATCAAACTTCTTTTCTTGAGATTTGACAAAATATCGAATCACTTCGGTCTTCGGGTTTCCTGCTTGAGGCTCTTTGTACAAGTTCTCAGAAACCATATCTTCTAGAGCACATCTACATGTATTGGTAGACATACAAGCTACAGCACACTGTATAGGTGTTTTACACTTCCTACTCCTCAGATACATGTGGTGTAACACTTTGAGAGGTTCATCTTTCTTGTATTTGGACTTTGGTGTTCTCCTGAAGTCTGCCTGTACAGATACGACCATCAGAAAGGCAGTGCTGAGAATCATAAGACTGTTTGGATTCATTACTGACAGAGGAATGGTTGCTTCTGTCGCAACTGTGAACAAGTTCCAAATAGCTCCAAATCCATAGAAGTTTTACTTGTCTTTTGTTTCATTGATTTTCTTTAATTATTTATGTAAGATTCCCATTGCTTTCAAAAGTAAATATACTTCAGCCATGTTTAATGGTATTCCTCAGATAAGGTTTCATACGAAGTGGTGTACAATTTCATCATTCTTTCAAAATTTCCTGACAATGCATTCAAAACTATTGTTTAAGAGGAGATATGAATGGTGATAAAAATATTGACAAATTTTAATCCTTGAAAACACGATAATTTAAGATGTTTTGTGCTGTGAAGCTCTAATTCGGTATGTATAATCTATGAATAAATGAAAAATCTTTTTAAAGTTTTCTCTTCAATCTACATGTATTAAGGTCATGGTCACAGCAAGGTCAAGGTTATATATTCTAACTACTTATTAAATTGACATAAGTACCCATTCTCTCCCCAAAGAGGTAGATCAAGTTAGAAAATGTTGATGCAACCTTTTTTCAATTAGACATAATAAAAAGCATTGAACCACAATCCATTTGAATCAAATAATAACACTTCTCGCATGGAAAGGGTGGTTTGTAACGGGAATTTGACAAGAAGATTGAGATAAACATCACGAAACATATACATGTATGCTGCCAATAACACTGCCAGGAAAACATTCATAGTGTATACTCCTTTAAAATGCTATGATTTATCATTTAGCCCATTCCGGGTTTTATTTTTCTGAAAGACGTTGATTCCGCTATCGGGAGTAGCCTCCAGGGAACTTTAGATAAGTGAATTCAGAACACCAAATAGCTAGTGAGCGAGTAAGTTAATGCTCAACGCCGCTTGGGCAATATTTCAAAATAGCTAACGTCCTTGATCGGGGTTTATTACGTTTCCTTCTTTCCTTTTCAATATATTCGATGGTCTGTCCTTGTCCTGGAGAACAAGACTCTTATAGGATGGAGTTCTGGTTGATCAAACTGTCCGATAAATAATAATGGTCTTTCTTTTTACTAAAATATTTTGATTAAAATGACACAGAGTATCGTTCTTAAAAGTTTATTTGGTTTTGATAAGCTACAAAATATCTAATATGCTGATTAAAGTTCATATCTCATCACTGGACTTCTAAATACATTGTATATCGATTTATGCATAATATCTCTTAAATGCTTGATTTTATTGAAAAATCGAGAAAACATCTCCAATACGTTTAGTATTCGAAATTATGCATTCAATTAATCTACCTATTAGTTACAATATCTAATAAACACTATCGAATCGAATATATCTTCCTGTCAGCTTATGACAAGGTTTCAAAATTCCGTTTGGCGAATTTGCGCGCGCCACTCGAGCCACATTGTCCGGTTTTCGATCAAAATCCCGACTTTGAATGGCCGTATTTACGCTCTAATGTACTGATTGACCTTTAACTTGTTATGTTCAGTAACTGTGTTCCCGATGTCATAACATCGATTTCAAAATTTGACATATGTGACCCTATCAACATACTCTGTGTCTCTTTAAGTATATTGAAAGCCTTGTGTGTGAAAGAAAAGAGGTTTGCTTATGATCCAGTTTTACAAAGGAAACTCGTTTTGGAAGTCCTATTTTTATTAAATAGATTTAACTTCTTACTTAAATAACATCATTTGCAAAAGGATACCAATGTCTGCGCGCTAAGGTTATCATGAATCATATCGTATTTATCTCGATATATCAACAACAAACTATTTGGAACAAAAAGTATTTATTTTAGTAATATAATTTTCGGCAAATATATTCTTCACATTTAAAATATCTTATCTGAGTTATGAAAAAGGAAGTAAATATGAGCAAACCTTCATTGATTGTTGATAACGTTTACTTGTTAAGCTTGTTAAGAATGTCAGTAATAAAGGGGCAGTAGCACGTTTTTTGAAAATTTTATGTTTTAAATTTTTTTCTGATAATTGTAAGTTAATGCTAAATGTATTATTTTGATAGTGTCAAAATCTCATTACCAAAACCAATCATTCACAGTCAGAAAACAAATTATGAGGTTTCACATATAGCACATTGGCTGCCATTTTTGTGTGAACACCTTTAATTTATTTTGTGTAGGAAAAAGGAATCACATATCTAAGTTTAAATTATATATTTGATTTGTTACTGCTTCATTAAGTTTTAATACAATGCCTTTCAATTGGAACAATTTATTTTCATTTTCCTGTCATCACATTATATATTCTCTCAAAAACGTGTTACTGTCCCTTTAAGAATAACTAACATTTCAGGATATAGATAATAAAATCAAGTTCAGTATACACGTGTATTCAATGACTAATTGTGTTCTGGTTAAATACTTTATAAAAGGTTAAATGTCGATTTGAACCTAACGATAAGCTTGACTTGTCTATAAACGATAGAGTATGTGATGATTTACTTTTGTAACGTTTGTAAATACGTGAGTGAGTGAGTGAGTTGGTGTTTAACGTGTTTTGAACAATATTTCAGTTATTAAACACGTGGATGTTGCCATCCAAAAGAGAGTAGATAGAGAAAGAAAGTGATCGAAAGGATGAGAGAAAAGACGGAAAGAAAGGCATAGTGAGAGATAGAAAAGCAGGTTTTAGAAGGGTGTAAATACGTGAATTCAATGCATTATGTTGTCCTGGTGACATAGTTCAGAAATAATGATAATAATAATAATTGTCTATAACCAAAGGAGTTTTTCAGTGAAAATAAAAACATGCACTCAGCTGGTCGCGAGAAAAACGAAAGTGACCCTCGTGACCTTTTTTTCGTAACTATCATTACACATCAAAAATGTCTTTGATCATAGCCCGCCTGTGGAAACTGGACTTGGAATTGGTTAGGTAACTACTACATTTCAACATTGGTTGATTTCTGTCGTAAGTTTAAATATGTTCTGACTTGTTTAACTCACCAAAGCTTACATGTATTTAACATATATGTTGTATTCCCTAATTATGTTCTTTTTGATAATCTAATTTGAATAAAAATAGGATTTTAATTTCCTTTAACTGAAGATGTTTCTATTTTCATTGGTTTCAAATTCATCCTTTAAGTTCTACGTTTATGCTATATTATTTTCATCTTATGTTAACAAAACTTTCTAATCTATCTTGATAGAAAAAACGAAATATGATCATTTTTAATTCGTTCTCCGTTTCTATAATAATGGATCCTTTGTTCTACATGTATCAGCTTCAATGACAGAAGCTATGTCATCTTCGTACGCCGGTAGGTTCGCCTTCTCATTTCTTATCTGAAACAAAAAACATTTTAAAGTTAGTTGTGCAATCAGCGACGCTGTTCTTAAATCATTGATTTGGCTACTGAATCAAGGCAAAAGCATTGTGATGTGAACCACCCTTTCTATGCGTTGTCATTTGATAAAGAAATTCAATTGGATTGTGATGCGGGTTTTTTCCTCAAACTGCCGGAACCCACGGAATTCGGCGTAATAGAACAGAGGCTACATCAACATGACTTGATCTGCCCCTGTGGGAAGAGAATGCAATTAGTATAGTCAAATGCTGAACTAAAGCTTACCCTTTCATTTTCCTTGTACACTCTCATTAGGTTTCTCCCTGATAATTTTTCAAGATCTTCATCGTTCCACCCTCGGTCAATCAGTTCTGCATAAAGATTCGGGTATTTGCTGACATCCTCTACGCCGACTGGTAATCTTAAGAGAGGGAAGAAGAAGAAGAAGTGAATAAAGCGCCAGACAAATGAAAATACACACCACAGTTTGATTAAAATGAATTAATATTTGATAGGCCATTTGATGTCTTATTTTTTTACACATTAACAATAACACATATCTGCAGGAGTTTGAATAAAATAATTGGTGTCTGGTTAATGTTTTGTTAAATTATCTTTGTTTAATGTAGGCAGGAGTACGAAATAGAATTTTCACTATCATGACCACTACAATGTTTAAAATGTTGTCAATATGTGGAACAAAAGGCACGTATGTTGATTTTCACCTAGGATATATATTCCCTGTTGATTAATGTTTGTGTTATATCAAAATTAATTTAGGAACAATTTATTACCGTAAATTGTCATTTTTTTTATTTTTTTTTGTAAAACATGTTAAAGTACTTTTTTTGAACGAAGATTTAAAACTCTTTTTCTTATCGATCATTACTATTTATTATTATGATAAACTCAACTGTGGTGTGTACTTTCTTTTGTCCGTCAGTGTAATTTATATTGGATTTGGAATCGTTTGTTCCTAGTCAACATGTTTCAATGGTGTATAATTCGCTCTATTTGCATTAGAAGTATATTACGCAGGAACATGAACAAACTTAAAATACACATCTGTATTCGTTGTTCTCGTTGTTGAAATATACTGATGGAAACGAATTAGGGAACGCTTAATTACTGTTAACTTATGTCTGGCATGTTCCGTTTGTTTGAGGCTGCGTGGGGCCTTTATAAACTGAAAATGTTGAAGTTTACTTTCACTGAAAAAGGTACCGTGCCCGTGAAAATTGATTTCCATGAACTTCATGCATGGCAACGTCCATTTAACCTTCAAGGAGTCAACGAATGTCAGTGTACCTTTACCTTCAGAATCATGCCAAGAGCATAGCTTTCTGATAATGAGAAATGGTAGGCTATCGGGTGCATAAACAGCGGTCAAATCAATATGCCAGACAGCCAGACAATTTAACAAGTCTAAAAGTGTGATTTCGCGATTGTGAAACCGGTACCGTCAGACAGGGAACGTAAAGATTAGACCAGCATCGAAAATAAACTTCGTGAACGTCACCATCAGTGCACCATCAAACAACACGAATCCTACGGGGGCGGATTGGTGATGGTATGGGGCGGCATAACCTACGACCATAGGACCAACCTTGTTCGACTTGATGGAAGGGTGACTGGTGTCCGTTACCGAGACGAAGTGTTGCAACCTGTTGTTCTTCCTTTCCGCCGTAGAGTGGGTGTAAACTTTGAGTTTTAACATGACAATGCTCAACCCCAAACGGCTCACGTCAGCAGGGATTTTCTCACGCAGAATAACGTCAGAGTGTTGCCAAGGCCGTCCAAGAGGCCAGACATTAATCCCATTGAACACCTCTGGGACGTTATTGGACGTCGGGTGGGGGATCGTGTTGTTCTACCCTAGACACTTGATGCCATGTTCCAGGCTCTCCAAGAAGAGTGGCGCGCAGTTCCTCGGGCTGTCATCCGGAAGTTGATCCAAAGTGTTCCACGGCGGTGTGAAGAAGTGATCAGGAAACAGAGAGGACACACCAGATACTGAAATTTCACCTCTGGTGTTCATACTTAATGAAATATATTTCAAAAACCCATGACAATAAAACAAATTTGACCATCAATACATGCGTTCCTTTATTCATTTCCATCAGTATATATCACATTTAACAAGATTTGCTACTTACGTATCAACACCATCGTAATCTGCTCCTATTCCGACATGATCAACACCAATGTAGTCCTTTATGTAGTCAATGTGGTCTGAAATAGGCAAAATTATTGATACCGGTAATATGATTTCTATTTGTATTACGAAATAGCGCTATTAATCAAAACAAACAACAATTGAATGACATTCTATAGTTATCACTTGCAACAAGACATTACCGAAAATTGCCTTGAATTTTTTTGTAGATTTGCACATAGTTCCATACTTAGAATTCAGTCCTGGGTTGCCGGGGTTGGTATGATCAGGTTTTATATATTTGAAGTTTTATATTTATTGTTTGACCTACCTGCTACTTGAGACAATGTTGCTGTTGTTTGGTTTGAAGGATAGCAGTTGATGTACTGATCGTAGAAGTTTACCATCACAATCCCTCCGTTCGCTTTCTATAGAGAGAAGAAAGGACAGGGGAAATCGTAATTATAATGCCCTTTGCACCAATTTCGGGAGTCGGGCGGAACCTTTAATTACTTTAGCTCAGATGGGGATGGGGGTGTTGGTGTTCTGTCATTTGTACATTTTGCTTTTTAAGCTCATTGTGCTGGGGGATGTTGATGTCATCCTGTACAAAGAATCGGAGGGGGGAGGGAGGGGCAAGATTTTCCATTCCTTAGCTTAGTGGTGTTGGGAGGGGGTGGTTTGTGGTGTTGGGTGGAGTTTATAAAATCTTGTCGTTGGTGGCGTATTTAATGTTTTTTAAGGTTGTTTTACCCATCATTACATACACTTTATTATACTGCTGAGCTACAAAATACATTACCTCCATTATTATTTTTGAACTATAAAATCTATGGCCATGAAATAAATACAGGGCATGACTGTCAACCCTTCATTCGTTTTTACGTACTATGGAAACTACCCATAAAGTGTATTTTCTTTGCAGATATCCTTGAATCAAATAACGTCCCAACATTTTTCATTAATTGAATAATCAACTTTGCAATCAACCTTGTTGTAAAACCAGACTTTCATCCTTTGAACTGCCCATGGTTAATTATAAGGAAAGGCACTTCTGAGTACTGATTTACCAGGGAATAAAACCAACAATATTTAAAATGACTAACATGATACCGCATGGGGAGCTGAAAGACATTTTATGAACGATTCTTTCAGTTCTTTGCTATAAATGTTGTCATAAAAGTATAAAATCTGACATTCTTTATCATTTAAAAGATTCATTGATTGTAATTGACATTATTGACCTAGAGAGGTTATTACATAAATTTTCGGTGAGACTAAGTAAATTTTCCAATAAATAACTGTAGATACTACACTAGCTCCCGTGTAATACTATTCTACTCACAGTGAGAGTAAGCACATCGTCCTGTACATTGCGGTAATGGTTGCACACACTGAATGCCGAGGAGTGACTGTAGATAACAGGGGAGTCCGTCACCTCCAGAGCATCAATCATTGTCTTCCTTGACACGTGGGAGAGATCAACCATCATTCCAAGCCGGTTCATCTCACGTATCACTGTCTGAATATCGTTGAGAAATAAATAATTCATCCTGCTACCTATCAGTGTATATGTCGCTATATGCTCCAATTTATACACTGAAATCCATCGGGCATCTGACTGTCTTCGGTCCAACTATTTTGAACTTCATATATTGTTTTCAAGCGATGCCTCTGTAAACTTTTCTTGTCATATTCAAGGTTACATATACGAATAAATTATATTTTATCGACTTTTGCAATATTCAAACCTGTTTGAGTTATGAATTTAAAAGTGAATGCATCCTAAATAGGAATAATTTGAGAAAGACGAAAGCCTGAGAAGTAGATACACTGACATTTTCATTTAACTGAGGGCCAGATTTACGTTTTGAACTTTTGACTTAATCATGATCATATGAGCAAGTTTTACAATCAATGATTGAATTTTACGACTTTACAACTATTATATCGTCCTTGAAATCATTAAGGTCATCGATCCGAGGATCTGGTTTATTTTTCAATGAATCATTTGAGTGAACCGGGGAAACTTTGATAAGCATTTCGGTTTTGTACTCACTTTTCCAAACTCTGTTAAACCATTGTGAGTTGGTGTGTCATCAATATCAACTTTCCAGTTGTCTGCCCTGAAATGTATCATACAAAGTTTCATTGATACATATTCATAAGAGCAGTAACAACAGAAAAACAATCAAATGTGAATATGTATTTGTAATCCAAATTGTAACTGCAAATATGTGAATCGCAAATAACGTGATACCGACATCAAGACAAGAGAAATTTCGCAGTTACAAGTATCTAAATAACATATCTCGAAAATAAACCATAATAAAACCATAAATTTTGCTGGAAATAAACAATTAAAAAACTTGTACATTGAAAACGGATAAACATCACGTTATTTACCAATTAATTTTGTAGAATTTAAATTAACGATTACTTGATAATTATTATTAAATAATTAATAACCACAAAGAAATGTCCTATTTTTACCACCTAATATTCGAATGTTTGTGATACGGGCCAGCAAAGTGTAAGTAGGTAAGTTCTTTTCCAATCACTGACTACTTCGGGAGATAAAATATACGTGTTGTTTGTCAGCACATTCTGTATGGTTGTAGAAGTTGATTTCAGCTTAACATTTTGTCAAATCAAAATCATATTGTAAATCGCAAGGCAAAATAAAGTAGATACCACAGCTTGTTAAAATTTACTATATATCTAAGACACATGTGATGTAGTAAGTTAAGATACGTTAACAATAGCAAATGTTTGTAGTGATTTTAATAAAAAATGATAACTTGTCCTCTGGTTATTGTTTTTTAGATATGTTTGTTAAATGGAGGCAGGGATAAGAAATATACTTAACACAACTATGACCCTTGCCATGTTTGAAAAATGTGAAAAAAATAGGCAAGGTTATTAATTTTCACATAGAATATGTCTTCCTTGTTAATAATATGTGTGTTCTTTCCAAATTGATTTTGGAACAAATTATTAAATACAAACAGAAAATTTAATTTTTTTTAGGAAACAAATTAAAAACACATAAATGTGTTCTTTGAAAAGTTTTTTTAACTCTTGTTCTTATCAGTTGGAGTATACTAATCAAAATACGAAATATTCGTCATTGAAAATGTTACATATGATACATTCAACTGAAATGTGTACTTTATTTTGCCTGTGAGTTTACTTTATTGTTATCTTACTTCATGGACAAGTCATACGCAATTAGTTACATATGTTGTCACAGTTTGTGGTATAGTCATTATAGTAAAAGTAATGAATTTGGTTAAACCATTTCATGTGTACTAAATGTTAACATGCTTACATTTGAACGTCACATGTTTTATGGTCATGTAGTAAAAGTAGATTTACAATGTATTTTATTAGGTTTTAACATTTCATGTGCACTTCATATTTACATACTTACCATGGGGTGTTACAGCTATGTGTAATAGTCATGTATCGAACTCCGAGGTCATAGAACATGCGCAGAACAGCGAGACTACTGTCTATAGCGTGACCTCCTTCAAGTCCCAACAGACTGGCGATCTTCCCTTCGTTGAATGCCTCAACAATACCTGGACTCAGTCAAATAATAATTAGATATCACATTCTCTCCCAACAGAGGTAGTCGAAGTCATTACATGCTGATTTTACCTATGTTATTAAAAGCTTAGTCTGATTAAAATCGACTGTGATTCGAGGAAAAAAGTGTTAATATATTGTCTCTAGTGGGGTTCGAACTTCACCCAGCCCGGCTTTCCTCTCATTCACAGTCTGAAGGCAGCCCTATTAGTAGTATTACCCGCATGTTCTGACGCAAGCTCATCTAGCCAATCGCAAGGGGCGCAGTGAAAGGTTTCGATATCATGCTAGGGGCAGGTAACTCCAGTGTACCTTTCGTTATACACAATTTGCCGATAAATGCTATTTTAAAACGGATAGCTTATGACTATGTTTGTCTGCGCTAAACTGATTATAGCAATATGCCATAGAGGTGGGTGCATTCAGACCGAGACGGAGAGGATGTTCTGGCTGGTTCAAGCCCCGATAGAGACAATATTTCGGATATCTTATTCCTCGGAGTACGATTTAAATCAGACTGATTAAAAGCTATACTTTCCAGCACTAACATTTCTAGCTTTGAACACTTGCTTTATGTCATTTGAGAACGACTAAATTTTTTTCACCATCACCGCGGAGAACAACAATTCTCAGGACCAGATAGGCAATTCTTTAAACATAAGAAACAATGACTTTTGTCGCTTGTCAGGCTGATAAAACGAATATGAAGATGGGTATTTCAACGGTTAAAAAATCCATAACTATACAGTTATTGTGAAGATAGACACCCACCCTCTCCCACTTAAAATGAGAATGTGCCCCCTCCCTTCATTTTTCCAGAATCTAATCCAATAACTCCCCTTTCCCAATGTGCTATACAAAGTATAACTTTGTCCGTCCAAGATGACATAAACGTAAACTTAGTGTTTTGATTTTCCAAAGCAACCCAATACACTCAGTCTGATTAAAATCGACCGTACTCCGAGGAATACAATTGCAAATATGTTGTCTCTATCGGGGATCGAACCACTCGGAATATCCTCTCCGTCTCGGTCTCTATGCACCCACCTCTGTCGCATGTTGCTATAACCAGTTAGGCGCAGAAAAACCCAGTCGTAAGCTATCCAATCACATCCTCGTTTTTAAATAGCGTTTAGCGGCGATTATGTAAAACGAATGGTACACTAGAGTAATCTGCCCCTAGCATCATATCGAAAGCTTTTGCTGCCCGCCTTATATTGGTTAGATGAGCTTATCTCAGAAACATGTGACAGATTTGAGTGCATTCAGTCCGAGCCGGAGAGGATATCCCGACTGGTTCGAGCCCCGATAGATCTACAATAACAGACAATAATTATGCTATTTTATTCCTCGGAGTACGGTCGATTTTAATCAGACTGCAATATACTGAAAATACAAACCAATATCTTTATTTTACATTTGGTTTAAATGACTTTATAAATCAAGTGTTGATTTTGTTCTTTATTTTATTCTGTATCCTTATTAATTTGCCTTTAAAGAAGCAGATTATATCCTGTGAATCACATATTCTAAATTTTATTTTCTAAAGAAGAAACAAGAAGAACAAGGACAACTCGTATGCTCAACGTTCGAATGCTTAATTGATAATTAATAATTTGCAAGGAATGCATAATGACACAACTAGCAACTGTTAGCAACAATCATTAAAAGTTAGATCAGGTAGTTCATCTGATTAGTCATCTGAAAAGTTGTGCGTGTAAAGTATACAGGTTTCCCTCTTCTTCAGTCGTTTCCCATTATCACCAATAGTAATAGTGAATAGTTGAAGAAGATGGAAGATGGTTGACTTACCATCAGCTGTGTCGACATACTTGAAAGTATCTGGGTACTTGGCGACGAATCTCTTGATTGTGTCTGTTTGTTGAAGAAAGTGTCTGATTGAATCTTTAGCTTGTCCATTGCAATCGGCGTATATAGCCCAGAACTAAGGAGAGAAAGCAGAAGAATATCACAGCCATGTAAGATTAATAATTTGCTTTTTCGCACGGATATGCACATGTAAGTAACCAGTTTTCGTATGCAAGAAAAAAGTGAGCTCATGCTTGCAAAGAATTTCTCTCAACTCCAATTAAAAGGATGTTTATGTGTCAACATATATGGATAAACATAGAGTCAGTGACTCTATAGCTCATCAGGGTTCATTTTCAATTTGGCTTTAGGGAGTGATCAATATGGTTCCTCCCGTGGTAGGGGCAACAGGGTCACCAAATGTACAATGTAGAAACCCCACAGTAATTCTGCACTCTAGCATTTTTGCTTCAGGGGGTACTAATTCTTAAATTAAACATATAGGTGATGTCATTTCAGATACCGGCAATAAATTCAGAAATAAAAACGCTGAAAAATCACCAATAATATACTTTTTCGCACAGATATGTAAGTAACCAGTTTTCGTATGCAAGAACAAAGTGAGCTCATACCTGCAACGACTATCTCTCAATTCCAATCAAAATGTCAAAATTTATGGATAATAAATAGAACCATTTGCTCCATAGCTCATCAGGGTTCATGTTCAGTTTTGCCTTAGGGTATGACCAATGTGGTTCAATCCTTAGTAGGGGGATAAGGGTCACTAGAACTGAGAAGAAAAGAATATCACAGCCATAAAAGATTACAAATTATACAATAAATCTATAAAACATATAACCTAGGTCCAAGCAAAACTAACAAATGGCTACACAGTCTCAGAATATGAAAAAATATGAATAAAAATATCTTCGAAGACTCTCATATAACATATTAAATTCTAAATAAAAAATAAAATGGCCATTGATATCAAATAAAGGTATGATGATATCCTTTTACATATAAAGATTAAAAAATTTCCGAATCTAAATCAAAAGAATGATGGTGTTAACCCACCTGTGCTCCAAGTTTACCCTGCTTAAGCCTTGGGATGTCAGTTTGGCTGTGTGACCATTTACCCAGAAGATTACCATTCAAGTTGACGTCGTTTACTTTGTTGTCTGCATTGATCATGTACTTCCAGGCCAGGTCGTTGTGGCTGTAAAATAATACATTGTTGTTTGGGCAAATAGTATAATTTGTTGTGCTCTGCTTCTGCAAGTGACAAAATAAATAAAATAAAAGTGGTGTGTATTTGTAGGTTTATAGTCATATCATGATAAGGACAATGTAAAGTGAAAAGGCATATAGAAAAAATGGAAATCCTGGGATAACGTAGAGTAGAGAGTACTTTTTATGAATTTGTAAAAAGAAGAGGTTTTGGTTTTTAATCAGATCGGATGGTTTTTTAATATGGAATAGACAAATGATGAATATAACACCTTTTTTATTTTACTTCCGAAAGGGTAAAAGGGGCAGGCGGGAGATGAGAAAGATAGTAAAATATGGTAAAATATTTGCCATATATATTATGAACGCGATACTGTCATGTAGGGTTATAATCGTACTGCCAAAATACGTATCATCCTTCAAGAATAGAGCCTTAACTGAGCACAGTTCGTACTTCCAATGTTTAGGCACCCATTTGTAAAGATGGGTCGAGTTTCTAAAGATTGGCTGCCCGTGAAATACAGGATCAACTACAAAAATCTTCCTCGTATTAAAATGTCTGCATGGCCTTGTCCAATCACACCTCTCCTATCTCTTACACGAATGATAGCGGACAAGACAATTACGGTCTCAGGCAAAACTCTACTCGTGTACCTCACAGCAGTACAAAGGCATTGGGGGCAGATCATTTGAAGTATCAGGAAAGATCCCTGTTCGTATAGATAGATAAATAGATAGATATATAGCTGTCCTTCTTATCATATACGATGACTTACCTTTTTTAATAGCTTTTAAGCGTTTAAAGTTGTCATATTACCAAGTTTTAGGAAAAGTCACTTCTTTGTTGAAAAAATGACTCTCCATTAAAGTTTTGTTTATTCTAACTCTACACCTTGTTAAATGCCACTACGAAGTCATACGCCGTCTCTTTGGAGACGTGGTGATAAAGTGCATAAACCAATCAAACAAAGATGTTGACTATCAATTAAACCATGATTTAACGTTGTTGAAAATAAATTGGCTAGATTTTTTATACTATAAAGGAACCGTATAAAACTGAATGGTATGAGAACAATTTTGAGTTGATCACTGTTAGTGAGGTCTCCCCTTGACCTCGCTGCTTAATGAAGACAAGATCAACGTATTAACCTGTTTGTTTGAACAACTGTTTATTTTATGAATGGATTATATCCTTCTTTTTGATTTGCCTATTTGGTCACATAACAGCATTGATGTCAAGCAATGTCAACCTGTGGGAGTCGCGAGAGGTTGATATGACAATCCAAACACCTCTTTGGCTAAAAATATATTCGTGCCACTATTTTACGAGAGCTTGTAATCAATATAGGGTATCAGCCTAATAAGGTTTTTTTAGAATTCAAATCAGAATTATGATAATATATGTAATTAGGTTCATAGTTTTACAACCTTCAAGATATTGCCTTATTTATATTTCGTCATGCTGTTCAGAGGTTTCAAGTGACGTGTACATAAGCATCAAGTTTTTTAACCTTTTCCTCTTTTGTCGAAAAGTGGAACACCATTTGTAAGTGCTATAACAAAGGTGAAATAACATGGGAGCTTATGGGAAAATGACGTTTGTTGCAATACTTTTTGGGGTTTTGATACTTGTTCAGAAAACTTAGCGGCCAAGAATGATAGTAAAGCAAATCTCTAGGAGAGGAGATGCATTATACAACACTCAATGTGTGCTCCTTTATTCGCTATAGTCTAACGATGGAGTTTTTAAGGGAAACTCTAATTCAGTGGATTTGTCATTGAATACTATACTTGATAAATATAAGTGTATTTGATTTTAAAGCATATACATAGAGCATACTAAACGACCTTCCATTTAATACTTTTTAAACGAGTAAATGATTGTGTAAAAAAATTGAGCGAAACTTCATAGTATTAAACGGAAAGGAGTGTAGTATTCTGTTTATAACTTGCCCTTAAAATCAAGCAAAGTCGGCGACAGTTTGCTTAAATGAACATTCCCGCGATTCGGCAGCCATTATGACGGCGCTCTTCCACCATGACGTCACAACCACAAAAAACTGTGACGTAATACTTCAATTATGTTATAACACTGGTTTATATTTCACTCGAATAAATCAAAACATTTGTAAATATCTCGTGGAAATATTTTCAATATTCAACACTCACTCGTTTTGTATATCTCTATTTATTATTTATTATTAGTGTAAGATGATCGCAGTGTAATATTTATACGACAAAGTAAGACTAGACCAGTGAAATATTCAGAACACGTTCGTAAAAGTATTTTAATAAATTTCGGTTTTTCATTTAGAACGTAGACTGTATTATATGTTCCAATTTCATGTAGCTAGTATATCATCTTGATTTTTAAATAAGCCTATATATTTCTAAGTTTGGAACACAAGCAGTAAAACCTTAAGCTAAACCCACTTAGGATTTTACGAGTAATGAATTAACTTGAAAATGAATAAAGTAAGTCTAAATTTATACAGAAGGACAAACAGTAAGCCAGTGTGCAGGTTAAACCGTGTCTGAAGTGTGTCAAGGTACGATTAGAGGCAGGTACGGAAGACGTCAAACTGGTTTGAGGAGCAATCATGCGTGTCTTGCACATTTCAATAAAACTTTTCATCTACTCTCAATGCTTCTGTTCCACTTTTTTTTCTGCACTTAACAACATTTTAAGCGTTGCACTTTGCAACAACTGCTCAAAAGAATCTAAGGAACACTTTCCATACATACGTTATACCTCAGCGCATGGTGAAAGTAATGTATTTTATCAAATAAACCTATCTTACTGACATATTCGAACCACACTCTGCGTTTGACGCGGTTTCTGTTTTGCGCTTTGATGTCAGAAAAAGGCAGGGTTCGAAAATGAAAGTCACAGCATGTCAGATGGCTCAGGTTCAAAACATTGTGATATTTTTTGGGAGACTTTATCGCTTTGAAAGGGATATCCCTGGTAGAGAAAAAGTTCTCCTGAACAAAAGTGATTACAAATCCAAATTCCAAATTTTAATCAAAGTTCAAAAAAAATCTTTAAAGTTTACAAATATGTATCCCAATGCCAAGTATGCATGTGGGTATGAACAAAAGTTCAAACAAAAATCTTCTCTTTGAGCTGCTCACATTTAAAGTTTGTGCAAATGATATTACTACTTGAGTGTTCCTTAACTTCTTTTGAGTAGTGTACAAGAAAGCCTGTCAATGTGGAAGTTTGTATTTAATTATTTACTTGGAGTTTATTCAACCTTCAACTTTGCACTCAGCAATGTTCTGCATGAGCGCGCTAATTCAGTTGGCCTCTTCTTTATTAGTCTCTTTACCTTGCAACAAAATCTTATAATGAGCGCTATGTGTCGTGACAGTTTTATCAAATGTTGCACTTTGAGTTGATTCATCCTTTCACGTTTTTACTTGCCATTTGCAACACAGGTTTGAATAACAGTTGGCATCAAATGTTTAACGTTTCATCCTTAAAGATCCATATTCAAACTAGAGTGAATTGCAATAATGTTTTTATTATATTCGTTGTACTTTTAGCTAAATTTTGCTACCAAAACTTAGACGCGGTGCATATCCTACACACATAATGATGACGTCACGAGTTCGTTAAATTCCATTGCATTTTGGAGAGGGTACTGAACTTTGTATTTTATTGTTGGTGTAAATACGATATCAAATTTTCGACGAAGGATTTTTCTACAGGGTGATTCAACGTATTTCTTTTCTCAATAGCTAAATTTAACCACAAACGCATGCAAATATAACGATGGGTCGTTAACCTCGCGCATTGGCAACCTTGAACCACTCGGCAAGACAATGTGAGTGCTATGGTAGTGTGGCAGGAGGAATTTGTATCAAATGTCTTACTTTTTGTCGTTAGCCCCGAGTCTAAGGCATGACTTGTATGTGAAATCGAAACGAAATATATTTAGAGATCCTGCATTCTCTCCCGACAGCTACAGCTTAGTGTGAGCTCGCCTCTGTTCTAATCAGACAAGATCCCGGGTTCGGGCAGATTTCACAAGCCGCACAAATTTGCAACTCAAGATATCTCCCTTATTTGCAGCCAATGAAAACACGTCTTGGATACGTTGACTGGGATAATGCTTAACGGTCTTGGAGTGATCTGGAAAATATTATGACTTTATGGGGGGTTTTCATTAATAGTGTGAGGGGGGAATATTTGAAAAATCAGATATGGATAAAAAAAAATTATAGGATAGTAACCGTTCTTTGAAGAAATATATGGTGAAGGTAAAAAGTGATCTTTTGTAAAGGGAAAAGTAAATTGAAAGCTTTGCGAATGACAACTTTTGTAACGGTGTCGCTGATTGCACAACTAACTTGGAGTGCCTCAAATCAGATTTCTACCTTTCTACACCATGTATTTGGCTGATTAGAACAGAGGCTTGCTCGGGTATGACTGAGCTGCCTCTGTGAGGGGAGAATGGTATGGTCGACCCAATGTCTTTAACATATATTTAATAACGACATGTACATGCAGGACAGTATATCCATTAACATTTCAATATTCGTCAGCCGTGTACGTTAACTAACTTTTATTTCAACACTCGTAAAAAAATGTTGTCAGACGGGTCAGATGTATGTTCAGTCAGTAAAGACTTTACTTGGGATATGTTTTTACGATTATGAATTCAGGCCAGCAGTATCAATTAAGTATATAATTCGTTAATATCTTCGTTAAGTTGTTATTCAACCATTTATGTGAACTTTTCGCCAATAAAGAAGGCTCTTAGGTTTCGATAGCTAAAAAGGGTGTCAGATTTTCTCAAGAACATAATGTTAATGAACAAATTGGAAATTATTAAGTTATTGTTAAATTTTGTTGTTCGACAGCTTGAAAACGTCGGCAGCTTGTCTTTGAAAAAAGGTGTACAAGTATAATGCATTTCATATTATCTGTTTATTTACTCGGTATGTATATGATGCATAATACGAAAATGCATTTTAACAAAACAAATACTTATTTTATTATTTTCACATGTGCATATATGTATATCATTTTGCCCCTCAACCAATGTTTCTGCTAATCACTACCGTAGTTCATCGTGTTGGACAAAATGCTAAAACGTCGTGCCAAAGATGAGGACTTGATACATTCATAACAGTTTCAAAGCTGAAATAGTTAAAACAGCTTTAATAATAATGTATTTACATTTCAACAGCTGAAATGTACGTAAACCAGTGTTGAAATGGTGAATGTGTTTATGATTGGTATAAATACTTTTGCATGTTATTACTCACTCTTAATTGTGTACGTATGATAATTGATACATGTGCATATGCAGTATAAAAACTTACCCATCGATTAAACGGTACCTCTCCTGTATTTGAACGGATCTCTCGTAGCTTGTCATGGCCTTTATACTTGTACATGATATTAGTCACACTTAATTGTGTACAACCTTCACGTATGATTATTGATATATGCAATATAAAAACTTACCCATCAATTAAAGGGTAGCTCTCAAGCACCTGAACGGCTCTCTCGTGGCTTGTCATGGCCTCTCGCTTGGGTTTCTGTGAGAGAGGAACGCCGACGGCGACGCCGACAACCACAGCTAAAACAACGACCCCGACAACTGCGCCAATTAGAAGCCGCTTGCTTGTACACATAGGCGACAAAAACGTCGGTCCTGTTGACGTTAGATTCGTTGTAGACTTTACTTCAGCC
This sequence comes from Steromphala cineraria, assembly GCA_916613615.1. Lineage (NCBI taxonomy): Eukaryota > Metazoa > Mollusca > Gastropoda > Trochida > Trochidae > Steromphala > Steromphala cineraria. Next base: position 48,463,426 of record OU744733.1, read on the forward strand.
ATGGTGGAATGCTATATACTTCAAATCCACAGTAATACAATTCAAACGTCCTTTTTCAATACAAGTTGTATTGTTGGAATCAAACAATAATCCTTATCCAGTAAAGTCACATGTACAATCTCCACATGAAATTAACTAACAAACTGTTACTTTCCAACGCCCATTTAGGCTACGACCTTTTACACAGTTTCCTTGAAATTGACGAAGAACGTGATCACCCTCGAACTTGTAAAACAACTCTCCGTTTATCCAGCCCACCTTCTTTTGCATGGCATGTACACGCGATACTTATGTCCTCTTAAGACCTCATATTCTCCTTCTATTCACTGCCTGTAAACAAATGTCACCGCGCCATCAAAATTTCCCTTGTGGGCTTGTCTCGATTTTCTACACAGCCTGAATGCAACTGAGCACGAGTGATGTTTTCTATGTACGATGCATATACAGTATTAAACAATATCACTTGAATCATCCAACTGATTTACAGCTTCAAGTTCAAATTTAAAGTGAAAATATTTCACTCAACCGATGAGGTCTTAAGTTATATGTTTTATAATGCTAAACTAGACTATACATTTGTTGGAGTTAACCAGCGAACGAACGATATCTTAATATAGTTACATCATATAATTTTTCTACAGTATATACAAGACTTAAGTGAATCTCCTATTATATATATACTTGGCTCCAGGTGAATAGCACTTATGTAGTATATGTCAATTTCATATTAGATGAATAACGTAGACTTATGAAGATTAGTTAAATATTTATTCGTTAAAAACATTATATGGTATATTACATTCAAAAGCGCTCTTGTTGAAATCTAAACCTTCTTAAATGGAGAGATGTCATAGGGAAATGACATATGTCTGGGAACATAAATATTTAAATTGTGTCATTTAGGAATCTATGTATGATACGAAGGCTAAGGCCTAGAAAAAAAGAAATTTGTTTCTGGTTTCCGCCCGCGTCAATTTCAAACCCCACATCAAGCCTTTTTTCAAGAAGTTGCCAAGGGAAAATGGATATTTAGTCCCGTGGCCGCAGGTTCTTAAAATGTTACTCGTTTCTGTCCATGAGTGCCTTCAAAGACGCAGTGAAAAAGTTATTTAAAGGTTATATTTATTCATTTTTTCTTCATGTTCAATAATAAAAATGATTAATGATAATTAATAATAAAAAGCCATCATTTTTGTCTGAATGCAAACCCCAGAAACGTTTTTTATTTGTTATTGGTCTTAAAGGGGCATTAGCACGTTTTTTGATAATTTTATATTTTAAATTTTTCACTGATAATTGTAAGTTAGTGTTAAATGTATTATTTTGATAGTGTCAAAAATTTCATTACACAAGCCAATCGTCCATAGTCAGCTGCAGAGGACAAAGTATGAAGATTCACCTAAAATCCATTGGCGGCCATTTTTTTGTGAACACCTTTAATTCAGTTTGTGTAAGAAAAAGGAATCGCATGGCTAAACTTTACATTATATATTTGTATTATTACTGCTCCATTTAGTTTAAATGCATTGTCTTTCAATTGGAACCATTAATTTTCATTTTCCTGACATCACTTTATATTCCTCCTAAAAACGTGCTACTGCCCCTTTAGGGGGAATATTAGGTGGTATCAGGAAAATAAAAATCAATGGTTCCAATTGAAAGACAATGCAAATTTCAAAATATAAAATTATCAAAAAACGTGCGAATGCCCCTTTAAGGAAGTCATCTTCAAGAGGGCTTTAAGGTCTGGATTCACGGACTTTTAACAGACTTTTTAAAGTGATAAGGAAAAGGTGTGATTTTTATTTTTGAAGACAAACTTATTTATCAAGGCTCAAAAGTGTAAGAGGCCAAACAGTCCTAACGTCCTGATCAAACATGTGTTATAATAAGACCAATGCCCAAGTTTAAAGGATATCAGGATTTAAAAACTTCAGTTACATTCGTTGGAAGGTTCGTTGGCCACAATGCTCCAGTTAACTGTAACATTCAATGTGATAAAAAAAAAGGATAACAATGATAAATGGGGCCGCGAAAAGTAAAGATAAAGTTTTCAATGATAAGAACATGCACGTTTTTTCTTTGAGTTGAATTACCACACAAACAAATTTAAGAAAAACAACATGACATTAATAAAGTCAAATGATAACAATGATTAAATGGGCCGTAAAAACGTGAAGTTAAAGTTTTAAATTATAAGAACATGCATGGAAGTTTTATTGCAGTCTAGAGCAAAGACCGTGACGGATGTTTGTCATCCTGATATTAGATTACAAGTAGACCCCTGCATATATTGTATTCGCGAGGTTCAAGTGAATCATTCGCTTATACTGTAACTGTGTCAGTATGAATGATGTGTTATTTGCGTGAGCTTTACTTTTTATAAAAGGTATACATTTACATAAACTTAAAGCTTCATACTCTTATTGAGGTTAGTGTCCACAACTGGATACAAGTTGTATGTAAAAAGCAGGTCTTTGAAAGCAACTACCGAGAAAGAGTGCATAATTGAAATATATTGCTTATCAAAATTTGGTCCTGAAGGGTTTTGCTTGACATGTAGCACGTTTTAAGGGGGAATATAGGGTGATGTCAGGAAAATGAAAATTAATGGTTCCAGTTGAAAAACAGTGTATTTAAACTAAATGAAGCAGGAATAATTCAAATATATAATGTAGAGTTTAGACATGTGATTCCTTTTCCTTACACATAATGAATTAAAGGTGTTCACACAAAATGGCCGACAATGGATTTTATGTGAATCTTCATACTTTATCCTCTGACTATGGATGATTGGCTTGTGTAATGATATTTTTGACACTGTTAAAATAATACCTTTAGTAATAACTTACAATTATAAGTAAAATATTTAAAATATAAAATTATCAAAAAACGTGCTACTGCCCCTTTAAGATATGAAACATTATTACTAAGTCGTCTTAGTCAACCTCTTAGTAAATAACATCGAGCCTCCTTATACTTAAATGTCATGTTAAAGCATTTTGATACGATTTAAACTACTTTGATATGACTCACAAGCAAATGGATTACAGAGAATGTACATGTTTGCACATAAATATTGTGATGGCAAAGAATCCTCGTGTCAAGTTTTCCTTGAAAACAGTTTATCATGGTGACCTTTGAGAGAAAGTGAGGTTAAAAGCCTCATGTCAAGCTGGGTCTTAAAGGGGCAGTTGCACGTTTTTGTAAATTTTATTTTTCAATTTTTCACTAATTATTGAACATTAATGCTAAATGTGTTATTTTGATAATGTCAAACATCTCATTACACAAACCAATCATTCATAGTAAGAGAACAAATTATAAAGATTCACATAAATTCCATTAGCAACCATTTTTGTGTGAACACCTTTAATTCATTAAGTGTATAAGAAAACGCAATCACATGGCTGAAGTTAAACATTTATTCTAACATTTAATTTACATATATGATTTATTACTGCTTCATTTAGTTTAAAAACAGTCTTGCAATTAAAACCATTTATTTTTATTTTCCTGACATCACCTTATATTCCTCCTTAAAAGATTATACTGCCCCTTTAAGGCTGAACGTGATGAAATTTTTTGGTGAATGATGTTATATTGATATATCGTTCATTACAGACAAATACAGCAGGTCTTTCTGTGATATTTTCAACCTTAAATTTCAAAATTATAAAAGAAGCTGAGTTATTGTAATCCAAGTGCCACTTCGTGAGTTGTCAGTGTAATATTTTCCGACTTTTAACTTAACCAACAGTGTATTCTCATCGAGAATTATCGGCTTAAAGATCATCGACGTCTTAAAGTGACAACAATGAAGGCGTCAAATCAATCAAACGAAATTTAGAAACTATTCTAAGGCATTTGGGAGTTGATAAAGTTGATAATGTATGATAGGTAACATCACTAAGATTAATGTCTCGAGACGAGTAACTTGATTTATAAAATTAGAAAAAAATACAAATTAAAGATGCTGTTTCATACTTGCATGCGGTTCAGGAAATTTAGCTAATGAGAAAAGAAATACATCACTTTGTAGAAAAATCTTTCGTCGAAATTTTGATATCATACATGTATTTAGATTGTTTAATCAACAATAACATACTTATTTCGACGCCCAAAGCACAGTACCCCTTGTAGAAAGGGCATAGAATTTAACGAACCCGCTTTCGGTGACGTAATCATTAATCATTACGCGTGTAAAATTTACACCGTGTCACAACTAGCGTATTTGCGTTCGATGGGTATTAACTTTGGCAGCAACGAATACCTTATTCGGAGAAAAAGAAAAGAAAATCTAGTCGTGCCCAACAAAGACGTCAAGCGTATATTTAGAGACCGGAAGTTGTGAGATGGCCACACTTGATTCGCCTTTATGTTGGCTGCCGTTTCTTGGTAAATTATCTCATATTTAATGAATTTTGGTCCGATTCTCCCTAGGTTGGTCGCTAAATTTTTCTAAAAATACAACGAATACATTAAAAATACTTTTTAAAATATTGCAAGTATGATACAGCATCTTTAACAAGATTATGTATTGTGTCATCCTGCTGCACTAGGGCATGAGAGACTAATGTGCTGAGTTTAGAAGGATAATAATTTCTTTGAATCGTTCCGAATCATTTTCTCCCCACAGAGGCAAATCAAGTCATGTTGATTTTGCCTCTTTTCTAATTCGCCGAAATCCGTGGGAAAAATAATGTACCACAATCCATATGAATTTTTGTAGCAAATGAAAACGCTTCCCGCATGGAAAGGGTTGTTCAAATCTCAATGTGTTTGTCATGATTCAATTGCCAAAATGAGGATTTTAGAACAGCGTCGCTGTGTAATATACATGTAATAAGGATAGATCTACAATTTTCAGATATTTTATGAGTGCTACTTTTCCAAAGCTTGTCACAAATTTGTTTTGGTAACCAATTTCTATTTGTTTTTCCCTGCAACGTTTAATAGAAAATCTTTTATTTAGGTAAGGCTATTGAAATATTTGTGTATTGATAATATATATTTTGTTTTGTGTCCGACTCGACAGACAACTGCATTAATTAGAACCACGTTTATTATATTAATAAGTTGTATCAAAACATGTTTTGTATTACGCAATGATTGATGACGTCACCGATTGTGGTGTAGAACAAAATGGCTACCAAATAAACCAGACGGAACTAAGAAGACTTTTTATGTTTTTAATGAATATATGGTAGATCGATCCTGGTACACAGACAACATGTCCACAAACAACATGAACAGTTCTGTGCCCACTACATGGTGGAGAATCCGGGTATTCCTGTGGTAGGCTTCGTCTGTGAGATGAACTTTTTGAACATTTCATTATAGACGCACCTGGTTTTTTTCTGTGCTGTTCGTCTTATATCAATATGGTCAAATACAGTTTTAGGAAGTTTTACGGACTTTATACCGAAGATGGTGAACGATTCCTCTCAGACTTTGAATCATTCAGCACCCTAAAACAGTTAAATGGACCAACAAATGATAACAGGAAGGTTGCCGCATTCAGTTTGCAGCTGGAAGGGCCTGCAGCCACGTGGTACCGTAACCTACCAGAACGATATAGACAGAACTGGAACAGCGTTACCAGGGCATGTTCAATCAAGTATATTGACTTTGACCCTCAGGACAACCAAAACTTAGTTGCTGAGACCGAATTATACAACCATTTGACTCTTGAGGAGGGGCAGCCGATTGAGGTTTTCCATGCAAACATTGTTGAGAAGGGCAGAAGACTTCGCAAAGGGAATGCCAATATGATTGCCAAACTTATTAAAGGACTTCCAGCAATACTAGCCTTCTACGTTATGGCAGCACGCCCCGATACACATGAAACCGCCCTTACAACTGCCAAAATGGGGGAAGCGTATGGATACAGACTCAATACATACTTTACAAGTACAAGTATTAGATCAAACAGCTATTTTTATGTTCATGGATTTAATTTGAAAACCGTTCTCTATGGTAATATTGACTTATCTGATGAGATTAATTTAAAAATTGTGGATTCTGTTTGCACATTTATTGACTTAAGTAAACGTTTCCAAATTTAGAAAGCACGTGAAATTTAACTAAATGTCATATTTGTTAGCATGCAATAGCATACATTCCTTATTTTTCAATTGTTGAATGTCCATGTACATAGGTTGTGGTAATTGTTGAATGTACATATTTTGTTTTTTGGTATAAGAAATTATTTCTTGTAAAATGTACGTTTCATGTTATAATGTATAAATCCTGTCAACGTCACGGGGAGAGGTATTAATATTGGGGTAACCCTGTTTATCAATCCCCCTTTCCATGTACCATCTGGAAATAAATACCGTTTAAATCACTTTACAACTACACCAGGTGTTCAAGTGTGCTCTGTAAAAGCTGATGGAAGCGTGTTAAAGATGCTGTATCATACTTGCAATATTTTTTGAAGTATTTTTAATGTATTCGTTGTATTTTTGGAAAAATTTAGCGACCAACCTTGAGAAAATCGGACCAAAATTCATTAAAAAGAAGATAATTTACCAAAAAATACCGAAACGGCAGTCGACATAAGGGCGAATCAAGTGTGGCCATTTCACAACTTCCGGTTTCTAAATGTACGCTTGAAAACCGTCTTTGTCGCGCTCAACTAGATTTCATTTTCTTTTTCCCCGAATTAGGTATTCGTTGGTGTCAAAGTTTATACCCATCGAACGCAATTATGGTAGTTTAGACACGGTGTAAATCCTACAGGTATAATGATTACGTCACCGAAAGCGGGTTCGTTAAATGCTATGCCCTTTCTACATATTTCTACAAGGGGTACTATGCTTTGAGCGTCGAAATAAGTATGTTATTGTTGATTAAACAATCTAAATATGATATCAAAATTTCGACTAAAGATTTTTCTACAAAGTGATGTATTTCTTTTCTCAATAGCTAAATTTCATCCTGAACCGCTTGCAAGTATGATCCAGCATCTTTAAACGAACTCAAAGAACAAGTCAAATCACTTACCAGAGCAGTTGAAACCTACAGATGAACAATCCTGGAAGAATACGACCGATTGTTACCCTTTAAATGATTCAAGTTTTTCTATCAATTACAGCTCTCTCTATAACTTGGGTGAATATTGTGGTATATGTAAAATACTCTCATGGAAAAGAAAAAAACTAGAATCCAAAATGCTTCGTGATCGGAGGGCATACTTTACACAAATGATTTACTACCTCTTGATTAGATTGTATTGACGGCGTTGTCTGTACAATATAACAAATATACCAGTATTTAAGTGTATTTTGACTTATAACGATATTTTAACGATATATTCTTGCTTAATGTCAAGAATGTCAGTACTTTATTATTCTAGATTCAATGATTCACAATGAATACACCACTTCTATTCATGTTTTCTTCATTTGAGAACTTAACTTTTTTATAACATACATCCTTTATTTCACTGCTGTATTAGATGTTAAGTGTTTATGTGATGTTATATCTTTGAGCCATAAATAACAAACAGTAGTTTAAACTGTCCTTGTACGCATAAGTATAAACAATATTTTTATGGAAAGAATGCTTGGGAAACGAAATATCAACTCATCCGTCCACATAAACGGCCAAAAATTTGAAGATCGATCGTGTCTGAATGGTGTTTTACAATTTTCACAAAGTCGACACAATTATTCATTTCCCTTACAAAAATGCTAAGATTTTTTGTTTTATTAAAATCATATTGGTGAATTATTAAAAACAATTGTACGCCTCACATTCATATATGTTAAAATTATTTAGGTCATAATAATTAACCTACTGGTCAAGAGAGAGAGAGAGTGAAAACCGGTATAACTATTAGGTCAATAAGACCTTTATTAAACTAAGGCTAAGTCAACATGACTTGATCTGCCTCTGTGGGGAGAGGATGCAGTGATGTGATTGAAGGGAATTATTCAAAATCTACTGTCAATACGATATCACCTAAGAGATGTCGCTTGATCTATCACGAGCGATATCTGCTCGGGAACGCAGTTTACCTTGTGCTTTGACATACATGTATGCACTTTACTTGGAAAAATATTCTTATGATTTTTGATGATTTGTAACTGTCATCATGAATAACATCAACAGTCGTTGATATTGTTAACCTATTATTTTGTTCGGATATTTTTTACTTAACTCGTTTCAAACAATTTGTTTAATATCGGACGACATGTTGGTCTCATTCTGAATTCAATCTCCTCATTCTTATTTTGGTAGTTTTCCCGTTGTCATGAAAAAGAAACTTTACTATTCAATCACCTTTTGACAACAAAATGCTCCTCTTTTTTAGCCGGAAATGTAAAAGATATCCTGCCAGCGTCAGGAACGAATTCAATGTCTGTGGTCCAAACTATCAACAGGATTTGTTACATTATTCTATCAAATAGTTGAAACGTGGATACATCGTTTTAACCAAAATCAATGTCTCCGAAAAGCTGAAAACAAAAGGTTTATCTACATAATTATGTTGATTGATCCACATACAAAGGTTCACTGAACTAAGTCTTTCCCTTTTTGTTTAGGAAAAGAAAATTGGCCTAGTTCCGAGGAATAGAATAATCAGAATACTAACTGCACAGAAATCCTCTACACTAGGTCGACAGCACTCCCCTTTCTCGAATGTTATTTACTAGTTCAGTGCAGCCGAAATCCAGTCGTTAGCGGTCGAATCACATTGTCTCGCTTAAAAAATCGCTATAGGTGATCATGTTTAAAGCATGGTTAACAGAAGTTACTTGCCCCTAGCTGATACCGACGGCTTGTGATTGGTTAGCTGAGTAAACGTAAGAACATGCGACCTGCGACCTACGGGGATGGGGTCGGACCTAGTGGAGAAGACCTTTTGAGATAATAACTTCGATTCTCGATAGAGTTAATATGTTTGAACTTTTGTTCCTAGCAACTGCGGCAATTTTAAAAAGAATGCATGGGAAACGAAATATCAACTCATCCGTCCACATAAACGGCCAAAAATTTGAAGATCGATCGTGTCTGAATGGCAATCTTTTCACTTTAAAAACGACTTTAGAAAACATGAAGTTTCCAAAAATGTAACAACAGAAACTATGCTGGGTTTTTTTTTGTTAATCAGATGTGTTTCGTAGATGTATATCTACTGAGCATGTAAAGACACATACAATTAAATTAAAACAATATATGTACGTGTACGTTTTTTATTGTTATCAAAGCAATTTACCAACATATCATTGGAAAATACATATTGCTAATATATATTAAATTCAAACCACATGTTAAACCCAAAAAAGTATCGAGAACTGATTGATGAAATTCAAACCACATGTTAACCCCAAAAGAGTATCGAGAACTGATTGATTCATATGATTGATTAACTATTTGTTCTGAGATACCAACTACATACCTGTACGTGACCATAACCTGTTTAAATGATTTTATTGAGAATTTCGTTTTTGACAGATTCACTAAATGATTTAATTTGTTTTTGAAAGGTTAACCAATAAAGTTATAAACACACAAACAGGATACATTTGATCAAAGGTTACAGCATGATACATAATCTCCAAACGATGTCAATACGAATTCTACTTCCTCGTACCCGTTGCGGCAAAAATATGTGACACACTCATTAAGATTAATACAGCTATGTTAACTGTAAAAAAAGGCATACTGATAAATGAAGGGACGAACGAGCATATTTAGTAAACGATCAAGACTCCGATGGTTGATTAACGATTCAGTTGCAGATGATTATATGCAATTTATCACCTACCGTACCTATTCATAGCGTATTTGCATGATATTATCGATTGCTTAACTTTTCAATTCTTAAAGAATTTATCGTACACTGTTGAATTTAAGAAACGCTTATGTTATTATAAAATTTTAGATATGTGTAAAAGCAAAAACAATACAACATTAGGCGCAAAAACATGCAGTACCGCGACAATGGGGAATATTGTTTCAATTTTTTTCTTTCGTTATGCAAAAACTGTTTTAAACTAGAAATATGTGCAAGTGATGCACTGTGATGCCCCTCGCTAACAATTAATCCGAAAGTGACCCTACCCTCATTATGTACAAAGTAGCAAAAGGCACCACTCCTCCAGTAGTTCTAACCACATATCAAGTCTAGTAAAAATATTTTGAATAATTTTTAAGCTCAAGTACGGAAACAGACCCTACCCCCCATATACACCTAGTTCAACTTGTTTCTATAGAAACCAGAAAAAAAAATTCAGAATAGCTGAAATAGAAAAAGGCACCACTCCACCACTAGGTCTAACCACATACCAAGTTTCGTAAAATCATATTGAATATTTTTTTAGATATGGCCCGGAAATGGTCCTCCCTCCATATGTTCTAAGTTCAAACTGTTGCCATGGAAACCAGGAAAATTATATAATTAGGGAATGACCAAAATAGCAAAAGGCACCATTCCACCCCTAGATCTAACCACATACCAAGTTTCGTAAAATCATATTGTATAGTTTTTTAGATTTGGCCCGGAAATGGTCCTCCCCCCATGTTCTAAGTTCAAACTGTTGCCATGGAAACCAGGAAAACTATATAATTCAGAATGACCAAAATATCAAAAGGCACCACTCCAGTACTAGATCTAACCACATACCAAGTTGCGTTTAAAAATATTGAACAGTTTTGGAGATATTGTCCGGAAACGAAAGCATCCCCCAATATGCACTCAGTTCAAATTGTTTCCATGGAAACCAGAAAAAATAAAACGTTCAGAATAACCAAAATAGCAAAAGGCACCACTCCAGTACTAGATCTAACCACATACCAAGTTTCGTTAAGAAATATTGAACGGTTTTGGAGATATGGTCCGGAAACGAAAGCGTTACGGAATTACCCAATTACGGAATTACGCAATTTCGGACGGAACTGAAAACAAAGCTTTGCGGGGGACATATAAATAAAAAGACCCCTTTAGGCAAGATGGATTTTGAAAAGTTGCAATCGAAAATCGTTAAATTTTATTGTTAATCGGTACTCTAGATATTGGTGTTTAGGCCGGTACCACGAGCCTGCAGCAAAAGACCCATTACAAGACGAGCTCCTTATTTCGACGCATTTATAGTCACATTTTAACAGAAGGCAGGACGCCTGGAGGTACCCAATGACATTGTTTTCGCGACTATCACGTGCACAAAAGTAATTGATGAAAACTCATTATCAAATTCAGTAAGATACAGGTATACCCTTAAATTAATCAAACTTTTAAAATATCAAAGGATATCGAAAATAATTAATGTATATAAGGATATGCAAAAAAGATGACAATACCCCCACCCCTATACAATAGGCTAAAGGACGGACAGCCGCCATGTTGTTCAGTGACGCTAAATCGCATCCTTGTCCATTTTTATCTCCATCCCTTAACTTACTGCAAATTATTTTTAAGCTTCCCTACCTATCAGATACGTACAAACTTTTAATCAGAAAATGACCCTTACCCCAATGTGTACTGAGTTCAAATTGTTTTCATGAAAACCCCCGAAAAAACCCAAAAAATTCAGAATTACCGAAGGAGCAAAATGCACCACTCCTCTTCTAGGTCACACTACGTACCTTGGTACGTAAAAAGGCACCAGCCCAACACTAGATCTAAGCACATATCAAGTTTCGTAAAAATAAGTATTGAACGGTTTTTGAAATATGGTCCGGAGACTAAAGCGTTACGGAATTATAGATTTAAGGAACCACAGAACCACGTAATTACGGAATTACAGAACCACGGAACCACGGACGGTACCGAAAGCATTATGTCTCCCGCAAAGCTTTGCCGGGGATATAATAATGTAGATATAGCAGAACAAAACGGGTAAGAGACACATCACAAAATGTCATGAAAGAGTTTTCGAGACTCAAAGACACTTCTTTTGTTGCGCCTTACCCTTTCAAAGCACAGGGAATCAAAGTTATCCATATGTAAAATGCTAAACAACATAGCAGTACCACTTCCCCGAAATAATAGGCTAAGAAAAGGCTATCGTAGGTGGGGTGCATTCTCTCCCCACAGAGGCAGATCAAGTCATGTTGATTTAGCCTCTGTTATATTACGCCGAAATCCTTGGGTTCCGACAGTTTCCGCTGGCGGAAAAAAAACCCGCATCACAATCCATTTGAATTTCTTTATCAAATGACAACGCTTTTCGCATAGAAAGGGTGGTTCATATTACAATGCTTTTGCCTTGATTCAGTAGCCAAAACGATGTTTTAAAAACAGCGTCGCTGATTGCACAACTAACTTTGATTGCCTCTAATCAGACATCTCCCATTCTATCCCACAAAGTCGGCGTAATAGAACAGAGGCTAAATCAACATGACTTGAGCTGCCTTTGTTGGGAGAGAATGTGGGTCGGGGTATTGTTATATTTATACTTTTAGATACAAATTTTATCTAAACATGAATACTGATTAGTTTTAAATTCCTGTGGCTTTCGGGACCACAAGAACACCGTTTCAAAGAGCTTCGTTATGAAGTACAATGGACATAGAATCAGTCATTCCATCCTGATCGAATGACCATGGGCGTCATTACTCCGATACAGACCTCAAACAGGGGACACATGGGCCTGCCGCAGCTTGGACCTGAAGAAGATATCGAAAACATCCACAGGGTTCGTTTCTATTGGAATGTGTTCTTATTTTGCATTTTCGGTATAAATATTCGAAGCAGATTTTCAGAAGGTTTGCAGCCCATAGTTGTCACCATGCAAAGACCAAACAAAGCACCAAATATGGAAGTTAAGCAACAATCGGAATATTGCCATTTTTGTCGAAATTTTCAAAATGTTAGGAAATGTTGACAACCTTTGAGTTACAAAACTTCAAACTCACACATCTTCCTATATATACATTCATTTTTTTGCTCAAGCGCTAAAATCCTCCAATATTGTAAAAGCGGTAAGTAATTTATTAGTAGAATTCCAATTGAAAATGGTACGACACATACATGATTTCTAATTTCACTCAAATATTATTGACGTTTTTGATAACTGGAATATTGTTCAAAACACGTTAAACACCAACTTACTCATTCACTCAAATATAACAAAGTGATTTTTACCTGATCCACTGCACGTGCCGCTCATGGTGCACTTCCTGTTTTCACATGTATCTGGGCAGCTCTTTAGACAATCCGCTCCATAATAACCGACTGGACATGAAGTGCAATCGCCACCATGAAAGGTACAACGAAAATTCGTGCACCGTGAAGAGCACCGTTTTAGACATCCAGGACCAAAGTATCCATCAATGCAGGACTTACAAAAGCCGTTGTATTTGTCACATTTGTTGCATGTTGGATAACATTTCTGTTGACATCTTGGACCATAGAATCCATCTTTGCACAAATAACACAGACCGTCATCTTGAGCACAACGAGAAGAACATCCCTCTTCGCATGGCATCTGACAATTTGGGCCATAGAATCCATCGATACATGAAAAACAGGTACCGTTGATCCTGCATAATCCATATTTGCATCTTTTGCTGCATTCATCTAAACAATCAACTGATGTCCAGCCATCCTTGCATCCTTCATCACAGGTGAAAGAGTCACCTTGCGCGCTGCAGCGATCATTTTTGCAGTTTTCACAGTTGATTACACATCTTGGAGGTTCTTTGTAACCTTTTGCACAGCTAGTGCAATCGCCTGTATCTTGATTGCATGTATGACAACCAACTCTACATTTGTTGGTACATCTCTTTCCCCAAAAACCTTGTGCACATTCAAAACAGTTTCCACTGATCCTGTCACAATGTTTGCGTTGATCAGACCCAAGGAGGCAGCCATCGGGGCATCTTCTTCGACAGACTGTCTCATAAAATCCAGGGTAGCAGTCGAGACATATTCCAGTGCCTTTGTCACATCCGCTCTCTTTACAGTTCTCGCATTTGAATTTACATGTCGTTCCAAACCAGCCATTGTCACATTCTTGACATCCATCTTTGTGACAATAGGAACAATGTTTTATGTCACATTCAGTTGTTGATGGTGTTATTCCAACAAACACACCTATAAGGGAGAAATTTAAAGAAATGATACCTTCTTAGTTAAAATACAGGGCGCACTTGTTTTGCAGCGGTAAGGAAAGGACGGTAAGGAAAGGACTCGGTCTCAATTGAGACAATGCGGTCACGTGACCGTACGAATCAAATGAATCGGGCAATACGCAAGATGGCGCATATTGTCTGTGAATATATGCCACAATACAAGTCAAATTAAAACTCAAGTTTCAAAATTTGCTGTCGTTTTAAATTAGAATGATAATAAGAGCACAATATTTAGTCATAAATGTAGGCCGATTTTCCACAAAAAGAAGCCAATATTTGCGAGAGTGCTATCAACGCCAAAATTATATACATCCGGGTCAAGTACTTGCGTCATCGTCTTCTCACAGCAATACAGATTACATAACATATACATGTTTTGTGAAAAAAAAAATCGACAAAACTTTAGGGAGCCGTTTCCCTGAAGTGAATATTCGACCAAGAGAGCTAGTTCTCGGCCAATTTTGAGAAACTTTAAAATGTTCAATCGCCGTCAATGGTGTTTTAAAACTCTGAGGGTTAATCTTTAAATCTTTAGTAAAGTCTGGTTTGTTGATCATACTCACTATCATCCAAAATTGTGAGATGAAAAACAGCGTTTCTCAGTATTGTTTACTTTCTGAAAATTAAAATTTGGCCTATAATTTTATTTGAAAGGTCAACAGATTTGGTTGAGAGGGTGTTATGATGTAAGAAACTATATTGAGCACACAAGATCTGCTTAATTTGTTGTTTAAAGAGTTTTTGACTGATAGTCTGAACATCAACAACATTCACGAACGTCAAATGCATCAGGTTTTTGGTCTGACAGAGGGAGTTTTCAAGCATGATGGTGTTCCATTATATACAGAACTCCGCTTGATCTATGTGTATGTCAAGATCAAGGTCAAAGTCCTGCACCAACTCTCTCAAACACAAGATCAAAACCCCTTTAGAACGTAAATGTTATGAACTTTATAAACGCGCACGTCAACGTCATATTACGTTTTAGACACTTAACCATCGGGCCATCACAATTAATGTGGGAAGGCTGGAGAAGAACTTTGAAAAGGAGACTTTTTTACCTTTTTCATTCATTGCCAGAAATATGTCAATCAAGAATTGCTCTAAATTATAACAAAACAATAAACTGACTTTAGCTCCAAATTTTGGATAAATAACACACAAGAACACATCAAAAACTGATGTCAACGTGTTTGCCAACACTTTGTCTACAGCCTTGTTTAATTTCAGCTTCTCACCATTGAAAGTATGTGATATTTTTGCTCTCAACAAAATTTTAATATATTCTAAGAAAAATTATTCATGCGTTTCTTTTTAGTATACTATTGGGATTAATTCATGAAAGTAAGTAAATGTTATAGGCTGAATAACGATAATCAAATGAAGGGGAAAGTCATAGGTTCTTGAATTATTCAGGTCTTTCGTGATCCCTCAGGCCTTAAAGGGGCAGTAGCAGGTTTTTTTAATAATTTTTTTTTTTCACTGATAATTGTATGTTAATGCTTAAAGTATTATTTTGACAGTGTCAAATATCGTATTACACAAGCCATTTATCCATAGTCCGAGGACAAAGTATGAATATTCACTTAAAATCCATTGGCGGCCATTTTGTGTGAACACCTTTAATTCATTTTGTGTGACTAAATGGAATCGCATGGCTAAACTTTACATTATATATTTGAATTATTACTGTTCCATTTAGTATAAATGCATTGTCTTTCAATTGGAACCATTAATTTTTATTTTACGTGCTATTGCCCCTTTAAACAAGGTTGAATAGTTTCAAGTTTATATAATAACAAGTGAGATATCTATTGCAAGTTTTAATTTACTTGTTTCCGATTCAGGCCCCACTTACCATAGCTACATTTTGTTTCTATTGACCAGGGGTATTATATTCAGCTTAACTTACAATTATCAGTGAAAAAAAATAGGGCTACTACCACTGACGTGTTCATAACATGTATTTGCAAATCAATCCTTATAAGAAATAAATGTCAACCATTTCCCGATGATTTTGTTTGGAAAATGAAATAATTATATCTTATGTCATCTTCCGCACTCATCGGGCGAGATATGCATTAACAAGAAATTCATATTCACCCTTGCGACAACTCGAAGGGAAAGCTGTGACAGGAAGTAGCCTGATTATTGAGCTATGGTGTAGGCCAATCAAAAGCGTGGATATGTTTGAATTGAGCACACAAAACTGTAATAGAGAGATAGAGAGATACAGCCTTATTCTATGCAGTATTTTGGTTACCTATATTCACGCATCGTTTTTATGACTGTTGTCACAACGTAACTAAGGGATTAATTAGAATTAAATTTCGCTTCGAGTTCGAGATGGACTGACGCAAGGGACGTTACTCTGTTTGTCCTACAGGGGGCGCTGGTAGAGTCTTTCCCGTCGAGTTATCGCAAGGGTGAATATGAATTTCTTGTAAATACATATCTCGCCCGATGCGTTCGGAAGATGATCTTATGTACGCGCATTCATATTTACATCTCTACAGAACTGAATCTAACACTGCATCATAAACTGGAGTAGAACGATTTCTTCCATCGGAGTTATAAAAAGATGGGTAGACAGCATGATGTGTATTGTGGTCTGAGACAGTTTACATAATACTTTAATTAAATAACTTTAGAAAATATGTCCTCGTTAGTGATTGTAACGTATCGTTGCACGATAACGTGGACATCAGAAATTAATTTCAAGAGCTGTCTTCCGATTGGCCTATTCGACTTATTCGCAAATATAGCCCCTGAAGGGCGGAGCGAGTGGACTTGGATGTTATGTATGAGAAGTACCATGAACTATTAATAATACGCAAACATGTTAACAAGATAAGTAACATACATATCGAAAATAAAAATGTATTGACCAATCTTTGAATTTGTGTTTTGTTACGTATCAAAAGGATGGCAGCTAAAATTGTTCTATCAAATGAGGTCATAGGGGGATTTTAGTTCGTTGTTGAGTGTATTGTTTTGGAGAAACAAATTTTACCATAAAAATAGTTTCGAGCCACTGTCTTATTTTCTACTGTCAAGAACCTGATGATAATCCAATACTTACCATAGCCAATGCCTATGCCTGCCAGAAACAGAAAGATGCAAACACCTGAAAATAAAACATTTGCATATAAAGACAACTCACGGATGGGAACTTCTTTTTCTGTACATAATAATTGGTGTTGTCTGTACCATTTAAACATAGTATGAATACAAAAGGAGAAAAATCTGAAGGAATATACCGCTTAGCACGTCTGTAAACGACCGAATATTTTTTTATCTAGATCAAAGATACACAAGGTGTGAATTATATTTGTAAGGATAGTTTGACAATCCGATATATTGACTGAAACTTCCTCCTCTATACATACCATCCACTTTGACGGACGTTTAAGAACTGTTAAATAAAGAATGGTTGTACTACTGCATGGATCCGAGTGAATTTCATACATGGGCACAAAATGAGCTAGCTCTAATAGTTTTAGAAACTCGTAAGTTATGTTTCCATAGTAACCTGCCAAAAATCAGAAAAAGTTGAGATAAAATTTGAGTAAACGTGCATCAGCACTTCAAATCAGCACGAACCTCCTCACATTCTGTTTATAAATTTTTTAATGACTTCACTCGATTGCTCATGAAGGTCTTTATGTATCGTTCAACCATTTTAACTTGTAACTATCTTTCTTTAGGCGTTTACTCTTTACATCCCTTATTATATTTCATTTGTTACCACCATTCACATAGGTCGGTAGCTGACAAATTCAAACCAATTTGATCAATGTCTGAATGTACATTTCACTTATGTTTTACTTTAATTTATTACAATATTGTTTCAACAGGGTGCAATTTAGTCTAAATGCTTTACTTTTGTGTTGCAGATAAGTTGAAAATATGTTTAAAACTTAGATCGACAATAATTAATTTCTAACTGATAATTTATACTCTTAAATATTCGTTTTAGATTTTTGTACCGACAGTGGGATTCAAACCCAGGACCTCTATCTAGCCGAAAAACATCATTGATTATTAAAGATGCCCCTGGACCCAAAAGCCCCACTGTCTGCCAGCCATTTGTGCCGAGATTGATATGTTGAGCTTAAAAATCGGCTTTCAGTCGATGTACAGAAATAACGACACGGTTTTGGTTTTTTCATGAGTGGTGGTCGAAAGGTAAATGATGACATCAGCGTATTTCAATCGACTTAGCTATATATAATACCTTGTTACATTTCTAGCCAATGACTCACATCGCAAACATGCCACCTTTATTGCATTTTCTTCTCACAGAGGCAGATCAAGTCATGTTCTATTACGCCGAAATCCGTGGGTTCCGGCAGTTTCCCCTGGCGGAAAAAACTTTCATCTCAATACATTTGAATTTCTTTATCAAATGACAAGGCTTCTCGCATAGAAAGGGTGGTTTATATCACAATGCTTTTGCCCTGTTTCAGGAGCCAAAATGATGATTTAAGAACAGCGTCGCTGATTGCACAACTAATTTTGATTGCCTCCAATCAGGCATCTCCCATTCTATCCCACAAAGTCGGCGTAATAGAACAGAGGCTGAATCAACATGACTTGATCTGCTTCTGTGGGGAGAGAATGCCTTTATTGGCGAATGTCCTAACTCAGAGAGCCTTAAACAAAATTTCTCGACAGTTGATCCTCAATTTTTATGCCCCCGAATCGGAGATTCCGGGGGTATATTGTTTTTCACCTGTCCGTCTGTCCGTCCGTCTGTCCGTTTGTCCACAAAAACTTTAACCTTGGTCATAACTTTTGATTGGTCAGAGCTAGCTCTTTGATACTTGACATATGGATCCCTTATGATGAGACCTTTCAGATGCACCATGACATTTGACCTTGTGACCTTGACCTTGACACAGCGAGCATTTTCCGAAAACTTTAACCTTGGCTATAGTTTCTATACTGTCAGTGCTAGGTCTTTGATACTTCACATGTGTATCCCTTGTGATGAGACCTTTCAGATGACACCATGATATTTGACCTTGTGACCTTGACGTCCGTCTGTCCGTTTGTCCACAAAAACTTTAACCTTGGTCATAACTTTTGAGTGGTCAGAGCTAGCTCTTTGATACTTGACATATGGATCCCGTGTGATGAGACCTTTCAGATGACACCATGACATTTGACCTTGTGACCTTGACCTTGACACAGCGAGCATTTTCCGAAAATTTTAACCTTGGCTATAGTTTCTATACTGTCAGTGCTAGGTCTTTGATACTTGACATGTGTATCCCTTGTGATGAGACCTTTCAGATGACACCATGATATTTGACCTTGTGACCTTGACGTCCGTCTGTCCGTTTGTCCACAAAACTTTAACCTTGGTCATAACTTTTGATTGGTCAGAGCTAGGTCTTTGATACTTGACATATGGATCCCTTGTGATGAGATCTTTCAGATGACACCATGACATTTGACCTTGTGACATTGACCTTGACACAGCGAGCAGGATCCATCCGGGGGCATTCGTGTTTCACAAACACATCTTGTTCCACTGGCAATACCAAGTCATTTCGCAGAAGTCATGTGAAATTTCACTCGACGTGATTCAGATTAACATCTACTGATACTTGAAAGTAACAAGTGATTGTATCGGAAAGTCTTATATGGTCAATATGTCTCACCTACCTTTCTATCGTATTGTAACATTATCCTTGACCCACAAGGTCCTTAGGTAATTACATGAACATTCCCCATCCCCCAAATGACCCTGGGACGTTTGCCGTGACCCTCTCTCCCTCTCAAACATGCTTACCAAAGAAAAGTATCCACCTTCCACATTTGCATCCAGCTGGAAACAAAAATGATGTTATGATAAATCAACACACACGACAAAAAAAAACAGTAATGTTGATAAAAGGTCCAAAGTGTATTAAAAATCCAATCCGGTTAACCCGTTCCCACAATGGTATTTGAGTCGTGGTGACAATTTCCTATTTTTATTCAACATATACATGTACATCTGAATAAAATATGAACTAAAGGTATCGTAAATATTAAGAATTGTTGCTGTTAATTAATTTGGGGCATTTTGTAGATATATTTTCCCCCGTCTTATTTCGTGGTTTGAATGCATTGAAGGCATAAACAACTATCCAAGACATAATACCTAACTGATTTAAGCAACTCTATTTGGTTATTTACCGTTTGATAACTCACGTGAATATATTTATCAGACGTTTTGAATTATCATATGGAATCTGTTTTTACAACAATAGCCCCGATACACATGAAATTATCGCTCAAAAAAATACAAAATGATTAAATATCAAGGATTTATATACAATTAATCAAATAGAAAATTAATCTGAATACACAATAAAGAACACTAATAATTCAATTTTGTAATCATCATAAAAATATTACTTTCAATAGTTTGATATTATTTTTTTACATTAATGTTGTTTGTAACAAATGGACAAACAGTTTGAATATATATTATAAATCATGTCAACTCTTATGATATAATAGATATTATCAAATTAGAAACTATTATCGATATATGCTAATTAATATTTTGGATAATATCCACATACTATTTATTAATAATTTAACAAAACCTCAATTGTTTGTCAGCTATTCACTTGAAATATAATAAATGTTTAACCATTATAATGCTTTTTATTCAATAAGTGTTCATTAATTATAAATTTGAAAATTCTGGATATTGTTGGGATAGCATTGACATTCTTACAATTGCTTTGGAAAGGTAGGGCCATGGGCCATTTTGCACAATTGATAAAAAAAACTGGACCATTAAAATGTTTAGGCTTACTATTGATATATGGGAAATTGCCAATTTGATATGTAGAAACAATATTAAAAGCATGAAAATGGGGCATTGTAAAAGCTGTCTTTCCAAATGACTGATCATTCTTTAGCAAAATATGTTTTTCAGTTGTCAAAGTACATGATTGCAGTTTGATATTGAATCAACTAATATCAATTGACAAAGCAAAATAGATTTTATCTTTATGATTAATAGCATAAGGATCATCTTCCTACGCAGAGCCCAAAATGCTAGTTTCCAAACTGTCAGTTTATGCCTTGCTGCAGAGACTTTACTTTTCTGTGCTGCTATAGTGCCCCTACAGAGTAGAGAGCAAGCACAGAAAACTCAAGGCTATGCAGCAAGGCATAAAATGACAGTTTGGAAACTGGCCTTTTAGGCTCTGCGTAGGAAGATGCATAACGATACACTATACTCTCTTATAAATTTCCAATAATTTTGACATCTGATCTCAATACTTGGCATATACCCAGGATCTTAAGTGAATAATTGATAAAAAGTCGATATAAAAGTAAATATTTGAGTTTAAAAAATGAAATAAATTGTAAATTAGATTAAAGGAAGATTCAAAACTGAACATTGTAATTAAGAGGTATTTCCTTCAATTTAAATTCATTTATGAAAAAGAAAAGAAAAGTGTATAAAGTATAAACACCAGTCCAGAGCAATGGCAATGATGAAATATTAAAGAAAATATTTCAGTTATCTTGTTACTGAATATCATTATCATGGAAGGTCCCTTCGTGCCCTAAAGTTATTAGCTGTTTGGTTAAACTATTTCTGAATAAATGGTTATTGGTATACATTGGCTATAAATTTATACACTATGGATTTTGACAATTTACTAACAATATATATATTTTTTCATTTTCAAAACACAATATGTACTGTTGATATATATTCGAAGCGAAAATTCACAGCAACCCACATTTTGCCTACATTTTATTTACGAAAGGGTTAAGGCGTTCCTGTGATCTCTACTGTACTGTTTGTTTTGTTTATTATTTTTCACGGGAGAAATCGCAGGGCCGTGGGACCTATATAGTTTAGATTAATTTACGAAATGGCAAAGGGCTGGTACACCAAAACATATGAGTAGTTCTATATTTATATGTTCAGAAATGACCTATTTCCTTACAAATCTTTGCGATTCCCTATGTCCGTCATACCACATAATCGGCACTTCCGCATTCGTTTTCTGATGCACATGAAATAAAAAGTCGTCAACTGAAATTTGTTGAAATTAGAATAATAAACAGTACAGAAACATAATTAATTGATCGTTTCGTTTAACATTACAAAATAAGGCAGTTATTACACACGGAAAATCAATGTCCGTAACGCTCACGTCAATGACAACGTGCGTTTGTTTGTCGGACATAACATGAGTAACCTCCCTTGATTTCAAAGGGCGTGGTTATCTCTCGTCTGACGATAGGTTAATTGTTAGCAACATCCAGTTACTTTCTGATTGGTCTATTTCTTTCACTTAGTAGGATAGAGAGCATCCTCGATACTCCAGGGCTTTCGTTCCGGTGAATCTACACTACAAGCCCTGGAAAACTACCTCCCTTTGCAATGCTCAGCTGAACAATTACTTTCTAACAACCTATGGGAGCACTTCTAAAACCAGCTTTCTATCTCTATCTCGATCCCTTTCTGCCTGATCTGTCTACTCTCTTTTAGATGGCAACATCCATGTGTTAAAAAGCTGAAAATTTGCTGACAACACGTTAAACCCTCACTCTCTTGATGTCGCGAACGGTCGAGTTGTTTACGCACTTGGTGTCTGCGTTTCGTTTCTGATTGGATAACAGGGAGGTAATTGGAATTGAGATAAACCTCCCTTAAGTCTTCCAGGGCTTGTAGTGTAGATTTATCGGCACGAAAGCGCTGGATTATCGAGGATGGCTAGAGACAACTGTGAAGGATCGACAGCAAGGGATAAAACTGACAGTTTGGAAGCTGAGTCTTAAAGGGGCAGTAGCACGTTTTTTGTAAAATTTTATATTTTAAATATTTCACTTATAATTGTAAGTTAATGCTAAATGTATTATATTGACAGTGTCAACAATCTCATTACACAAGCCAATCACCCATAGTCAGAGGACAAAGTATGAGGATTCACATAAAATCCATTGGTGGCCATTTTTGTGTGAACACCTTTAATTCATTTTGTGTAAGAAAAAGGAGTCAGATGGCTAAATTTACATTATATAGTTAAATTATTACTGCTTCATTTAGTTTAAATGCGTTGTCTTTCAATTGGAACCATTTATTTTCATTTTCCTGACATCACCTTATATTCAACCTAAAAACGTGCTACTGCCCCTTTAAAGTTTGCGTAGGAAGATGCCCTCGGGACGTCGTTCACTCTTCTATGGCACCGTGTGTTCATTCATTCATTGACATTCTATTTCTGTTATCTGTGAATACTAAGTCATAATTTTTGGCTTAGATGTCAAAACGTGAATATTAATTTCACAAATAGGGAAATCTGGGATTTTTTTGAGAAATTTGTTGATAGTTATGAAAACAGGATAAAAGTAAAACAGACTTGCAATTATTGACTTCTTATAACTATTCTCAGTACCAGAAAAACGTTTAATAAACGAATTCTTGCAACAAATGAACACAAAACAATTCACCTCTGCAGAGAAAATCGTTCTCACCTCATAGTTACGATTTCTTGGTGAATCGTTCATATCTCGTGACTATGTTGTTATGAGTGTGATTCCTAAAAGGGAGTCGAAACGAAAAGTACAACAAGAAACAGAATCACTTTAATTCCATTTACCTGAAATCATTCTCGATAACAATTCGCCAATGTGCAACCTCAACATTTTTAGACACATAAGTACGTATTTCAAATCGAAGTATTTGGAAGGAAAGTAATTAGAATCGCCGATAAATAGGAGAGACTATCTATCCAAGTTATCGCCATTCGCGGAATATAAACAATTAAAAAAAATGATGAACTTTTATTCTGGTTTAACACTTCATCCAATGTTAAGTTCAC
Source organism: Steromphala cineraria (assembly GCA_916613615.1). Taxonomy (NCBI): domain Eukaryota; kingdom Metazoa; phylum Mollusca; class Gastropoda; order Trochida; family Trochidae; genus Steromphala; species Steromphala cineraria. The sequence continues at coordinate 48,487,365 of OU744733.1, forward strand.
TTTCATTCCTATTAAACATTCTAAGATGTAAAAAATAAATATTACTTTTTTCAAAAAGTGCAAATTTATTTTAAGAGAAAAGTCTTTGACATCCAAAAGAAGTAAAACTAAAATGAAACGTCTTTTCAAAGAAAAACAATTAGGCGTTTCGGAAAATATAAACAGAACATTCTCAAGAGACATTTTGTACGACGTTTCTTAAAGAAATGGAGAATGACATGTTTTAACGACATTCAAAAAATATCAATTTAAAGAATGAAAATAACATGTTTTTGTTTTATAGAACTTTGATTATTTTTAGAAAAGATAATGCAGAAAGTAACTCAAAATCGTTTAGAAGCAGTAAATTGACAGCTAACATGGAAGTATAGAGAAAAACATACTGGCATGTCAAATGACCATTTTTCATATACATCAAATACATCATGTGTTACATGGAGCTGTTTTTGTTACATGGTGAAGGTGCCTTAGAAGCCTTCTCTCAAATGCAAAACCTTTACTTATGTAGTTAATGAATCTTGCTTCTTTAATTGTCATAACTGTGTTTAATGTCTTTACTAACATACTCTATTGTTATGGTATCGTTTTTAATGCTCGTTTAATATCAAGGAAACATGTTCGTCATTTGTAGTAAGACACACAATAAACTAAAATGGTCCAAATATATGTAAAGTCACTGGTCGATTCCCCCAAAAGTTATAAAACTCAATCTATAAATAATGCTGAACATAGGTTGTGATACACATTTACACAACGACGATAAAACAGTAAATGGACAGACGAAGTTGATATCGGGCCATTACAAACAAGTCCTATAAATCCTACACGAGTAGTCCAATGACAGCTACTCGTTTAGGATTTATAGGATAGGTGCTTTACGCTCATTGAATTTCAATCGTGTTGTCTACTTCATACGTTGGCCGATGTTGCTAGCTGCATGTTGTTATACTTTATGGTGTAAGCGCACGATGTGAACAACTTGAAAATGCTTCGATAACCAAGCTATTTCTAAAATACAAATGCGTGACAAATGTACCCTCGTAGATTTTGTTAACGAATTTTTATTCGATCAAAAACAATCCTGAAAACTCCCGTTGACGTAATCAATGGTTGGTAACCGGTTTAAGACTCGTTTGACATGCATTAAGTTTTGAGAAAGCTAGCGAAAGTAGTGCGACATAGTTACCTTAATTTGCATTCTTATCAGGGATCTGATAACATGATTACAAGATGGGTTTGTTGTACCGATAACACTGCCCATTATATGATAAAAACTTATATAACACAATTCCTCAAATACCAATCATTGTAATCAACCCTTAACCTTTCCCTAAGGAATGTTCAATGTTACATTAAAGTGTTTCTCTAAGTGAGCTTTGAGTGGTAACAATTTCGATTTTGCTAAACAAAGTAAGTGTGATATCTCACAGATTTATCAATTTGTCTCGAGTATCAAAAATCCTATTCAAAAGGAAATGCATTCCAAATCTAAAACTCTAAACTAATTGACACACAATTCAAATCATACATAGATCTTTGAGGAGAACAGCAGAAATCAATGAACAGAATCTTTCTTCAAATGATTGATAACACAGTTCATGCCTGTAAGGCCCGATGGGCTTATGGCATGGCATGGTGTCCGGCGTCCGTCCGTCCATCCGTCCATCCGTCCGTAAACTTTGTGGAATTTCGACTTCTTCTCCAGAACTATGAGGCCTAGAAACCTAAAACATTGTGTACAGACTCCTTGACTAGTGAGGATTAAAAATTGTAGCTTTGGTGGCCCTGTGACCCCTAATAAGGGCCACAGGGGCCATGCCCTAAAAACCTATTTTCATCTTCTTCTCCAGAACCATGAGGCCTAGAAAGCTGAAACTTTGTGTACAGACCCCTTGACTAGTGAGGATTATAAATTGTAGCTTTGGTGGCCCTGTGACCCTTAATAAGGGCCACAGGGGCCACGTCCTAAAAACCTTTTTCATCTTCTTCTCCAGAACCATGAGGCCTAGAAAGCTGAAACTTTGTGTACAGACTCCTTGACTAGTGAGGATTATAAATTGTAGCTTTGGTGGTCCTGTGACCCCTAATATATATAAAGCATAATTGATAATGAAGCCTGATGAGCTACAGAGCCAATGGCTCTATTTTTTCGTTTTATATTTACTGTCGGTATCAAAGTGCAAAAGCATTTCATTCTTGTGGCATATTTTTAGTCAACCCTTTCTCCATTATATATTCTATGTAGTCGTTATAAATTATAAATATAAATGAATGTTAGATTGTACACATTATATCATATTTGATGCATATGTACAATTCGAAACAGCCCTCAATACATGGATTTTCAGCAAACAGAAAAGTTGAATCTTATAATTCTCCGTTAAGTTCATGATCACTTTTAAGTAAACGAAAGACTCAGTTTACAATGCCAATGACTGTTGTAACATAGTTTGTTAATACAATTATTGACAAGAAAATGGCGACAAATAAAACAACATGATACGGACCTTCTCTTTCACGGTGAAGATTTCATCTCATATGGGAAACATGTTTTGTCAAAAGTGACAGTTAAGAAAACAATAAAGACATCGGCTACCAAATTGTAATAATATATCTCTGTGTCTCCCTGACTAAACAAAGCATTAGTTTGATAAGGGTTGGTGTCTTTAAAATCAAATACCTTTTTGAAAAATATATTAAGAATATATATACTAAATGTTTAATTTAAACTTTAAAAGCACTTAAAAGAGCCCACGAATTCATGTCAGAGGCTGAATGGTGGATACATGAACACGTGCATACGCCGAGCTGTCGGTCATCAGGGTTCTGCAGTGTTGGACAAACTGCTGTGACTATGTGTCTCAGTTCACCCATCTGTGAATGGGTACCCTGTAAGGCATATAACCCCTAACCTGAGCGCCACATATGGATGCCGGTTGAATACTCCCCAGGGAGTTGAATTGGAAAAATGATCGGACGGTGAAAGAATGCCATTGACCAGGAGAAACAATGTAAGCGCCTTGAGCAAACACGTTAGGATGAATATGCCAGCTATATAAATATTCATTTAATGATAATAATTTCTTAATGTCGTGGCATTTCCAAAATGCCATGGCTTTTTTACGGCCGTGGGAAAATGCCATTATAAAAATAAATAAATCACATTTAATGTTTATGAAAACATAAACTGTACTTACTGCTTTCAACTGCAATCTCAGTCATGTTTCAATTTTTTTATTTCAATTTCAACTGCGTATTGCCATCAGATTTTGAGATTAATCTGTTTATCTGAAACGAAGAAATTATTATTATTATCAGGTCTTCAAGACAAAGACCTATTGTTATTATCCGATTTCTTCAAGTTCTTTTCCTTATTATTATTTGTACTTTTTTCTTGAACGAGCTGCAGCCCAAACGGCTGCTCCAAATTCGACGAAACTGCGCATGCTGATAGCCCTTACCCTGGAATAGACATGCGAAGCTTTTGGGCAAAATCTACCTGTACATAAAAGGTCCAGGTCGAATCCAAAATCGAAATTTTAACATTGATTTTTTTTTCAAAATGCACTTAGAGACTTAAAAAATTTTTAAAGGAGGCGCAATGAAAAATAATGAAAAAAAGTAAATCATGACAAATTCGTAGGTCACGTGGTTTGGCCGCCATCTTGCTTTTAGTGCGTTTTTGACGATTTCCGACCCCACTCGTCTTTGAGAATCTTCTCCTCTGAAGATACTTGCACTAGATAAAATTCAAACTAAATGTAGCTGAAGTATTTTTGATTTGAATTCCTAATTTTTATAGATCCAACCTAAATACTTTTTGTGCTGTGGCCTTTCAAAGTTTACCAATATCTGAAAATCGCGAACTTCAAGGGCAGATAACTCAAAATCCAGACCATAGAACTTAATGATTTTTGCATGAGATTTAGACATTAGCAAGGTCTTTCAGATAAAAGAATAAAATCGCTCGCGAAAAGTCATTTCCGTTCAGGAGGAAGGGTCAAACTTTGCATTTTAAAAAGTTATGTTTTGGTCGGCATGTTTTAAACCTCTTTAACAAACATGCATGTGAAGGTCAAACACTATGTGCAAGTCAAACAGGAAGTCTTGAAGACCTAAGTACTGCCGCGGCAGTCCTAGTTATCATTATAATAATTATCATTATCCCCCGTCACGAAGTGGAAGGGAGATATAGGTTTGGGCTCCGTCCGTCCGTCCGACAGATTTTTTCATAAACTATTTAAGGTAGGGTAACCAAATTCATGTGTGTCTTCAGGGTATCAATACCTTGATGGAGTTCGAAAATCAGAACCGCAATACATGATTATTTGTTATGGAGTTATTGCCCTTTGTCCGTGTATTTGGACTCTGTTCGTGGGTGTCGTCAAAGGGGACAACTTTTCTCAGAAACTGTTTAAAAAAGAATAACAAAATTTGCAGTGTGTCTTTGGGGTATCAATACCTTGATGGACTTCAAAAATGAGGAAAATACAATTACTTATTACAGAGTTACAGCCCATTTAGGGAAATATTGGGTGCTTTAATAAAAACTTGTTTGGCGGGGTATGTTGATGACCATGTCTTCTTGTTATTGTTATTAGTTTTATTATTGTCGTTGTTGTTGATGTTGTTGTTGTTATTATCATTATTATTAGCCATATAATTATGAAACCGAGTCGAATGTGTGATGGTGGAAAGAACACAGACGAATGTTGATGTTCGATATTGCCAGCAATAGTTTTATTACATAAAACTATAAACAGTAAAAACCCTGAAACAATAATTAGGGTTTGATTCAGTACAATTGACAATGTGCCAATACATTAGTATGATATAAATATTGAAAGATTATGACACGTGATGAATAATATATTTAAACAATGATTATAGATTTGAAATGCATGATAGCACATTATATTACCTCAATCACACGCATATTTGTTATGCATATCATAATACAATTTATACATGTGTTACATCTTTGCCAGTTGCATAGAATAAATGAAATATAAGCAATTAATAAAGCATGACCATACAATAATAAAAGAGGAAATCCCGCCAAGTGTGTGGACATGGGTTTGTCCAAGCACCAGACGTTCACGTCATAATTACGTCATCATCATCAACATCTGCATAAATAAAATAACTATTTACAATACTTGCAGAATAACATGATAAAACACTATTAAAATACTACAAGATTAAAACCCTGTTTCATTCATTCATCTATGCAATCATTCACCATTACACACATTGCATTTAGCATAAACACATACATTCAACCAAACACACATTACATTTAGCATAAACACATACATTCAACCAAACACACGTAACATAATGTTTCACAATCTTAATTTTCGTACATCACTCAACACCCTTGTTTAACTTAACTTAAAGATAGTAATTCATGGTTTAATATTATTTAATTAATGTTAGAAAGATAATTATTAATATACATCACATGTAATGTGTTCATACGCCAGAAATATAACAACTGGACACATTGTACTATGTGTCCATAAATACAAAGACCAATTGAACACAATGTACTTTGTGTTCGCCAAGAACATAAATGTAAAAGCCAATAATTACCAAACATACATACTATGAATGCCAAATAAATATATCTCTACAATACTAGAAATACACATGAATATAATACACAAGATAAACCATAGAAACTAACCTTGAAGTTATGAATTCAAATTCCAAAGATCCTTATGAATAACACAGATCCAATTTTTAACCACAAATGCACAGACACTGTCTCTGCACCTCCTGATAAAAATCTAAGGAGTATTTTAAAACCTATAGCTAAACCTTATAAGCAGAAAGACAGAAACTGAAAAGCATGAAGCTGGAGAAAGCAGAAGGGTCGCGCATAGGTTGGGCTATTGTTTGATAGTGCATCGTTGATTAAGTGAGTGCGAAATGCTCATGCAAAAAGCTGAAGTGAAAATTAGGTTAAGCTTTGTGTGAAGTATAAGACTAAAAGATATGCTTGACTGAATATTGTATTCAGTCACAATTAAATTAAACATGCAGTAAAATATATATTTACAACATTTGATGCTGTTACAATTACTACTTAATTATCATCTAGACACAGTAAAAAACTTTGAACAAAGCATAGAATTATTTCGTAAGGTATTTCATGATAGTTAAATCATATTGTAAGCGCAGTAATGGTTCAAAGTTATAAGACAGGAATACATAATGAATGAATGAATGAATATTAGATATATCAAAATCGAATACTTACAGGCAAGACAGCTGGCTATGTCTTGAGTTGACTTAGGCACGTAGTGATCTGAAACAATAAGTTGTAACTCAGAATAGCTTTATCCTCCTATTCTTAGTGTGGACTGATTATTGATCTAGGGTAACACAGGACTGTTAACTATAAACTTTAAGTGGTGTCACTTTTATTATTCTAGTGGGCGATTTCATTTCTCTCGCTTCACTTCGAAATAAACCCGAACGGCTATAAATCGCCGACAGTACGGCTATCAATCACAGTAAAATCTATGGCTTATCTACAGATCCAATTAACGCTGTCCTTCTATAGGCGGTACCGCCACCTTGCGAACGAACTAACTCTCAATAATCATTAATCAAACTTTTTTGCTCGTTGGTAATGAAATTTTTATACCATTTATATGTAGACATCTTGTTACAATACATTATGGCATTTGTTTTCAAAATGTTTCAGTGCTAACTTTGATTTTGATCATTGTACTTTTGTGTTATGCAAATGATTCAACAAGCACGAATGTTTGTCCTTGAAAATACAAAAGTAATGTAACCTATCGCCATTATTACCTTTGAGAATATTGGGATTTACTTAGTTCGACGAAGGACCCCAATGAAAATATGAAATGTACTTCCTCCTGATTGTCAATGTAAGTCATTGGAATTTACAGGAAACACTCGATTATCACTCTCGACACAAACACAGAATCATATAACATAGAGTCAGAAAACTTTTTGCACCTTGGATTACCTCCAGCTTGTAGTGTCTTGCATCTATATGAGACGGGTTTTTGATTGGCGTTCCATTAATAGAAAAGGGAATTTCCATTTTACTGAATCGGCGATTTATAGCCGTTCGGGTACAGGGAAATATTAAGTGAAGCGAGAGAAATGAAATCGCCTGGTTGACAGGATGATTAAAACCACGAAACACCAGAGGATTGCGTACTCAATTATGTCTCTGAATTTTATAACCCGAATGAGATATATTACGGATAATTGAGAATCATCGCCAGCTTGATACAGAACTGTATATGTATAGCAAAAAAAATGAGTCAATTCTAAAAATTTGTTTTTCGGTTTTCACTCGATAATTTCGGACATTTTTTAGCTGCTGTGAGATTGCTATGATGTTCTGTGCATTATCTACCCTGTCGTTGGGTCGGGTCACGTGACGACGCTGTAGCAGACGACTTCCTTGTGACTGCCGCGATGCAGAAAAACAAAGCCAAACAAAGACTTCGCGTTTTTTATCATGCAAGGTGGTAATGAGATACGAAATTGTTGGAAATTAAGGGTATACCTTGGGGTATCTTTTAACCATTTTTTGCGAATTTTCGAGTTGCAGGGGGTTTACTGTGCAAGTCGGAGTCTAATTTCTCATTGTCCAAAATGGTGCCGGAAAAATTGAAAACATTTGATTATCGACACTTGGAAATGTTTGTGTTATGCAACAGGCTGAAGACTAAATTTACACATTAAAAAAAACCCCAAAAATGACTTCCTCGCGTTCACATACATATCATATATTTGTTGTAGTTTTAAAAGATTAAGACACAACTAAAGTTGTCAAACGAACGATAACGTGTAAATTTGTAACCCTAGAATCAAAATATTCTGAAGATTTGAAACAAAAGGTTCATTTAACTTTGCAAAAGTTGTTTTTAGAACCAACAGAGGATTTGAAAAAATCTATGTTTAAGCAGATTTCACAATGTATATCATGAAATAGTAGACTGATTGAGTTTCGGCTTATTTCATACAATTTGTATAGGAATTATCTAAATATTTTCCAAATTTCATAAGTTTATGTCAATAATTTAATAAATACGGTTAATCTAAAATTGTCTCATCAATAAAGGATGGATGATTCTGACGTTCAAAATTCGTAAAAGTGTCAATTGGGGGTATTTTTTTGTGAACACCTTTTATTCAATTCATGTAAGAAAACATTCTCTCCCCACAGAGGCAGCTCAGTCATACCTGAGTTAGCCGCTGAGTTACCTCTGTGGGGAGAGAATGGTAAGAAAAAGCAATCACATGGCTGAAACCTCGAGGGGGTACAAAACGCGGAAACGAATACAAAAGTATATGATTAGACAATATCGATACTTCGATTGTTTAGCAAAATAGTCATTAAATGACTTAAAAAACAAATTCACATTTTCAACAGGCACAACTTCTTTAAGCCAATCACAACCTGCCACATCACATCGCCCTTTCTCATAGAAAATTGCCCGGCTCGTGTTTACTTTACATATGAATCGTGTCCTCGATGGCTCTATTTGAAACATACTTCAGTTCGATTCATACAGGGAAGCGTAAAAGATATACATCACTATAGAGGTATAAGTTTGATAGACACGTTGGTGAAATATTTTACAACGGTTTTAAATTATGTGGCAGAGTCAATAATTTGTATTGTACATAATTTTATTAATAAACATGTAAATTGTATATATTTGTTTATTAATAAAATTATGTACAATACAAATTATTGACTCCCCACGTTGGGCGCCAAAAATGTAGTAGCGTTATTAGGGGTTTTCTTAGCAAGAGACCACAAAGCCAATGGGATGATTCGTTCATGGACTTTATTACATAGTATATGCAGTAAAGTTACAGCCTGAAACACGGTAAAATAACAATATAAGTTTATGTTAAATAAATAATAGATCATCACATGTTAAATATATGCCTAAGGTTAACAATCCTTACATTACTGAAGAAGCATAATGATAAACAGATACATTTACCATTAATACAAATTAAAAACTCAAGTACATAATTCTCAAGTAAACCATAAGTCATTAGATAAAATATTCATTACCATATTTACCATATTTGACAATTAATAAGATTGCCATCATGTGCTATATTAATACAAATAGAAACTATGATACACACAAGGGTACATCATGTCAAACAATGTGACGTCGCACAAGTGAGAAGTATATAAAAGCACAATACATATTATGAATATATGGCGGCAATAACAAATATTAAATACAGCATTGACTACAACATTGAGTACAACGTACCAGGTGGGTTGAACCCGTGCTCCTGCATACAAATAGAGAAGGTGTCACCGCCGTAGCCTACGTCATCTGCAGGATGAATAAATACTTATGCAGATGGTGATATATACAAATGTTTAAAAGAATAACTACGGTAAAATATACATACAACCACATCTATAACCAATCACACTTACCACATTCATTCACTCACATTCAGTTATGCTAATAAAGATATAGCTTTAATATATTACTTATATGGAAACTAACCCTAATGATTAATACTATACTTAAATGATAATACCTATTCTAAGCAAGAAGTAAAGATTAATATGATAGATAAAATACCTACAAGACTCACTGTACTGTGAGTTGATATTACAGTTTAATAAAATGTTAACACGAACCCACTGTACTGTAGGTTCAACATGAGACTATAAATTATGGATAATAATAGTACGGTTTCCTTAAACCTTAAAATATTATAACCTATCTTGATATAAGAAATATAAGATACACTATTAGTATAGCAACTATTTAAATCATCCTGTCTCAGGGTAAAACGTATACGCTGACGCTCCACTTTCATACCCTGGGTGAAGACCCCACTGAAAGCTGCGCGCCGTGACCTCTGACCTATGAACTATCTAAAAATACTCAACCAATGACAGCGTCTGAAAGGCGAGTCGGTATTAGCAAAAATGCGTTGCTAAGAACGCCTTTGTACTTTGTCTAACTTTAAAACAAATGATCATTTATGACTCAAGACAACACTGAAGCTAATATAAACGACATATCAACTCCGACAATTATTTTTAATTTTTTTTGTCAACGAAATTTAAAGTTGTCAATAAAAACATCATTTGTTTGATAATAATATTTCACGTTTTAAGATCGTTCTATATAATGTTCCATATAATGTTCCAAAACATACTGTAATTGTGGTGTTAACCAAGCAAAAGTTGTAAACGATATTTAAAAAACAAAACATCTTGGCTGCGGTAGCGCAGATTAGAAGGGTTTTATCAAAACTAAATTGGTTAAAATCAAATTAATTTTTCAAAAACAATATCATGTGAATAGACACCTAATATATATAAAACGAAATGTCTCGTATCAATATGAATATTGCAAAAAAGAAATGAAAACAAATCGGTCCTTCCTAAGATGTAAATGTAAGTATAAAGTTTATGATGCTTTTTCTACCACCCCTTAACAGTGAAATGTACATTGCACGTGCATCTCGCTTACCTGGCTGTTGGCCTCTCTACACCCTTGCCACAAAGCGTGAAATATCTAAATAGAGATGGTTTCTTAAACAACGTTATTTTGTATATTGTTGATGAATATAATATTCAACAATTGTCCTATTTCACATGTCTCTCTATCAACTTTTGTGTTGTTTTAATCTGTCTACGATGATTTGCTTTTTTAATCTATTTACGATAATTTGCCTTTGGGTTAAAATATTTTTCATGGGGGTACGTGTGTGAATCAATGCTGAATTTCCAAAATTAACGCAAATATTTTAATAAAATGTGAATATCATTTGAATCAGATAGATCATATTGTTGCAAAGACTGTAAGTCAAAATTTGTTGTTTAAAAGGCGGTCCGTGATTGGCTGAAATTTTATCGCGAACCATCGCGATAAAACTATATCATTGGCTGGATCAGAGGTCACAGCGCGCAGCTTTCAGTGGGGTCTTCACCCAGGGTATGAAAGTGGAGCGTCAGCGTATACGTTTTACCCTGAGACAGGATGCTATTTAAATAACCTACACCATGGAGATATAAACTTCATGATTAAAAGTACCATAACTCACTGTGCTGTGAGTTACCATGAAATACACTATAATTATACAATGATACATAATGCATAATGAATAAACTTTAACTATAGTTGATATCATAACCAAATATGAAATTCATACAAATACAACAAATATATACACAAGACTAGAGATAACTAACCTTTGCTATATGAAACACATCCTGACCACCTTGGTCCCGATCCTTATGAATAACACAAAATGACCACAAATCACATGGTGAAAGTGACTGACCAACACAACTTCTAATATTGCCAAAGAGAAACTTATTGAATTAACCTTATAAAGCCTTTGTTACGCTTGGGTGAATAATTGAACTACCATGAGAAACCTAAACAAGGGGCGCGCTTGGGGACTGATTGCAATGTGAAAAGCATGCAGTGCAAGTTAGTAAAGCTGCAGTTAAATAACATTAAGGATTAATTTGAAGTCAAGAGAGCTATGGTTTAATATAAAAGCTTAAGATATAAAATAATGATTTAAAATGGTTAGCTTTGCTTAGTTTAATGAGAATGTAATTCTCATCAAAAGATAACAAACAAATATATACAATTTACATGTTTATTAATAACATTATGTACAATACAAATTATTGACTCTGCCACTTACTTCCCCCTCCACACAAATGATGTCCTCATCATTTACCGGAGTAAAGTATGTTGCCAATAATCTGGGACATGGCACCACCAACTTGCTTAAAGTCACCAGCTGACACAAGCTGCTCAATGAATCTGTATCTCTCATTCCAGTCGGGAGCTGTCGTGTGGCTCATGACATACTCTCCTGAGCGCTGCCATTCTGATGGTCTTCTTTTTCGCCGTGATGTCCTTGGTGGTGCTTTTGGCGTCGGTCGGGCTTGAGGTGGAGCAGGAGCTTTAGCTTCTCCTTGCAGGTCCTCGATTCATCAGCTCTGGCTCTGGATCTGGTTCCGGCTCTGGCTCTACTGAATCCTCTGTCAGCGCTTCTTCCTTTACAGAAACATCAACTGTGCCAGGTCCTTCACTTGTTCCTGACTCATGACCGTCGCCATCAGCTGATGTACTGCTTGTCTCCTCAGTCTTCAGGTCGTCACCTTCTGACTGAGAGACGGAATCCTCTTCCACAGTTCCGGCGCTGACGACTGTGGAGTCATCAGGCTCTGTAGGAAGCTCCAGTAGAAGGCTGGATATGGACACTAAGTCATCCTCCTCCGACACACTTGTCTCCGTTTCAATGGTCTTTGCTTTCCTGTCTCGGTCGGGGCTTAGGTGATACAGCCTGGGTCTTCTGACGATCAGCTGGCAAAGATCCTATGGGCAGGAGAAGGTTCCGATGAAGGGTCCTAGACCTTCCATCCCCGTGCTCTTTCTTCACAACAAACACCGGGATATTGGTGTTTGGCTGAGAAACAACCACGTACGGATCGTCCTCCCACTTATCAGAAAGTTTGTGCTTTCCATCAAAAGCTAAGATCTTTACCAGGACTCGCTCTCCAGGCTGTACCGTAGCTCCTCTGACCTTGACATCATAGCCTGCCTTCCGCTGTTCCTGGGAATCCTTAGATGCTCTTGTAGCTATCTTGTATGACTCTTCCAGTCTTGTCCGTAAGGCCTGAACATATGATGTCAAACTGTTCTGCTCTCTATTCAACTCAATTCCAAAGGCTAGATCAAGTGGAAGTCTTGGTTCTCGTCCAAACATGAGAAAGAATGGGGAGTAGCCCGTTGATTCATGTCTGGTCGCGTTGTATGCATGGACGAGTGGCGCAACAAATGACTTCCAATCCTGCTTCTGTTCTGGCTTGAGTGTTCCTAACATGTTGAGCAAGGTTCTGTTAAAACGCTCTGTCATTCAATTTCCCATAGGATGGTAAGGGGTAGTACGTGACTGTGATAATCCGAGCGTTCCTTTATCATCTTACTCATGAAATTTGCTCCTTGGTCGCTGTGTATCCTCATAGGCATCCCATAGTGCATCACAAAGTTCTTGTAAAAGGCTTCGGCTGTGGTCTTGGCTGTTGTGTTCTTGGTAGGAACTGCCAAAGCATACCTCGTAAAGTGGTCTGTGTTGGCCAGGATGTGCTGGAATCCTCCCTTGGAAGTCTCTAAAGTCAGGAAGTCCATACAGACTAACTCCAAAGGCTGTGAGGTGGTGATGGATACTAGCGGAGCTCTGATGTTTGTTGGTGTCTTTCTCCTCAAGCATCTGTTGCATGACTTGATCCAGTCCTCTGTGTCCGCTTGCATTCCTGGCCAGTAAAATCGATCTCGGAACAATGAAAGAGTCCTGTCACGCCCTGGGTGTCCCACGCCGTTGTGCAGGCCTTTCAGTGCATCTTCAATGTATCTTGATGGGAGTACCAACTGGACTTTAGTCTCTCCATCCACATTGACTCTTCGGTGCAATATTCCTCTATTCAGGATGAGCGGGTTGAATGAACGGAACAGTTAGCTGTAGTACTTGGGAATTTTGTCTCTGTGGTTTCCTCTTCATCCTTACAGCTTGTATCCATGGTTGCAGAGTAGAGTCTTCAGCCTGAGCCATGCGCCAATCTCTATCAGTCATCACCGTGAGATCATGTGACACTGTGGACAAGTCTGTATCAACTGATGTTGCTGAGAGGCAGAGGGATTCCACATAAGGCTGGGCATGAACTACTCCACAGATAGCCTTGACTGAATCCATGGATAACTGTTCAGATGAGAGCTTCTGGTACTCTGGAAGCCTTGACAAAGTATCAGCATCAGTGTTTCTTAATCCTGGCCTATAAAAGATGTCCAAATCGTAAGCTCCTAGTGCGGCGAGCCATCTGTGGCCTGTGGCATCCAACTTGGCACTTGTGAGGACATATGTAAGCGGGTTGTTATCAGTTAATACTGTGAACTTGGCTCCGTACAGGTAGTCATGGAACTTCTCACACACAGCCCACTTCAGTGCAAGGAATTCCAGACGATGTGCAGAATAGTTCCTTTCTGATTTGCTGAGTCCTAGACTTGCGTAACTGATAACTTCCTTGATGCCGCCTTGTTCCTGGTACAGAACAGCGCCGATTCCTTTACCACTGGCATCAGTGTGGAGCTCGAATGGTGTCTCATAGTTAGGATATGCAAGTACTGGTGGTGAAGTAAGCGTCTCCTTGAGGTGGTTGAATGCCTTCTCATGCTCATCCTCCCAGTGCCATTGGTCCTCTGGAGGTTTCTTGGATCTCTTGGACTTTCCATGAGGCATGAGGGCTGAGAGTGGCTTGGCTATCTTGGCGAAGTCCTTCACTAATTTCCTGTAATAGCCAGCAAATCCTAGAAACTGGCGTACTTCCGCTGGACTTGTTGGGCGTGGCCAATTCAGAACCCTCTCAACCTTCTCTGGGTCTGCCATGATGCCTTCTTCTGAAACGATGTTGCCGAGGAACTTGATCTTTTTCTTGAAAAAGGAACACTTTTCAGGTGATAGCTTGAGGCCAGTTTCTCTAATGCGCTGGAATACTTGCTTCAATCTGTCCAAGTGTTCTTCAAGAGATGACGAAAAGATGATGATATCGTCCAAGTATATTAGGCAGATTTTTAGGTGAAGTCCCTCAAAGCACTCGTTCATGAGCCTTTGGTAAGTGGCCGGGCTGTTACAAAGTCCGAAAGGCATCCTATTGTACTTGTAAAATCCTAAAGGTCCAACTGTAAATGCTGTTCTTTCTTTATGAGTCTCCTCGATCTCAACTAGATGGTACCTCAGATTTCATGTCAAGAGTTGTATAATAGCGAGTTCCTGCCAGTGCTTCAAACATTTCTTCAATCCTTGGTATTGCATAATTGTCCTTTATCGTCCTTTGATTGAGCTGGCGAAAGTCTACGCAAAGTCTCAGTTTGCCTGTCTTCTTCCTTACCAGAACAACGTTGGAAGACCAAGGAAAGTGAGAACGTCGGATAACACCACAGAGTAAGAGTTGATGTAGATGTTCCTTGACCTCTTCGTACATTGCAGGTGGTATTCTCCGGTATCGCTGTTTGAAAGGCATGTCATCCTTAAGTTCAATCCTGTGCTTGACTTCTTCTGTGTGACCTAAGTCCGTGTCACCAGTTGCAAATATATCCAAGTAGCCTGTAATGACTTGTCTCCCTTGCTGTAACTCCTCGCCACTGACTGCTGAAGCCTTAAAGTCCATGAGGTCAAGGACGCTAGAGTCTGGAGTTGACTTAGGGCTTGGGGTATCTTCCATCTTGACAACTTGAAGTTCACAAAGTAAGGCTCGACTTGGTATCTTGATGTTTCTTGTTGTGAGATTAGAAACATGTACATCCACATAAAATTTCTGACCACTTCCATCATATGATACAAGAGTTGGTGTGAGGTCAAGGTCATCAGGTATTTGTGATCCTGTAGTCGGGTGAACTACGACATGAATACCATTATAGGGCAGTGGCTGGTCAACATATCCTGAGATGTGAATCTCTGAGTTGGCTGGTATAATCTTGTGGCTAGGCTCCGAGCTCCTTACTTTACCAATCGAGAAGTTCCTCTTGGATAGTTCTTTCTCTCTCAATACAATGCTGCGGAGTGCCAAATACCATGGAGTCTGGAGATCTGCCTGTTGTAGGAATCTTGGTCCAAATCTATCCTGACACTGGTTGATGTAGATGGAGAGGATGTTGGTTCCAAGAGTGATGGGAACTGACTTGTTGTAGAGGCTGTCTGGTACTACAAGTAGCATGGACTGTATCTTGGTAGAAACACTTCCTGGTCCCTCTATATCCACAACGATGAATCCACTGTATTGCAGAAGTTGTCCATCTACACATTCAACATGGAGGAGTTGCTTCAGTGGTTCGAGTGGGACATCCGAGAAGTTCTGACGATAGAAGGCTTCAGCTATGGATGAGTGCCTTTGTCTGTATCCCATTCACTAAGATCTCTGTTTCCGTAGGCTCTCCTACCAACTCTGTCACTAGTTGTTGTTGGGTGTTGACTTTGTATTCTAGGCCCATGGTCCGCCCCTCCCTATAGGCCCTTGACAGTTTCCCTGGTTCTGATGAGTAGGAAACATGCATCCCCGCTGAATGTGGCCTGGCTGTCCACATCTGTAATATCTAGGGATGTCATAAAAACTCTGAGGTCCCTGAAACCAACCTTGGTCCCTCTTGACCTTTGTGGGCGTGTCCAATTCCTTGGTGGAAGCCATTGTTGTTCTTGTCCTTGACCATGACCTTGGTTCCATTGGTTACCTTGACCTGTGACCTGTGGTTGCTGCTCTGTGATCTTGACTTGCTCCTTGAGTTTGCTTATCTCACTTGACATCGACTTGAGCATGCCCTTGATCTCCTGCAGTTCGTTCTGTTCCTGTGGTGCAGCTGACATGCTTGTTGCAGATCTCTTGGCTGAAGGTTGCCTCTGTCTCAGATCCTGTTCCAGTTGTCGTAGGTACTTGAGAAAGGCTGTCGGTGATCCTTCCTTGTCATACCTGTGACTTGATAGATCCTTCAGGTCCAAGCGCAGCCCTATCCACAGTCTATCATGCAACAAGTCATCCCTCTCTCCAGGCTTTACCTTCCCAAGTGTGATGGCTTGATCTAAGATGTCCTCGAGTCTACATGCCCAGTCCGCCACTGACTCCTCTTCTCCTTGCTTTGCTGTGTAGAATTCGGCCATGATGTTAAGTTCTGTGTGGACTGTCCCAAAAACACTTTCAAGCTTGCTGACTAAAGTCTCCAACGGTGCATCGTGATCTAAGTGCATAGCAACTCGTGCTGCTTTCCCTCGTAGCGACTTATGCACAGCATCAACAACATCCTGTTCCGAATATCTATCACGTAGGCAAGTGAACTCATGCTTCCACTGGTCGAAGTCAACATCTCCTTTCCTATCACCTGAGAAGTATGGGAGCTGTGGTGTCTTAGCTAGAGTGACTGTGGGTGCTATAACATACTTAGGCTCCTGTGTAACCTTGCTCACCGATGTCATCCAATGTAAGAGGTTCTCCGGTGTGTCTGCCTTTGGTCTTAGCTTTAATTATACCCCCGTTACGAAGTAAGCGGGGGTATATAGCGGTCATTCCGTCCGTCCGTCCGTCCTTCCGTCCGGTCACATATCTCCAAAACTACTTGGTCTACATCAACCAAACTTTGCAGAATTGTTAAACATGCCATTCTCATCAATTCTTGACCATATGTAGCATTCTGGAATTTTAATTTTTGGCCGTTTCCATGGAAAAGTCACTTTGTGGACTTAGTTTAATAGGGTTCAATGGGGACAAATTTTCTCAGAAACTATTGGACCTAGATGAATAAAATTTTGGTTATAGATGCTTCTGATGATACTCTTGATCGAGTTCGAAGCCGATTCTGTAAAATTAATTTTTGCGGAGTTATCGCCCTTGAATCTCCAATTTGACTTGGTACAGACAGCGGACTTGGTGCTTCAATGGGGACAAGTTTTCTCCGAAAGTATTGTACCTAGATGAATACAATTTTTGTTATGGATGCTCCTAATGATTGTCATGATCCAGTTCGAAAGCCGATTCCGTAATATTAATTTTTACGGAGTTATCGCCCTTGAATCTCTGATTTGACTTAGTACAAACAGCGGACTTGGTGCTTCAATGGGGACAAGTTCTCTCAGAAACTATTGTACCTAGATAAATAAAATTTTGGTTATGGATACACCTGATGATACTTTTGATCTAGTTCGAAAGCCATTTCCGAAATTTTATTTTTGACAGACTTATGGCCCTTGTTTCTGAAATTGAACTTGGAGCGAGTAACAGGTCTGATGCTGCAATGGGGACAGATTTACTCAGAAACTATAACACCTTGGTAAATGAAATTTTGGTTATGGATACACCTGATGTTACTCTTGATCGAGTTCGAAAGCCATTTTCGAAAAAAAAAAGTTGACAGAGTTATGGCCCTTGTTTCTGAAATTGAATTTGGAGCTAGTAACGTTCTAATGCTGCAATGGGGACAAATGTACTCAGGAACTATAACACCTAGGTAATTGAAATTTTGGTTATGGATACACCTGATGATACTCTTGATAGAGTTCGAAAGCATTTTCCGAAATGTTATTTTTGACAGAGTTATGGCCCTTGTTTCTGAAATTGAACTTGGAGCGAGTAACGTTCTAATGCTGCAATGGGGACAGATGTACTCAGGAACTATAACACCTAGGTAAATGAAATTTTGGTTATGGATACACCTGATACTCTTGATCAAGTTCGAAAGCATTTTCCGAAATGTTATTTTTGACAGAGTTATTGCCCTTGATTGCGCAATACGATTTGGAGCAATTAACAGTCCGATGCTGCAATGGGGACAGAATTCCGCAGAAACTATTACACCTAGATGAATGAAATATGGTTATGGGTACACCTGATGATACTCTTCATCGAGTTTGAAAGATATTCCCGAACTATTTTTTTTCACAGAGTTATTTCCCTTGATTCTGCAATTTGACTGAAAATGGATCCACTTGATACTTTTCATTGAGTTTGAAAGCTGTTACCAAATTCGCCCTTGGGTTTGGGTTTGAACTTGGTGCAAATGACTAGTCTGATGCTCCAATCACCTTTAAGTCCTTTATAGGTTTGTAAATCCATATTGGTATGTAAATCCTTCATAGGCATATCTCCCGAATGTTTGACTCGAGGACGAGTCACTTCGTGGAGGGGGTGAATGTGACAGGGTGAGGTCTACTACTTCCTACTGGCTTCGGCTGGAGGGATATCTCTTTGGCCGAACAGGTAGAGAGTAGGACTCTCAACCTGGAGGTCCCGGGTTCGAATCCCGCGTGGACTAGAAAATATTGCATTTTCATTCCTGCTACATAAATAATACTTCAGAAAGATATATACATTGTGAGCATGTCAGTCTGCATGTCATAGTATAACAGTCCAATTGAGCTGTTGGTACAAAAACGTATCGTTAAACGCAGAAGAAAGGAAAGTTTCAACGTACCTGATGTGAAGATTATTTCCATGTTCCTGTTATCGGCGTAATGGACATATTTACTACATAAGGCTTTAGCAAACAACCCCTTGAGGAGAAGACAAGAAAAAAAATGGTCCAGACAACGCACCATCGAGGACGGAGTTGATGGTACGTTAATCTGATCTCAAACTAAGTCAACAAATCATTTTCTTTATTACTTTAAAGGAGCAGTAGCACGTTTTTTAGGGGGAATATAAGGTGAGGTCAAGAAAATTAAAAATTATTGGTTCCACTTGAAAGACAATGTATTTAAACTAAATGGAGTAATAAATCAAATATATAACGTAAAGTTTAGCCATGCTTTTCTTTTTTCTTACACAAAATGAATTAAAGGTGTTCACACAAGAATGGCTGTAAAAAATGGATTTTATGTGAATCTTCATACTTTGTCCTCTCACTATGGATGATTTGCTTATTGATTTTTGACACTGTCAAAATAAGAATTAAATATTAACTTACAATTATCAGTGAACATTTAGAATATAAAATTAACAAAAACCGTGCTACTGCCCCTTTAACAATTGTTATATAAGAATGAATAAAATATTAAGCAAATTTCATCCAAGACATTTCTTACACAAATAAGGACAATAATATTTGGAAATTCATTCAATATCAGATAAATATATATTATTTAACGTACTCTACCGTCTCTGACTCACCATAGCCCATTGATTGCCTATCAATTATCTCTCGACCAATAACACAGAGAAAACAATACGGGAGTCACCTGCTCATCCCCGCCGCGCCACCTATGGTCACGTAACCAAAACCTCATTCCAACTTCCTGTCGCTCAGTGATCGGACGTGTCTCTGAGCTCTCTCGAAGTGATTTTGCCTTTCTAGCACTTTTTGCTGCAGTACTTCTCTTGACTTTATTCCTTGGGTGTAAGGGTGGTTTTCTCTTACCCCCTGTCTACTTCCAATTGTTTATTGGAGGTAGTTTTTGTTGTTGGTTTGCTTGTGTGTACAGGCAGGCCTTTAGTGTCGCGCGACCCTGCTTGGGTCGTGTCGCTTGGGTTGCACGTGCGCGCTCGTGCTTCTCAGGTCACAGGCAGCACTCCTCCAGGTGTTTGGCCTTTGACCCCTCGGCTGGTGCGTGGGACGAGTGCAGGTAGCGTCAGCGACGTACCTTGTGTCTCGCCTTGCCCGCCAGCTTGGGGTGAGTGGATCTCACACGCGTCCGCGTGGTGAGTGGTTGAGTGAGTGATCACTGGTCCGTCCTCCATTTTGATACGCGCTTGCTCCGCTCCGCTCCATCCCGGTCCGTCTGGTGAGGGACGGACCTACCTTGTATATTCACAGGTAAGTGTCGTTTGACCAGGGTAGCGTCAGCGATGTACCCTGGTTTTTGCGGACAATGCGAACTGCGGAAGTCGGGGACACATGACCCCCACTTCCTCTGTCGCTTCTGCACGTCCGCCTGCTCCCTTCAGGACAGGTGTGAGGAGTGCGAGTCCCTCACTCCGGAGGGGTTCAAACTTTACCTCCAGGGACGCCATATGCGCGAAGCGTAGGGTTCGGTCTTCAGGGAACCCTCCGCCTTCGTCCACCATCACCTCCCCCTCGGAGGGGCTTGTGATTTCGGAAGACATGAGGGAGTTTGAGGCGGAGGTTGGGGGGTCCGATTCGGACAAGGACGCTCACGGGGGTCTACTGCAGCGCCGGGCAGGCTCATTCCTCCCCTAGTTCTGACGGACCGCCAGCGGTCCTCCCTTCTGGTGGCAGACCCCCCATCCCTCTCAACCCTCCAGTGTTGGACGAGGACATCAAACGGGTGGCTGCACCCTCCACCCCTCACCATGTTTCGGACGCCCACCTAGTCCACTTGTACAAGGAGGCCAGGTCCATCTTGGGCACGGCTAACTCCGTCGCTCACGCCTGTAAGGCGATGACG
This sequence comes from Steromphala cineraria, assembly GCA_916613615.1. Taxonomy (NCBI): domain Eukaryota; kingdom Metazoa; phylum Mollusca; class Gastropoda; order Trochida; family Trochidae; genus Steromphala; species Steromphala cineraria. The sequence continues at coordinate 48,508,317 of OU744733.1, forward strand.
GCCTTCGCCAGGGAGGCCGAGATGGAGAAGGGAGCCCCGGCCCTTTACCGTGCGTTCGGCTCCGTGGCGGGACGTATCTCGGCGGGGATCACCAACCTACGCAGAGACGGGTTCCTCGGTCGGACCAACCTCCCCGTTGGGATTCGTAGCAATCTCCGAGGAGTCCCCGGATCGGCCCGCACACTCTTCGCTGGTGCCATCCCAGAAGCCCTCAGACAGCGTCAAGAGGTCCAACAACAGGACCTGACCAACAGGCTGGCGGGGGAACGGAGGCAAGGGTTCTCTACACCCAAGAAGGGGAAACAGACGCCCCAGCCTCACACTCCCAAGACGGGGAGTGTGTCGTTTCGGTTCGGGGGTCGGGGAGGGAGAGACTCAGGCAACGTCTCCGGCCCCTCACCAGGCAAGCACACCTCTCAAGGGAAGTGGCCCAAGTGGGGGAAGGGTCCCTTCACCCCGAGGAAGCAGTGACTCGTGGCGCGCCCCGCTGCTTCCTCCACCTATGATTGTTCCCTGGGATGGCCCTGTCGGAGGGCGCCTGGGGCAGTTCGTGGCGAACTGGGTACAGTTAGGCTTAGATCCCTTTGTGTGTCGGATCCTGGAGCGGGGGTTACAGATCCCAGTCTTGTCTCCCCCTCCGCTCACCTGCAACCCAACAGAGCGACAGCTGTCAGCCGACAGGCTCGCTCTCACGTTGGAACAGGTGGAGATTCTCATCGCCAAGGAGGCGGTGGAGGAAATCCCGCTCCAGGATCTAACCCCCGGGTTCTACTCACCCGTTTTTGTTCGACCCAAGAGAGACTCGAAAAAATGGCGGCTCATTCACAATATGTCAGTGCTCAACCGCTCCTACCTCGTACGGCCGCCATATTTTCGTCTCTTGACTGTGTCGTCAGTGATGCTATTTCTGGAACGATCGGACTGGATGATATCCCTAGATCTCCAGGACGCGTACCTGCACATTCCCATCTTTCGGGAACACCGCAAGTACCTCCGCTTCGTCCTGGGGGGGGCGCCACTTTCAGTGGAACGTGCTCCCGTTCGGGATATCATCCGCCCCGTGACTTTTCACCAGAGTGACTCAGCCGGTTGTCCAATTAATTCACCATCACAATGTACAGTTCGCTATGTACCTGGACGACGGGTTCAGTCACCACTGCTCGCCCGCGGTCTTTGGGGAACAGTGGGATTTCGTGATCGGTCTGTTCAAAAGACTGGGGTGGTTGGTAAACCTGTCCAAGTCGGACTTACAACCCACGACCTCACTCACCTTCCTGGGTGCCAGACTGGACACCGTTCAGTACAGGGCCTTCGTTCCCCAGGAACGGATGGCCAGAATAGACGGCCTCTTAGAACGGGGACTCAAGGGTCCGCTCCTGCTCCGGCAGTGGCAGCGGATACTAGGGCTACTCACTTCAGCCCAGGACCTCACCTCGAGGGGTCGGCTGGAGTTGAGGCCCCTTCAGGTCTTTCTCAATCCTCACGTCAGGGAGGAAGTGTGCATTCACGCCTTCCCGCTCCCCAAGCGGCTCGTCCCTCACCTAGCCTGGTGGAGAGTGCAGGAGAACGTGTTCTCGGGCGTCCCTCTCAGACCCCCCGCGGCGACAGCTCACCTATTCGTGGATGAGTCCACTCAGGGTTGGGGTGCCCACCTGGGTACGAAACAGACGGCAGGGCTCTGGTCGTCGGTTCAGCTCACACGCCACATCAACGAACTGGAAACGGAGGCTGTCAGGTTGGCAATCTGCCACTGGTCCGCTCTGCTAGGGGGCCAAGTGCTATTGGTGCATTCGGAGAGCTCGACAGCGTCTTGGGCGATAAACAAGCAAGGTTCAACCAAGGCAGTTGCCCTCCTCCAGTTAGCGCTAGATCTCTTTCGTCTGACGGACAGGCTGCGCATGTCAATCCGCGCGGTCCACATTCCGGGGGTGAGGAACGTCCTAGCGGACGCCCTCTCCAGGCCAGACCAACCCCCGTCCACGGAGTATAAACTCCTCCCCAGGGCCTTTCAACAAGTTTCCCAGCACTTCGGGAGACCACACATAGATCTCTTTGCGACACGGCTGAACCACCAGCTGCCGGTCTACGTGTCTCCCGTCCCCGATCCCGGGGCGTGGGGCTTAGACGCTCTGTCGTTCGAATGGGAGGGGATGGATGCCTACGCTTTTCCTCCCCCCAGCATTCTGAATCAAGTGGTGGCGAAACTCAAGACGACCCGGGTGATCAGGCTCGTCATGATAGCGCCCCTATGGCCAGCGAGGCCGTGGTTCGTGCCTCTTCGGAGGTTGTCCCAGGGGGAACCAATTCCCATTCCACTCAGATGGAATCTCTTAGTGAGCGAGCCAAGTGGGCGGGTACACGAAAACCCGCAAGCGCTGAATCTTCACGCTTGGCTTGTCTCCAAAAGGGGTTGAAGCGGGCAGGCTTTTCTAAGAAAGTCGCAGCGGTGATCTCCTCTGCCCAGCGTGCCTCCACCCGCCAACTGTACGACGTGCAGTGGAGGTCATTTGTCACCTTCTGTGTTGACAAGGGTTGGGACGTCCAGGTGGCTACGGTCCCCCAGGCGGCGGAATACCTAGTGTACCTCAGGGAGGAGAGGGGACTAAAAGCCTCCTCGATAAACACACACCTAGCGGCAATCATGTCGGTCCTACGCAAGCGTGACTCCTCTTTGGACATATCCGTCCTTAAAGAGGTGATTAGGACCTACCCCCCGAGTGGGACCTAGCGGTTGTCCTCGAGCACTTGTGCTCAGACTTCTACGAGCCCCTTTCGGGAACCATCATTCTCCGTCTGACGGTCAAAACTGCCTTCCTGGTGGCGATGGCTTCGGCTGCCAGGGTTTCAGAATTACACGCTCTTCAGGCTGATTTGCTTCGGTTTGAAGCGAGAGATGGGGTTAAGGCCTCGCTGGGTCTTGCACCTGATTTTGTATGTAAGAACCAGGGGTCGGACGAACGGGGCAGGGTTTTCCACATTCCCGCCCTCTCAGGCTCTGCCTCCCCCGCGTACGAGGAGAGCAGACTCCTCTGTCCAGTCCGAGCTCTTAGCATTTACGCTGAACGCACGCGTTCTCTCCGCAAGGGGAGGAGGAGATTATTCCTACCTCACTCCCAGCAGAGCACGAAGGAGATAGACAAGCGTCTCCTGGGCGTCTATCTGCGGTCCGCTATCCTGGACGCCTATAAAGCCAAGGAGTTAGCCCCGCCAGGACGTGCTAACCCTCATGAGATCAGAGCGATCTCGGCCACTATGGCTTTCCACAGTAACATTGCCGTAGCGGATATCATGTCGGGCTGTTTCTGGAAGTCCGGCATGGTCTTCGCTAACCATTACCTCCGAGACTTGTCCACGGAAGACCTTGCGGGCGTGGCCAGACTGGGGCCACAAGTTTTCGCTCAGCACCGCACCGGGGGTCCTGCTCCCCCCAGGGGGGTTGCAGCTCACCGATAGGTCCTTTTCGCGCTCTGTTGTTTTTGTAATAAACTTCGCATCGCACCTCCGTGTCTCGTTTGTTCTCCTTCCGGGTCGGGGCGGGCTCCCTCCTTAGCAGGGCTTCTGGGCACCCACCCCTAGGTAGGCGATGGTTGGGGGAGTACTTGCTCTTCCGCCTTCTTGCTCTCGCAGCCCTCCACCCTCTGTGGTAGTCGGGGCTATGGTGAGTCGGAGACGGTAGAGTACGTTAAATAATAGTACGTTTTTGAGTAAACGTCATTATTTGTACTTACCGTCGACGGCTCACCAATCTTTATTTCCCACCCATGCCTCCCCTCCTGCGAGTAGGTTTGCTCTAGCGTTCACTGGCTCCAGGTAGTTGGGATGAGGTTTTGGTCACGTGACCATAGGTGGCGCGGCGGGGATGAGCAGGTAACTCCCGTATTGTTTTCTCTGTGTTATTGGTCGAGAGATAATTGATAGGCAATCAATGGGCTATGGTGAGTCGTCGACGGTAAGTACAAATAATGACGTTTACTCAATAACGTACTATTTAAGGTATACACCACTAAAAGCAGATGCAAGTGGAGTGATAGATCTAAATAAGTAAAAAATAATCAACTCAGATATTACTGATAGAATTATTTATTAGCACATAATCACAAGCGTTTTTTACAATTTAATTAGTTGAAAAGAGTTTAGATCTGTCTGATCTGTCTTTATGACACATCTTTTACCATCTATTTTCTACGAGTAGACTAGTATTTGTTAAAGTGGTCATTGTGATATGGTCACTGACATTTGGGACTTGCATCATCCTCAAACTCAAAATTTAATTTTAAGATGCTATGAGAAGAGAAACAGTTTCCTCTATAGTATCATTATTATTACAAAGAAAACACACTTAACAGTTAAGTGGAACATACAGTAGAATACGGATATAGCCAACAATCGGATACAGTTAACAAATTGTTAAGTCCCGTCAAGAGCTCTATGTATGGCGGCTAAACATGAGTAGCGAACACAGGATATAGCGTACTAAATTATTTGATCCCTTGGAGTTCGTAATATCCGTGTTATACTGTACCAAAGATACAAGCGAACAAATAATCAATACGGTTTATGTGGCCTTCCTCGTGTTCTAGCTACAGTAGAAGTAATTTTATATCTATTTTGATAGGATATGAATTATTTAAATTATCTTAGAATAAACAACTGTACTATTAACTATGAATCAGCAGAAATCATGAGTGAAAGAGTGAAGTGAAATCAGTGAGTGAAGTGAGATGAGTGAGTGAGGTGAGTGAAGTGAGTGAGGTGAGTGAGTGAGGTGAGTGAGGTGAGTGAGGTGAGTGAGTGAGGTGAGTGAGGTGAGATGAGTGAGTGAGGTGAGTGAGGTGTGTGAGGTGAGTGAGTGAGGTGAGTGAGGTGAGATGAGGTGAGATGAGGTGCGATGAGTGAGTGAGGTGAGTGAGGTGACTGAGGTGAGTGAGGTGAGTGAGGTGAGTGAGGTGAGTGAGGTGAGATGAGTGAAGTGAGATGAGTGAGTGAGGTGTGTGAGATGAGTGAGTGTAAGTAATTTTATATCTATTTTGATAGGATATGAATTATTTATCTTAGAATAAACAACTGTACTATTAACTATGAATCAGCAGAAATCATGAGTGAAAGAGTGAAGTGAGATGAGTGAGTGAAGTGAGATGAGTGAGTGAGGTGAGTGAAGTGAGTGAGGTGAGTGAGGTGAGTGAGGTGAGTGAGGTGAGTGAGTGAGGTGAGTGAGGTGAGATGAGTGAGTGAGGTGAGTGAGGTGTGTGAGGTGAGTGAGTGAGGTGAGTGAGGTGAGATGAGGTGAGATGAGGTGCGATGAGTGAGTGAGGTGAGTGAGGTGAGTGAGGTGAGTGAGGTGAGTGAGGTGAGTGAGGTGAGTGAGGTGAGTGAGGTGAGATGAGTGAAGTGAGATGAGTGAGTGAGGTGTGTGAGATGAGTGAGTGTAAGTAATTTTATATCTATTTTGATAGGATATGAATTATTTATCTTAGAATAAACAACTGTACTATTAACTATGAATCAGCAGAAATCATGAGTGAAAGAGTGAAGTGAGATGAGTGAGTGAAGTGAGATGAGTGAGTGAGGTGAGTGAAGTGAGTGAGGTGAGTGAGGTGAGTGAGGTGAGTGAGGTGAGTGAGGTGAGTGAGGTGAGTGAGGTGAGTGAGGTGAGTGAGTGAGGTTAGTGAGGTGAGTGAGGTGAGTGAGTGAGGTTAGTGAGGTGAGTGAGGTGAGTGAGGTGAGTGAGTGAGGTGAGATGAGTGAGTGAGGTGAGTGAGGTGAGTGAGGTGTGTGAGGTGAGTGAGTGAGGTGAGTGAGTGAGGTGAGTGAGGTGAGATGAGGTGCGATGAGTGAGTGAGGTGAGTGAGTGAGGTGAGTGAGATGAGTGAGGTGAGTGAGGTGAGATGAGTGAAGTGAGATGAGTGAGTGAGGTGTGTGAGGTGAGTGAGTGAGATGACTGAGTGAGGTGTGTGAGGTGAGTGAGGTGAGTGAAGTGAGATGAGTGAGTGAGGTGAGTGAGGTGAGTGAGGTGAGTGAGGTGAGTGAGGTGAGTGAGTTGAGTGAGTGAGATGAGTGAGTGAGGTGAGTGAAAAGAGATGAGTGAGTGAGGTGTGTGAGGTGAGTGAGTGAGTGAGGTGAGTGAAGTGAGATGAGTGAGTGAGGTGAGTGAAGTGAGATGAGTGAGGTGTGTGAGGTGAGTGAGGTGAGTGAGGTGAGTGAGGTGAGTGAAGTGAGATGAGTGAGTGAGGTGAGTGAGGTGAGTGAAGTGAGATGAGTGAGTGAGGTGAGTGAGGTGAGTGAGGTGAGTGAGGTGAGTGAGGTGAGTGAGGTGAGTGAGGTGAGTGAAGTGAGATGAGTGAGGTGTGTGAGGTGAGTGAGTGAGGTGTGAGTGAGGTGAGTGAGTGAGTAAGGTGAGTGAGTGAGATGAGTGAGTGAGGGTATGAGTGAGGTGAGTGAGTGAGTGAGGTGAGTGAAGTGAGATGAGTGAGTGAGGTGAGTGAGTGAGATGAGTGAGTGAGATAAGAACTGATTGAAACTTTAAAAAGTGTAATAAACAGCTTAGTTATAAACGCTTTGAAAATAGAACCATTGTTTATTTAGCTCAACCAGTAAAACAAACAAACTAGCAGAGAAAACGGAATTTCCTAAAAGCAGCAATCAAACGTTTACTGCATTTTGTAACTGGTAATCACCAAAAACCATTGGGACATGAACTGAAAAATTGTATTCGACAACTTATTCATTAACGCTTTCAAACAGCCATTTTTTTTATTAAGCTCAAACAGTTAAACATCAACTAACCTCAACCTTACCACTTCTCGATTTTCGTTCAAAGACCTCATTTTTGTTAATTTGTCCAATAAACACCATTAATTAGCCTTTAATTTAGACAGCGTTATTATCGGCTGTGAAAAACCTAAGTGGGTTAGGGGCCATAAAACTCGCGCGGGTGTGACGTAATAAACAGACTATACAGAGTAACGCATCATTATTTCAACTGAAATACCGCCTTTATTATTGTTTAATTACCATTGATGTGGATATCCTTTTTACACCAAATGCTAAGTAATGTTACGTCGTCAAATGATTTATCTAACTGAGTGGAAAACATTTTCTGAAAATCGTTAATTATAAGTTTAGTTTCCTGTGGTTTTGTTACGATAGATGTATAGAAAACGAGGCTGATTCTGTTTATAACGTCACAAAATGGGGGAGTGACCAGTCATGCATTCATTTGCCCATCAACAGTGGCTTTCAAAAACGGCTTTCATTACCAAACTAAACATATTTGGGTAGCGACCTTTAACGTACTATACAATATTATAGTAAACTTTCTATATTCCAAAGAAAATATTGAAATATGTTTGTGGTTGTGTGAACTTTATACAGAAAAAAAGCCTACTCACATTAAATGTTCACGACAGTTCAAAACATGTAAATATTCTTTAAAATGAAGCAAAACGTTTACAAAGATTGAAATTTGTCTAATTACAAGCAATTCTCTCCCGACAGAAGTAACCCAGGTCATGCTGATGCAACATCTGTTTATATAAGACCAGTTTTCGGACTCGAGCAAGAAGATAGGAAGGAGAATCCTGATTGGACGAATTCACTTTGCACTTCTTTTTTATTCATTTCATTTCAGTAGGTGTACAACATGGTAATACAGAATACATGTTTCAGTGAAGCATTCATAAAATGTAGGCATTTAGTCACTGTTGTAAAATATACATGAGAGCTTTCCATTTAGCATGGAAGGAGGACAAAGTATTATTTTTACAAGCTATAATTTTTTCCACATTGAAAACATCCTTGACAATGCTAACAAAACTGTCAATTGATAACTTGGTTTTCTTGATACTTGAGACATCTATATATTTGTTCGCCATGAGGATGATATGTGATGCCAGAAGGCTGACAGAACTGTTGCAAAATAAAATATCTAACTCTGAAATGGCAATATTAGCATGTGTTATATGTTGGTTCATAAAGTTTTCAACTTTTCTCCAGAAGTCATGCACTTTATTGCATTTAATGAAAACATGCTGTAGACTTTCAGGTTCAGATTCACAAAAAGAGCAAATATTAGTTTGAATTAAATTCATTTTCAACAATGTGCAGTGACGTTATTCAAGAAATATTTGGCGAGAGGTGAGAGAATCAAATGGTTAGGGAAAGGCACCAGAAACAAGGGGACAAATCCATTCCCTCCCCACAGAGGCAAATCAAGTCAAAAATGTTGATACAGCCTCTGTTATATCCCGCCGAGATAGTGTGGGATAGAATGGGAGACGCCTGATTGGAGGCAATCAAAGTTAATTGTGCAATCAGCGACGCTGTTCCTAAATCATCATTTTGGCTACTAAATGATGGCAAAGGCCTTGTGATATGAACATGTGACAGAAATTTAAATGGATTGTGGTGCAATTGTTTCCGCCAGGGGAAACTGCCAGAACCCACGGATTTCGGCGAAATATAACCGAGGCTGTATCAACATTTTTTGGCTTGATCTGCCTGTGGGGAGAGAATGGAACAAATCTTGTAAGAACAGAGGATTGATCAGCATTTTATGACTTTAGCTTACTCTGAAGGGAGGGAATGGTTACAAATAGCAATTGTAGCTCCCGCAATGACCACTCAGGACCCGCAGAATTGAATCGTTCTGGATAAATTATCTTCTATAAAGGCGGACGCTCAGGTCATTAATTTCTATTAATACCTTTTGTAATTTTTAAAAAAATCTTCGTTTGAAGATTCTCAAAAGATGAGCCACATAAGGCTTTCCAATTTCTCCCCACAAAACTAGATCAAGTCATAAAATTCTGATCCAATTTCTGTTTATATATGACCAGTTAAATGATATCATTTCTCGCATGGCAAGGCTGGTTGTAGTCACTGAAGACTTTGCGATGATTCAGTCGCTACAACAATGACCTTTGAACATCGTCTATGATTGAACAACTATATTTAATCGTACCCAATCAAGTATCTCTCTTTCCAGCCCGCAAACCTCTTTTATTCAAACAGAGTTTGGATCTGAACTTATGACTTCACCTATCTGTCAGAAGAGAATGTGGCCTTGACCTTGCGTTGATGGTTGCGTTGCGTGGTGGCACGTGGTCCTGTGCAATGCTCAGTCGACCGCTATCAGTATAGTTCAGCAACAACGGGCGCGGCCCGCTGGATGAGTTGGTTACTCGCTCATTGCTGAATAAACTGAGAGTTTGAAGGGTTGATTCCCGGCCCCACACTGAGAAACAAGTCGAGAGACCTGTGGTGTCACCTTTGCCAAGAGATTTTATTCAAAATGTGCCTTTGTTCCCCCAGCAGGAAATAGGTACCTGGAAAAGACTTGTGTTGGTGGTGACCTTCTAGCGACAAATATGTCAGCTTGGGTTAGACCAGGGTAATAATGTTGGTAGCGCCTTGAGCATGCACTTGTGGATTGAAATGTGCGCCTAATAAATACCCATTATTATTATATAAATTGGTTTGCATTTCTGGTTCGTAGCACACACACTATTGTTATTTCCGTAAAGACGATCCAAGGGCGGGTAGTTGTTTGACAATTTTCTTACGAACGTTCCCATGGGTATCATTCCACAGAGGTTGATCATAAAATTTTGATTCTACCTATGTTCTAGTTAGACTTCCATTCTAGCCCACAAACTCGGCAAATTACAACATGGTCTCTATCAACGTTTCATGACTTGACCTGCCTCTGTTGGGAGAGAATGGGGTTTAATGTTGAGAGTTTAAAGACGATAAGGCCTAAGTAACCATGCGTGGGCCACGATGAACTTGAATACCATTTCAGTCACTCCATCCTGATTGAAGCAGTAACGCAGTCATCATCCCAATACAGACCATAATCATATGACACATTGGTGTACCGCAGCTTGGACCTGAAAGTAAGTAAATGAAACATAACTCTAGTTTGTCAATGTCAATTTAACAACTTCGCACACCAAAGTAGTAAGTTTTGAATGAGTGAAAATACACGAGTTTTTTAGACAACTGAATGATTAATTATTGAATGAGGCAATGAAAAATGAAAAAGTTAATGTGCCTTTAACAGAATTTCGGTTGTTCACGTGAACAAAGTAATCAACATGAAAAAGCAAATTGCAACAATAGATGTAGTACTGCAAAGCAACATGTACAATAGCAATAGTGATGATTGTACATATATCAGTATTAACGGATTATTTATTAAAATAACATTCAATGAAAGACAATAAAAAATAGAGCCATTGGCTTTGTAGCTTATCAGGCTTAATATTCAATTTTGCTATAGGGTGTGGCCAATGCGATCCCCAGCCATTCTTTGCCTTGTGTTTCTGGAGAAAAAGATGATAAAATCCAGATTTTAGGTTCCAACAACTATAAATTATAATCTTCAAAGGTCATTGTGTCTGTTTTCAAGATTTCAGCTTTCTAGGCGTTTACTTATGTTAAGTTTTAAGGACTTGGTGCCTGTGGCGAAAAGCTATAGATCATAATCCTCACTGGTCAAGGAGTCTGTACACAAGACTTCAGCTTTCTTCAGCGTGGCCCTTGTGGCCCTTATTAGAGGCTACGAAGTAACCAAAGCAAAAACTATAATAAGTCAAGGAGTCTGTACACAAAGTTTCAGGTTTCTAGGCCTTTTGTTCTGGAGAAGAACTCGAACGGACGGACGCCGCAAAACCATGCCATGACATAGTCCGATCGGCCTTTTAGGCGTGATGGGTTTAAAATGAACACTACTTATTCATCCCAATTACACCAAAGCTACGATTCTAAAACCCAATCTTCAACGTTCTAACTTCTTGAAAATACGACTTGGTATTTCTTATTATTAAAACTGCAATTAATAATCTCAACCGACCAGACTGCCTGCGATTTACAGTTGTAAATTGCAATGCCATGCTACACTTTTTGTGCCTTGAAAGTTCTAGAACAATGCTTATTAATTTCGTGATTAGTCTCCACACTAAAACAAAGATTTGTCTGTCTGTGTGTATTTGCAAACAAGTAAAGAAGCGAGCAAAGCTCACATACCCCCGCTCCCTACTTCGTTAAAAAAAATCAAATAGTAAAACTGACTAATATTGGTTAAATTTGTATGATAGTTGAGAATACAGTATCTCATTGTGTAAGTCTTCTTTCCACTGAAACCCAAATACCAAATTCATTAATAGGTTTTACAATTAAAAAGGTACATCTAGGAATAATGGTTGATTTTTGTTTAAAATTTGAGGTAGTTATCATGAATATTCTACGAGATGTAGTGAGGACAAAATTATTTTTGTTGTGTCAAATTTGGTGAAGCTGAGATGAATATTTCAAGAAATATGTTCAGGACAAAGTAATTTATCATTGAATCACCTTTTAGTCATATATCTATGAAAAACGCAAACAAGAAAAATAATTTGTTGGTCTAACCTTAAAAAGGCACATCTAGGGATCATGGTTGATAAGTGTATGAAGTTTGGTGAAGCTAGCATGAAAAGTGTAGAATGATATGGTCTCAACAAAGGACTTGGTCATAAGGTCACTGTTTGAGTCATGTTTCCATGGAAACCGCAAAAAATAAAGATAATTTGTTGGCCTAACTATCAAAAGGCCTATCTGGGGATCACGGTTGATAATTGTATGAAGTTTAGTGAAGCTAGCATGACTAGTTTAGGAGATATGCTCTCGACAAAGGAATTGGTCAGAGTCACTGGTTTAGTTATGTTTCCATGGAAACCGCAAAAATAAAATAAATTGTGGGTCTAACCCTCAAGTGGGGCATGTAGGGATCTTGGTTGATAAGTTTATGAAGTTTGGTGAAGCTAGCATGTATAGTTTAGGAGATATGATCCGGACAAAGAACTTGGCCATAAAGTCACTGTTTTGGTCATGTTTCCATGGAAACCGCAAAAAATAAAAATAATTTGTTGGTCTAACCCTCAAAAGGCACATCTAGGGATCATGGTTGATAATAGTATGAAGTTTGGTGAAGCTAGCATGAATAGTTTGGGAGATATGCTCCGGACAAAGAACTTGGCCATAAAGTCACTGTTTTGGTCATGTTTCCATGGAAACCGCAAAAAATAAAAAAAATTGTTGGTCTTACCCTCAAAAGGCACATCTAGGGATCATGGTTGATAAGTGTATGAAGTTTGGTAAAGCTAGCATGAATAGTTTGGGAGATATGCTCCGGACAAAGAACTTGGTCATAAAGTCACTGTTTTGGTCATGTTTCCATGGAAACCGCAAAAAATAAAAATAATTTGTTGGTCTAACCCTCAAAAGGCACATCTAGGGATCATGGTTGATAAGTGTATGAAGTTTGGTGTATAATGCATGTATAATGTTTGGTGTATAAAGCATGTATAATTTGGGAGATATGCTCCGGACAAACTTTTGTGACGGACGGACGGACAGACGGACGGACGGACGGACAGACGGACGGACAGAATGACCGCTATATACCCCCGCTTATGCTGTAAGGCGGGGGTATAATAACAAATTCATATCGAACTATGATCTGAAATAAAGTTAAATTTATAAGAATTATAAGATAATGCTTACTTAATCCACTGCAGGTTCCATCCATTTTGCATTTCCCTTCTTTGCAACTTTCTGGACAAGGTTCTTGACACTGTGGACCGAAGTAACCCTCATTGCAGGAATCACAAGACCCAGTTTTTTTGTCACATTTGGAACATGTCGATGAACATTCATGTTGACATTGGGGACCATAGAAACCATCTTTGCAGGAATCACAAGATGCAGAATATCTGTGACATTTGGCGGCGCATGTCCAGGAACATTCATGTTGACATTGGGAACCATAGAAACCATCTTTGCACACACAGCTGCCGGTCGAACCCGAACAATGCGAAGCACATCCCACTTGACATCGCAACATACATTTTGGTCCATATAAGCCAGTAATACATGATATACAGTCTCCATCAGTGTCGCAAATTCTGTCCTTGCATCTTCTGCTACATCTTTCCGTACAGTTGTGCGATGTCCAGCCCTTCTTACATCCACTTGTGCATCTAAATTCCCGTTCAGCACTGCTATACCAAGGTACATGGGTATAGCCACAGATGTCGTCTTCACAGTTATGGCAGTCACGTTTACAAGCTGGAGGTTCTTTATAACCTATCGAACATTTAGTACATACTGATGTGCTTTGATTGCACCTATGGCAATTTTCGTCACAATTATCGTTGCACTTGTTGCCATACCAACCATCCTGGCATCCTTTATTACAAGAGCCGTCTTCTTTGAGACAGGTTCCGTTTGTGCACCTCTTACCACAGTGGCTTGTACAATTGTCGCCCCACAACCCTGATTGACATTCTAAGCATTTTCCGGTGGATCTGTGACATGATTTTCTGTCATTATGTCCAAACCCACAGTCATCAGGACATCGTTTCCTGCAGAAAGTGCCATAAAATCCAGGATAGCACTCCTGGCATAATCCACTGACTTTATCGCAACCAGCTTGTGTACAGTTTCCGCATAAGTTGTCACATTTGAATCCGAACCAGCCTTTCTCACATTCGAGACATCCATCTTCATGGCAATAGGAACAGTGTGGTATATCGCAGTCTGGTATGTTGGATGTCACTCCAAAATACACACCTAGAACCGGGAGATTCAAAATAATGTTATAAAATTACAAAATAACGAATTTTGATATTTATATATTCGTGCTATAATGATTAGGATAGCTCATACTATACCCTATTATAATGTTGTCACACTGCATATTAGTACAGACTTGTAAGTTTATCTCGGAATAACAGATCATCTTAACACATATTTTGTTTTCAGTCAAAAGTTACTTGGTATTCAATGTAATTGAGTATATTTGTTGTGGTTTTCATTTTTCCGAGATTGGACAAGAAAACAACCTGTATGCATTCTTTTAAGCACTAGTTTAAATTGAAAATAAATATGTTTTTATGAAGACTGTCAAGCAAATGGAGGTTAAAAGGTGTTTATTTGTGAACCCTTCTTAACTTGAACGCTAAAATATTACGATGAAATATGATATATAAAACACTCTACCAACAGTGAACTATTATATCCAAAGCTAGATGATCTAAAGAGCGAATTATTGATACTGAAAGACCCGATGGGCTTATGGCATGGCATGGCGTCCGGCGTCCGTCCGTCCGTCCGTAAACTTTTCACATGTTCATCTTCTTCTCCGAAAAAAATGACTCCAGAGAGCTGAAATGTGATGTGCAGACTCCTTGGCAAATGGGGATTCTAAATTGTAGATTTTGTGAACCCATGACCCCAAATGGGGTCACAGGGGTCAAAACCTTAAAAACCTATTTTCATCTTCTTCTCCAGTTCCAAAAGGTCTAGAGAGCTGAAAAGTTGAGTGTAGACTCCTTGGCCAATGGGGATTCTAAATATTAGTTTTGGTGACCCCATGACCCCAAATGGGGTCACAGGGGTCAAAACCTTAAAAGCCTATTTTCATCTTCTTCTCCAGTTCCAGAATGTCAAGAGAGCTGAAAAGTTCTGTATAGACTCCTTGGCCAATGGGGATTCTAAATTGTAGATTTTGTGACCCCATGACCCGAAATGGGGTCACAGGAGTCAAAACTTTAAAAACCTACTTTCATCTTCTCCTCCAGTTCCAAAAGGTCTAGGGAGCTGAAAAGTTGTGTGTAGACTCCTTGGCCAATGGGGATTCTAAATATTAGTTTTGGTGACCCCGTGACCCCAAATGGGGTCACAGGGGTCAAAATCTTTAAAGCCTATTTCCATCTTCTTCCCCTGTTCCAAAATGTCTAGAGAGCTGAAAAGTTGTGTGTAGACTCCTTGGCAAACGAGGATTCTGAATTGTAGATTTCATGAACCCATGACCCCAAATGTGGTCACAGGGGTCAAAACATATTTTAATCAAAAGTCTGATGAGCTACAGAGCCCAATGGCTCTATTTTTACATAGAGTAAGATGACAAGGGGGATCAAACTTTATGACAGCGACTGATCATAAGTATGAATAAATAAAAGGATGAATCTTAGTCTACAGCCTGAATCATTTATCAAACGTCGTGTTTATAGTTATGTTATAATGTACGATTTGTACTTGAGTTGACTTGTCCACCAAAGCAAAAAGTTAAGGCTTGTTCGTATCATTAGATGATGTCAATGACATATTCTCTCCCCACAGAGGCAGATCAAGTGATGAAATGTTGATACAGCTTCTGTTCTATTACGCCGAGTTTGTGGGATAGAATGGGAGATGCCTGATTTGAGGCAATCAAAGTTAGTTGTGCGTTGTTAGTTATCAGCGACGCTGTTCTAAAATCATTTTGCCTACTGAATCATTGCTAAAGAAATTTGATATGAACCACCCTTTTCATGCGAGAAGCGTTGTTATTTGATAAAGAGATAAAGAAATTCAAATGGATTGTGGAGCAATTTTTATCGCCAGGGGAAACTGCCGGAACCCACGGATTTCGGCGAGTGACAACAGAGCCTCACAATTTCATGACTTGATCTGCCTCTGTGGGGAGAGAATGAAGAGAACACTCGTTTTTGACTTTTTGAATTTCTGTTTCGGTAAATAAATCTGCAAAACAAACAACTATATTGTTCAATTTTCGACTGTTGAAAAAACTATTGATATCCAAATACTTACTAACACCGACAATAACTCCGACTGCAACAATCCCAAATAATATTCCTAAAGTAAAAAGAAATACGGAATTAAATTAATATCAATAAAGCGTTGGTGTAAGAAATAAACAAGTCTTTATCGATAATCGATTAGCTTAATGTAGATGAGCTTGGAATTAATGTACTCAATGAACTTCAACTAAAACCAAGAAACACCAGAGGATTAAGTACTCGATTATGTTTCTGAATTTTATAACCCGAATGAGATAATACGGATAATTGAGAATCATCGCCATCCTGTCTCCGGGCACGAACGTTACGCTCACTCCACTAATCTGTACCCTGGGTTCAGAAGCTAGATTCACTCGCGCGGTCCGACTTGAGATGTAGCCAATCAAGTCATTTTCTCACCACCTTCTCGATAAAATTTGAACGGGAAAATTATTTGATTGGCTATATCCTAAATCGGGCCGCGCGACCGAATCTAGCATCTGAACCCAGGGTACAGATTAGTGCAGTTAGCGTAACGTTCGTTGCCTGTGACAGGTTGAATCATCGCTAGCTTCATAAAGATCTTGATATGTAACAAAATGAATAAAGGTCGGGAAGGATTTCTGACGTTCAAAATTCGTAAACAGCAACCTTAGCATTGTGTGGTTCTGTGTATTATACAGAAAGTGTGTTAATTGTTTAGCTGTACTTAAAATTATCGATTTCTTTTGCGCAATGTTTGTGAGTATTATCTGGTGAATCTCTTGGAGTTGGTGATTAGCTTACCCAAGATTATCTTCACTAGTTTATTCCCTTCACTGTAATCTGAAAAGGAGAAAAATCATAACTTAATCAAAAATGCAGACTTAATCTAAATTAATCACGAAAGACTTTGTATATACATTCTTTCCTCAAAGTGGCAAATCAAGTCAAGAAATGTTGATACAGCCTCTGTGATATTACGCCGACGTTGTGGGATAGAATGGGAGATGCCTGATTGGAGGCAATCAAAGTAAGTTGTGCAATCAGCGAGGCTGTTCCTAAATCATCATTTTGGCTACTAAATGATAGCAAAGGCCTTGTGATATGAACCATCCTTTCCATGCGAGAAGCGTTGTCATTTGATAAAGAATTTCAAATTGATTGTGGTGCAATTTTTTCCGTCACGGGAAACTACCAGAACCCACTGATTTCGACGTAATATAACGGAGGCTGTATCAACATTTATTGGCTTGATCTGCCTCTGTGGGGAGAGAATGTTGTATATATGGAAAGTGTACATGTTTTTTATTTAAATTTCTCCGGAAAACGGATTAATTGAGTTTTAAATAATCAATGCCATAAACATGGCAGTTTATCATTGAATAGGAATGAGTACATGATGAATATTTAAAAGAATTTTTGAAAATATCTGGTATGACATCTATTTTTCAACAAATATTCAAGTTTACACTTTCCAAGCTGTTGTTCTGTCACTGTCAAGTAATGTTTGGACTTACACAATATATCAACAAAAGTAAATACTTGTACAACTTTATTGTGGCGATATGTTTAAAAGTGCCGAGCAGCGGCTCGTTTGAATGCATACCAAATAATACATAAAACATTTAAACATTTTTTTTTAAACAGATACTCAGATTCAGCGTTGTTGGCTTGATCAAATATCGGAAGGTCCTTGTGTCTAGGTAATAGCTAATAACACTACATGTAGGTCTGTCAAAATACTAAACAGTACTGGATTTGATGTTACTAATCTTAAAGGGGCAGTAGCACGTTTTTAGGGGGAATATAAGGTGATGTCAGGTAAATGAAAATTAATGGTTCCAATTGAAAGACATTGTATTCAAACTAGATGGAGCAGTAGTAATTCAAATTTAAACCTAAAGTTTAGCCATGCGATTCCTTTTTCTTACACAAAATGAATTAAGGGTGTTCACACAAAATTGCCGCCAATGGTTCTTATGTGAATCTTCATACTTTGTCCTCTGACTATAGATGATTGGCGTGTGTAATAAAATAATTAATGTAATTAATGTAATAAATGTAATTACACTGTCAAAACAATACATTTAACATTAACTTACAATTATCAGTGAAAAATTTAGAAAATGAAATTATCAAAAAACGTGCTACTGCCCCTTTAAGAGAGGGCTTATCAGACACCGTCACGACTGTGGTACCCGGACGTAAGAGTAACCCTCACGGGTTTGTTTTAGATAATCAATATCTATCAGTTTAAAAATAAAGATTATATAGAATCCGCACTTACTCGATAGACCAACGGACTGACAAACAAAAAATTTCAATATAAAATAATCTCTACCTCGCCTGACTGTATTAATATATAAAGATCGATGAAAAATATAAATCTGATAGCTCCTAAAAAATTACTTTCAGTGTTGGTTTTAAATTACTTGTAGATTCTGATTATTTTCCCGAGACGTTCTTAATTTGATGTTTTAAAGGGTCATTACCACGTTTTAGGGGGAATATAAGGTGATGTCAGGAAAATAAAAATAAATGGTTCCAATTAAAACTAAATGAAACAATATTAATTCAAATATATAATGTAAAGCTTAGCCATGTGATTCCTTTTTTTACACAAAATGAATTAAAGGTGTTCACACAAAAATGGCGGCCATTAGACTTTATGTAAACCTGTATTTTTATTTGTTTTCTGACTATGGATGATTGCTTTGTGTAATGAGACTTTTGACATTTAGCATTAGCCTCAGTGAATAATTGAAATATAAAATTTAAAAAAAAACGTGCTACCGCCCCTTTAAACATGCGACTGCCCCATCGTAGTAAGTTACGTCTTTGGTAGCCGTGGAAATTGGCGCGTTTGTCAGTTAATTGATGAAAAAAAGAGATCTCATTAAATAGATTTTACATCATTCAAATATTAAAGTTTGGCTGCTTTAACAGACCAGTGGTAGCATGCATGTAGGTTATTGGGAGAATTTTTTTCTTTTGTGGTTCTATGGAATTTGGTATCTTTATCTGCCCATAACTAAGAAATGACAAGTATTTTTATATTTTATTCTAATTTCTTATACTGTATAGACGACGTTTCGACGTTAGGACTAATGCCATTGTCAAGACGGGATTCAGGAAAAGACAAAGTACACATTCAAGACGTGTATCGGCAAACGTGTTTTAAGTTGTAAATGGACTCTCAATAAGTATTATTACTTACCATCGTGTGTCTGAGCCATGATTCTTCTTTCGCTTAGTTTTGTACAGATCCACTGTTATAGCTGCTTAGCTGAAACGCAAGATAATGCTTAACTGAAACGCAAGATGATGCTTAACTGAAACGCAAGATGATGCTCAACTGAGACCAAAGATGATGCTCAACTGAAACGCAAAATGATGCACACCTGAGACGCAAGATAAAGCTCAACTGAAACGCAAGATAATGCTCAACTGAGACCAAAGATGATGCTCAACTGAAACGCAAAATGATGCACAACTGAGACGCAAGATAATGCTCAACTGAAACGCAAGATGATGCTCAACTGAAACGCAAGGCAATGCTCAACTGAAACGCAAGATAATGCTCAACTGAAGCGCAAGATGATGCTCAACTGACACGCAAGGCAATGCTTCACTGAAACGCAAGATAATGCTCAACTGACACGCAAGATAATGCTTAACTGAAACGCAAAATAATGCTTAACTGAAGCGCTTGATGATGCTCAACCGAAACGTAAGATAATGCATAACAGAAACGCAATATAAAGCTTAAATGAAACGCAATATAATGCTTAAATGAAACGCAATATAATGCTAAACCCAAACGCAAGATAATGCTAAACCCAAACACAAAATAATGCTAAACTGAAACGCAAGGCAATACTTAACTGAAACGCAAGGCAATACTTAACTGAAACGCAAGATAATGCTCAACTGTAACGCAAGATAATGCTTAATTGAAACGCAAGATAATGCTAAACCAAAACGCAAGATGATGCTCAACTGAAATGCGAGATAATGCTAAACCCAAACGCAAGATAACGCTAAACTGAAACGCAAGATAATGCTTAACAAACACGCAAGATGATGCTCAACTGAAACGCAAGATAATGCTAAACCGAAAGGCAAATTGTGTCACGCAAAAATGTCAAATTTTGATATCGATGTTATTACATCGGGAATCACTAACTGTTACTGAAAATAACAAGTTAAAGGTCAATCAGTACATTAGAGCGAAAATACGGCCATTCAAAGTCGGGATTTTGATCGAAATCCGGACAATGTGGCGCGCGCAAATTCGCCAAACGTAATTTTGAAACCTTGTCATAAGCTGACAGGAACATATATTCGATTCGATAGTGTTTATTAGGTATTGTAACTAATAGGTTGGATGCATAATTTCGAATATTAAACGTATTTGAGATGTTTTCTTGATTTTTCCATAAAATCAAGCATTTTAGAGATAGTATGCATAAATGGATATATTTCAGTCCAGTAGTGAGATATGAACTTAAATCAGCATATTAGATATTTTGTAGCTTATCAAAACCAAATAAAATTTTAAGAAAGATACTCTGTGTCACTTTAACTGAAACGCAAGATAATGCTTAACTGAAATGCAAGAAAATGCTTAACTGAAATACAAGGTAATGCTTAACTGATGTTCAACATAATGTTAAACTGAAACGTCAGAAATGCGATGAAGCTATATACTATCTTATATTTATGGAAGATTTAACAAATAAATGTTATTTTGAAAACCATGAAACGCGACAAACCAAGTAAATTAAAGATCACCATGAAGCGACGGAAGGCGATGGATGACTAAATAAAATTAACTTACTTTATACTGACCTACCTGGTAATTTAGGAAATCACTGTCCGAACTGTTCAAAAGTTTTGAGTTTGTTTACTTCGAGCATAGTAACTGATAACAGACAGACTGTCGATTGATAAGCACAAAGGTTACCGTGCATGTC
Source organism: Steromphala cineraria (assembly GCA_916613615.1). Lineage (NCBI taxonomy): Eukaryota > Metazoa > Mollusca > Gastropoda > Trochida > Trochidae > Steromphala > Steromphala cineraria. The sequence continues at coordinate 48,528,877 of OU744733.1, forward strand.
TAATGCTATGACGTGAAGAATCCGGAAGGGTAACTCTGTCAATAAACAACAAGGTTTTTCTTAATGAAAAATATATTACCTCTGCGTATCTTATTGTTGTTTATAGTGTTACGTAATTTAGCATTTGATTTCTCTTTTATTACTTGTTTACATTTCATATTACTTTTATCCCCCGGCACATAATGCGGGGGATAGTCGTTGGCTCCGTCCGTCCGTCTGTATGTGATCACATTGTTTCCGGAGCAGAATTTGAAAACCGTTACAGCTAGCTCAATGAAACTTGGTATATTGACTAATCATCGCATGTAGTTGTGCCATTTAGGTTATTCAACTTTCTTGCGTTTTTTATTTTTGGGGTTTCCAAGGAAGTTCAACTTAAAAATGTGTTTCCGGAGCAGAACTCGGAAACAGTTTGGCCTAGCTCAATGAAATTTAGTATACAGACCAATCATGACATGTAGTTGTGCCTTTTGGGATTTTTAACTTTCTGGATTTTTTTTATTTTTCCAGTTTCAATGGAAACGCAACTTTGACACTTAAACTAGGTTAAATGGAACAGAGGCTAGACAAACCTAACTCTGTAGGGGAAGAATGAGACACTAAAACAAACCAGATTTATTATTTATATTTAAAACAGAACTTACGTCGGTTGTGAATGGAAATCATAGCATCAGCCGGACCCCTTCTGTTATTATTAACAACAACAATAGATTTACAGACTAGTTTCCATAGATGAACTTGGTACCATTGTATTAAAAGCCTTGACCAGTTTTCAACAATGCAATAAAATGTATCCTTTAAACAATCAGAAAAAATTTCACTTAATCATCTAACCTTCCGATATTTATAAGGACAGATATTAGTTGATAAACACATGGAAAGGCTTCGTATTGTCTTCATAGTATAAGGACAAGTAATACATTCTTCTGCATTTGGGATTTGTTTTGGTGGTAACCCAATACTTATAGGATGACAGCTTTAGTTGGGATAGTGGGTGGTTGCAAGTTTCGCTGAACTGTGTAATATTTACTTTATACAAATAACATGAAGCAGCTATTCGTAAACATACTGGACACAACAACTGATTTTCAAATATACATAATTATTCCCCCGCCCCTTCAAATCCCTTAAAGGGACAGTAGCACGTTTTTTTATAACTTTATATTTAAAATTTTCACTGATAAATGTAAGTTTATACGAAATGTATTATTTTGACAGTGTCAAAAATCTCATAACACAAGCCAATCATCCATAGTCAGAGGACAAAGTATGAAGATTCACACAAAATCCATTGGCGGCCATTTTGTGTGAACACCTTTAATTCATTTTGTGTAAGAAAAAGTAATCGCACAGCTAAACTTTACATTATATATTTGAATTATTACTGCTCAATTTAGTTTAAATACATTGTCGTTCAATTGGAACCATTAATTTTCATTTTCCTGACATCACCTTATATTCTCCCTAAAAACGTGCTACTGCCCCTTCAATAGCACTTGCACTGTATGGTAGACGCGTCGCTTCGAACTGTTTTAATCGATAAATAAGCGACAGTAGTGGTCGATAACCATAGGTTGACTTTTTTAAAACAGTTTTTGAGTCATTGTTGAGAGTAATAATATTTTTACACGGGGTAAGTAAAGTTGCTTTGATCTCTCGTGTTGGATAGCTCATGACGCTGCAGATTCTGGTACCATCTGGTATAAATAATTCTCAAAGACAGAAGCCTCACTTAAGCCTTATTTCACTCACTTCAGATCAAGACTTGCTTTCGAAGAGGTTATATATAGTAATGTCAAAATAGTATTTACTGCCATGCCATAAGCCTATCAGGCCTTTCAGGCCAGATGAACTGAAGAAACAGATATTATCTGTGTTTCTGAATATCTCGGTGAGTTGAACTTCGTCAAAGATTTTTTCATTCACTACTTCCCATCTCACTAAACCAGACCTCGTAAGTTGCAGATAAGTCATTAATATTGTATTGAGTAATTCATGGGTCACAAAAAAAATTGTTTTATCCTTATAATTTGAGTGTTCGACATGCCTAAAACGGTAAACTGGACATTTGAATGCCATGAAATAAGAAAAGCCTTTAAAAAGGCAAGCTTTGGGGCACCCGGTTATGTATCACTATATAGAACCAGGAGATTTAGGTTAGGGAGGACGGGGACGGGGACGTTTACTTGAATAAATTGTTCCAATCGGAGACGCATGTTCTTTGCTCTTTGTTTTGATAGTTATCTGTACAATATGTACATAGTTAAACGACTCGTTCGTTCCGTTTAAATTTCAATAATGATAGATACGTCTCCTATCTCAATTATGATATGAATTTTTAAACATTAATACGGTTATTCAAATTTATGTTGCTTTAAAAGATAGCTGACGGTGAGGTTAATACAAGAACCAGTGATTAGCTAGAAGATAAATAGTTGTGCTATTGACTTTCAGGTTAATTACATGTTGCAAGAATAATTTTCCTTAATTGAGTGTTGATCGAATTACAGCCGAAAGTTGCTGAACAAATTAGAAATGATCTCAGCTAAAATTTCATAATTTTCATTATATTATAGGATGACATTTAAGAATATGTTGTCATACTTTAGGCTCTATGTCAATACTTTCTTCGAAAGACACCTTTAATCGTAAATAAATCATCCATAACGTTTGTTTTGAAACATGAAATTTGAAAATGGCCTGTTCAGTATAATTTTTTCCGTGAAGCGGTGAGATGCATTGAGTGAACGATCAGTCATTGACAAGGCGGGACATTCAGCGCTCGCGTTATAGTAAAAAGAATTGGAGGAACCGAATTCCTAGTTTATACAAAAATGGAATGTCGTTTCCGAATGTGGAATGCAAAAAATAGCCCGAATAACTACAAAACAGCTCACATGAATATGCAAAATTGATATTTATTAATGGTGTAAATGCTCATCTATATATTTTGGAAAATTTACGATATATTTTACATAATAGCATTATTATTATAATCAGTTTCCAAATTAAAGCTTGCCAATTATTTCGTACCACCCACATGGTCACGTGGGTATAAATTTGCTACAGCACGGTCCATTGGTCGTTGAAATACCAGGATATGCTTAAAACAAATATCATTGGCTGAAACTTCTCTTTGAAGTTTCCAAGAGTAATATAGAGCGAAACTTCTGCCATTAGTTTTCAATATCAGATGTTACATAACTTTGGGGTCTCTGGACCCCAAAGCAATAAGGGTAAAGAAGAGGAAAAGAAGAAAATGATTTTTTTTATTGTCACAAGAATTCTACAACACAGGTGTGAACAATATTTATACTATGAGACACTTGAATCATTAATTACATTATAGATTAAGATACATACTGATAATAGGGTGAAATATGATAGTGGTACAAAATAATAAAACCAAATGTGTGATGAGGGATTTCCGGCGCTTACACATTCACAGAAGTAATATGGCTGGTGATTTAAGCGTCTTCTTTTCTTTTCTTCTCTTCCCGATGATTAGGATCACAGGCTGACAGTGGCATAATTAACAGAAGTGGCCACCCAGTTCCTTTCACGGCAATACCAACCACAGGAACCCGATATCGTAAATAAAATGTGGGTAAAACGTGGGTAAGAATTACCCGTCCCCTCTATGTAATGGGCAAAACGTGGGTAAGAAATACCCGTCCCCTCTATGTAATAGACTACTCTATTACGTAGAGGGGACGGGTATTCTCTATTACGTAGAGGGGACGGGTATTTCTTACCCACGTTTTGCCTATTACATAGAGGGGACGGGTATTTCTTACCCACGTTTTACCTACATTTTATTTACGATATCGGGTTCCTGTGATACCAACCCAACTAACACATGCACAAATAGAGTCATTGGCTCTGTAGCTCGTCAGGCTTCATATCAATTTTGCTTTAGGGTGTAGAAAATGTGGTTCCCCCTTAGTATGGGCGACAGGATAACCAAATGTACAATTTAGAATAATTCTTATCCAACTATGGAGTCTGTAGACAAGGCTTCAGCTTTCTAGTCTTTAAGGTTCAGGAGAAAAAGATGAAAATAGGGTTTAGGGTGAGGCCCTTATTAAGAATTCATTAAAAAATCTCTCTTCTCGAGTTTTGAAAACAAATAGATTCACCTCATTTCAAATCATCATTGATAATGGAACAAAGGTAATATAACAGTAACATTTCTAATAGGCCCTTTTCAACAAACTTAAATTTGTTGGTGGCAACGGTTGTATCCGCCGGTAGAAATAAAACATATAACGAAGCCAAAACTTCATACCTTTTTAAGAACTTGTGTCACTATAGAATAGATATTATACACATTTAAGTACTTGATCGATAAAATGAATTTACGTCGACATTATGGCACCCATGATCTACCGATGCGAATAAAAGTTTGTTGGCAAAACAAAACATAGTTTTGAACGTGCAAGAGGGGAATTCTTCTTACATTTGAAAGTGAACACAAGTAAGATTCAATGATGACATAAAACACTCACAACAGAACAGATAAATGAATAAACAGTCATTTGAGAGGCGGATGCTTGTTCGTATAAATGAGTTTTGAACTCTTTCAGTTTTAAAACGGGGCAATAGGTAACGGCGTCCTGATGGTAAAAGGTTGTATTCTCACCCCTACTACACTGAGTAAGGTAACTGCAGTTACCTTCTCAAAAAATGGCGGAACGGCAAAACATCGTTGATTGTGACTTTTCTTCAAATGCAATTCACAACAATACATGGTTATTTTCAGTCATATAATCTATGCGCATGTCTTGGGCATGTATCAAAGATTCATTAGATGATGTGTCACCATTCGTAGAGTGTGTAAATAAATCACAATCTTTGTTTTAAAAACTCAAGCGAGAGTAAGGTAACTCGGTTATGTGGAGTAAGGTAATTGTTAGAAGAATTGAAACATTGAGAAAGGTAACTGTAAAATTATCTTTTCTCCAACGTGATAACATGAATAATGACTAATGATACATATCATTTACACTGATGAAGTTCTACACAAGAAATGATGTATAGGTATTTCAAAATCATATCCTCGTAAAAATCACCTTATTGTTATAAAACATTCATCTTTTCTTTGTATAGGGAGCACCTCAATAGATATCAAATAAAATTATTTATATGTAACACAACATTTTTACACCTTAGAATAGCATTATTTTTTAGGGATGAGCGCGACATCGTCTTTTTACATTGTTTAAGCTACTCAAAAATATGTAATCTATTCATTATTGATAAAATTGACTTATAAAACAAATTAGATAAGCTTGAACAAACAAAAGACAACAAACAAACAATACAAATTGTTTAATAAATGCAGGTTAGTCTATTTGAACGATAAGCAATATTGTATTGTATATATAAATGAAAGGATCATACTTTGTACAAAAGTTTTTTACAAAACAGGATAAATGAACCAAACAAAAACAAAACCGTCATAATTAATGTGTACCTTGCATGATTGTCTCATCCTGTGTTTCAAAAACGTGTAATTGGGATGATATATTTACAAAGAAAGAAAAACAATTACAATCAATGTTTATAACCAAAACCAGGTAATAGCTTTCAGAGCTCATATCAGTGTGTTGCCGATTTATTGATTCCTTTCATTCATTCACTATTCTTATTCATTTATATTTGACACTGGCGATTAAAAACGGACCTAATTAAGGCACTTCCATTCACTCGCTCATTCTCATTGTAAGTGCACAATTGTATATGTATTTTTCACAAAAAATCCAAAGTCAATATCAAAACGTGTTATAGATTTGATTAGGCCTATATTAAAACAGTGCTATTAACTTAACAAGTTTAAGTGTTAAAGCGATCATGCATTTTGTTAAATTTAAATGTAAGTCTATTTTAATGTATTTATAAATTTCTCGCCTTTGCTAATGAAGGAATCTGTGAAAACATAAAAATAACAAGAAAATGTGTCAACAAGAAATTGAGGCTTATTAATCCAAACAAACCAAAGTCACTTTGAAACGATATATTCAGTTTCTATCTACATTTTGCAAGCTGAAGAGATTTTTTACCCTTTCAAATCAAATAGATAACCTCTCTCGCAAGAACTAGACACATTATTTCAGTATTTAATTACGGTACTAATTGTCTAAAAACACATAGCTTGTTTCCGGCAGGCTGAAGATAACTATTGCGTAGTATGCATGTCTTCAAGCCGCCCCAAGCCTGGAAAACAATTGCACATTGAACAAGAAACTACAGTGATATACGTTTTTTTATCATTTTTTATTTTGTTTCAAATATAACTATTTTGTTTGAATTTGATCGGCCCGTGATCGAAGAGATCGACCGTCGCATGCTCATAACGTTAAATACAAGACCGTTTAAGCATATAATAAATATTGTGGTATCTAGGTCATGGGATTTTGTATTTGTCATTTTACATATTTAAAATCGAATTGAGAAACAGACAGAACTTTACATATTATCCTATCCCGAATAGCAACCAGGTTTTGGACATTACTAGGCCTATTTATATATTTAGAGGGCCTAAAGTGTAGACTAAACTCATAAACATATGAGAATTTCATTTTATCAAGAAAAAGTGACTTTCACTTCAATAACATGTTCTTTCTTACATTTCTGGTCCTATACACTTCCCGATCTCTAAAACCCTCCGTGTTTGGTAATTGGGTATAGATACCATATGCAACCATAACGTAAATTACACTACGTAAATTTAAAAGCAGGTTTTCTTCGAGTAAATTTTTTATGGCTACGTTGGAGCGGTCTTGTTTCCTTACAAGCAAACTTAAGAACTGTTTACATCTTAGAAAATGATTTTAAGGACATTAATATTTACAAAAAATCTATAACGCAGATAACAAACTTACGTCTACTCCTTAGAGGATATTTATGTCAGAAACACTAGCAACTATTTTAGACTATTGCTTGGATTTTCTTTTTAATCACTTTACAACACAAGGAAAAGAACTGATATATACTTATGTTCCCTGCGACTATTCTTGTCTTGTTAAAGCTGATTTAAAATCTATAACGTAAATTACATTAAAAAAACAGCGACATTAATAAAATTACATTTTTGGAAAAGCTTAGTAAGATAAGAATGTGTCATGTCCCAAGGCATTTAACGTTATTCTATAAATATGAGAAGTAAAATACTTGTATTGTTCAATATATTCTATAGCTTAAAATATTGATATAAAAGTACGACATAGTAACGTTGTATTTTTCGGTAATTCAATCTATTTACCAGGACAACATCATTTTTTGCTAATTGTGCACTTTCATCCAGAATGAGTGCAGTGCTTCCTTCCAATTAAAACTGCAAGACAAGATTTGTTTTTTATATTAGAGAACCATACCAGAATTGAAACGAAGAAGTGAAAATGCTCTCATCACTTTCTTGTTTACCTTAAAAGATCTAAATTTACGCATAAAATACAATCTTTGCTGGCATTTCTTACTGTCTGCAGTAGATGCCATAAAACCCAGGGTAGCAGTTATGACATACCCCACTGTCTTTATCGCATCCAGCAGGTGTGCAGTGTATACATGCGTTTTCACATTTGAATCCGAACCAGCCTTTTTCACATTCCAGGCAACCGTCTTCATGACAATTGGAACAGTGTGGTATGTTGCAGTCTGATGATGATAAAGACACAGCTAAAAGAAAACGATTCCAAATAAATTACAAAATTACAAACAGGTAAACAACTTAAATAAATATCATGATTTATTACAAGACAAATGTTATGGATAACAACTTCTTTATTGATTTCTCACGACGTTTCTGGGCCAATTCTTGCCCCTTCTTCAGGTGACTGATAAAGAAATATCCAGTGTGGTATGTATATACATAGATATACATGAAGTTATCAATCAAAAAACCTAATTCATAATTATAAAAATCTTTGTACCGAAAATCAATTACCAGAGAGTGCCGCTTTGGTTGGCTTAGAGCTTTTGAATTTTTTTTTAAATCTCGCTTTGCAAATTTTTTTAACAAATTACTAAATTCTTTGATAACAGTTGTTAATATAAGTTACCATGTGTTCGCGAGTTTGATATGGAGATTTATCATGTGTCCGAGTTAAATATCAAACGAGAACGAAGTTCGAGTTTGATATTTAACTCGGACACATGATAAATCTCCATATCAAACTCGCGGACACATGGTAACGAATTTATCTCGACGAGCACCTTCTCTAAATGCTTTAAATCTGGCTTGAAAGATGGGATTGGCCAAAATGGCGTCTGATCAGATAGGTGTTACTCTTTTATCTAGGTATTTACAAATATAATTTTTAAACCATCGTGTTAATGACCAAAAGTATGGTACCGGAGCGAAGCGCACGGTACTAGACGGAAATTTAGGATTAACGAAAAAAAAATCAAAATACCGAGCAATGCGGGCATTCCTAAATTTTGATTGTTTGGTCACGTGACCTCGTGCACTCGCACCACATTCGATTTGAAGCGGCCGTAGAAGCCCCGTTGGCGAGCGAGTTTGATAGTGTCGGAGTTATTATAGCAGAATGTACAGGTTGGTTTGAGAGTTCAATAAACAAATAGCGGTGACTTTTAACTTAAATGAAGTTCATAGATCGGCTCTCTGTTTGCATAATTTGAATCTTGAGCTCGCTGATAGACAACCTTGCTGCTAGTGAGCGGGTCAACATGCCGTTGAAATGCCGTATGACTTGCTAATGTATTTTAGCGGTACCAATCTTTTATTCGAAGAACATTTTATATATACCAGTAAAGTTATAACATAAAGCTGACTTTAGCATGTACAGGGCAATTCATCAAGCATACATGACGTTACAGCAATCAAGCGTAGCGTAGCCGCTTGTTTACCGAACAAAGGGCAAGGGAGATAACTCTTGACTCCGTTGTTGCTTGTTACTAGGGGAGCGCGTGGCCCAGTTTAACATAGCTAAATATAGGGCAAACTGACCGAGGTTCGGACACCACCCGAAGTCGCCCGAACTTCGGACACTTTTGATTAGTAGCTGACGCAGTTATACGTGCAATATCTACATGTCACTTGTTTCAAAATGTTTCTTTGCAATCTGTCTTGATATATATTTCTCTTGATAAACATTTTATTATCGTTCCTATTTCCCAACTTACTTTTTCGGACAGGGGCAATAAACCGGTTCATGGAGGAAATTGGCAAAATATTTGGTTTCATGTAAATGTTTGCACAAATTTCAGGAAATGTAGGAAGCGCCAAAAGATCATATGCTTTATTTGTTTTAAAAGAGAAACTTCTATATAATCAAACTCCGATAAATATTTGCAATTAAAAAGTGAATTTAGAAGAAAATATCGGGATTTTCGAAATATATGAAAATGACCTTGGTTCGGACAGTTTTGACAATGGTTCGGACACTTATAAATTTTCCTTATAGAGAATTGAAAAACATATAAATTATCTAACATCTGCTAAGGAAACATAGAGGAACATTCAACCTACACGTATTACAAAATTATTTACTCTTAATTCATTTAGTTTAGCCTGTACAGTGTTTTTGCGTCAATGCTTGCAAATGCCATTGTGACGTCATCAGATTCTAGCGGCGCATTCGGGATTTGTCTAGAGGTTTATCTTCGGAAAGGAAGCCGTGTATTATCAAAAAATCAGATTTGCAAAATATTGGTATATAATTGTAAATAAACGAGTCAATGTGTGTTGGGTGATACAATTAACCTTTTTGGGGCATATATTAAAACTGTGATGTATGCGAGAACATTGAGTGGTACTGTCCGAGGTTAGGTCAAGACTGTCCGAACCCCGGGCGAGTTGATATACACAATGAAAACCGTTAATTTCAGTTTATTTACAAACATTTCCACAAAAATAAATCGTAATACAATACAAAATTTCATTCCTAGTGGTATAATCGGCTTAAAATTGTTTTCTTCCAATGATAAATTACAGTACGATCTTTGAAAATATTTGGATCAGAACACCGTCCGAACCTCGGTCAGTTTGCCCTACCTATGGCACGTGACCGGTTTTGACCAATGGTAAGCCGACATTGCTGTGCAAGTCGAGATAAGAAATGTTATCCATGTACTCACCGACCGCAACGATAACAACAAAACCCACAACGAAAATTCCTGGGAAAAAAACAGATACGAATTGAGAATACCTTAAGAATGGAATGGATCTTTCTGCATTGATCAAATTGATTATGTCCGTATCTTTTATACATTATCTTTAAAGGCATAGTTGTTACGTGTTTTAATATTCATGGTATTCCAACAAAGGATATAGGTTTTTATACAACTTATCAATCAACATTTGAGTAGATCAAGTTTGAGGTCAGCTCAGTTTCCATTAAAGCTCCAAATATCTTCCTACATGGGCTGTAACTCTGTAATATGTAACTGCATACATCTCATTTTCGAACTCCATCAAGGTTATTGATACAATGAAGACACACAGCAAATCTATCTTAAATAGTTTCTGAGAAAGGTTGTCCCCTTTGACGACACCCTCGAACAGAGTTCTAAAAAACGGAACATGGGCAATAACTCAGTCTGTAAAAAAGATTATTGCGGTTCTGATTTTCGGACTTCATCAAGGTTTTGTTACCCTGAAGACACACAGCAAATTTGGTTTTCCTATCTTATAAAGTTTTTGAGAAAATCTGTCCGCTTTAACTCGGACGGACGTAATATGTCAATACTGCTTCATTTGAGATATGTTGATATTGAAATTGATAAATTACAATACAAATTGACGATGTCTTTGGATATTCTAATAATTGGAACTCTGTTTTTCTGACGTAATGAATAATAAAGAAAAACACTCGCGAGATGTCATATTGTTTTTACAACACTCGTGCAAGTAAAAAGATATTTCTCTCGCTTTCGCTCGGGAAATTATTGTTTTACAGTCATTCGTGTTGGAAATACATATGACATCTCTGCTTGGGTGTTAATCTCATATATTTATATCAGTATGTGGTTTGAGCACGGTAGGAACAGATTCGTTTATGTAGCTGGATGGTGATTTTTTTAATGTCATTTAAAATTGGTTTAACGTCAAATTGCCTACACGGAGAGAATTTAAATTTGTGTTTTTATTATAATTTTCCTTCAGAATGTTATACTTTAGCTTATCTATGAAAATCCAAAGTCCGACCCATCCTGTTGCACAAGGGCATTCTGAAAACAAAAATAATAATGTCATTTAGATCACAATATACATTATCAGATGAAATTTTGCGTTCAATGAAATAAATCTCAATTAAAACCATTTTCTTTAATGAATTATCGAAAATTTGAAATCCATATTGCACGAGACGAATTTGCGTTGAAACTCATGAACTACTGAATGATTTGAAACGTTTCAAAACGACCTATGAGACAAATATTCTTTGTATTCTTGCACGCTGATCACATTATTCATCACATACTAAATCTCTCAGTCTAATAAACCTTATAATTGTGTCCATGAAAACCAGAAAGAAATATAGATGTAAGAATGATTAAGATAGCAAAGAGTTCCGAGTACAATTCTGATAGTTCTTTTGTAAAGCGACAGCTTTTCACATGCAACCATGTACTGATTCATGACAATAGTGCCGCTACAATTACTCTGTTTGGAATAAAGAATGGTCTACAGAAGACAGCGTTTACTGCCACTTAAAGATGCTGTATCATACTTGCAATGTTTTTTAAAGTATTTTTAATGTATACGTTGTATTTTTAGAAAAATTTAGCGACCAGCTTGCAAAAATCGGACCAAAACTCATTAAATAGGAGATTATTCACCCAAAAATACCGAAACGGCAGTCGACATAAGGGCGAATCAAGTGTGGCCATTTTACAACTTCCGGTTTCTAAATGTACGCTTGAAAACCGTCTTTGTCGCGCTCAACTAGATTTTATTTTATTTTTCTCCGAATAAGGTATTCGTTGCTGTCAAAGTCGATACCCATCGAACGCAATTACGGTAGATGAGACACGGTGTAAATCCTACAAGCATAATGATTACGTCACCGAAAGCGGGTTCGTTAAATGACATGCCCTTTCTAGAGGGGTACTGTGCTTTGAGCGTCGAAATAAGTATGTTATTGTTGATTAAACAATCTAAATATGATATAAAAATTTCGACGAAATATTTTTCTACAGAGTGATGTATTTCATTTCTCAATAGCTAAGTTTCATCCTGAACCGCTTGCAAGTATGATACAGCATCTTTAAAGGGAATCAACAACCTAGCTTGTGAAACCTATTGACCATCGTTAATGAGAGCGTCAAGACGGGTGAGGGGGGTCACGTGACACAAACTTAATCGGTACTGGTTGTCAGCGGTAAGTGGTTCGTAACCAAACAATTTCGTCCCTACCGAGCATTTACAACTCTTTCGGAGCCCTGCTAATAAAACTCTAGAAGTTAAAAATTCGGATTGCAGACCCCCTTTAAACTATTGTGTATAACCGTACCCCGGAACTAGCGAGGTGTAAGGCTGAGAAATGTACCTAGCGAGGAGCCAAAGTCGAAATTAAGGTTAATGTTTTCATCTAAACTCAAATAATCAACATCATATTGTTTTTTTGGCAAACATTTAGTAAGTAAAATATGAGGTTCTTACCAGGGACAATAACAAGTAGGAGTGTAACAATAGATCAAACTATCAACTTATCGCGATAGTTGCTCTGCCGATAGTACTTTATCGATAGTCATTTTAACGATAAATAAACTGACGTCCAAAAGAAACTTTACACTTTTTAAACTGAAATTTTGAAAACAATTTTATTTCAATATTTTCAGTTAAGTTCTCAACAACATAGTTGAAACCCAAACTTTAAAACTTTAAATTGAGCAATATTCATGCATTTTGCAAAAATGGCAAAAAATGTCATAATCAGGTGACCTTTCCACCGAAATTTAGTCACGTGACGAAAAGGTTTAATAAATGTCCATAATGAATGTTTGTCCTCCTGTTTGTGAAAAAAACACCTTAAAACCGGTAACGGCACAGCAAAAATATCACCAATCCCCATTGACAATCAACAAAACTGATAAAAAAAAATACCCTTGTTACAAGAATCGATAGTGTTCCTTCATTTGTTATGGTAACTTGATCAGGCTTTACAGAGAGGTTGTGAGGATTGCTGACAACCCTGAAACATGGAAAAAGAGTTGTTTTTGACTGCATGAGGGCCAATATCTAAAACATTAGACCACCGATAACGTTGTCTCTTAGTGACGTCAAGGATAGCATACATCAAAGGTCGACATGTCATTATGTTCTCGTGCACTATATGAACTTGAACAGTTGTAATCAAAGCTCATTGACTGCTCAATTGATAGCCATTGGCCACTAATCAACCACACAAGGCAATGTCATTCATAAAATCATAACGTCAGAATTGGCCTGCAATATTACGATTTAACTGCGATTGTTCAGCTTTCAAGGCTGATTACCAGTTGTACGACTAACAAATGTGTCAATCTGACATGTAGGACTTTATCCATAAATTCCCATTGATAGAAAAACATGGATTCAGATTTAATGTGAAGATTGAAACTGAAGACAGGTGACGTAATTCAAATTTTGGCCTTTTTCGTTACACATGGCAGATTTTGAAGGGATAACACTCGGCCTGCTCATACCTGGCGCAAAAGTTGCTAATTTCATAACCTTAACGAAATTATTGCGAAAAAAAGCATTTCAATGAATGCCTGAACAATCAAAATTTTGACCCCTGCCCACTTTAAATTGATTAATTGCTAAATCGGGGTTTTCCCCTTCAATTTTAATTAGCTGGTTGTTGACTGAAATGGTTGATCGATAAAAGGCACTTTGTTTTAAAGTTCTATCGTTCTTCATTCTTTAATCAGAATGATTACAAAATGTAGTAAAGTTTCTTTTGGACGTCAGTTTAGTATCAATAGCAAGTCTAAATATCGATAGTATCAACATTTAAGTCTATTCAGTTGTTTAGTTCAAATTTAAAAGGGAAATTAACACAAAAACACGTCTTTTGGAAAAAAATCGATTTTTTAAAGATTTGCTATGTCATGACTGGTCACAAAGTATATAAGTTTAACGCATAGCTACCATGCCCACAGTAACTTAGGTTAAGTCTCACACACTCATAAACAACGTTGTCTGAAAAACGCTCTTATCTCATGAGCTGCCAAATTGTTTTGTTTTTTATCATTCGCACCTTGAGTACTGAAATACAGTCCAAGTAAACCTAACCTTAATAATGCTCGCTACATTCCAGTGTTTAAAATATAGCCCGTCCGCCAGTCCGTGACTGGCTACATTTTGTTACTTTTTGGTCAGGACAGGTAACTTTTCAATGTTTTTCTTTATTTTCCCCTTAGGAATTGACCAATTAATTTTCAGGACAGGCTAAGTTTCCAATCTATTTTATACACTGTGGTAACATTCCCGATATTGAGTCTAGCACGATGTAGTAGCGGGTCGCTTCAGCCCATCTATCGAATTGACCAATCAGGGATCGTCTTACCCAAGCCGCAATAGTATGCATTCGGCAAAAATATAACGTTGGCGGGTCAAAGGTTGGCGGAGGGTCGGCTGATGCGACCTGATACTACATCTTGCTGGACTCAATATCGGAGTAAAACGAGTATCTAGAGAGGCTAGGTTTACTTAGACTTAGACTCGAGTTATACTGAAAGTTTGCTTCAGAATGAGAGTACTAAAATACTAGTTTGACGTCATTGATAAAATCAACAAAACAAAAAAAGCATCCATAACGCATTCAGCGCCCTCATGAATATAAAATTAATATGTGAAATATGAATCAAAGAGAAAAAAGTAGTACACATAAAGCTAACGGAAGACAGTTATGTCGCTTTAAGACCACTGCATTTGGATTGTTTCATCCTAAATGATCATGATTTACCACTCCCATCAATATATCATTCAAATCAAGATTATGTAAATATCAAGTTGTTGTAACATACATCAAAATACATTCTCACCAATCTTAAAATTATATGATAACCGCTGTTGTAATTCGTGCACATAACGGGCTAAAAAGAGGCCTGATTGGATGCCAGTAAAATAAGTTATACAACAAGCGAAAAAAAGGTAAATATTTTAAAAGGCTTCTTCATATCTTTATGCTTAGGGAAAACTTAAATGTATAAATTAGTCTTAGCATAAGGTTACAATGATCAAACTTTCCATCCAATATATTCTGCACACGGTAACAACTTGCATACAGATTGTGTACTGATTGCTGGTGAGTGAAGCCCGTGAAATGGTCGTAGTATAACAGAGATTAGAATAGCTAAGATTTTATTACTAAGGAAACCTCTGTGGTGTAAGGGGATACATTTGCACCTACCTTGAGATTCAGTTCTGGATCTACTGACAATCGTACAAGTGCAGGTTGATTGTGAACAGCATATTGCAATATTATCTGTAATATATAAAATGGCATTATCCTATTCTGAAAATGTATTGTACATATTGACTTAAAACAGAACCCGAATTTTGTGTGTGGAAATGTTGCAATCGTGCCATTATCATTGAATAAAAACTTCATTCAAACAACGTGTAGATTGCTAATTCATCATTTACGTTTTCTATGTGTTTTAAAGAGGCTATATAATGCAATCTAAATTAGAATAACAGATGACTATCTCCATCACAAATATCTATGGAATGCAAAGAGCATATAATCGAGACAATATGCATCGTTATTTGTATTTTATTTAACATTTTAACATCTCGTTTTCAGAGTACGGCCGAATGTCAGAAGAGAAAACTTTGAAAACTCACTGAAGCGTGACTGCCTCAATCGACGCAGTTATAGCATGGCGTAGAGCTCGCTCTTGTTTCAATCTACCAAAAATTCTCCGAGCCAAAACTTATGAATGATAAAACGGGTCATGTGTATATTTCAGGTTTATATGAAGACCCAAATAGCAACATCCTGTCACAGGGTACAACGTTTTTGCTGACGCCCCACTTTCATACCCTTGGAGTTAACCCCACTCAAACCTGCTCGCTGTGACCTCTCATCCAACCAATGATAACATCGCGATAACATTGCAACCCCACAGAACGCCTTTTAACCAACAGTAATAGTAATCGCGCGGCCAGACTTGGGATGTTGCCAATCAAATCATTTTCTCGTTGAAATTTTATCGAGAAGGTGGCGAGAAACTGATTTGATTGGCCCAAGTCTGGCCGCGCGAGCGAATCTAGCTTCTGAGCCCAGGGTACAGATTAGTGGAATTAGCGTAACGTTCGTACCCCGAGACAGGATGACTGTTAACGAAATATTTTTCTATCGAGTGATGTATTTATTTTCTCGATAGCTAAATGTTATCACAAACCGCATGCAAGTATTACAATGGGGCTTTAAAAGGTGTTGACAGGTTTCCTTGATACATGGTAAATTCTTCTACCACTACGAAGAATAATTTTGAGTAATAAGTGTTTGAACGTCTGAAGATAATACATTTGGCATGAACTTTTTTTATTTCGAAAAACCTTTTTTATAAACGTTTTGAGCCTCCTTAATATGATGCATTTGTACAATTAACAAACAGCATTTCAAAATACTTAGGAAATCTTCAACCATTACTTTAACTAATTACAATAGACAACTGTTAAGTTTAAACTATGTTCAAATAAAAGAAACAAGAGAAAATTACATCAAATAAAGTAACTTTTTGCCTCAAAGTATTGAAATATTTCGGGAACAAATCCATAAGTATTCTAATTGGGAATTCTTATTATCAAAATACTCCCAAATAAAAATATGTGATTATTACTTTATTGTTTATATTAAAAACCTATTTATTGGCTCTCTAGCTACACATAATTTTTAATTTTCGGTACTGTTGACGTTAAGACAGTGTGATAAACACCTACATTTCATGAGTTTACAAGTGATATAAAGAGTTTGAATTCGAACACTAAATAAATATATCTAATCTAAATTTAATTTGAAGTAATACAAATTATATGGATATAAAACTTCTTTATTGAAAAGATATGCCAATTTACCACTCGTTTATGTATGTTGTCGTATATGTGTACTTACTTCCGTCAAACGGCATGTTTTGATGTAGTGATTCGTATCGTTCTGTTTAAACTAAAACGCTTCAGAAAATTGAGTGCCTGAAAAGCAAGATATTTTGATGTGAACAAACTGCATGAAATAAACTGAGGAATAAACCATAATGCCAAAACATGTATAAAGGCAATTTTAAAGGGGCAGTAGCACGTTTTTAGGAGGAACATAAGGTGATGTCAGGAAAATGAAAATTAATGGTTCCAATTGAAAGACAATGTATTTAAACTAATTGGAGCAGTTCTAATTAAAATATATAACGTAAAGTTTAGCCATGCCATTCATTTTTCTTACACAAAATGAATTAAAGGTGTTCACACAAAATGGCCGCCAATGGATTTTTTGTGAGTCTTCATACTTTGTCCTCTGTCTATGGATGATCGGCTTGTATAATGAGATTTTTTACACTAACAAAATAGTACATTTAGCATTAACTTATAATTACCAGTGAAAAATCTAAAATCTAAAATTGTCAAAAACCGTGCTACTGCCCCTTTAAAGAATTTTTGGTGGATCTTTTCAACATCGAATAGAGGATGAATCATAATGGACTTGATCTATTTCTGTGGGGAGAAATGCACTAGGGCTTTTCATCAAAAAAACTCTTTTAAAGTTTGTTTTATTAATAGATTATCATATTGCATTAACTCCCCACAGAGGCAGATCAATTTATGAAATATTGATCGAGCCTCTGTTCTAATTAGCTACGTTTGATGGCTGAAATGGGAGATGCCTGATTGGATGCAATCAAAGTTAGTTGTGCAGTCAGCGACACTGTCCTTAAATCACTTTGGCTACCGAATCAAGGCAAAGGGATTGTGATATGAACCACCCTTCCATGCGAGAAGCGTTGTCATTAGAAAAACAAAAATCAAACGGAATTATGATGCATTTTTCCGCCAGGGAAACTGCCGGAAATCACGGCTAATTTTAATTTGAACAGAGGTTGGATCAACTTTTCATGACGTCATCTCCCTCTGTGGGGAGAGAATGGGTGACGAAGGGAGATGATAATTTTTTTAACAATCGGACGTAATAATGAACCTACCTGCTACCCATCGAAATCACGATCAACACTTCGAAAAAGGTCTAGGTGTATTGTCCTGTTGTTTTTCTCTGACCATAGCAACCGATAACGAATAGATCGATTGTGAATTTATTTGACACATATTATCTTGCACGTCTTTAGCTAAATGCAAGAAGAGTTCGGAGGCTTAACTTAACCAAATACTTATATGAGAAAACTGGCTCCTAATGAGTAAATTGAGCATGTGAACGCGTTTACCTTTATAGGCAAATTTGTTTCCGTATTAAATTTACTTCACCCCCCAGAGGTATAGCAAAAGCAAATTTGCTTATTAGCAAGTTTGCCTACATAACTATTTGCGTCATGTGAACGCAAAATATCTTCACTCGTAAGGTCAAAATGGTATCATCATTTCTTAAAGTCTTAAAGCTGGGTACCTCGTAAGGATTGAGAGTTACATTAACGCTGTGCGTCACATGACTGCACGTGTTGTATGCTCCCTCGGGAGTCGAGATGGTAAAAAGAAGTGTCAAGAAATTGATATCCAATGATCGAGGGAAAGCCAAAGCGCCTTTGAGCAGCGCTCTCTGAGCTGGATATTGGCGCTATACAAATGTTTAGTATAAGTATTAGTAGTAGTAGTAGTAAAAATAAAAAACAGATTGCCCTTATATTCCACCGTACATTAATGATGGCTGGACGTAATGCACTCGTGATGTGCGAGGGTTAGACAATTCTTTGCCAAAGGACATATGCTTTATGTTCACATCGTTGTCAAAGAACATAAAAAGAAGTTTAACTTGTCCTTATGTTCCTATTGTAGCATAATCCTTAAGCCAACCCTTTATTTACAGTGCTAACCTTGCCCCCATCCTGTCTCAGTGTACGAACGTTACGCAAACTCCACTAATCTGTACCCTGGGCTTCGAAAGCTAGATTCGCTCTATCATTTTCTCGTGATCTTCTCGATAAAATTTCAACGAGAAAATGATTTGATTGGCTATATCCCAGGTCGGGCCGCGCGAGCGAATCTAGCTCAGGGTACAGATTAGTGGAGTTGACGTAACGTTCGTACCCTGAGACAGGATGACATTAGTCTCTCCTAGACCATTTTCAGCTATGGCTTGAGTTGCGCCAATGTTACCATATATTTTGGCAACTGAAGATGGATGGCCTTGTTTCTGGAAGTGCTTAGACACCCCTGGTTCTGAATTCACAGCACACTGATTGCATGCTGTGATGTGGCATGTGACTTTGATGTTTCACGTTTGGAGTTTTCATCTTAGTATTGGTTAAGCACTGGGCTTGTAACCTACAGGTGAAAGGTTCGAACCAGTTTCGAATGGAATTTGTGAACGCCTTGTATTAAAATTCTCGTTGATTTCTACGCATGCTCGGCATGGACCTACTTGGCAAGTGGCTAGATGTAACTTAGGACTAATGGATCCTATATATTACAGCTAGTTTTAATTAGATTGGAAGAGTTCCAAGGCAAGGTCAACATCCATGCATGTACAACCCTTCCTATGTACACAAAAATAGTTCTTTAACAAGAAAAAATACGGCCATTGGCTCTGTAGCTCATCAGGCTTTACATATGATTTCGCTAAGCTTTAGGGTTTGGCCAATGTGATTTCCCCCTTAGAAGGGACCACAACGTCACAAAATCTACAATTATTAATCCTCGATAGTCAAATGGTCTGTACACAAAGTTTCAGCTTTCTAGGCCTTTTGCTTCTGGAGAAGAAGATGAAAATAGGTTTCAAGGAAGGGGCCACAGGGACACCAAAGCTACAATTTATAATCCTCACTAGTCAAGGAGTCCGTATACAAAGTTTCAGCTCTCTAGGCCTTAAAGTTCTGGAGAAGAAGTCGAAATCCCACAAAGTTTACGGACTGATGGACGCCGGACACCACACCATGCCATAAGCCCACCGAGCCTTACAGGCAAGGTGAGCTAAAAAGTAAGCATACCCTCGCAATCTGCTATATACGCTTTAGGTCAAAAGTCAGTGAAAGAAATTTCATTAATCTAGGTGTTTTAATGTAAAAGAAAACATGTCCTCATAGACTATAAGGCCTGTAAATCGCACTAAGTCCAATTTCAGAATCAAGGGCCATAACTCTGTCAACAATAAAAATTTGGAAATGGCTTTGAAACTTGATCAAGAGTATCATCAGGTATATTCAAAAACTAAAATTTCATTCACCTAGGTGTAATAGTTTCTGAGAAAATCTGTCCCCATTGGAGGATCAGACCTGTTAATTGCCCCAAGTTCAATTGCAGAATCAAGGGCCATAACTCTGCCAAAACAAAAATTTTGGAAATGGCTTTCGGACTCAATTAAGAATATCATCAGCTGTACCCATAACCAAAATTTCACTCCTCTAGGTATAGCTTTTGAGAAAATCTGTCCCCATTGGAGCAACAGCCTGTTAATTGCTCCATGTCCAATTTCAGAGTGAGTGAGTGAGTTATTGTTTAGCGCCGCTCAAGGGTCATAATCTAGATGTTTGAGTGTAAAAGAAAGCATGTTCCCATCGACTATAAGGCCTGTTAATAGCTTCAAGTCCAATTTAAGAATCAAGGGCAAATAATAATTGTTTGAAATAATAAGGCAATAACATAAAACACTGTAGAACATGTTAATTTATTGTTCAAGGCACAAGAGTATAAAGTTTCTACACAAAATGGGGTTCAATTCTCTTCTTTCTGTTGACAAGGGTTATAAATAACATATGTACATATACTTGAATTCAATTGAATATAATAAGCTTGTAAATGTTGTAGTCAACTTGCTGACAAGCATTGTTAAAATAATTGTTTTCAAATCTTTAAATTTCTTACATGATTAAGATATAACATTCAATCAATGACCTTGAATATTGTATCACTTGAACTTTTAACTTTAAACAATGATTACAAATTATACTTTCAAATCTATCATATTAACTCCGAACTGTATTGTAAAGTAACTCCAATATGGTTGTTAAAACTATAAGAAATTATCAAAGCTATAGTATTAATCAACCATACCACACTGTTCCACATTCTTTTGTATGTTTTAATTTTCCAATTTCATATAAAAGAACAGTTTTTGCAAAATACATTATAATCATAACTAAACCCATTTTCCAGTAGTCGTAAAATAGCCTCTTAAATATCAAACACAAATAGTATGCAGCAATTTGTGACCACCCTTAATCATTTAGCAATGGAGTAAATTTGCATGGCTTTGGACATTTAACATTGTTAATTAATTTGACCTTTTAACAAAGAAATATTGTTTTACAGTAGGCTTTTTTTTTCATATTTAGAGATCACTCAACTTTGAAATGTCGTATGAATAAGCCTGAACATTCTTTAATGATTTCAAAATTCCAATATGGAAAAGATTTATTATATCGCAAAAGAAATATTCCTCAGATGTTTGGAATTTTGATATTTCATTAGAGAAAAAATTCTTTGAGTTTTAATTTCAATTTAAGCTTAAAACTTAAAGAAATGTTTATAAAATCTCTAAAAGCAAAATAAAAAATCTCAAAATAAGGATTAGATTCCTGGTGAATTAAAATTGATGACACTAAAATTTCAAATGAATTGACGAAACTTACTCAAAAACAATACAAATTTGAGAGTATGTACAGTAATCACATACAAACTTTCCACATTTTTTATTCAGTACAAAAGCTGCAAGTTGGCTAAAGGCACAAGACATCAAAAACTTTGCATAAATTTTTCACATATCTTTCAAAAATCATACATTCATTGTTAAAAGACACCACAGCACTGCATGTAACCATTATAATGTGAACGAGTGTCAGTCATTTGATTTGTGTAAATTGATTCACATAGATTAAAGGGGCAGTAGCACCTTTTGGGGGAAATATAAGGTGATGTGAGAAAAATGAAAAAAAATGGTTCCAATTGAAAGACAATGCATTTAAACTCAATGGAGCAGTAATAAATCAATTATTCAATGTCAAGTTTAGCAATTTGAATACTTTTTCTTACACAAAGTGAATTAAAGGTGTTTACACAAAATTGCTGCCAATGGACTTTTTGTAAACCTTAATTATTTGTTTTCTGACTATGGATGATTGGTTTGAGTGATGAGATCATTGACACTTTCAAAATAATACATTAAGCATTAACGTAAAATTAATCAGTAAAACATTAAAGGGGCAGTAGCACGTTTTAGGGGGAATATAAGGTGATTTCAAGAAAATTAAAATTAATGGTTCCAATTGAAAGACAATGTATTTAAACTAAATGGAGCAATAATAATTCAAATATATAACGTAAAGTTTAGCCATGCGATTCATTTTTCTTACACAAAATGAATTAAAGGTGTTCACACAAATGGCCGCCAATGGATTTTATATTAATCTTCATACTTTGTCCTCTGACTATGGATGATTGGCTTGTCTAATGAGATTGTTGACACTGTCAAAATAATACATTTAACATTAACTTACAATTAACGTGAAAATTTTAAAGTATAAAATTGTCAAAAAACGTGCTACTGCCCCTTTAAAAATATAAAATTTTCAAAAATTCTGCTACTGCCCCTTTAAAGGGACACTTCTCTCAGTGTATTTTTGGTTGAAACAAAATTCAAGGTGACATCCCAGTTAGAACATGTATTTTATTAATTCATGATTTTTACACAATTCAGTTAAAAATGTTACTTTTGATAGTAGTTTTATTGACTTACATTTGACAACTCGATAAAGAAGAGCATAAACTTGACAAAAAACAAGAATTGGAAAAAGAATAAGAAGTGAAGCTATTCTTCAGCACTATGGGTGTGAAATACATTACAAAGCATTGTTGAATAGTTTTATCAATAATCATTTTTCAATTTGTAGACAATCTGTCAATGTTATTTTTATTTTTAGTAAAATGTTTGATACAGTGCTTTTTTCATGTCATTTTAAAACAAAATTAAAATGATGACTGCAACACTGATAGATGTTTGTAATGAAAATCCTTCTAATTATTAGAAAGATTGTTTAACAGTTGTACATATTTTACTATTAGTGAGATATCATTGAGAAAATTTGCTGCAGTGTGTTCAAAACTGAATGAACATCGTTAATCTACAAAATATACCGCAATACCTTAGAAACAATTCAAACTTCATGAATTATAGTTGCAACTTTTATAATGGCTTCAACCTTTAAATACAGAAGTACGTAAATCAGTTTATTGTAATTAAATTTTACAAAATCATAAGAGCACAAACTTTAAAATCTACTGGGAATTTGTTGGAGAATGACATCTACTCTTCATCGCGGTAATGACAAGATTTGAAAGATGAGTCAAATGTTGATGAACTTGAAACAAATCTCCAGTCCTCATCTTTTGTAGTTTATTAAAGTCAATTTCTTTAACGAGATCATCTAGACTTGATGCCAAGCGTTCACCGTCTGTAATTTCATTGTCACTTTTGCTTTCACTTGATTTGGTATCCATGGTAACAGCATTTGACTCTTGTTGTAAGACTGCATCTGATTGGCTTGGATTTTGTGTCGAGATTTGTGATTGGCTCGGCAGGTCACATGACATTGGTTCATCTGGTTCAGCTTCAATGCTGCTGTTTAAATCATCTGGGGAAAAAAAGAAGAAAATGATAAACCAAAAGAAAATGAGGTTTCAGAGCTGATGCAAAGTGATGATTATGAAAGTTTCTATTTCTATTTTAAACTAAAACACAGGGAAACTAAAAAGCCTTTTTTGTAATTAAGGTGTTATTGGTGACAACTCTTTGATTCATAGCATGGGACTTATCAAAACATTACAACAAAAGAACAAAACCATTGTCATCATAACATTTTTTTTTTATAAGTTTGCCAAGGCTCAAACATGGTTCATACAGCCAAAACAGAATAAAATTCCAGTACTTTTCAAAAACTTTTCATGGACAATTTACCATTTTTCAAGTACATATTTTTGCAAAACATTCGGTTTTGATACCACCATTTTCCATTTGCAGCATTGTGACACCCGAATGCAATCAATCTTGAGAAGCAGAAATTACAGTTTTTGTTGGAATGATTGGAAGCTAGCAGATTGGTTTTGTTTCATTCTGTTCTCTATCAATTTGTGCAGAACAACAATATTTCCATGTTTTCGATTGTGATAAATCATGGTAAATTCCAGTACATTTTTGAAAATTTCAAGGACATTACCGCACAATTCCAGGATATTTAGTAAGCATTGTAAATTCAAGTACTTTACCAGTATCAAAACAAAACAAAAAAAGTACTTTTCCAGCTCCGTGCGAACCATGTAATTTGCATAGTATACAGATCTTGTCCTGATGTCCAAGGCTTGGCTTCACTAACTCAACATTGACGTACCTGGTTTAGGTGTGAGCTGACTTAGAGCATCATCCATGTTTGGGAGAGAGTCCGGTTCGTCTGCCTCGTCTCTGTTCTCCTTGTTTTCAGTCTCGCTTGTCTCCTCTATTGTGTCAAGTGCGGGAGACGCTTGAAGACTCGGGACTGCAAAGAATAAATCAATGTTGACAAAATAACCTTGAATTCACTCAATCCTAATTTACATGCAATTACTGCAGTTCCTCCATTAATTTAAAATCTTTAATAATTCTACATCATATTCAACTGAGGTGACAGATGACCTTTGACAGATTGTAAGGGAAATCTTTTAATTTTTTTTTACTTTTGTAAGGATGATATATACAAAGTTAGAGAAATTCTTTAGTGATTATATGGCTCGTGACCTCGACCTTTGACCTTGAAAGTGAACAGGTCAAAATAGTTCCCCCCAGGTGTAAACAGTAAGTTATGAATAAAAGTTCTGGAAAGCTCAGTGAAAAAAAGTTGTATGAGTGCAGTGGACGCTGTGGAAACTACACAAAAACTGATTACAGCCCCGTCCTTAGCCAAGGCTTCTTATAAGTCAATTTATCCAGGACTGACTTTACATTCATTACATTGATATATTTGAAATTTATTTGATAATGAAGGCATTCATACTATATGCAAACATTAAAGTTATCTACCATATTTGTTGAAGTCATGAGATTTGAATATATGGGGAGGTAATGAACAAGGGGAGGATCTTTACAAGGGTTTTTAATTTTCAATGAACCCTTAATATTAGAAAAAGTTTGGAAGGATTGAGGTACATAAACATATCAGTCTAACAAAACCTAGCCTAAAAAATCCTTGCTTCACTCTCGTAATGAGTCTAGAAAGATATAATAGCGGGTCGCTTCAGTCGATTTATTGAATTGACCAATCAGGGATCGCGATAGTATGCTTTCGCATGGACAATGTTGGGTCATAGGTTGTGAAAGGACAGCTGACGGGACCTGCTGCATCTTGCTAGACTAAATATCGGGTGTGAAGCGAGTATTATTGAGGCTAGGTTAACTTAGACTGATAAACATATGCGATTCATGAAATAAATTGGGGTAAAAACACATATATTCATAAAGCTGAGACATTTTAAGATTAAATGGATAACAAAGAGTGCATCATTGAACAAAAAATGAAACAGTTTCATGTTCTTTTGGCTTCAACACTTAGTTAAATATCTGCTCAACAAGGCTCACCTTTAAAAGTCTCAGCATCTGATTTCAGACTTTGATCAATTTCCAACTCAGTTGACTTGACATCACGTGACCTCCTAAAGTGTTGTTCAAGGTCACTCAGGACTCGTCTAACGGTAACTACCTTCGGTGATCTAATCGGTAGGTTATGAATATCCACTTCTGTGAGTTTGCTCAGATCTCCAACTGTGTGGATATTCCTTGCTTTCACAAGTTGACCAAGACCCCGAGACCTGCAACAGATTTGTTATTTTTGAAATTTTTTGGGGATTATTACATAGAATTCAGGGTGTTTTTATGTGAACGTCTGACATTAGGTTGTCTTGTGATGTACATCACATTTAAAAAAAAAAAAAAAATTATAAAAAATTTCATAAAATTGTTCAACACATTCCAAAATAAGTTAACAATGCCGAATATTAGCTGGATTGTTGCTTGAAGGTGGCCAAGTGAAATTCTGCAACACAATTGTGACTATGCAGTACTGTGAAGCTTCGCGGCTGCTAGTATCATTTCAGGGAGAAAGCCCACAACACAATTGTGGCTATGGATTGTGGTGAAACCTGCGAGCATAGGCTGGAACTAGCAAACCATGGGTGGTACTATGCTAAAATTCAGTGTAGCATTGCACCCAAACCTGACTGCGTGTAGAACAGTTCTCTACTGCAGACAAAGTTGCTGAGCCCCTGGCGGGATTCGAACCACGGACCTCCTGATCCGAAGCCACCCCAGCCAAGCCGTGAACGAATGTAACCAGCAATTGCCCTTGTAGGGTTGACTATTGACACAAAAGGGACTATTGCGATAGTTAATCAATAAAGAAAAGGCAGACTTTGCTTTGTTTGTGATGATTTTAAACTTGTGGAAGTCTAAATTTTAAACTGACACTAAAAGGGTTATCTGTGTATCTCCCGGTCGCTACTTTAAGCTTGTACCGATCTGTTCCAATATTTTCCAAATGTAAAAAGATGTGTTTTTGTGTAAATGTTCCTCTTAGATTTGAACTTAACAACCGAATTGACTAAAATGTTGATACTATCGATAGTTAGACCTGCTATTGATACTATGTATCGTTTTTAAAAATGACTATCAATAAAGTGCTTTCAGCACAGCAACTATCGCGATAAGTTGATAGTTTGATCTATGGTTACACCCCTATGGCCGTACTCACCAGACAGATGAAGTTAGTTGAGGCAGCACTTTGGTGACGGACTCCGTACATTCTACGAGGTCAGGGTACACAGGATCTGTACAGTTGAGTGAGGACTCCTGGGTACTTTTGAAGCTGGCCTGTGATTGGCTGGGCTGGGAGTCCACGGGAATCTCTTCCGGTTTCTGTTGAAATATAGGTCACAATGCTTACAACTTGTTTTTCTCAAACCAATTTTGTACCCAACTCAAAATATTTCTCTTATAACATGTGTTAACACTCACATTTTTGGTTTGTATTGTGATCTCCACATATGAACACTCAAAATTCTAGCCAGATTTAGGTTCACAGATCGCTTCATATAAATTTGTATCGTTTGTTATTTCACCTTAGGACCAAGTGAGAACATCCTGTCTCAGGGTACGAACATTAAGCTAGCTCCACTAATCTGTACCCTGGGCTTCATACCCTGAGACAGGATGAAGACAGAAATAAGATTTATCAACCAAAACTGTGATTCACAGGATATATCCCTTGTGGAAGATCAAGTGATATCTACTAGGAGATATATTTAATTTTAATCATAGATTTCAAACAATGCCCTGTAATCAGAAAGTACATGATATCGCAAATGTTTTTGCATATCAGTAATGCTGTCACAATGCTATGACGTCATAAACACAATGACATGACGTCATGATTATAATGACGTCACAATTTAGACATTGTTGCCTTAGGAGTTTTAGGGTGATTTTTGTGTTTAGAAATGTACATTTTTCATGCAAATGTGTGGAAAAATTATTAAGAATGATAAATAGAATCTCACCCTCATGTCTTCTGATATCAAATATATCAACACTAGATGATAAAAGTAAAGTATCCTTGAGAAGCATCTGATATTTGTTACTTTTATCAACTTGTTATATACTTGTTGATATATGTGATTTCAGAAGACAATTGGACGAGATTCTCTCTCTCTCTCTCTCTCTCTCTCTCTCTCTCTCTCTCTCTCTCTCTCTCTCTCTCTCTCTCTCTATATATATATATATATATATATATATATATATATATATATATATATATATATATATATATATATATATGTGGACATACAATTATCCTTTAACTCACTGATGATAAGATTTGATGAATGATATCTGAAATGATTGTCATGCGAACCTTTTTCAGTTTATTAGCAGGACTATGAAGACTTCCTAACGGTCGCCGTGGAAACATAAATAGTTGCTGAAAGCATAATGTACAAGCAAATGGTAATGAAACGATTAATGAAATGAATATAGAATGATATGAAAGCTGCATTCAACATAA
This sequence comes from Steromphala cineraria, assembly GCA_916613615.1. NCBI lineage: Eukaryota > Metazoa > Mollusca > Gastropoda > Trochida > Trochidae > Steromphala > Steromphala cineraria. The sequence goes on from OU744733.1 coordinate 48,557,068, forward strand.
CTTTAAATGAGACAGAGCGAGCCGGTGTACAAAATACTTGTATGCAAAAATGACATGATTCTGTGGATAGTGAATTTGATTTAAAAAATGGTATTGAAAAATACACTCAAACTGTAAACTGTGGTGCAATTATTAGTCCTACAATTAGAAAGTGATAAATTCTAAGAACATAAACGATGTCAACATTAATATTTGCCAAAGTACAAGCCAAACTCAATTTTATCTTGAATCTCTTGCTCCAAGTCGGCCTATGGTGGTTTATTTTGATGTCAAGGTTGAATGTAGCAATTAACTTAAAACAAATTTTCAAAGTCACATTGCAACTTAATTTTAACTCAAAATGCATCAAATATTCACAACAATTAATTCCATATTTATGCTTTATTTGAGGCTTGAAGAAGATAGTGACAAAACTGTCAATTTTTGCTTTTTTTCACACTCAAACTAAATTTAACAATATAATGAATCAAAAGACAATTCAAAATTATAGTAGCAAAAACAAAGCTCAGAATTGTAACCATTTGTAACTCAAATTCCAAGAATCTAAATTATCATTACCTTTCCCAGGGAACTCTTTGACTTGACAAACTCTGGACCCGAATGTCTGCTAGGACTGGCGCCGCTTATGATTGGTTCCGCGAATGAGACTCTCCTTTCCTGTAATATCACCAAAATACTTTTTAAACTAAACTTAGAATAGAATTCATTCTTAGTCTTTTCATAAATAAACAGAAATCAAAGGATCTTAAACTTCTTTTGCAAGAGTAGGATATCTTACTTTGCTAGCTATATTTCCAAAAGTGAAAAAATTTTACTTGAAATATGCTAGTCATTATTAAGTCAATTTTTACTTGAAATATGCTATAACATTATTAAGTATTTTACATTTCCATAACACCTTTTTCATTTGCATATTTTAGTTAGATTGTTGTTAATTAGAAAGAACACTTAATCTTGTAAAAAACAATTCTTCCATAAACAGAAAGGTTTGATTTGAATTATCAGGGTTAGAAATTCTGCAAGTCCAAGGCTTATAACTTAAAAAATTTAACCTTTGGCCTAGCCATAATATTTTCAAGAAGTCAATGTGGAGTGGATGGATATGCGCTCTCTATAAATATCTCATAACTTTATTTCTCGGAACAGGGTTGATTTCTATCAGACTGATATATTTGCTTGACTTTCAAACTAAGTGCAAAAGCAGCTGCTTATCAATGCAAATTTCTGTTTCAGGTTTTTGTATTTCTTACCTTAGGAGGCGGCGAGGAACAAGCTGCAGTAGTACTAGCACTCAATCTCTTCTTCTTCAATATTCCGGCACTCGGGGACGCACTCGGGGAGTGGAACTGGAACACTCTGATTGGCTGGAATTCACGGTCTTGTGGTCGTTTTGTCGGACTCTTTGCTTCCGGGAGTTGTTTGTGCTTCAAAATGCTCCTTCGTACAATACTCATCCCACGATCTGCCATTCGATTTTTGCTACGAATTCTGTTCAAACTAAGCACCTTGGAATCAGAGAAGGCTTTATTTGCATACGCAAGTCTATTATGTCTAATTTTCTCAGCACCTTTTCTAGGAGTTTCGTCCAAGGGGTCCGTCTTTGAAATATTTGACTGTTCGTCACTTTTGACCGTTTCCGGATTTTCAGTCTTTTCTTCAATTGATATAACCTTTTCATTAGCACTCATTGAAACCGTTTCCTTTACTTCAGTTTCTTCCTCCAGTTCAGTCACTTTTTTTACAGCTTCACCTTCATCCTTTTTCTCGTTTTCAGGATTCATATCCTCACTTTGAAGATCAAGCTTTTGAACTTTAGATGTTTGAGAATGTTTTTTCTTTGAATTGGAAAGGCCCAAAGCTAAAGGAGAGGCTTTGGAAACCATCTTACCCCCAAGTTTAGCCCGTGCACGAAGAACTAGTCGTGAAGACCTTAATCTGACACTTAACGGGGATGCAGTTTTCTGTTTAGGCAGTGGCTGTTTTCGTTTCCTTTTTGCAACTTTCTTTGGAAGAACTGGACTTGCCAAACTGCTGATAATATCATTGACAGTTCCTTTGATTCTCTCTTGATCTGCGTGTGGTGAATCTTTACAAAATGACATGTCAAGGTTGGTCACAGCTTTATTTACAACTTGAGATGCCAAGAAATCCATCTGGGTATCAATATCATCATGTTCAGGTTCTGTAGTTTCAGGAGCCGAAGTCGACGCAGAAACAGACTTCCATTCTGCTGCATCCTCAACACTTGAATCGTCGTGATTGTCAGTCTTTTTCGAAATAGAGCGTTTTCTCGCTTCCTCCATTTTTTGTTTAGTGGTACTCCTTCTCACAGGAGCAGAAGACGGTTTGTTAGTCGGGGTTGATTCACCTTTCGCAACCTCTTCACTTTCTGCTAGCTGGCTTTCTTCTTGCGTCTGCTCACTCAAAGATTTTAAACTGTCCATTTCCATTCCAACAAGAATTATTTCACTGTGTTGAACACTTTGACTTTCTGGGACTGAAAATTCCTTTGAATCTGTGTTTAAACTTTCACTATCGTCCATTGGGTCGGTTTTGGTATCCTTTTCTTTTTGAAACACTGGACAGACTGTTGTGTTGGTCTTTTCCACTGGCTGAAGTTGAATTCTACGAGGTTTAGGATTTTCTTGTGAAGAGGGTTGAGAGGCTTGGCTTTTGTCATCATCCATTGATTCTGAACCAATCATTTCTGCAGCTAAGCTTTTGCGAACTCTTTTCTTTTTAGGTATTCCATCATCCTCTTCTTCAACTTTGGAATTCTTGTCCTCAGTATCCTGAGAGTTTGTTTGGGAATCAGTTTTTGTTTTTATTTGAGAAAGTGGTAGATCCTCATCACTATCCTCCCTAGCAAGCTTCCGCTTTCTCGTTTTACGTTTAGCTTCTCTGTCAGCATCCTCTTGACTTGCTTGAGAGTTTGATTCTTGATCCTCTGTCTTCTTTCGTTTTCTTTTATTCTTATCATCTTCCTTTTCACTCTCAGATTCATCAGCTTTTATTTCACTTTTACGACTTGACCTCCTTACTGATTTCTGACTTCCATCAATTTCCGATTCATTCTTCTTTCCAGGTGGTCTTCCTCTACGTGAAGGAGTACCCTCAGCTTTTCCATCTTTTGATCCTGAAGGAGTTTCAACTTCAAAATCATCAAAGGTTTTCTTCTTTCTTTGACGTGGAGTCCTCCTTACATCATTTTCATTCAATTTCTTTGGAGATTCCTGTTTTCTCCTTCTCCCCATTCCAGGTTTTTCTTGCAGCGTGGACATCTCGTCAGGATCAAAGTCTTCATCTTGAGAAGGTTCATCAGCATCTTCTTGAGAGCTTTGACTTGGCCCAGTGTTCTGTGAGTTCTTACTTGATGCAGAGCTCTGGGACGATCCTTCTCTCAAAGTAGACTCTTCATCAGGGTTAAAACTCTTTTCCATTTCTGGACATGTCTTGAAAAGATCTTCTGTGAACTCTTCCTTGTTCTGAGAAGGTTCCACTTCTTGAGATGCTGGAAGTTTTTCGGGACAAGTCAGATCTGATTCCTGTGATCCTGCTCCAGTGACAATGCTTGTGCTGTAGGCTGAGGAAGAGGATGAGGCATGATTCAAATCCATCTTCTGTTCTGAGCTAAGAATTCCTGTAAATCCACCATCAGACTCTTGAGAAGACTTCTGCGTGTCGAAAATACCAATTAATCCTGAACTTTCCGAATTGAGCTGATTTTCAACATTACCGGAAGCAGTGTGGAACCCTTGTGAACATGGAATCTCGCTGTCCCTAGAAACAGGTCCTGGCTCTTTGAACAGTGATTTAACTACCTCCTTTTCAGGAGAGGAGTGGGAGAGTTCGACTATCTCATCTGATGTCAACTTCTTGATCTTCAAGACTGGTGTACCTACAGGGACATCATCTTCCTTCTTTTCTTCACTGAAGAGAGCTCGACTAGAAACAATCGCATCGATATCAATTCTCCCCTCTTCTTTAGTAGGTGTTTCCTCAATCGAGGCATTGACGTCTGGTGAAAACATACTCTGCTGGCTGAACTTTGAAGGAGATTGTGTGTCCTCTACAAAAGAATGGGCAGATCTATCTGCTCTGCCTTTCTTTGGTGACATTGTATCCTCCACAACATTCATCAACAAGGAAACACCTTCTTTTGGTGACTGAGTATTTGGAACAAATGAATCATCAGGGGAACGATCTAAGACTGGACTTTTGGTCTTTGCAGGTGACTTCACCAGCCATCGGTCCAGAGCTCCAGATTGACTGCCTCTGTCTCTTCCTTTCGGTGATTTTGATGAACTCTGTTCCTGACTTCTTGTCTTCCGGCCAGGGGAACGGGACTTTCGCTCTGGAGGGGACTGGCTTAGGGATTTAAATGGACTGAAATGCTTGGTCGATTCTTGAGAGCCTTGGGAATTCTGCGAGATAGACTTTTGTGAATTCTGAGAATTGGTCTTTTGAGAATTCTGTGAATTTGATTTCTGAGAGCACTTATCAGAATCTGAAGATGTTTTGTCAACAGACGAGTCTCCCTTTCCTACTGAAGAGCTTGAGGTTTTGCTGCTCTGTGTATTCAACCATTGATCGCCCATAGCATGGAGAAGATTCTGCTTTAATGATGGACTTGGATCAACGTCCATGGATTCTGAACTCTGTTTTGAAGATTCAACCTCTTTTGTTTCCTCTGAATCAGATTTTTCATTTTTCTCGTCTTCAACTTTTGGTCCTGATTCTTTCTTGGTCCTTTTGGATCTTGTCGATGGAGCCTTCATCTCTGTCGTGACGTCCTTGTTTTCCTGAGTGTCTTGATCCTCTGTGCTAAATCTGACAGACCTTCTTCGCCCTCGTCTAGGTTCTGTAACATCTTCAGATTCGCTACTTGATGACTTTGACTTGTCACTTATCTGAAAAGAACAATCATTAACATTAATTAAATTGACTTGTCACTTGTAAGAAAAGAACAATCATTAACATTAATTTAAAACCAGGAATGAAGCTTATTGGTATTTATTTTGTATGATATTTCAGGTAACAATTAAAGTTGTAATATCTCAACATTTACGTAGCCAAAAATGTCATTTCATATTTTTGTATACACATTATCTTTTGTCAAATACAGTAGAACACGGATATAGCGGAAAAAAATTAAAGTCCCGTCAAAAGCCCTTTAAAATATCATTAAACTCATATGCGAGTAGCAAACTCTGATAAAGGGAATTAACGGATATAGTGAATATAGTCTTTAAGGTTATACATATGATGGATATGATCCAATTTGGCGGCCAAATGCGAATAGCGAACACCGGATATAACAAACTAAATTCTTTTGTCCCTTTCGAATTTGTTGTATCAGTGTTCTACAGTATACTCTATTTCAGCCGTTTAGGTGTTCACCTTGGTGTCAGTGTCTTGGTGTTGTGATTGACTGGAGTTGATGACAATAATGGAATCATTCTGGGACTGTGACGGAACCAAGATAGATCTGAAATACAGAATTGGTAGAACAAAGACAATGTAAAAGATATATTTGTTTAGCAATCTTATAGCAAGTGATCTTAGCAGTGTTTGAAATAAGAGTAAAGCAGTACTGATAATGAATGCCGGAGTTTCGGAGTTGTGCCCACAGTTTTTCCGATCTGCGGGTCCTTATTGACAAGCAGTTTTTGGATGCTTGTTTCAAACACTGGATCGTAGAAAGATTATATTCATTTAATTTTCACATTTTAGAAGTTTGATCATTATACTACTTGCACTGGATATATGAAGACATATCTATAGTTCCTGTCAATTAGTAGGCGATTTGAAGTGTACTTGTTTGCTGGAAGGTAATAATGATAAAAGGTTCTTCCTACATCAATTTTAAATCCATGAGGTAAAATACCTACTCTTGTTGGGTGTCTGTATTGAACTGTGACATGAGGGAAACATCTTGTGATAAATCCAAATTGTTGTACATAACAGGCAGGGATCTGAAAAAAAAATTTTTGATAAAGAAATTTGTGCAATTAATTTTCAAATAATATTTCTCTATTGACAAAACAGAGCCATTGGGTAATTTATGTAAAAACATAGCTCTAACAGAATAATGAAGACGTTAAACCACAAGAAATTTATTTTTCGTTTAAGGAGTATGCAAACAAGATTGTTTATAAGGGGCTAAATGGTCACTATAATTATAACCCTGACTAGTCAAGGAGTATGTACATTAGATTTCAGGGTTATAGAGACAATAATTCAAAAATGCACAAAGTTTATTTATGTCATAAGCATATCAGTCCTGATGAGCTAAAAATGAACTTCAAAAATGATTACATCAAAGAGTGAACAACAGTTTTCTCATGAAAAAAAGAATTAATGAGGAAAATGTTTTTCATGTATGAACTCTGTATAACTTGTACCTTTAACCAATGTTTGGTATTACATAATTATGAAAATGATAAACACTTCCTCTTTTGGTCAAATTATCCGAAGTGACTTACACCACAGAGACAAAAGAGATTTCAGATAATGATAAATATATTGATAAGGAAAATAGCTGTTATATTTAAACGTTAGTTCTACCTTCTTTCTTTCATAACTTCTTTCTGATGTTCAGTCAGGACGCGCTTCTTCTTTGGTGAAGTTCTTATCACAACAAAATCCTGGAATGAAAATATAGATTTTGGCTTTATTTATTCAGTACAAACTTGGAACTAGTAATTCTTAAATTGTCTTATTTTCATGACATACTTATATAATCCGAGCGAAAATGTGATTTAACTGCAAAAGAGTCTTTGGCTAGTTTGAGCATTAGTTGAATGATTCTTTTACCAAAAGCAGTGAAAAATTCGAAATGTTATGACTGTAAACGTTTAGCCAAGTCAGTCAGAGGTCTTAGTCAGTATCTTAGTTGAGTAGGAATGGAATACCAGCTAAAGACTTTTCTGTAACAGTATTTATGTCCAATCATCATAAGATTTACTATGTTTAAGACTAGAGTGCCCAAAAATTAGTATTTCTCAAGAAAGAGAAAGGGATATACTAATAGGTACAAGTGTTGTTAACATAGTATGTCAAGTGAAAGAAACAGGGGGTGGAAAGTTTCAACCCACGATCTTATCATTGAGACCTTGCGGTTGGAATTATAGGAGCTCAAATATCCACCTGAGTTCTAGCGATCTGCGAGCTTTGGTGGTACTCTCTGTTTCAGGATTTTGTTTAAGTTGAGCGATAATTTTGTAAGTAAGATCGCTTTTGGAGTGGTCAGAGAGATTGAAGTGGTGGGATACTGGTTTATCCCTTTTGTGAGTAATATCGGCAAAGTGTTCAGACAGACGTGTTTTGAACTCCCTTTTGGTTTCCCCAACATATTGTTTTTTGCATTTTTTGCAAGTAAGTAGATATACTACATTGCGAGATTTGCAATTGTATTTGCGACATGTGTATCTACGGCCAGTGACAGAGCTATGAAAATCGCTGTGTCTGTTGATGTTAATGCAAAATCGGCATTGTTCATTGTCGCATAAGGTGTCGACAAATTTCACTTCTTTACCACTGATTTGTGGTCGTTTTGGGGGTTATGTGATGCTGGCTTTGATGTCAAGGCCACAAATAAGATATTCTGTTCATTACCATAGTCAGGAAATTAAAGAAAATACTCAAAACCAATTTCCAAGCATAGACTGACAAGCCAGAGTGGAGCTTATAAAACTCGAACATCATAGGTGAACCCTAATGCCAAAGCATTGTTTAAAACAAGACATCACAATGAAAAAGTGATATTTTCCCCAAGAGCATCATATGTAAAATAAGGACCTGAATATGATTGCCCTCGTAAGTAATAAGATAACCTGCCTACCTCGTCACGAAGGTCTGTGACCGCGAGTTTCTTCTTGGCTGATTGTACAGTGGGGGAATCTGATGCTGCTGGCTTCGCTGGAGATTTCTTCATATTGGGGGACACTGCCTTGTGCATGAAGCTACCGAGGATCTTGTGGGGGGAGGGGAGGCCCGGGAGATGAGGGGCGGGTGCTTGAGAGTCCATCTGATGGGGGAAAATTATTATTTATCAAAATCTGTTAATCTTTAATCCGTCTCTGTTCTTAACAGATATATTTGACGAATAACACAATATGGTGAAATGACACAGAATCTTTGAATACATTTTATACTTGACAGACACTTGATAGCCAGAAGGACAAAAGAAGGCACTTCGAGGAGTTTTTGTGTATATTTTGCATAAAAATTTACAATTTATAATCCTCACTAATCAAGGAGTCTGTACACAAAGTTTCAGCTTTCTAGGCCTTATTGCTTCTGGAGAAGAAGTCGAAATTCCACAAAGTTTACGGCTGGATGGACGCTGGACACCATGTCATGCCATAAGCACTACAGGCCAGATAAGCTAAAAATGGCAATGATTCATCATTGATTTGATCAACTGTTCCAGATTTCATTTTCCTTAAAACTTGGAACTAGTTGCTTGGAACTCATGTTTTGAGGCCTGCTGAGCTAACATGTATAATCATTAAAAAAAACTGGTTCTTACCTGACTGAACTGGCTGAAAGGTGTCTCCTCAATCTCAGTCGTCTCGGACTGTACCCAGCCAGGCAACAATATTGGAGTCTTCTCCTTCACTTTCAGTAGCACCGGTCTGCAAGAGAAGAAGAGATTGACATACAAAACGTATTCCTTCTAAACAGACCAAGGTGGATATGTCAGTCTATAATTTGTCATTGAGCCCCTGTAATTGGAATGTATGGAGCATAAGGATCCATTTGAATTCAAGAGATTGTCTCGGTGGTGGTAGTCTCTAACTTTGAGTTTTCTCGGAGTTGAGCTATGATCTCGTATTGAAGATCATCTCTGACATGTTTCTGGTCATTCTCTCCCCACAGAGGCAGATCAAAGTCATGAGAGGTTGATACAGTCATAGAGATTATTACCCGAGGAAGTGTGTCATATGACTTTTACGAAACGAGTGTGAATTTTTGTACACAAATTTGCACGAGTTTCGTAAAATTCATATGACACACTTCCTCGGGTAATAATTTCTTTATTACCATTTATATTCCATTTTACAATCTTAGAAATAACGAAGAAACGGACCGCTTCCCTTGCGACGGCCAGCTACAGTGACATCACGAACAATAACGTTATGACGTCACAGGTGAAAAAATTCGGGAACTCGTGCTACAACAATCGTTGCTAGGCAAAAGTGAAATGTGCACTAGTGCTCATATTGAAAATATGTCACCACTTATTTTTAACCGTATGGGTAAAAAACTGTTATATTACGCCAAAATCTGTGGGTTCCGGCAGTTTCCCCTGGTGGAAAAAAATTGCATCACAGTCCATTTGAATTTCATATTATCAAATGACAACACTTCTCGCATGGAAAGAGTGGTTCATATCACAATGCCTTTGCCATGATTCAGTAGCCAAAATGATGATCTAAGAACAGCGTCGCTGATTGCACAACTAACTTTGATTGCCTCAAATAAATACTGATACTATTCACGAGTTTCATAGAAAGGATAAACAGGACTGAGTTTAGTATTTTATCTATTACCCACGGAATCACATGGGTAAAAAATGTAAAGAAATTCGCTGTGTTGGCCACTGCAACTGCATTGTGAGGTAATGCTTAATGACTACAACGTCATTCTGATGCCATTTTGGTCAGCGTGTGATGTTATTAAACGGCGTGCAATAAAATTTTAGATTTTCATATAGAAATATCTACAACGGGTAAATAATAAATACTCATATTTGATAGTATACAAATCAACTCTTGCTTACTTGAGGTCCTCAGGGTAAGCTAAGGGTGCGGAATGACTGAAGGTTGCCTTCCAGAGAATAAGAGCCTGATTCTTGATTTGTCTCCGGGGATGTAGTAACGTCTCTCTGAAGAGCGGCGATACACACGTCAGGAAGTCACTGTCGTATGGCATCGTGTACCGGCTCTGAATACACGTTGAGATATCAAGCCATAGCTTGTCAAGCTGTAAATAGAGAAGAAGATGTGAAATAATGTCTGTTGTGACATAATTTGCTTGCAATTGTGGTAAATTTCAATTTTCTTTTTCTTTTTTGTGTGTAAATTTCAATTTTACTAAAATTATTGTAAGAGAACAGATATCTCAAAGATAAAACAAAACCTAATTATCTTAAAACGAGGACAAAAACTTATATTATTTGTAGTTCATTCCAAGATCGAGGTGTCAAAATATATTAACAAATGAAATAACCTTGTAGATAGATTTTCTTGCGGAAAAGACACTAGAAGGTAGGACATAAAAGTTAATTGAGAGTAATTGAAAACACTGAAGCAGAGTTCAAAAGATCCCATATTGATAATTGACTAAAGCAGTCTGATTAAAATCTACAATGCTCCGCAGAATATAATAGTAGAAATATTGTCTCCATCTAGGTTCAAACCAGCTGGGATATCTCAACGACGGTCTGAATGCACCCAACTTTGTCACAAGTATCTGACATAAGCTCATCTTCCCAATCGCAAGGACGGTGGCAATACCTTTCGATATCATGCTGGGGGCAGAAAACTCCAGTGTACCACTCATCACACATGATCGCCATTAAATACTATGGGATTGGATAGCTTATGACTGGGCTTTGTCTGTGCTAAACTTGTTACAGCAACATGCGACAAAGGCAGGTGATTCGGACCGCGGCAGAGAGGATATCCCAACTGGTTCGAAGCCTGATAAAGACAGACATTATTAATACTATTTCATTCCTCAGAGTAGGGTTTTTATCCGACTGTTGGCTAAAGTGAGGTTATGTTGGGTTTATCACTTTCAAGAGTATTTCACTTATATCACGGCTGCTAGTATTATTGCAGGGAGAAAGCCTGCAACACAATTGTGGCTATCCATTGGGGTAAAACCTGCAGGCAATCGGCTGAAACTAGCGAACCATGCGTGGTACTGCGCTGAAATTCAGTTTAGCATTGCACCAAAACCTGACTGCGTGTAGAACAGTTCTCTACTGCAGATTAAGTTGCAGAGCCTCTGGCCGGATTTGAACCACGGACCTCCTGATCCGAAGCCCAACGCACTACCCACAGCGCTATCCGGCCCCCTATTGGCTAAAGTAGAGCAACGGATGATACAAACCTTTTGCATAAAGGCCGAGCTGAAGAGTTTGCTGCAGGACTTCCGAGCAGACGCGGAGTAAAACCAGGAAGTGGGCGTGGCCAGCTGGGTCATCACCTTGGCGATGAGGTTAGAGACGGTCACATGGGTGAAGAGAGTTGCCAACACGTCTACCAGGCCGGTTGCAGCGGCGGTAACAGTGACTGGTTTCTGTTGAAAAAGATTAGCAATTTAAACGATAAATAATGTTTTCCTTTTTATGGTAGTATTTTTTTTTATCTGATAATGCTCTGAGTTCACTTTGATTTATTTCAAAACTTAATTGTCATTCATTCAAATTATCTTTACTTTTGATAAATTAAAACCATTTGTAACCGGACTTTGATGAAACACAATAGTTTTTATAAATTCTATTTTGGTATTTATACTAACTGATATTCTGTTCAAATGACTATTCAACTTTTAACAATTTCAAGATGTTCATGTGCAGTGTTTGTAGAGAATTGCATGACCCAAATTTAAAGCCTTTTTGAACATCATGAAAAACAAAATTCAAGTACATGAAAGCTAGTATTGTTTTTATAAAATAGCGCTGGACAAACTAGGTAACAAAGCATGTGCAAGAGGCCCTGTCAACATTTGGAAACAGTAGAATCGCAAAAATATTTCTGAGTATACTAATATGAAGGGAAGTAACTTTTACTTTGCAATGCATCATACATAAGCAAATACAATCAATATCCATGAGACAGTTGGTATTGAATATATCACATTTTCATGGGGTTGGGTATTTTTTGGGTGGGGGGGTGGGGGGGCATGGTTGTCATTTTGGCACATTCTGATCATATGGAAACCTTTGCAACAGTAGAAGTACAATTCGTCTGAATTTTTAAGAGACACGAAAGGCAAATATTCCCCGGCCCCCCCCCCCCCCCCCCCCAGGATCAACACTTAAACCGTGACATAGTTTCAACAGATCACATGGATTGAGTAACCTGCTTCAGTACCTGTTTAGCCGCAAGGGTAGGTTCCTGTTCCGCCAGACTCTCGAGATCTTCCAGGAGTCGCACCATCAGCTTGATGTACGAGTGCAGGTTCTCCATCGGCTTCTGTTTGCGCTTTATCCACTTGGAGGGACTCAGTGTGGCTGGAACACAGTGGGGGAAGTTAAATTAACTTTTCAAAATTTCATGCATTTCTTTGACCTGTGTAGTTGTTTCCCCTTAAAAGCACAACAGCATCCCATGGGTAACAACCAAATCAAATCCGAAGATTCTGAGTCATAAAGGTAAGATACTACCTACATGAACAAATTCAGATATTTTGCGCTCTTCTGGCTAAACCTACATCAAACTTGGAACCATGCAGTTGTTATAAATTTGAAGATCGGAGTCACATATTTCTCAATTCTCTCAATTTCTCAAAAGTATCCTGGGCCTATTTATACACAAGATTGTGGGGGAAATCATAATTAAGATGAGGAATTCTTAACTAAGACTCAATTAGTCGAGGGAGGGCGATATATATTTGGCAGTTACAGTTGTACAGCATTGTTGATTATTTCTCACCTCCGTGACTAAACGATGTTGTTTGTCCGAGAGAGGAGAAATCCAAGTTGTCGATAATCGTCTGACAAACCTGCGTCAACATCTCCACGACAGCGATGTCCTGTAGATGAAACAGATGTGATCAAAATATACTCTTGAATCGGCTAACAATTGCAATATCAGGGATTATGATGTTGACTTTGAAAAACAGCTGAAATACATGAAATTTAGGTTCCTGGGTGGAAACTTATGAATAAAACTACAGTTAGGATAATATCAAAACAGCTGCTGAAAATTGTTATCCGGCAAAATCTTGATCACACTATTGAACAGAAGTTTACATACTGTCATTGGTAATTTTAAGCATTTACAGACCTGTTTAAATCTAAATTTAACATATCTATTAAAAAAAACCAGAAAACTTGATATTATTTCTTTGTGACAAAATTAACTTTTTTATAGATCATACTTGTTTTTACTCCTCACAAAATATAAATCAATATGAAGAATTTGGAACATTTGCATGTTGTCAAGTTAACTTTTTTCTAGGGTGCTTGTGTTCAAGTAATGAGTTCAATTATCTTTTTGATGGACAGATATTAGATATTTCTCTACCTACATTTTTTTTGTTGACTTTCTCTTCTTAGAATGATAAACATATTTCCTTGTCAAATATCTTGTTATTTATTCACTGAGGAGTGTAAACACAGATTTGTAAAGAGGTCCATACCTTTGTTTCATCCTCATTCAAACAGTGAAGGATTTTCTGACACAGTTCTTCACAGGCAATGTTGGGTTCCGCATTTGTCACAAGCGCGGAAAGACGAGCAAACGTGTGGTAGAGCTCCCCCCATGTTTTTAACAGCGACTTGCAAACAGACTGCAAAGTAGAAAAGGATTTTTTAATTTGTTTAATAACCAATTTACTGAAATTTATCTGTACAAGACATACTGAACTTTTCCGTCAATGAAGATGGATACTACAATTTTGATTCGGGTTAGTTATTTTATTGGCTGATTAGATAGCATGCAGAGGCATTTTTTCTTGAATTCCTCAAACTATTAGATGTCAGGTAATTGTATTAGCATTGCAATCATAACAAGTGTTTGCAACTAACATCACAATGTCCCTCTCTGTTGAGATATTTCGAAATAATTGTCATAATAAGCAAATGCTTTATTCCCATTGACATTGAGTTCAAGAGATACAGAGTTACAAGGGTTTCAAAAGTGGACAAAATGCTGTTGTGACTTTGAAAATAAAGTCAAGGTCATCCCAACTGACTGGTGTCTGCATATTTCCCTGCTGTGTTCCAATTTGAAGACATTTGGTGCAAAGGTTCATAAGATACCGCATTAAAAAGTGTTTCACAAATGGCCAAAGTGCCGTGGTGACTTTGAAAACAAAGTCAAGGTCATCCAAACTGACTGGTGTCTGCGTAACCCCTATATGTAGGCTGCAGCAGTTCTTAAGATAACGCGTTAATACGAATCCGGACGTATGGATGGAGCTGCATACAATGTCCCCCGTTTCGTATTGCGGCATGGGACAAAGCACTCATGTAATTCTAATAATGACCTCTCTTTTAAATTTGACAAAACCTTGTTCAAGGATGCTACAGAATCATATTTCTTATTTAACACCCGAGTGAATTTAATGTCTCTGTAATTACCTGTGAGAGTTTGGTTCCCAGTCTGTGTCTGACAGGAAGGAGAAGAGCAGTGTACATACAGTCAAAGTTGTACTCTAGCGAGTCCCCTTGGTTTACTTCATTGCTCTGAAAGAAATTGTTCAGTGTAAATTGCGATTAACAGGGGTCGATTTCACCATTTAAAACTTGCAAATACTACTCATAAGAGTGTTTTTATTTATTTCTGTTCTGAAAAATATTTTCAGTTTTCTTCTGCAGACAAAAATGCCACTCTCCTGGTAGGATTTGAACCCAAGACCTGTTGATCGGAAACCGCAACTGCCAACCAGCCCCTACTATTGACATACATGATGTAATGGATCATCCTTTAAACGAGTCTAATTTCAACTTTCTTTATAAGGAGTGTTTTTAAAAGGACAATACAAGAAAGCTGAATTGAAGCTACAACCGAACCCACTCTCATTAAAATATTTGCATCAAAACATTAACAAAACAAGCATTTTTAAAAAAACGTATCTTATGTTGACCCATGTCCTGCTTAGGCAATGTTTTCCTTTGATGCTCAAACCCAAACTCATAAATTTCTCCTATCAAAAACATCAGCATTTTAAAATTCGATTATTCTAAAAAATATCCAAAAAGCTCATGCAGTACCTTGACAATGTGTTCCTGAAGAGTATGAGCTATGATACTCCAGAGCCTCCACACAGACTCCGAGCTGGGTATGAAGGAGGCGTGTCGACTCAGGACGTCCAGCACCGCCTGGCAGAACTCCAGTACCCCGGTCATACTGCACGTACCACAGTTGATTAGCGTCGAGAAGAGGGTGATGAATCTACAAAGAGATTAAACAAGACATTGGTATAAATATTGATAAACTTTGAGGTGGGGTGATATGGAGCATAACGCTGCTTTCAAGTGTATTTCACTGCTGCTAGTATTATTGCAGAGAGAAAGCCGGAACACTATTGTGGCTATGCATTGCGGTGAAACATGCAATCATCTGCTGAAACTAGCAAACCATTGAGGTATTGTGCTGAAATTCAGTATACATGGTTAGTACAATCAACAGCCAACAAAATCTAAGGTCTTTTTAAGGCTTGAAAACCAAAATACAAGGTTTTATTGTCACTGAATAACAGATTATTTATGAAAGAGAAAATGCATCTGCACAAATTTGTAATATACTCATGGCACAGTTCAAGAGATAGGATTTTGAGAACTCTTAATCATCTTATGAAACCTGTCTTTTTAAGGCAGTGCTTGATTTAAGGCCTTTTAAAGGCAGTACTTCAAATTCCAGATCTTTTTCATGCCTGTGCACCTTGGTATAGCATTGCATGAAAACCTAACTACACAGACTAAGTTCCTGAGCCCCTGGCAGGATTCGAACTCTGGAGCTCTTGACTTGAGCGCACTTACCACTGTGCTATCCAAACCCCACCCCCAAAAAACTTTGAAAACATCATGATGTACGTACGTTTCAGAAGAAGCCAGATCTTTCAACAGTGTTGGAGCTAGCAGAACTTCACATAGATACAGCGCTGGTGTACCCTATTTGTAAAACATAAAATCCCAAATTTAAGAAGCATTATCATACTTTTTTTAAATAAAACATATTTTTTTGTGCAAAATTTTAAAATATAAATAACATATTTCAATACCTAAGTTAAGTTTTGCAGGGAGAGTAAAACTCTTGATTCTAATGGCCCTTTTGATGTCAATATGAAACTGGATTTTTTGTAAAACAATATATATATACAATACCACCCTCTCAAAGAAAGCACTTTAACAAATTAAATTAATGAATTTTGAGTTGATCAAGTTACCCTTGAAAGTGACTTATAACAAGGTTTGTACCATCTTCCTACGAAAAATCAAAAACTCCAGTTTCCAAACTGTCAGTTTTATGCCTTGCCGCTGACATTTGAGTTTTCTGTGTCTGCTCTCAATATAGCAGCACAGAAAAGGCAGCAAGGCATAAATGACATTTTGGAAACTGGCTTTGAGTAGGAAGATGGGTTTGTACTTCAAAAGCTAACCTCTGACCAATTCAGTATTTTTTTAGGACAGTAGAAATCAACGAACACTCCTAACAAACAATTAACCTACCCTCACAACCTCTCCACTGTTGATACTGTAGGCTGTCGAGGAAAGAGCTTTCTGAGGCAAACCGCAAACAGACTGGAATAGCTTCTGTGAAAATAAATTGAAAGAAATTGTTCAATAGAATCAAATCTTGAAATATTTCATGAAAAGAAGCACTCTTCAAATATTGTGAATTAAAAAAATTCTTTTTTACAGGGACTATTCAAATATTTGTGCTATTTCCAGTCTAAGTAAACCTAGCCTCAATATTGTCCGTTCACTCCAAAACAGAGTCTAGATAGGCGTAGTAGAGGGTCGCGTCAGCTGACCTTTCTGCGACCTGTGACCCTCAAACGTTATACGTGCGAAGGCAGATTATTGTGGCTTGGTAAGCTGAGTTCTGATTGGTCAATTCAATACGTGGGCTGACGCGACCCTCAACTAGGCCTTTTTAGACTCAGTATAGAAGTGAAACGGATAATATTGAGGCTAGGTTTACTTAGACTGGTGCTATTTCTTAATTGATGCTTTAAGAAGTTTAAGTTACAAAATATTCACAGGCAGTGATTGGGAAAGGCAGGGGCCATGGGCTATTTCGCACATTTGATGAAAACTTGGCCCATTTAAATTGTGAAGTTTACTATTGATATAATGGACAATGGCCCATTTGAAATTCAGAAAATTGCCCAAAATCCTGATAATGCAAAGATGTCTTTCCCAATCCCTACACAGGTATTCATAATTTTGGAATAACACATGAACTAGATAGTATCGCATATATTATAATGAGCAAATATAAATTATTTTTAAATCATCCAGTAGATATTTACCATGATTATTTTAGTTGAGAGGGACTGACTAAAGACAAGCGTCTGGAAATGTCCGAGGAAACAAGAAAACGCTTCTCTGTTCTCCGACTTGGAGGATGATTCGATCGCGTGACGTAGGTGATACATCAGACACTGCCATATGTACATCAAGAGAGATTCTGAAACAGAGAGCATTTCTTGCATGTTTGACTGATTCAGTAGCCAAATGGAGTAGTTGCAATGGCGATATATTATTGTGACTTACTAGTGCTATAGCGATAGTCTATTGCTGGGTACTATTAAGATATTTTAATTTGAAGCAAAACATATTCTCATCTTAAACAGTGTTTCCGTTAACCGGTAATTACCGGTTTTTCACCGATAAAATATTCAATGTACCGGTAATTTCTAGCGTCGTCGGTACAGTGTACCGGTAAAAATTGGTCAATTTTATCATACTGTCTTTTCGCTGAAATAGAACTTTGACTAATTTTAAGACGTATATTACTTTCAAAAACTATAAAAGAAATTATAAATGTTCCCTTACGGTGTTTGTTGTTTGTTTTAATCATATTACATATTATTCTCGACAAATTCTTAACGAACGACAGTCAACAACAACCTTTGGTGCATGAAGTGTTTACTGGAAATGATATATTTCTTACAAGCCTTTTCATTGGCTTAATTATGTAGGTCAACCAATCAGAAAGTCCGTTTTAAAAAGATGCACGAAACATGTAAACGTGGTCGTAATAATTTCATGACAACATTTTCTCGATACAATATTAATTTTGTAAATATACCAGTTTTTTTTACACGATTTCTATTTCACTTTTTCAAAATTAATATGCAGTTAATTGAAATATTTGTGTGTATAAATGTCGAAGAATAACGATCAGAAATATAACCAGGAGCACAATATTATATAACGAATGTAATTTGTCGTCACGAAATTACGATTGAAATTCAAAGTAATGTAAAACATTGTGCTTGCGCGAGTGTATCTTTGACAAAGATTTAAATGAATTTCGATAAAATGTGATTGATAACTTTGGAAATATATCTTATTAATCCTTTAAAATGGACAACATGCCTTTTGAAGTAATAACTCTTGATAATATTTGAAAAATCGGGTTTCAATTTCCGATCGTGGATGCGAGTGAAGCCACATCGGATCATCGACCTGCCGAAGTCTAACAGTATGTGAAGGTTGCTTGAATATTTCATTAATATCTACGTATATTTTTCAACTTCTCGTTGTATATTTTCATTAAAAACAACAACACAACAAGAAGTACTTTTATTTTACAAGTTCAATATAGAAATGACCTCGATGATTGTGCAAGTTGCTTCCTGTGTTAACATCGACTCGCGCTAACTCGCTGTGCTGACTGATATTAGTGCTTGTTGATTTGTTGTGTAATATGGTTTATTTTATTCAAAAACTAGATTAGCGTTTGCGGGATACCGCAAAAGCAGAGCAGCCCCGGAACTTTGGGTTTCGCCTTACCCTGTTCCGCCTTTTACAGGCCTCACCAAATTGGGAATTTTCTCGTGACCTTGACCTTTGACACTCAAGGTCACACAATCAATGAACACATTTCATTGAGTATAACATTATTGTAATGAAATAAAGTGTTAAAAATACAATTAATCCATTTTCTCCATATATGTTGACCTTGCTGTGACCTTGACCTTCGACAGTTAGTACCCAAAACTTTTTGAAAATGTTGAACTTCTCAAGAGATAATATATACAAAATCTAAACTTCATAGCACAAAAACTTTTCAAGTTATTGTGTTTAGAAGGAATTGCAATAACTCATATCTCATGACCTTGACCTTTGACCTTCAAGGTCACACAATAATTGAACACTTTTTATTGAGTATAACAATCATGTATTGATTAAAAGTGATCATAGTTAAAATTAAGCATTTTCGCTAAACCATGCTTAAGTCATGACCTTG
Source organism: Steromphala cineraria (assembly GCA_916613615.1). Taxonomy (NCBI): domain Eukaryota; kingdom Metazoa; phylum Mollusca; class Gastropoda; order Trochida; family Trochidae; genus Steromphala; species Steromphala cineraria. The sequence continues at coordinate 48,576,234 of OU744733.1, forward strand.
CTGTGACCTTGACCTTTGACAGATTGTAGCCGAAACCTTTTCAAAATTTTTTACTTTTCCAAGGATGATATATACCAAGTTAGAGCTTCATAGCACAAAAACTTTTCAAGTTACCGTGTTTACAAAGAATTTTGTGGTGATTTTATAACTCGTGACCTTGACCTTTGAAATTGAAAGTGAACATGTCATAATGATTCCCTGGAAGTATTAACATTTAGACATGTTCATGAGTTCTGAAAAGCTAAATGGGATAAAGTTATACCCCAATTTAGTGCATTTTGTAATAACTCATATCTCATGACCTTGACCTTTGACCTTCAAGGTCACACAATCATTGAACACTTTTTTTTGAGTATAACAATCATGTATTGATTAAAAGTGTTCATAGTTAAAATTAAGCATTTTCGCTAAAACATGCTTACGTCATGACCTTGCTGTGACCTTGACCTTTGACGGATTGTAGCCAAAACCTTTTCAAATTTTTTTACTTTTCCAAGGATGATATATACCAAGTTAGAGCTTCATAGCACAAAAACTTTTCAAGTTATCGCGTTTACAAGGAATTCTTAGTGTGAATACATAGCTCGTGACCTTGACCTTTGACCTTGAAAGTGAACATGTCAAAATCGTTCCCCCGAGGTATGAGGAGTAACGTATGAATAAGAGTTCTGGAAAGCTTAGGGGAAAAAAGTTATAGCTAGTAGTACGAGTGCGGCGGCGGCGGCGGCGGCGGCGGCGGCGGCGATGGAAACTTCACAAAAACTGATAGCAGCCCCGTCCTTAGACGGGGCTGCTAATTACATGGTACCGTCGATTTTGATTTTGTACCGGTAAATATTACCCCTGCCGGTACACTGTACCGGCAAATTAAAAAGTCACCGGAAACACTGTCTTAAAGGATTTGCTTGAAGATAGGTTTCTTACAAATTGTATCTAGTTACTGGCTGAGTTGCATTCAAAGTCTTGACTGAAGTTCATGTCCAAGATATACAGCTATGCATTCATCAAATGTAAGGCAATTATTATCTAAATGTATTTCTCGTACAACATTATCTTGAGCTATATTTCCCCCAAGGTTTGCAGGGTTTTACAGTCAATCAAAACTGAGAGTCCTGGGGACTCGGAGTATGTTTATTAGGTCCATTTCCCATCTCAAGAATCTTTAAAAATACTATGGATGTTTCATACTTGACAAAAGGTTGATATAGATTTACCTATAATTGGATGGTTATTGGGTGATGTTATAATACCATCTTTACATGAATTCATAATGAAATGCAAATTTCATTTAAAGATAGGATAATTGTATCAAAATAATACCGTGTCACAGAGGACCTAAATCATTTTTGTTGGTGGTCCTCCTGACGTCAAAGTTGAGTCCCATAAAACCATGGGTTTGATTTCAAGGACTTGATTGGCATGCAGGGAAATGCGATTTATCTGAAAGATTATTCTACGCACCTGGTATATGTGGTCCCTGTGCACAGATGAGATCCAGGGAGGTCGAGATGATGACAGACGAGTGTTTCAGGAAGAGAGGGGTACCCGTGATCACTTCACTCGACAGACTCTCTGTAACAGGAACATAGAGCACATAGGTAAGAGAACATTGTAGTACTTAGGGTGGCATTTCATGTGTCTGTAGTGCTTAATGCATAATGTTCAATCACTATATGCTAAAATAGTTGAAATTGATTTCATGTACTGCATATAGCCTGATGTGCAACACGTAGTAGGTGTTCACCAGATTTCTCCTTGGAATGTAAGAATATGCATATAAGCAGACCAAAAAGGGGCATGTATTGAATGAACTTCTACTAATTTAATGCTTGCATTAAATCTCAAATTGGATAATTACACTACACAAAACACCGTATCCTTACTGGTATATAACTGATAAAATACCTTCAATCTTCATACTGTGAGTATATTTTGGATTCTTTGAGGTGAACTTTTTAATCAAATACTTTTAGAAAGGTCATTGCCTTTTACAATGGCAACATAGTCATCAATTCAGTCAAGAGAATGATAATCATCATCTTGCAACAAAAATATTGACTTTTTTTTTCAACTTAGATCTTGACTTAATGATGATCATTTAATCGAATAACCCCGATTGTTTCCCTGAAAATTTGAATTGTTTATAATCAGTACGATTTTTTAGTTTGAAAAATCAGGCTGCTTACTTAATTCTTCATGTATATATTAAAATTTTCATCACAAGACTCAAAATCTCTGTATCATCCTTAACTCACCCAGTGAAATGTTGACCCTTGGTAGATCAGACATCTTGGAGGGACAGGCGAGAACTCGAGCAACGACCTCACACCCCTGTACCTGTATTGAAGCAAACACTGGACGGGAGAGGCCGGGGCTACAGGTAGCGAGGTTTAGACGAGGGGTTGCCGGGCTCGATATCATGCTCTTCATGCCTGGAGACAAAAATACTTTTTAATTTCATGATTACAAGTGAACTATTGTTTTTTTATTTGACTTATTTCGAATAAATGCCTTATTTGACTCGATTTAAGTAGGGATATTCTTTATTGTCACTCTGCCAGCTGACTGACGTCAAGTTCAATTTTGATGTCCTGAAATAATGAAATTGTCATAGGAAATCACACTTTTACTGAGACACTGAGCACTTTCCAGTGGCCAATTAATTTAAACTGACACTTGCAGATTGTTTCAAACGATGCATAGTGACATTGTAGCACATGAATAGATTGAAACTTACGATTGTACAAATGTTTGAAGACCATCAGTATTGGCAATAAGGTAATCCTAGTTTATTATTAATTATCTACCATTAATTATTATTATCCCCCGCACCAACGAAGTTGCGGGGGGTATTAAAATGGGTACCGTCCGTCCGTCCGTCCGTCCGTTACACTTTGTGTCAGGCTCATAACTTTCTAACTAATCAACCATTTCAATTCAAATTTGTTATGGACATGAAGAAACATGTAATAATGTGTCATGAGAAACAATTTTCTGAAAATCTAAATAAAATATTAGGATTTTGGACAAAAAGTGGTAAATTTTGTAAGAAATCTGTTACAAGTCCCATCCGGCTCACAACTTCTAAACTAATCATCACATATTGATAAAATTTGATATGGAGATACATAATCATATGAAGGTGTGTCATGAAGAACAATTTTGAAAATATTTGATAAAATTTTGCCTTTATTGGCAAAAAATGAGGACTCTGTTGGAAAACTGTTACAAATCCTGTCCGGCTCACAACTTCTAAACTAATCATCACATATTGATAAAATTTGATATGGAGATACATAATCATCTGAAGGTGTGTCATGAAGAACAATTTTGAAAATATTTGATAACATTTTGCCTTCTTTTGCAAAAAATGAGGACTCTGCTGGAAAACTGTTACAAATCCTGTCCGGCTCATAACTTCTAAACTAATCATCACATATTGATAAAATTTGATATGGAGATACCTAATCATATGAAGGTGTGTCATGAAGAACAACTTTGGAAATATTTTCTTAAAATTTTGCCTTTTTTGGCAAAAAATGAGGACTCTGCTGGAAAACTGTTACAAATCCTGTCCGGCTCATAACTTTTAAACAAATTATATATAATCATCACATATTGATCAAATTTGATATGGAGATACATAATCATATGAAGGTGTGTCATGAAGAACAATTTTGGAAATATTTTTATAAAATTTTGCCTTTTTTGGCCAAAAATGACTCTGTTGGAAATCGGTTACAACTAAACTAATCATCACATTTTTGATCAAATTTGTTATTGAGATACAAAATCATATGTTGGTGTGTCATGAAGAACAATTTTAAAAATACTATATAGAATAAAATACAAAGATTCACCTTTTGCTCCTTGTGTAAAAAAGAGCTAGAAACTGTAGAGCACCTCTTTTGGAAATGTGAACATGTAAAACCAATTTGGTCAGTTAATGAACAATGGCTTAAATCTGTAGAAGTAATTATATATTTTTCTTGTGAAAACGTATTATTTGGATTTAAAGGTGTTAACAATAATCCTGTAAATGTAATCATCCTCCTGATAAAACAGTGCATATTCAAATGTGCTCACGGAAATTTTGTGCCTCATATTGATTTTATTAAACAAGAAATTATTAAATACTATGATATCACCAAATGTATCAACTTATCAAATTGTACTGAGCAAAATTTTGTTAAATTTGGTCAACGTTACACTTACTGTTAAGTTAGAAAGATATTATCTGTGAAGTTGTACACTATATTTGTTTAAATGAACTGTATCGAACTGTTTGCTGATATTGTATGCCTGTAACTCAATAAATGGAAAAAAATAAAAAAATAAAATTTTAAAAAAAAATTATTTTTTTTTAATATGCTTGTTTAATTATGATCAAATTGATCTTCAAGATCCAAATACATAATACATAAATTCATTTGTTTGATTTTAATTTTGTCAGTTAAGTCCAATTATGCCCAACAGTGAAAATAAAGTTGGTATGATTTAGTTTTTTTATTAGAACAGTTTCTTTCATATCCTGGAAAATTTGTGTTAATTTGTGCGACAAAAATTAATCGGCAGTATGAAAAGGAAAACCTATACATATTGTGCAATTTGCGGGGGATATAGCTCGACCATGTCAGCTGCTTGTTATCATTATTATACCTACCCATGTGTGGGGTACCAGGGGTTGTAGATGCAGCAGTTTTCATACCTCCCAGGCAGAAGTGAAGCAGGGGTACCAACACCTGAAATAATTGTTTTTTATTGAATCAAACAAACTTAATTTATTAAATTGAAATATAAAGTTTAGATTTAAAAAAATATTAACATTTTATTAATTGGTAAATATAAATTCAACTATTGAAAATGTAGCAAATCTAACTGTATCACTGGTAAATAAATTTTTACTTTAATAAAAAAAAAATCCATGCCAAAATACATTTAAAAACTTTGTTCATAACATATCCCATAAAAATACTATTTTAAGTTTTACACAGTCTAAGTAAACCTAGCCTCAATAATACTCCCATATCGAGTCTTAGCGAGATACAGTAAGAAGTCGCATCAGCTGACATTCGGCGACCTATGGCCCTTCAACGTTATATGAGCAAAAGCAGACTATTGCGGCATGGTAAGCCGAGCCCAGATTGGTCAATTCTTTAAGTCAGCTGACACGAGCCGTTTCTACACCTAGCTAGACTCAATATGGGAGTATAGTGAGTGTTATTGAGTATAGGTTTACTTGGATTGAGTTTCACAGAACCCTTTAGAAATATTAATCATATATTATTTTTATTATTCAGTACGTTTGTGCATCAGCAATTTTTGCTCTGGCACGTATCTTCTTTTCCTCCCTCTGAAAAGGTCGACAATATTCTTCTATGAATTGTTTAAAGATGCTGTATCATACTTGCAATATTTTTAAAAGTATTTTTAATGTATTCGTTGTATTTTTAGAAAAATTTAGAGACCAACCTAGGGAAAATCGGACCAAAATTCAGTAAATATGAGATAATTTACCAAAATTACCGAAACGGCAGCCAACATAAAGGCGAATCAAGTGTGGCCATCTCACAACTTCCGATCTCTAAATATAAGCTTGAAAACCGTCTTTGTCGCACACGACTAGATTTTCTTTTCTTTTTCTCCGAATAAGGTATTCGTTGCTGCCAAAGTTGATATCCAACAAACGCAAATACGCTAGTTGCGACACGGTGTAAATCCTACACGCGTAATGATTACGTCACCGAAAGCGGGTTCGTTAAATGCTATGCCCTGTCTACAAGGGCTACTGTGCTTTGGGCGTCGAAATAAGTATGTTATTGTTGATTAAACAATCTAAATATGATATCAAAATTGTGACGAAAGATTTTTCTACAAAGTGATGTATTTCTTTTCTCAATAGCTAAATTTCAGCCTGAACCGCATGCAAGTATGAAACAGCATCTTTAAAATACTGTTTACTGATTGAATACCAACCTGATCAAAGTTCTGTGATATTTTGGCGCCAAGAGATTTGACGAAGTGCCACCAGATCTTTAGTTTCTCCTTGGCAACCGCTTCCACTTTGGCATTGTTAATCTTGAACACTTGCATGATCAATTTCACCCTCTTTTGATCACAGATGATGTCTGAAAGAGAAGAATGTGGATTTGATATAACTGAAATGGACCCATTGGCTCATTAGGCTTCTATCAATTCATCACTAAAATGGTAACAAGGTTACCCAGGGTTCATATGCTTAAAAACAATATAAATTCAAGGATTTTCCCAAGATTTTTCAAGGATGCTGCAAGAGTTTTGAAATGACAAACCAAACAAGGGTCACGTATATAACCATTAAATCCAAAGCAAACAATTATTTTTTAAAATACAGAAAATAAAAGAAAATCAAATATAATGAACATATATTTCACAAGAAATCAAATCAATGACTTGTCCATGAAGTCATAAATATATTATGTCCATTTTCCAGACCCTTCAAGGCCAGGAAATAAACTTTGGATTTTTGATAATTTTTCAAGGATTCAATGAAAAATGGTGAAAAGGGTGTGGCCCCAGGGCCGTATTTTGGGTTACTAACTCTAAATATGATATTCCCATTAGCCAAGGAGTCTTGACAAATGGTTTCTGCTTTCTAGAGAAGAAGTCAAGTCACAAGGTCACCAAAGCTATGCATTATAGGAGGGAGTGGTTTTGGAGAATTCCAATATCTCTTACTTATTTTTTCCAGTCTATCTTTAATTGTGGCCAGTTAAATGATAATATGTCAAACAGTAGTTTTCCAGGCCACAAAATGTTAACAAACTTGCACTTTTTTTTTCAAAACGACTTAACAATATAGGATGAAACCTCCTGTTCTTCATCTAGGTGAAGTTGACCACCTACTTGGGTTCTGTGAGAAGTTATCAATGAGACTCCTCCAAGCTTTAAAAGCTTCAATCTTCACATCTTGAGATGCATGTTTGAAGCCCAGTTCAGCTATCGGCAGAATACTGTTGATAAAACTTCCATGATGAAGCTCCTGAAATGAGAAATGATCAACTTTTTCGGTAAGCTAGAACAAATCAATTGAATAAAATAGCTACATCAATAGCTCCCTAAAAGTTATACCGAGTCACCAGATCTCAATTTTGATTGACTTCGTAAAATCCTAATGCAGATACTAAAAAAAGCTATGATATTAAAGGGGCACTGATTATTGTATGTTAATGCTAAATGTATTATTTTGATAGTGTCAAAAATTTTATAACACAAATCAATCATCCAAAGTCAGAAAAAAAAGTATAAAGATTCACCTAAAATCCATGGGCCGCCATTTTGTGTGAACACCTTTAATTCATTTTGTGTAAGAAAAAGGAACCGCATGGCTAAATTTTACATCATATATTTGAATTATTACTGCTTCATTTAGGTGAAATGCATTGTCTTTCAATTGGAACCATAAATTTTAATTTTCCTGATTTCACCTTATATCCCCCCGATAAACGTGCTACTGCCCCTGTAAAAACAATTTAAAAGTTGCTATCCAGTAAAGCTTGCTGTTCTTAATTCTTAATCATGTAACAAAAAGTACAAACCTCGCCAAACATCTTCACAACTAAGGCCCATGTGCGGAGAACGTAGATTTCATTCTTGACAAATAGCTTCTTCAGCTCCGAGCAGACTTTCTGTAATTGAAGTACTTGCATAAAATTATTCAACACATTAACTGGCACAAAGTTAAAATATCATGAAAACAAGAGAAGATAACATATCACATCAGTCCCTTATATATCCAAAATCAATAAAATTGTCATCAACATCGTCCACAAATTAGTTTTCATTAAAGCTCTCAACATTTTTCTATATGGGCCGCAACTCTGTAATATATCATTGCATAAATCTCATTTTCGAACTCCACCAAGAAATTGATACAGTGAAGACAAAAAGCAAATTTGGTTATCTTTTCTTAAAAAGTGTCTGAAAAAAATTGTCCCATTTGATGATGCCCTCAATCAGAGTAAAACTTTGTAAAAAATATAAGTGAGGTTCTGATTTTCACACTCCATCAAGGTATTATGGCCCTGAAGACACACAACAAATTTGGTTTTTCTATCTCAAATAGTTTCTGAGAAAAGCTGTCCCCTTTAACTCTGACAGACGGACGGAATCAAAACCTATATCAAGATCAAGATTTCAAAAAGTTTAAAATTCCAAAAGGCAGATCTACACATGCTGACTGATCCACTTCATTGAGCTAAGTCTTTCAGTTTTAGAGTATGGAAATAGCTTTTCGATATATTTGACAATATACTGATTCTCAACGTCCCTTTTACTTTCATGATAATATACTGTTGAAACGTGTTTTAACAATCTTAATATTATGGGAAATGGTTACAATAATTCCAACTTTTTCAATAATGTATTTATAAACCACCTATACACAAATAGCTGTTCAATAATGAAGACAAAGGAATTCAATGAACAACTTTTTTATTTGACAGTAGCGACGTTCAGTATAGAAGCATATGCTTGAAAGCAGAGTAAGGTTTTTTACTGAAACTTAGCTACTGTCAAATACAGAAGTTGTTATTCCATAGAATTTCTTTTGTCTTCCTTATACCATAAACTTTTTAAACACTTCTTATGTATTTCAAAATCCAATTCAATCCCTACAATTTTGTATCCAACTGAAGAGAAATTTTTTTTTTTAAAAATGAAAAAACTTTTTTAATGCCACTTATACACTACTCACAGATTTAAACTCTGGTACGAGAGCATGTTTGAGCTCTTTGCTGCCCTCCAGCCAAGTCACAGTTGTTTCTAATAGAGCTAGACTCTTCTCACGTATCTTGACGGCCGGGTGTACAATCAGTGGGATAGTGTGACGTCCCCACTTGGAGCAATGCAGCTTCATTTCTGAAGGGACTTGCTCCACAAACCTGGAGGTAGAGACAAAATAAATAAACATTTTTGGTGGCCAAAATGATAAATAAGTTGATTCAAGGAATCTCTTCATACGATGTTAATGAAGTTTGGGATGGGGGACGCTTCTCAGAGAGCACCAGCTGGAACTAGCGAACCATAGGTGGTACTGTGCTGAAATTCAGTGTTACATTTGCACCCAAACCTTACTGCACATAAAACAGTTATCTACTGCAAACAAAGCTGCCGAGCCCATGCCGGGATTCAAACCCCGGACATCTTGATTTAAAGCCAATGCGCTTACAAATGTCCTATCCCGCTTCTTGAAATTATTTAAGTCATGACCACACAAGAGGGAAATGTGGTTTTAGTTTGCGAAGATTGCCAAGAGCAATTGTTCACTTACCTTGACATAGCATTTATAGCCTCGTGTTCAACTGCCGTCGACTGTCCTTTCCATCTTGTGAACGCATGATAACATGCCTCCAATATAAAGGGTAGCTGCGGGGATAAAAACGTATTGTTACTGACAATAGACTGCTATTTAGCTATCGTAAGGCAGATTTTCTTTTCCTCATTGTAATAATAAATGACTTAAATGTTAATTAATAGATGAATATCATCAATATTTTACTACTTTAAATTTACTTTTTGACTATTTTTTCCGCCATCTTTTATGTCCAATATCATTAATATTGTATTACTTTGGTGTGGAAAGATTGAAACTGACATAGATCAAAATCTTCACTCATCTTACTTATAAATTAAATTTTCAATCATTTGAAACTTTGGAGGTCACATTAATTTCTCTATATATCCAGTTCTTGTGGTCCTTTAATGCTGTTTGACTGAATGAAGTTTCATGGTCCAAATTCCCTTTTTCATCTCAAAGAAACCAGTCACAAATATAGTTTGGAGTCTGACTTGTAGGGTTGAAATTGTTACTAAATGATATTCAACTAAATGAATTTATAGAATTCAAACATACCTCTTTCACAAGAACCGCCTCTGCACATTTCTGCTGACTTAGACACCAGAGGGCTCTGGTAGCGACCGTTTTATCTTCTGTCTTCTCCACACAGTGTCGCAGCAGTGTGAGGAGCTGTGAGCTACTCGGTGGTGATAAAGATCTGGCAGGGAAAATAAAGAATAATTATGGCTGAGTGAAATATGTCATATATCTTTATTGTCACCCTTGCAATACATGCCTTTTCCAGTATGAAAGTTACAGGGATTCCGGCTGGTAACAGGAACTATTGTCTTGAGTTATCAGTGTTCGCGCTAGGTTTTTCTCTATTGAACAAAATGATCATTTCTAAATTCTTTGCGTGAAAATGTTCAAAACATATTTGCTTGGAAAAGTAATGTTTGGTTGACGATTGTTCCCCGAGTCAATTTCCACATGTTGCAGATTATCAATGAGAATGATAACTAAACGATACATCACTATAATGTCACTTTAAAAGGCTGTCCCACAAATAAGGAACTGTTTTTGTGCACCAAAAGACGATGGGTCCTCTATTATAAATAAATATTCAGTGATAAGTTGTACACAAAAATTGTTGCAAACAAAAGACTGACGTAAATCATTCACTATTTGCCTTGGAAAACTAGGACCACGACTTTAAAATTCCATTTAGAATTACCTGACAATTTCTGCATCGTGTAAACAGAAGCCAAGGATCTCAAGCGCCCCCTGTTGGACGGAGCTGGAATCACTCTGGACATCTCTCTTCAGTACAGCGAGAACTCGATCAGACTGTTTCGTCAGGTCAAGACTTGCAAAACTCAACTCTTCTTCTTTTAGATGTCTGAAAGGACATTTCAAGATACAACAAGTATTTGTCACAAAGGTGACAAGATCCCCCGCCGCAAATTGATGTTAACAACAAGAAGCGGGACGGACGTACGGACGGAGCGGAATACTATGTCCCCCATGAAGACTCAAGGTTAATGTGTTCATGAGATATGGCGCTAACAACATTTTCAAAACTGGTCAAAGTCTCACCGTGACCTTGTAAATGAGGTCAAGGTCACTAAAAACTTTTCAGGTCTGCGTATTCCCCAGATGAAGACTGGTACCAAGTTTGAAGATTCTAGGTTGAGCGGTTCATTAGATATCCTGCTAACAACATTTTCAAAACTGGTCAAAGTCTCGCCGTGACCTTGAAAATGAGGTCAAGGTCACCGAAAACTTTTCAGGTCTGCGTTTTCCCCAGATGAAGACTGGTACCAAGTTTGAAGATTCTAGGTTGAGCGGTTCATTAGATATCCTGCTAACAACATTTTCAAAACTGGTCAGTCTCGCTGTGACCTTGAAAATGAGGTCAAGGTCACCAAAAACTTTTCAGGTCTGCGTATTCCCCAGATGAAGACTGGTACCAAGTTTGAAGATTCTAGGTTGAGCAGTTCATTAGATATCGCGCTAACAACATTTTCAAAACTGGTCAAAGTCTCGCTGTGACCTTGAAAATGAAGTCAAGGTCACCGAAAACTTTTCAGGTCTGCGTATTCCCCAGATGAAGACTGGTACCAAGTTTAAAGATTCTAGGTTGAGCAGTTCATTAGATATCGCGCTAACAACATTTTCAAAACTGGTCAAAGTCTCGCTGTGACCTTGAAAATGAAGTCAAGGTCACCGAAAACTTTTCAGGTCTGCGTATTCCCCAGATGAAGACTGGTACTAAGTTTGAAGATTCTAGGTTGAGCGGTTCATTAGATATCGCGCTTACAACATTTTCAAAACTGGTCAAAGTCTCGCTGTGACCTTGAAAATGAAGTCAAGGTCACCGAAAACTTTTCAGGTCTGCGTATTCCCCAGATGAAGACTGGTACCAAGTTTGAAGATTCTAGGTTGAGCGGTTCATTAGATATCGCGCTAACAAGAAGCGGGACGGACGTACGTACGTACGTACGTACGTACGTACGTACGGACGGAGCTGAATACTATATCCCCCGCTTCGCGCTAAACGCGCGGCGGGGGATAATGAAGTGTTGTCACTAGGTGATCAGCTGAGGGGGTTGTTTTCGCCTATTTTGAGCAGATGGGACCATTTTCAATGGTTAAAGTATCCCACTTCTCAAAGTTTAAGGGACAAGCCAAAAGGCTGGGCAAATTTCCCCAGCACTCCCTTTAAGTACATTACTGAAAATGTGTAACATAGAGTGCTGTATCCTTATTTTGATACACACCGTAATTTCTGCATCAATTCGACATCTTTCATAATTCAACCATTTAACTTTTTTTCTGGGGTCAAAAATTCAAATCACTGCTTAAATGTAAACCATGTGTCCTGATGAGCCAAACGTTTTAATTGATGCTCCTATGATTCAACCATTGCTTTAAATCTTGTCTCAAAATTCCTAAAGAGGTAATTGCAAACTTACTTATCTCTATTTCAGAAATCAGCTTAATTTAAAGACAAAACATGACGACATTTCCAGCTACTTTTGAGATTGAGGACTTACGAAGACAAAGAAGTATATGCTTCGATCTTGTCATCCAAATTGGTTTTCTTTGACTCTAGGGTCTGTAGAATGGCGCTGAGGTCCATGTTGCTTGACGATGAAACCATCATAATCACGAACCTGACAAAATGAAATGTTCATGTATATTAAATTTTCATTCCTAAACAATCAAGCTAAGAAGAAATGTCGGTTCTAAAGCATATTATAATCTGAGATCCAAGTCACCTGTTCAATACTAAGAAAACAACGCGAGTTTTTGTGTAGCGCCGCTTGGGCAGTATTTCGGCAATTAGCGGCTAGAAAACAAAGTACCTGAACCAACTCAGCAAAATTTTCAAAACATATTGATCAAGGTATGGTTTTATTAGCGGGGGTGCCAAAGAGAGTTCCAACATATAGATAAACAAGATGTGTTTGTGAAACACGAATGCCCCCGGATGCATCTTGCTCGCTGTGTCAAGGTCAAGGTCACAATTAAGGTCAAATGTCATCTGAAAGGTCTCATCACAAGGGATCCATATGTCAAGTATCAAGACCTAGCTCTGACCAATCAAAAGTTATGACCAAGGTTAAAGTTTTTGTGGACAAACGGACAAACGGACGGACAGGTGAAAAACAATATACCCCCGGAATCTCTGATTCGGGGGCATAAAAATTCATTTCATAAGTTGCGCTTGCGACACCCAATGGGTGGACCCCCCACCCCCCTCCTGGATCCACCCCTTGGATTTCTACCTAGATCAAACTATTATATGTCCATTCAGGTGTAAAATGTTTATTTCTGGATCTGCCCAACTTAGATAATTGCCTGATAAAGCTAGAAAGTAGATAGTCCAGCATGCTAGACGTCTTCCTACGTCGACGTCTAGGATCCGAAGCCTATTTTTACTGTAGCAAGTTCCCGACGAATTTGCTCGGGAACATTTTTTACTTGCTATGTCAGTGAAAATGAAACATCCACTATAAATCGACACACGGATCGAAAGATTGAACCTTATACTCTAACTTCATCTTGTTGTCTCACCTTTGAAAATTTTCTTTATTATTCAGTTACATTGAATTCATCGCTACCCCCACTTTTCAGCGAGTTTGTGTCAGCCATCTTGAGCTGTTACGTCACGAGGTCAAGTGTGAATGACTGATTTTGAAAACTCGGATCGGGAATGAAACGGAGGACATACACGCTTTCAACTTAACTGTTGTAGACCGTGCAGAAACAAACTGTGCATGTAGTTGACATCTAGAATTTGATGGAAATCGATTGTTTTGAATTTGAACTCTCATGCAGAGATCATTTTAATCTACATTAGGCATTTTAAACACATCATTTATTACATTTAATGAAGTATGTGGTAGTATTTTTTACTGTAATATTTTCCTTACCAGGAATAGCGTTGTTTAAAATTAATTAAGCATGACACATTTGAAGGCCTTTTTTTAAAAAAAGATTTCTGAATTTATATTTTTCTATTATTTAAAATAAATTATTTAATTGGCAAAATCCTCATTTGCAAATCGACATGTTGACAGGATGTAGTTGAAATAAATAGGGTCATATCTTAGCTGCATAGATTTTGCAGAACATACTAGTGTCACATTTGTTTGTACAGATAAATGTGTATGAATTTAAGTTTGACAATTTCTGCCTATAATAATTACAAATCTCATAGACATTTTCTTAAAATTTGTTTGTTCTGACAACTATGGTAAGTCATTGCTGTTTTGTTGTTACATGTGTATTTGACTGTTTGCTGGAATTCTACGTGAAAGGAAACTTGGTAAACATGGATCAGGTAAGCAGGTAAGTAAAAATAAATAATTCATAAACCCCAGATCATTTCTTCTAATCTTTCCAATTTTAGGAAAGACAGATATTGAATTAAAAAGCTTTCTTTTCATTAGATTTATTTTTGTAAAATAATATATTTAAAACCACGTTGTAATCCTCCATGGGATAATAAATAGTTTCAGCATGCAACATCAAACATAAAATGATATAATTTAGATTAATCTGACCCTTCTGAGAGAAAAATACAAAATAAAATGTACTTTAGTTTATTAGTTTAAATTTTGTGTTTTATAATTCTTTATGTTACTCAAGATGATATTGAAAAATAATCCTATCATAAAATTCGATGTTGGTTGTTGTTACTATCAAAATTCTTCAGCATTCATGAATAAAAAAATAATCATACAAATAAATATATGTATAACAACACAAAGCACTTTACAAAGGATTGAATCATTTTATTAAATATAGCAACATAAATGATTCCTTTGTTAAGAATGTAAGTTAATGATATAATGTTTAAAAAAGTCAACAAATTCTGTTTCTGCACTGTAACAGTGAAGTCGAACATGTGTATGTCCTCCGTTTCATTCCCGATCCGGGTTTTCAAAATCAGTCAATGACACTTGACCTCGTGACGTAACAGCTCAAGATGGCTGACACAAACTCGCTGAAAAGCGGGTGTAGTGATGATTTCAATGTAACTGAATAATAAAGAAAATTTTCAAAGGTGAGACAACAAGATGAAGTTAGAGTATAAGGTTCGATCTCTCGATCCGTGTGTCGATTAATAATAGATGTTTCGTTTTTACTGACTTAGAAGGTAGAAATCGCCCCCGAGCATATTCGTCGGGAACCTGCTACAGTAAAAATAGGCTTGGGATCCTAAACTTCGCGTGCGCAGTTATCGCACATAAAGCGAAGTTTAGGTTATCTGAACTAGAAAGTAGACTGCATGAACTCTTCAAATTTGTTAGCTGAAATGATTAATCTTAATTATTAGTATCAACAGGTGTTTGGAACAGCACAGCCAACAGTAACAAACAAACATATCCTGTCAAATTGATATCAACAAATACAAGGTATATGAAAAGGACAGATTTTTAGAGGTTGTAAAAATATGATCTTGAAAGTTATTTCACATGTTGATGATGTAACGTCCCAAAAACGGGAGAGGAATGTTTATTTCTGTAAACAACTGTGATTACAATCCAATTGGTTCAAATATAGAATGTTAATGTTACAAACAACGAACGATATAAAAATGACATAGTAAAAACACTAATCAAGGTTTCACAAGTATGAATTTTATACGCGAATTTCTGCGAAGTTTGCATCTTTGAACAAAACGAAGAACAATAATTTGGCTGATTCAATGCTAATATGGCTTTGTTTTCTCGACATACAACATTCAACATGTACCTGAATATCGCCCTCACATGGAAATGTGACTGACTTAATGGAAAATCATTTCCATCAACGTATTTTACCTATTTCTTTCACAATTTCAACACTCCGCCATCCTGGCTGTGTTTCGCGGGAAACTGTCATGCGCGCACCGGAAGTTGATACTGATTGGCTGTGAAAATGGAAATGACGTTTTCATGTGTTTACATCTGTGAAAGAACACGCTTGCACATGTCTGTTGTTGGGAAATATTTCTTGTCTGAAAGTCGTAACATATTTTGACAAATTAGTAACAGTTTTATTCAACATATCGATTATAGTTTGGAAATGTATCTAATATATCGGAAAGACAAAATATTGTTATTCACGAGTCGTCTCCTAAGTATAAATAGATCTATGTAAAGTTAATTTTGTTGAATGTCTTACCAAGGACTTCATAGCACAAATGTACATTCAAGTTTGGTTTTCAATTGATCAAATAAGAAAGAAAAAAAAATTCAAAAAATTATTATTATTATAATTCAATTGGATTATTGTCAAAATGTGGCATGGCAACCGAAAGAAGACAAAATTGTAGCTAGGCTACATATTCTTACCTCTGTTAAATTCATATTTAATTGCTAACGTGGTCATAAACTTAATAAAATGTTATATCTTAAGCTTTTGCCATTGTAAGAATTGTAAGAATGACTATATATGGCGTCAGGTTTAACATTTAGGGAAATTGAATAAGGCGGCATATGTATAAAAATATTCACTTAATAAATATATAATAACTGGTGTATTCTTACAAATGTTTTTTTAGTGATCCTTTTATTTTGGGATATATGAATTGTCTATGTTTTTTCCCTTTTTTAATACATACTGTATTTCCACGCTTGCCTTGAATAGAGGCCTGCCTCGAATATAATTAAACGCCCTGTAAAATACTGAGTTTATTTACGGTATGTCCGCTTTGTTTCAAATATTTAGGGTTAATAATGCCTACAAGGAAAAACGTCCACAATGCCTACAATATTGTGACAGCGCTTATACCTGCACACAAATGGACTGTTCAAATTGGAATAAAGTTTGGAATAAAGTTACAATAGAGAATTAATTGCGCAGATAGATTAAGAAAGTAAGATTGAACTCAACAAGCAGGGACGTGAAAATAATACACTATTAACATTACTCCAAGAGAGAGAGAAAACATATATAAATTATGGCATTTTCTTAAATATGGAAAATGTCACCGTATACTTGCGAAAGTTCATATTGATAAGAAATTGTAAGTCCAATTTTCCCACGTTTATTACAAAATACAGTGGGAGATGAAAAGGGATTAAGGGATAAACATGACATTCTAAACTTTGTTTTAAATAAGATTATGTCAATTAAATAATAACACTTTATTGTCCTAAGTACAAGTACATCGGAAATTTGTTTTGTGCCGAAGCACCCGGCAGCCACTGTGCAGCGCTAGTTAATGCGTTGTTTTGCCTTTTACAATGCTGAGTGTCAAGCAAGACAGCAACAACTCCCAACTTTTAACGTCTTTTGGTATGACGCGACCGGGAATCGAACCCCGGTCTTCCGGGTGACGAGCGGACACTCTACCACTGAGCTACGTCCCCGGTTATTTAAATTAAATATTAAATTGTTAAGTATAATATATAGAAAATGAAACAAATGGATGGATTGTCAAATTTAAAACACACAATCATTTATACCCCGCCACAAAAAACATGAAAAAAGCGTGCAGATTTAGCGCCTTGAAATGAATAAGGTATGATATATATCTCGAACACATCAAGGTTACTTTTGATCAACTGATATATACATCAAGGAGTTGTGACAAAAACTATACTCAATTAAAGCGCTTAGGCAGTTTTTCTTACTCTTTATATTTTCATATTTTTATGCGTTTTGTTTTAAGATTCGGTAAGATAAATTTGTGATACCATTCAGACGCTGGGTGGTATAACTTATATTACGAAATAGACACCTTCCTTGAATAGAAGCCTGTCTCAAATAGCACTAATAGACGCCTATGCCATTATGTAGACCGTTTGAAATATTAGACGCCCTGCGTGTAATAAAAGAAAAACAGTATTTGATAACATTTCTATAAGAATTGTTGACAAAATAATTTAATATGTGGAACGTACCATTAATTTTGGAAAATACCATATGGAAAATAGTTCACTCAGCAATGTTGTCTGATTAATAAGAAGACAGTGCGTTAGTAAAATCAATTAATTAATCATGTTTTGATGTAATATTTTTTTAGTAATTTAGGGATGACGTTTGGATATTCGCATTTATAAAATTTCATTATTAATGTCAAAATACATGTTACATGCAATTTAAGCGAATATTGGCACTTTAAATGTGAGAAAGAGTTTCATTTTCTATTCAAATGGTCGAATTTTAGTACCTGCACAAATCATGAACCTTAAAAAGTCGAAAAATTCGAGAAAAAAAAGAACACAATTTTCTTCGTCGGGCAGTTAACTGAAGACCTTTTGCTTCTGCAAATGATAATGACCCGAAAAACAGCGTTATCCTTATAATAAAGCCATTTAAAATAGTTTTTGTTTTTGATATCGGAAACCACAAATGTTCACGTAGCCTCGGCGTTAGTGCAATACTTACTTTTTAGCGAAGGTTTAGTACCACTGCAAGTTCAATTGCTCTTTTTGAACATATAAATTTCAACAGGAGTACTTTCTATTGAAGTTAGTTAAATTTTCTTATGTAAAGAGTGAACATCTAATCAATTATTTGTCGTAATTTTCCAATCGTATAACATTTTAGTTTTCAATATGCTTCATTTTATAAATATGAAGGCTTTTATAAATCTCACAAACCTTTGAAAAAATTTCAACGACTGCTAGTAACAAACAAATAATCTAAAAACAATATCAATATGAACCTCATTGAAAGTATATAAATTTAACGCGACTGAAATAGTTCTTTTTTTTTTATCTATTTCCAACGTACTGGAGTGGAGTTCAAAATGTTTTTTTTATCTGATGTGTTGAATTTGCTTTCGAAAGTGTTGGTTTCGTTAGATGAAAGAACATTTAAAATTTGTATTAACCTTCAACGGTCTTGTGAGTAAGAAAAGACCCTGTATGTAAAAACCGTATCCGAAATAGCCATTGAAATAATCCCTTGTTCAGTGGTCAAAGGGAGGTAACACACTCCGAGTTAAGCACGAGTTATTTGCCCTTTGACCATAAACGCGATTGTTCGACGCTTTTCATTCTCTTTCAGCAAGACCTAGTAACTGCCAACAGTTCGTGAAATATTTAAATTCAGATATTATATACAAATGCGCACAGGCTAATTTCACGAATAGTTTATTTGATTTGACTTTTTCTCGATTTTTAAGGAAATTGATATCCTTATTTACCAAGTTATTTATATATTTTTTAGATCTCTAAAAGAATTGTTATCATGCGTATAATGGTTCAGAGTTTCACTTTAAGACAAATGTTTGATATATATTGATAATTTAACTTTAACGTGAAAGAACCACATAACTGAAATCATACTCAGATATTTGCAGTCACGTTCCATTTAGACACAGGAATATAAGTTATAGTGCAAAACAATTGTATAGCTACAATTCTGTTTCTGAAAAAAATGTTTTGAATAAAAATACCCAGATAGTCATAATTATTTTGTGTTGATATTTTCTTTACTGACAGTCACAGTGGCAAACACACAGAGTAACCGGAGAGTTCCAAAATTAAAAAACATACGATTGTCATTTGACATTTAGACAAATCAATTTCACGAGGATGATGTTTTGACTTTCTTTTGACATGTTTTGTCGATCAATTCGCTATTTTCATTTCACCTATGAGACATCCGACATTCTGTTTACCCCTTTCTGTATAGAAAATCTTTCAACATTTTTTGACCCAATGAATAATGTTTTGTTTATCAATCCGCTATTTTCATTTTGACCTTAAAGATATCCGACACTCTGTTGGACGTTTTCTGTTTTAGAAATACCGTTAACACGTTTTTAACGAAATGAATGACCCACGGATTAATGTTCTTTATGTTATAATTGTGTTTTCTAAATAATCATAAAACTAATTTTTTATTTGGAATACAAGTAAAACCAAAGATGAATTTCAGTTAGAATTAGAATTGGATATAACCTACGTTTATTGATACATTATTGATGTCGAAAATGTTTAAAACAGAAAGACAAATATCGAGAAATATTCCAAGTTAAACAAGATAATTTTTAATTCAACAACCAAAATTTACATAGAAATTATTGTACATTTACATAGTTTAGAACAATGATAAATTTTGATTAAATACGACTTATTCGAAATACTTTTTATTTTATATTAATCACTGATTATTGTACGTTAATACTAAAAGTATTATTTTGAAAGTGTCAAAAAATCCGATTACGCAAACCAAATATCCGTAGTCAGAGAACAAATTATAGGTTCACAGAAAGTCCATTGGCGGCCATTTTTATGTGAACACCTTTAATTCATTTTGTGTAAGAAAAAGGAATCGTATGGCTGAAATTTACATTAATGTTTGATTTATTACTGCTTCATTAAGTTTAAACTCATAGTCTTTCAATTTGAACCATTTATTTCCATTTTCCTGACATCAACGTTTATTCCCCCTTAAAAACGTGCTACTGTCCCTACTGTGTCGTCAATTTCTTACCATTTAAACAGGGCAACTTCGCGTCATTGAAGAAGAAACACATTTTTGAAGATAATAGACTGTTTGATGGAATCTCCTTTCGACAAACAGACACGTTGTTGCAGTAAATAGAAAAATTCCAGTGCATGAAACGTTCATATACATGAATATTCTGTAAATTCTGTTATGAAAGAGCTATGGCAAAGAAAGAAAATCAACAATTATTTGCATTCAAAATTATGAGCTATATTAGAATAAAACTGAAAAACCAAATTCATAAGATTGGGGCTTTTGCGCTAAAAATGCTAATTGGAAGATGTTACTTTATATAAATATCCTTAAAATTGCACCTTTCTTTCTTTTTTGATAAATATATCGGTTTTCCCTCATTCATTACCTTAAAATCTTGGTTCAGTAATCGTGCAAAATAATGCAAGAAATATTAATTTTGCAAAAACTTGCACCAGCTTTAGTTTCTTGTGTTGATTTATTAAAAC
Source organism: Steromphala cineraria (assembly GCA_916613615.1). NCBI lineage: Eukaryota > Metazoa > Mollusca > Gastropoda > Trochida > Trochidae > Steromphala > Steromphala cineraria. The sequence continues at coordinate 48,596,973 of OU744733.1, forward strand.
ATTAATCCTATCTTTAGATCATGATCGATATATTCATTGTACACCAATTTTATTAAAAATTTAAAAAAATATCAAATGTTAAAAAAAATTGTCGTGTATGAATACATGTAATCTGAATAAATAAAATTTATTGATTTTATAATATAATATATATTTATCAATCTAAATACATTTAGATCAACAGGTTTTATATTTGGTCAAACAGTATGTTAAAATAAAAAATCTGTTGACCTAAATTTATTTAGATTGTATATTTATGAAAATATCCAGACAATAAGTATATGAAATTGTATTGCTTAAATCTAAAACTACACTGCTGGTATTCAATATAGTATTGATTCGAAACTTTCAAATGTATAAGTAGATTAGCAGAAGTTTCGATTCGTGTCCGTCCCCAAAATAAACAGATAATCCTTAAATACCTAGATTATGGCTGGACCCCCGCAAAGATTTAGAGACAAACTGCTTGAAACACTTTACAACCTTGGATTAGTCATACAAAGCATGGAATGTTGATAAAACGAACACGGATTAATCGCAATGTTCAAGTGGATTTGCCTTTCTTTTGTTGACATGCGCACTAGAATGATTGATTGACGGGTACATATTACATTCAATTGCCGATAGCTCGATTTGATTTTTCTTATTTTGTTTGTCAAACAGCCCCGCTTTAAACGCACAAGCTCTATTTATATCATGTGATCGGTCGGATAATGTTTTATCATTTTTTATTTTCTTGAATTATCAATTAATGGCATTCAATAATGATTCTGTTGTCTAAAACTTAATTTGTAATGATATTCTGCTGTAATTTGGAAGGAACTTTAAATATATTCAGCAAAACGGCCTTTTTTCTGATTGAATATTGAATATTTCGTTTTACAGTTTAGGAATTTGAATTCAAGAAAATTATGAAATACTCTGTGATCTAAACAAGAGACCTTTAACCATAGAATAAGGTCAATGATGAACCAAAATGAATAATAAGATCAAAATTCTTGATTTGATCCCCGATTTGAATAACTTTAAAAATGCGATTGTAGTAATTTTCTTTAAAAAAAACCCATAATTTTTGTTTTATGTAGAATATTGTTTGTTATTTGTAATTTTTAAAACCTCTTCGGGTTTGATCATTATTTTACCCGCAAAATATTTAGAATAAAGGAAAATGATGTCTTCAAAATAATCGTTAAATCATTTTGTGCTATACCCAACGAAACAGTAAACACTTTCCCCTTGTATTTCAAAGTCATATCCCGGCAGTAGCAATGTACAAAACCTAGAGATAAGGAAACCGGAGAAACAAACATATATATGAAGAAATGATGGACTTATTTGCTTATGAGGTTTACGTTTTTAATTTTTAATATGTGTATAGCAGTTTAAGAAATATACTTCGAATTTCTCTTGCTAAACGAGCTCATACTTAGTTCAGTGAAGTTACGTCTTGCGATTTCGCTCGAGAGCACTATTTATATATATCATATATATCAATCAAATCAATCAATCAATATTTCTTCCGTCTCACTTGTGTACATGCTTATATTTATATTCAAAATTCAATATCAAATGCTTTTTTTATTTTTGTGTGTGATGTTAAGTAAAGAAAGTGTTTGAATTTTGAGTATTGGTTCAGATATTGATGTGGAAATATCCACATTCGGCAACTTGCCCGATTTTTGTCCAATAGCAAATTGAAAAGTGAAATAGTGAAAAATGTATTGATTTAGATCCATATGTAACGACAGTTCAATATTCTTCATTATTGTTATTTAAGATAGATTGTTAAGAAAGATTATCTTAAAACTTGTGATTTTTCTTTCTTCTCCTTCCTGAACTTCGCCTAAGCTTTTCAAGACGTTATTGGTGCATTATGTGGACCAAATCCTTCTGGTCCAGTTTAAGATGATTTCAATATTAATTTTCATCTTTAAAGGGACAGTAGCACGTTTTAGGGGGAATATGCGGTGATGTCAGGAAAATGGAAATACGGTTCAAAATGAACGACAATGTGTTTAGATTAAATGAAGTATAGTAATAAATCAAATATATAATATAAATTTCAGCCACGCGATTACTTTTTCTTACACAAACAGAATTAAAGGTGTTCACACAAAAATAGCAGCCAATGGGCTATATGTGAAACCTCATAATTTGTTTTCTAACTGTGCATGGATGATTGGTTTGAGTAATGAGATTGTTGACACTATTAAAATCATACATTTAGCATTAACGTACCATTGGACTGTTTTATTGTAAACAATATCAGAACTCAGAATACCTTTAAAATAACTTGTCATGATAATTTCGCATTTCTTATTCAAATACTATGACATATAAGATATTTTAAACCCAGGGCCATTTTAATGTTTTTACATGATATATTTTAGTGTATGTGTGGTATTTATCATCAGTGCATGGTAAACGGTGGAATGGTCAGAGTTGACGTTGAAAACTAGTGAATTAGACTCTCATACTTAACAGAATTTATACATGAATTCCTGGTTTATACAAAAAATATGGAAGATAGTTTCCGAATGTTGAATGCAAATAATTACAAAATTACAAAATATAAAATTAAGCAGATGACTATACAAATACATTGCGGTTGAATCATTATGACAACACATGTCACATCGAAGTAACTGTAACATAAAATTCTGTTATGGACCACATCAAAATAATCAGAATTGTCAATTAAAACGTATGTCCTAACGCTCCATACCGATAAAACAATTAAATATCAAATCAATTGGACTTTTCAGAAATTCTGTTTAGTGAGAACAGTATTCAAGAATTTTGTAATATTTCACACATCATATTATGAAAACTCAAAATCGAACAGTTTGAAATGTGAAAAATAACTCCTCTTTGTGTTCTTTGAATATATAAAACATGGAAGTCAATTGGAATTTTTCAGAAATTTTGTTTTAGTGAGAATAGTATTTAAGATTTGTGAATTATTTCACATATCATATCAAGAAAACTCAAAACCAATAAGTATGAAATGTGAAAAATTGCTCTACATTGTGTAATATGATAACATGATTTAGCGTATTAACAATTTAGGTAATTTAACGAAATAAATAAATATGATAAATAATTTTTTTTGTAGTATCCAGATACAATGGACATTTAACAGATATAGCCGAAGGGTTAGCCTATATTTCATAAATTCGAGGTACGGTGGAACTTTGATTTTTTTATTTAGATATACAGTAAAACCTGGTTGAAATGCCCCTGGTTATAATGCCAAACTTGAAATAATGCCAAAGTTTTGCCAGAACGTATTTCTTGCCTTTATCCTTCACTGGTTGCAATGCCAAACTGGCTATAGTGCCTATATGTGGCTATGGTTTAAAAAAAAAATCAATTTACCTTGGCTAGAATGCCAATAAAATCACACTATTCTGGATATTTTCTTTCAAATAAAGAGATTAATTGGCATGACTCAAAATAATTCCCATTGGGTGCATGTTGTAAAGGTACTTGAAGTCATGGTTAATAGGAACTTCTCAAATACCTTCTACTTGCCTTAAATTAATGTACAAAACTAATCACTTGGACAACGCCTATAACAGTGGCACATAGATATACAGAATAAAGAGTTAACGTTGTGATGTAGCCAAAAATGTTTCTTAATGTCGTCCCTTGGTGTAATGCCAACCTGGATGTACTGCCAATTTTACTTAGGATACGCGGTATTATCGATATATCGGTATATTGCAATACAGAAACAACGTGATACGAATCGGTACACATTTCTGAAATACCCAATATATCGTACGCTTCAAAACGAACAATTTCAATATAAAATTGCTAAAAACACAACAAAATAAGATTCAACAAAGTGTGATATTTTGTTGCGAAAATGGCTCAATTGTGTATACAGATAATAAAAAGTGGATAATCTCCCTTACAAACGGCTAATATCTAAGGAATGGTTATCGGTTTTAACGCTCATATTTATACAAGAAAGCATGCAAAATCTTGAATTTGAAACGTACCGATATATTGCAATACAGATATGAGGAACGATACCTATCGTTAATATTTACTTATTGACAAATGGTGACATTAAACCAAATTTTACTGTAATCTATAATCTATAAGTGAAACGAGAATAAAGATGAGGGGTAATTTTCAGACTACAAACACATTGCTCTAACTCTAGTGTATTGCAGATTATTGAAGGTATTGAAACCTCAAGTTAAGCGTTTATCAAAATCTGGAGTGGTGAGAAAAAACTATAGATTTAAATTATATTTTGATGGTTACTGAATTTATATACTCGTACATTTTGAAAGGTTGAAGTTTTGATCGGGTGCTTGACATGATAAATATGCTATTAAAACGGAACGGATTAGAGTGTTGTTTCGGAAATATCATTAAAAGGGGTATCAGGGTATTTTTGTGTGGAAACGAAATTCAAGGGGACATTTCATTTTATGCATATAATGCCAGTTATTCGTTATTATAACACAAGCAAGTTGAACCGGAGGTTACTGGGAGTAACAACTTTGTTGATTTATATTTGACAAAATTGTAAAGAAGAGCGTACAAGTGAATTTCGTTTCCACAAAAATACCCTGATAGGACTGTCCCTTTAAGAATCTTTTAGTAGTATTGCAAATATGTTTCTGTTATTACCAATGGACGTGTCGAAATGTCCATGGAAAATCCTATCGATAGTAATAAAAATTCGTTTTTGAAGATAGTTTGATGTAATGAAACAGAGTCAGTTGTTGTTCTTTTACATTTGCCTTGCCTAATATATTGCATTGATAACGAGCTGATTTATATTGATAATAACTGAAATTGGTTTCCATACGCAACGAGTTCTTAAAGGGGCAGTAGCACGATTTTTGAACATTTAAAATTTTCAGTTTTTCACTGATAACTGTACGTTAATGCTAAATTTATTACTTTGATAGTGTCAAAAATCTCATTACACATACACATAATCCATAGTCACAGAACAAATGATAAAGTTTCACATAAAGTCGATTGGCGGCCATTTTTGTATGAACACCTTTAATTCATCGTGTGTAAGAATGAGGCGTTGCATGGCTTAACTTTACATTATATATTTGATTTATTACTGCTACATTTAGTTTCAATATACTGTCTTTCAGTTGGTACCTTTTATTTTCATTTTCCTGACAGAACCTTTATTCCCCGTACTACTGCCCCTCTAATTGGTTCATTTTAATACTTTTGACGACGACAAATAATAATCAATAAACAAAAAATAATCGGATAATTAATAATTTTAAACTTCTTCACATTCCTCAGTCGAGTTTCTCAGCTAGCGTCACGATGTGCGGCTCTGTTTGAGAACGTCAATGTAAACCATTATTCTTTGACCAGTGGAGCCGGCGTTGGCTTGTCTAAGGAATCGGCCCCTGGGGAATTTCCAAGCATTCTTGCTGCTTCCGTACGAAGCGAAACGGTAATCTAAGCCACACGTGCGAGGCAAGCAAAGTGTCTGAAGAACAATAAGCGTAAGGCAGTAAAACAACAACCTTGTCTTGCCCCGAACAGCGCTATGGCCAAGTACGCGTTTTTGACGATATATTTATTTGTTTTCGAGATTGTGGTTAGCCACAAGGGTATTGATGATCGAATTGTGGAAGGTGCTGGTTTGGGATCGGTTAGGGTTTTGTTGCCCTGCGAAATTAACGTTTATTTTCGAAACAAAGCAAATTCATTTTGCCGGTTTCGCGTAATGAATTGCTAATATTGCAATTGATATATAATGGAATGATTTGTGTTATTCTTTTTTCATAGTTTTCGTATATTGTAATTCAATACATTATGATAATGTTTTCAATATTTCAATATGTTTATACACATTCGATATACTAGTACTTTTGTTATATTTCCTTTAATAGAGTAATTGACGTCCATTATTATTAGCATCAATTATATATATTTTTTTACAGAAGGCAGAACCTTAAAAATGTTTAATGTTACTTTTGAATTACAAAAAAATATCCAATTAGCTATAGTTTGTTTCATCATCATCGTTAAATAATTATGACAGCTACCTTTTACTTTTATGGTTATCAATGTAATAAAGTTTAATCAATTCCTTTTAACAGGATATTTTCGTTATAATTTTGTTATCAACATTTAAATTCATGTCGAAACGAAAATGTATTTTAATCTGGTCATTGATACATAAAATATCAGTTTATTGTTTTTATACAATTAAGTAAGAACATTAAATCGATAGTTAGATAATTTAGCATATATTTTAAAACAAATATGGTATCGAGGGTGTAAGTATGAATGCATCGCATACAATCTAATAAACAAGGCAAACAGTGTGACAATATTAATTTATTTTCCCATTTTAAAACATCGGCGCCTGTGTTGTAGTAATAATGTCTCTATAAATTCAATCTGCTCTGACTAAGTATGCAACGACCGCTAGAATATTTGGTTACATCTTTTAGGCCAGCAGGATCGATATTTCTTGCAGACGTTTTCACTTAATTCGCTTGGAAGAGCCAAACACGATTCCAATCTCAGCCTGTCTGCTAGCGGCAAAACATGGCTGTCTTATAATCCAAGATAGCTCACAAGGTTGTCTGAAGCCCATTGCACCATTGAACATTTGCCGATACTTTATCATCCGTTGCCTCTTTTCATCCTACCCTGGGGGGGAAACGGTTTCCATGGTAACGACCCATCAGCCAATCAAGAGTCATCTATTAATGTTTGTTTTACAGGCAGTGTAGCGATGCGGTATGACAGCAAGCACGGACTTTGCATGCTCGAGAAATGAGCGAAATATGTTTACGTTCGTGCTGCACGCTTTTCACGTGCTGACCCAGGTCACGAGTCAAAGTCGTGCACGCGCAAAGCGAGACAAGCGTGGGGTTGGCAGGCCGCCATCTTGAATGAAAGATAAGGACGCTTGAGGCAATTTCTGCAGCATAATTGTGGGGTTTCGATGATCGAAACGCGGGGGTGAAGTGATTATTTTGGGTGAAATTAGCCATAAATTGATTACGCGAAACGATACGGCTGTCAGACACAGGGGCTGGAGCTGGGGATTTATCAAACTTTAATGTTCACCGCTGGCTTGAGCAAAATCGATGGCGCGATCGCAAATGGAAAAAGGGCTCAAAGATTTAATTTCCAAATCCTCCGTCTTCAGAGAACGAGGGTTGTAAATGTTATTGCAAGCCACGGCTTCTTGTAGCCAGGGAGTGCAGAAAATTGACTAATTCTTTATATTCCAAGTCAATTGATTGTCTTCCTTCGGCAGACCAACGTCGCTTTGAGTTCCGAAATATCGACAGCGCGGAGTCACGATTGTGTCCATCACAGAATATGGTCTAGGGAGCTTGGGGAAATTGACTCCAAGATCAAACACTGTTAGGAAAAGGCCATGCTGGTCTCTTGAACAGGTTGATGCTATGCCTTATTATCACAGCGAGCTATTTTGGTTGTGATTGGGTTGCATTGTATCGAATAGTGCGTCTTTTGAAAGGCGTTGAGAGCTTGGGTAAAGAATGGCTTATTCAGATAATATTCTTCTGAGATTTCTTTTGGGAATTCGATATTGCTGAATGGAATACATGGTTGTGACATGAAGGTGTTGATAGTGTGATTGATACTACGCATTATTCAGTACAGTTACTTTATTTGTGAATAATGCATGTATGAAATAAAGTTTATGATGTGAGGTTTTATTTCTTTGGGGAACAACATTATTTTTCATTGAAACATATAGAGTTTTATTTAAGTGAATGCTTATCTTTTGATCGTTTTGTTTATTTAGAGTTAGTTGGAAAAGTGAGCATAGATACTTCTGAACGGCTGTGTATAATGGTGTAAAAATCAATCAATTATCTTAGAATACATGTTATGCTTTTCTGCAGACACGTTTTTAGCAGTTTTAAAGGGGCAGTAGCACAATTTTTGGAAATGTATATTTCAATTGTTTTACTGATAATTGTACGTTAAAACTTTATGTATTATTTTAATAGTGTCAAAAACATCATTACACAAACCAATCATCCGTAGTGATATAACAAATTAAAAAGATTCACAAAAAATCCACCTTTTGTCATAATTATTTTTAATAAAAAGGGAACGCATGGCGGAACTAATATAAACTGACTATTTATTTGATACGTTGCTGCTTCATTTATTTTAAATAAATTGTCTTTTAATTGCATCCATTATTTTTATTTTCCTGACATCACCTTATATTCCCCTAAAACGTGCTACTGCCCTTTAAAAAGACGTATTTCTACAAGGAGTTTATGACGCACGCTGTTTGAAGCAACATAACGTCTGTTTGAAAACGATTACAAACGTGATAACAATTATGGTCAAAGTTTGATGTAAGTGTAGGTTTTGTACCTTCAACAATTGTCTTCGAACGAACAAATTTAAACGATTTTTAGATATGTAACAATGAAGTGAAGTTGTATACTTATAACGGTAATGTGTGTCAAACATCAAGGCATGTAGACTCCATTATATTGACAATGTATTCCATTCCGTGCATATGTTGCATGACAGTAAATTACGTAATTATGTAAGTTTCCAACACAATATTTACAGACTATTACCAACAAATTCAATATACAGACAGCAGAACCTATGTAAAAGGAGACTGAATCAATATACATTTATTCTATGAATTCACAAAAGTTAGACATTTTTTGAGCGATTTAGGGGATTGGATCATCGAAAAAAACAGGAACAAAACCAAAATTAAAAAGAATCCTTTTTGGCTACAGCGTTATGATGACGTAAATCAAATTATCAATACTACTAAATTCATTATTATAAATGCAAACTTTCAAAACGAATACCTAATTCTCAGTATGTTAGATGAAATATAACAAATACACGTCATATATATGCATACAGACAAATATATTTCTTCTATAAATCTTAAATATCAGTTCTCATCTTTAAAAGCGTGTAAGTTACAAGTCTATATGTCTTCCTTTTTTTCATTTTGGGCACATACCACCTAACATAGAATCGCATGATCATCAAAATATAACTGGTCACGTTAAAACAAACTTCTTTAGAAATTTGAATGGCATTGTAGAAGTTGAAGCAGTAAAGACTAGCAAGCATTTTAAAGTTATACAACTTCTTTATTCTGTGTAGGTGACGTTTGTCAAGCAGTGATGCAGTGACAACAACGTTTTGAAATATGTCGAAACATCACCAACTAAACAAAGCATTGTTTTTCATAAAAATATCTAAAGAGATAATTTAAGCAAAACATTTGTACATCACATTAGATATACAAGAAGGTTAGGATTTGAGTGTGAGTGCGTGAGTGTGGAATGAATGATCTTTTTTCATAAAAAATCCCACTCAATGTCAAACTTTATTGTGCAAGTGGCCTCTCATTTTCTTGGAATGAAGGTCGATTTCGATGTAACGGGGTGGATAAATAAAATTTATAAAAAAAAGAAAAAAATTGTTCTAAGCATATCATAGGCAAGTTTGCCATGGTTTAATCTATAGGAGTTTGATCAATCATGTCATTTTAAATCATACTACTTTTTCCTTTGCACGACATTACACTGTGTATTTTTTATTTCAATAAATGCTGATATTAGAGTGGAATTTTACTTTATCATAGGATTGTGTTGAATAAATTAGTTCTTCCGTAACAAACAGTAAGAACCTATTTACAAAACACAAATAGTCATTACAACAACGAACAAACTCTGTGATCTCAATTAGGATTGGTATTATTTTCCCTCATATCATACTAAATAATTTTCATAACATCATGACTTTGTTTTGCAAGAAAGTATTGGTTCTTATCTAATAATGAGTAACAATCGTGATGATTTTCTTTGTCTTTGAAAAACGTTAGAAACAAATTGTACTCTAAATAGATATTTTATCGGAATACAAATAAATTTAAATATTTGTTTTTTGTTGAATTAACTACGTGATAGGCCTACTAAAAATAGAACTTAAACTATCACCCGTCTATACAAGGCTAATAGAAATTCGATTGTCTTTATCAATCAAGACAATTTCAGACTTCCGGACCGTAAGATGATTGTTTGACAGTACAATTTGATAAGGATAGGTATCGTGCCTCATTTCTGTATTGCAAAATAGAGAAAAGTGTATTGCAATATGTTTATACTCCTTAAATTCAAATGTGCATGCTATTTTGTCTTAATATGAGCGTTAAGAACGATCATCATTGTTCAGCTATGAACCGTTTTGGACAAATTATTTTTTCAATCAATGTTTATGAACTGTATACATATTTGAGCTGTTTTCACAACACACCTTCACACCTTGTAAAGAACTTTCCTTCAATCATGTTTTATTTGGTTGTATATTTTGGCAATTTTAGATAGAATTAACTCGTTTTAAAACGTTCGATATATTGATTGTTTACATAAGTGTGTGCCGATTCGTATCAGGTTGTTTTAATTTCGATCTTCTTAGATATAAATTGTCGGAATTAAGCCCAAGACTTGATTTCGAGATAAAATGAATACAAACTAAGTTCTTGTACAACATAAATGGAAGGAATCGTATTCCCCATGCGGCAAAATAAGTTTATTAGTAAATGATTTCTCGTATAATTGTAGAACACGGAACCGACTTATAAAATAAGTGGCGGAGTTTGCTTTATTAGATCAGAAGAAAATCAACAACAACATCAACAACATCATCATCAACAACAACATTCTTACTCATAATAGACCCTGTTTTCATATCGGTAAGACATATGAAAAAAATGACGGTTATATTTGATGAACAAGCCCTTACTGCAAAGTTTATGGTTTAATTGTACCAACTGTTTATGGGCTCTGTTTTAGCCAAAGAGTTACACACATATCATCTATTCAGCATAATTTTATCCAGTTTAGTTTTTGAACAAGTAAAAATTAGAAAAATATAATTAATATAACCATCTTTATAGCCAAATCAGTTTATGTTAAAGAATAATGTTGTTGGAGATGCCTATGATATGATATGCTGCAGTAAAAATGACTAGTATTATATATGTTACAGATATAACTGATAATGTTACGTTGATGCTAAATGTATTATTTTGATTATGTAAACAGTCTCATTACACAAAATAATCATTCATAGTCAGACTCGGAAAAAATTATAAAGATTTGCATAAAGTCCATTGGCGGATCACAAACAAACCGATATCATTAGGGTAACTTTTTTCTTAACTTATATTTGAACAATTTATAAACAGGAGCGCACAATCGAAAAAAAATAGAAATGAGGCAATCCATTGGCGCTACGAGTTTTTAAACCCTTTCTATGGCATTATACAGCACATTTATTAAGCGTAATCATTATAATCAATGTAAATGTGAGCGTATTCTATCAATTGAAAAAGCAAAAACAGTTTCTTGTGACAATTACCGAACATACAAGATCGCGAACCGGGGGTTGATATTTCAATGTTTTTAAAACGGTAACTTAATACATGCATTTTGTTATGGTACAATGATTTTGAATTGATACCAGTATATGGTCAAAATTTTGATATTATTTTTAGCCGTTTGATAACAGTTATTATTCTTTTAAAATGATAACATAATTGTGTAGAAATTGTCATCTTTTAATTCCGGAAATCATTTTCGAATGTGAGAAATCTACATAATTAGGTTTCTTTCTTTTTATTTTTCTTAAATTGTTAAAATTATAGTACCAGAACAGTTGGGTTCATATAATTACAACCTTTGGGAGACTTTTTCAGATGTTCAGTTTTAAAAATTAAAATTTTTCGAAAACATCCATGACTGTATATAAATCACAACGTATCTCAATAATTCAAAACCCCCAACAATGAAAAATATTATTTCAATGATATTGATCCACCTAATTTAAAACAAAGAATATTTACATTCATTTACCGAAACAGGATACTAAGTAATAACATGTGCGATCACACCCCGCCGATAGCCTAGAGGAAACATTATTATAGACATAATTAATAAATTCCAGAATTAATAGGGCGGGCGGGTCATAACGGTAAATAATGATCAGATAAATCACCCTTGTCACGTGGATTGTTCAGGTCAGCGTATTGTTTAGATGACCCTTGACCTCATTGACCAATACAGGTAGATTACTGATATGGTCATTCATATGAGGAAACACTGTTTGAATTAAATCTTGGCCATATTGACCAACATAGGTAGTTTACCAAATGGTCAGTTATAGCAGGTAAACGTATTACCTTAATTAAATCTTGACCCCTTTCGCCAATACAGGTAGTTTACCGTTGAGGTCATCTATAAATAATGGCCATGTTCAACGAATCGGTCACGCCTCGTAAAGCCCCTTTAATAATTCACCCACTAATGGCTTGTACTTCAAACTGCAATAAAGTGTCATTTCGAGGTGTAATAAAAGCGAGCATATGGGTTGTGAATGTCAAGGTCACGTGACCTGACCGATGGGGTCAGCATGTCGCTAGGGGGCGGGGAGTAGTTGAGAGGTTGGGAATTATAGGGCGGTGGGGGTTAGGTGGAATAATGATGTAATTTCGGAGGTTAATTGAGTAGAGTGAAATGGCATTTTATTTTTCCATATTCCTATACAAATTTAGTTTTTCGTCTTGTTTTTAAAATCACCCAACGGAGGATGTCTAAATCAAAGCCCACAAACGCGTTCCGTTTACATCTGCCTCAAATTATTATTTCCCTAGTATCTATCTGATTAAACTTTTAAAAGTTTCTTTGTGTATATCTCACCCTCCCTTCTTTCTTCTCTCTCTCTTTCTCATCTCTCTTTTGTTCTCTCTCTCTCTTCCCCCTCCTCTCTCTCTCTATCCGCCTTTCTCATCTCTCTCTCGTTATCTCTTTCTTTCCCCTCCCTTCTCTCTGTCTGTCTTTCTCTCTTACTCGTTTTTCTAATCTCTCTTTCTCATCTCTCTCTTTCCTCCATCCCCTCTTTTTCTCAATGTCTCTCATACTCTCTCTCTTTCCTCTCTCCCCTCTTTTTCTGTGTGTGTCTCTCTGTCTCTCTGTCTCTTTCATATTTATATCCCCCCTCTCTCTCTCAAACTTCCCACCCACACTCTGTCCCGGTTTTCCAACGTATCCACGTTTCCATCTCTCTCTCTCTCTCTGTGTCTCTCTGTCTCTCTCTGTGTCTCTCTATCTCTTTCTCTCTGTCTCTCTCTCTCCTTCTTTCTCTCTCTCTCCTCTCTCTCTGTCTGTCAATCTTTATATTTGCCTGTCTCTCTAAGTTTTCTCCATGTCATTTCTCCCGTCTCTCTATTCATCATCTCATTCAATCTACTCTCTCTTCATCGCCTTCTCCCACTCTCTCATCTTACATATCATTATCTTCTACCTATTTTGTACGAACACATTAATTTCCAAACTATATCAGTGTAATTTCAAAATGCTATAAACGTACCTAAATCCGTCCTATTAATCAACGCATGCGCCTGGGGTCGATTTAAGGGAGAGGTGTTCGGAACCCTTAATCAGTGGGCGGGGAGGGGATGCATTATTAGGGAAAGATTATTTCAGAGTTTAATGAGAATAGCATCGCTAATGACAAGAGATGGTTTAGTTCCTAGCGGACACTAATATAATCATGTTTCACGCTTGCCTGGTTGGGTATCTTTGTTACATTAGTTTCAGGTCTGTAACACATGTTGTGGTCACCAACTGGACACGGAGCTTGGACATTGGATGGACAAAGAGTTTTGGAAACTGGTTGAAATGATTTAAACAGTATTTTATTTCCATAGCATATATAATGAAAATGTATCTCATAACCCTTTTGGGTGGCCAACGTGATGTTTTTTTATGTATCTAAATCTTGTATTGGGTGAGACAGTAATCTCTTTCTCCTCCCCCCCCCTCTCTCCCCCTCTCTCTTTCTCCCCCTCTCTCTTTCTCCCACTCTCTCTCTCCCTCTCTCTCTCACTCTCTATCTCTCTCTCTCCCTCTCTCTCTCCCCCCTCTCTCTCTCCCTCTCTCTCCCTCCCTCTCTCTCTCTCTCTCTCTCTCTCTCTCTCTCTCTTTCTCTCTCTCTCTCTCTCTTTCTCTTTCTGTGTGTGTCTATAATACACGGAACTCAGAATACACTATACAAAGAAAAAGGGATTAACAAACAGGCAGGATGTGCCTATACCAACGCTCCCCTTGAAACAAACATGAAACGATTAGGAATTCATAATCATCTGTGGAAATATATGTTTGGATTAATCTTACAATACTAAACTCAATTTATATGCAGATTTTTCTTTGTCTTTGGTTAGGAAAATAATTATGTATTTGCCGAATACACTATAAGATATATGTTTTTGGATTATTTCTTTTGCGGAAAATGGTTGCCCACATTATAATAAGTTCATGCTAAGTTGCTTTTATTAATGCATTTCCTTATTTGTCAGGAAGGATTTGTCGATATACATGCATGTATTTTGTTTTTTTACTTCTCGATAGTTTCAATGGAAGAAAGACTACAGCTGCGTACCTTAAGTTTGTTTAGTTGCTTATGTATCTTAGCGGAAATTTCATGTGATAAGGAGTTCATTTGGACGGCAATTACATAACCGACAAAGGATCACCTACTGTTTATACGTAAAATTATTATTGTTAACTTTACCGTGTGGTCGTTGAGGTTCGAGGGAAAAAAAACGACGACAGAAGGTGTCATATTTTAAAATATTTGACTTTCTTAAATTTCTTTGAGAAATTTCGATATCGAGTTTATGAGAACAAAATCAGTACAGTTATGCTGACATAATAATTAAGTGTTTTTAAAATTAATATTGACCCCTGGTCAATTCTATGACCTGTCAAAGCTATTAATGTCCCCTGTAAGATGACATACGAATATTTTAACGAAAAATTAACCTAAAGTTCTGAAATAAAATTTCAACATTATTCGTTTCTTTTTCGCAATTTTATGTTGTTTTAAAGACGTAACAAACTGCACGATAGTTTCACAAGGATACATAGGATAGTTAACATGTATATACCTGTTATCTTTTGAACCATACTTTTCCGTAACTTAAATTGCTGTTATTTATCACTATATATTTCTAAGTGTCAACTGTTTTATTGCAGCGAATGCGACGTTTTGGTGTAGATACTAACACTGTTATCAAGCGTATGATTCTCTACGCCGAAACGTCGCATTCCCTGCAATAAAAAAAGATGACAAACCCATAGAACTCTTTCGTATTCGTTATATATTTAAAGGCACGTGAAAATTTAGATTTCCAATTCTGTAACTTCCGAAAAAAAGAACTGAATTACTTTACAATGTAAGAGCATTTTACATGCCGGAAAATCTAAACGTCTTCCTTGGTTTGACACAATTGGAAAGACACATGTACTTAACTTTTATACTCTGCTGTAAAATTTATCTTCAAATTGTATGTATTTTACTTGTTGTATATCTTTATATGCTTGTGTACAAACGATTGGGCAGAACAGAGAATTATCAATTTAAATTTGAAGATGAATCATATAGAGTATTAACAACTGTATAACTCGAGATGAAAAAAATCAATAGGAAAGAAATAGGCGTAGAGAAATTATATACAATAATTAAAAGAAAAATAATAATATCCAATGCTTAAAATTGACGTAACATTAACTTTTGACGAAAAATGGTCTTACTATTTATGTGATATGTTTCCTCCAATTTATCGGGCTATCAGCAGTTTTTGTTTAAGAATGAAAGAAAGCTTTTTCATTTGAATCATTTCACAAACATACATTAAATAATATACTAAGGGGTCTATATTTTGAAACCTTTTTTAACAGTGAGATAGTAATAAGCCATAAAAATAGACTAACATTTAGTCTCAGAAGAATTGTTTTTAATATTGACAACATTTTAGACAATTCATGTATAATAAACAAAAATGGAGACCAGAAGAAGCTCTAGACTTGCTATACTTTTCTAGACTGGGTTGGTCGTCAATTTTTTTTTTTTGCTTTAGGGTCTGGATGACAGACTAGCCATAAAAACTGTGTGTACGTTATCGCTAAAGGTCTTTATCATTACAATCAAAGTGATTGGTTATCAACCATAGTTATAAGTTTAAAGTATCCTAATTATTGGTTGATAACCAATCGCTGTACATTTCATTTACTAAAAATTCCCTATTTTAAACATATGTTGCAAATATTGTTTTCAGTGGCAAGCAGAAACAATTTTAAGGCAGTCTTTCAGATAATGCAATTTGCGATTAACAAATATACCCGTATTCTTTTGATGTTTCTCATTGGAAATGATTCAAATTATCTAGTAGCGATTCAAGGATACAGATCGAAATATATTTTTTCAACATATTAAAAAAAAGTATATTTCTTAATATTCCCCCATAAACCAACTTTTTTGATTGTTTGATTCACCCGTAAAGAAAACCAAAATATTTTATTTGTTCATGATATTAACTTTTCATTTGAATTTAAATTATATTTGTATCTATGATAAAGTTATTGTTGCCATGAGATAACAAGAGAACCGAATTCAGTGTACATGTACAATACAATCTTCATTATTTGTCTGCTTATTTAAAGGGACAATGGCACGTTTTAAGGGGGATATTAGGTGACGTCAGGAAATGAAAATATATAATGGAACTTTTCAGCCATGCGATTCATTTTTCTTACACGAACTGAATTAAAGGTGTTCGCACAAATTTATTTTATGTGAATCTTTAAACTTGATTTGTTCTCTGAAAATGGATGATTGGTTAGTCTAATGAGGTTTCTGACACTATCAAAATAATACATTTGACATTAACTTACAATTATCAGTGAAAAATTTTAGTCAAAAATGTTTCAAGGACTATATATAAGTCTTATACTGCCCATGTTGCATGAAATGAGGCCTTTTTAACGATTTGTTTAGACAAAGCATGAATAGTCAAATTGTAAATACATTTTATCTATAATATTATAAATATACCAAAATGTGTTTAAAAAGCAGACAAAAATTTACATAGCAAGAGTACATGCAGTTTCTGACACCATGCGACGTCATAGAAATATGACGTCATAATATTGTTCACAATGTCTCGATCCCAAGAAGATATCATTCGTCGATGAGATACATGAATATATCGATATCAATCGACAGTTTTTCAAAGGTTTTTTTTGTGGAACATTCATACAATTCCAAGTCAATAATATTGTTCAAGTTTTTATCAAATCACATGAGAACTAAAAGGTATATTTTCACAGCAGTCCCCAATATATTTACATGTATTTTGTAAATTTTTACAGTCAAGTAAACAAAGGTCGATTTTATTGTCTTCAACAGCACATGATATATTTTCCTATTCGAAACTACCGTTTTATGTTAACTTTACATATAGTACGTGTACGCAGGACCATACAAGCATACTTAAACAACGCTCGTATATTTCACTGTTAAGTACACATGTAGATATCAAGTTGACACGTGACATTCTCATGTCAATTTCAAGACAACCTGACAGAAGCGCTTGTAGATAACAGTTTATGTGTTTCTGTACTTGGCCAGCCAGAGGCTAACATGTAGGTAATGAGATACCTATCTACATATTTATTACTCTGACCCCAAGCTGACCTAAGACTTTAATCTCGCGATAGGTCGCGAGATCGACTCGGCTCGAAAAAGCTACGTTTAATGTCTTATTTAAAGTTTTAACGTCGCTTTTTGTAGAGATTTCGGTGTTGTTAATAACTATAGCGAGTGGTAGCTATTTCAAACAGCTGTTTGGGGAGTAATTTACATGGGGTATGAATTATCCTGGATCCTGTTAAATCGGGAGACGAAGCCCATACTCAGGTTAGGATTTTCGAAAGTTACATGTACTTTAGTGCTCAATTAGTTACAAGTACCGTACACTCGAATAATAAGTGGTAAACGGGCTTCAGAGATCATGGCCGTGCACTAGTTAAACATCGTACATAAATAATTATAATAAATAGAAACATAACAAATTTCATATACATTATCATGATAAACAGAATAATCATCATTGTGATCAGAATTATAATTGTCGGCAGCACATTAATTCTATTCGTCATTACAATAGACATAATTTGTATTCATATGTTAAGGTAATTGATTCACATGACATGAAATAACCATGTCTTAGCCGCAACTATCACTCATAGCTTGACCTATCATGCATTTTATGTGGTATCGTTTATTTTGCCCCTGAGTGTACATGTATATACATGGTAAGACATAAAAAGAAGTTGTAAATCAATATAATGTGTATTACCGATTATCAACTTTTCATAAGTTACGAAAGAAGATGTTATTACAGAGACCATCAGTGAATCAATGTGGATTGTAATTTGTTGAAATTAAAGATGGAAGTGTATCAACTGGTTACTCTAAGGATACGAAATGTACCTTAAACTATCATCATAATGACTCAAAATAACTTCGTTTAGTCATCATCATCATCGATAAAAAAGAAATAAAAATGATATCACTACCAAAACAATTTGAAACAAAATTGTAAATTTATAAAAAAAATTAAAATTGAAAATTCGTTGCCTACACCCACTCCTGTGGAGCCTCACGTAGGTCTAAAGTTTAAAATTCAAGTGCAGCGTTGTACGATCATGTGACTTGTCGGGAACTCTCGTGTCAGTAGCGAGGCTTCACGAGATACCTTTCCCCGTCAATGGGGCCATAAAAAACTTTAGGTTTTTCATAGACTGTAAATAAGGCTCTTCAAACAATATTTACAGCATACTTAAACTGTCCAGTTTAGGGAAATATGTTGAAAGTGAAAAGACTTGCGGATATTTTATATGTTTTATTCCGATTAAATTTTCTTAAATTTGACATATTTTTGGAGTTAAAATAGCTTGTAAAAAGCCATCACGAAGTATCATCATGATTATTAAATTCTCAAAATTTAAAAAAAATGTGTGTTTCAGTCAATGATAATTTTATTAATTATGCACGAATTGACACCCACCAAACCTCTTTAAGTGTGTAAAGATAAAAAAAACGTGCCTTAAGAAAAGTTAAAACAATTCATGATAAATGAAAAAGAAAATATAGTGAAGACATTTAATAGTTAAAAGTGAAGACCTACTTAAATGTGAAAGCAGATAAACAGGAAATAGTTATCTTGAACTTCAACCTTTTGCCTTGAAGTAGATGAATGTCTCATCTTTAAATGGAGATTTTCAACAACATAAGGATAGTGACATATTATAGTTAAATTGGAGCAATTTATATAAGACATGATTGCACGTTACATATATTCTTTAGAATGTATGAGGGACGAAAAGGTTTTGGTGAATTACACGAAATACGCTTTTATTCAGACCAAGTCATAGGTACTAATGGAATATATAATGACAGAGATCTATTCGATTTTAGCTACCAAACATTACGCCTACGAAATAATTTACTTTTTATGTATCTTTGCAGTTTTTGTAGCCAAAAAGTAAAATTGAACAAAAGGAATCAGTGAAATTCCTACTGTGTTTGTTACAATTGTTGTCCAGAGACAAAATATTATACATACGTTGACTTAATGAAATGATATATTCTTTACAAACAATTGAAGTGTTCTTGCAACATACTAGTTTAATCTTACATTTAGACTGTAGTTCATAACATTTTGACATTAGCAGTAGCACGTTTTTTGAAAATTTTCGATTTAAAGTTTTCACTGTTTATTGTACATAAATGCTTAATATATTATTTTGATAGTGTCAAATATCATTTCACAAACCAATCATCCATAGTCAGAGAACAAATGACATCGGTCATTTGCGTGTGAACATCTTTCATTCAGTTATGTAAGAAAAGGAATTACATTATAAATTTGATTCATAACTGCTTTATTTAGTTTAAATATATTGTCTCTCAATTGG
This sequence comes from Steromphala cineraria, assembly GCA_916613615.1. Classification (NCBI taxonomy): domain Eukaryota; kingdom Metazoa; phylum Mollusca; class Gastropoda; order Trochida; family Trochidae; genus Steromphala; species Steromphala cineraria. The sequence continues at coordinate 48,616,841 of OU744733.1, forward strand.
AACCATTTATTTTCATAAGAAGAAAATTCTTTCCAAACAAAAACTAGACATTTTAAAGACGTAATACGTTTCGTATTTCTCACTTACATAATGAATTATATAATGCTACTAATTGGCAATTCCAATGAATATTCAAATATTTTAAAAGTCAAAATGGCATGTTTTAAGAGTCTTAAACCAAGGCTAGGGGCTTGACAAACATATGAACAAACAATGATATGATAGTTCAGTCTGTGAACAACTTGACTTGCGACTGTAACAGTCGTGAATATGCCTGTCTATTTAATAGGAACCTTTAGTAAGTCTAGATCTAGATGCGACTGCGTACTGACTTGATATAATACAACATAATTGAAGAAACAATAATTACTGTTAAAATATTGACTTAATTTTAGCCTTAAATTGTGACTGTGGCAATATTTGCTTTAAGAGATTTAGAGAAAGGCTAAGGCCTTTACAAACGGACGAACAAACACTGTAAACCACAGGACTAGCTGAGGGTTTATCACAGGGCATCTCTCATAGTTCAGTTCTCACACAGGAGCCTTGTTAAAACCAAATGCCCCAAAGTTGCGGGGAAACGGGGGCAATTAAAGTTTTAGGAGACACTAAAATAGGCACGAGGCAAATTATTCGATTTAATTGACTTTAAAACGACACTTTAGATTCGACAGATTTGATGGTCGTTTACATTGTAACTAAGGACATGCTGTTCAAATATTATGCATTTACAGTTATTCGCCTTTGATTTATCAGGGTATTTGTCAATCTCAAATAAGAATGAAACCAAGAAAAGGGGAATATTACATATCATGGCCTGCTAAAAGCTATACATGATAGTTTATCACCTTTATGTTTGACTTAAATGTAAATAAGAGATGCTAAAAAATCGTAACACATTTTTCTTGAGTTTATATCACCGATCACATATTTGTTCAGATTTATCCAAAATTTAAACTGTTACTCCCTCCTAAAGATGCAAAACGTCTGCATTTCGAAGACTGTACACACTATAATTAATATTTCTGTTACATATTTTTAATGAAGAAGACAGTGTACTCTGCTATGCAGACAGAGAAAACGCTGAATACTGCAATTTCGAAGAAGACATTGTCTAATAGTATCCTTCGCCGAGACTAACAACTATCAATAAATCTAATGAACAGCTTTAACAAAGAAGTTATGTTCAAATTCATTATAGATTCATCTGGTACATTCAATTTAAAACATCCTCCTGAAATTTATTCAAATGTGCTTCAAATAAGATATTTTTACTTTTCATGTACGTTAACCAAATGAAAGACAATTTAGTCTAAATAAATATTTTAGAGATAAAGACAACTTTATATAGTGAACAACTGTTACATTGTTATATTTAGGATCACATTATCTTCAATAGATCAGATTTTTCGTTCTACTTTTTTGGACCCTCAGTGTTGGTTCAAATTGCGCATGGGATTCGGCCCGGTATAGTAGAAGAACCTGTACTATTGAAGAAAGTGCGATCCAAACGAAAACAATGTTACAGTAAAATATTTATGAAAATTAATGCCACACCTTTCTTTATGTCAATTTCGTGTTCGTGCATTTGAGTTGATTAAGTTAAGACAAGCTGACACATGACCTAGAATTATTGTTGTCTGTTTTCTACTATTATATACAGACTGGAACTACATATATACTTCGAAGAATTTCTTCAAACGTTGCAACATTTGGCAAACGGAAATTTATTAAATCAAAGACAGAAATGTAGAAAGTAGAGAAATAAGTAACTGATATAAGGGCGATATCCTATTAACGAATGAAGACTTATAAAATGGTATATAATTTTGTAAATAATTGTAAATTTGATAAGGTGAATATTGAAAAATATCTGCCACAAAACTTCGTAAAGAAAATCTTTTGGAAATATAATCCACAATATATGTTATCTTTTAACTCTCTTAGTACATTTAAAACATGTTTTACATTTCTAAATTTCCAATGGCAATGCCTTCAATAAACCCTACAATTACTAGCCAAGTATAATGGAAACTAAGCGATTTTGAAAACATAAAATATTCTCAAGAATAATAAATCAGTACTAGATTTATAAAGAGAATTCTGTCAATTATGACAAATAAAAACAGAATTATTACGATTATAAAAAAAATGTCACTTTTAATTGTGTACTTTTGACAGTTATGTACGTCACTGACATTTGAATGACGACAGCAGAAATAAAATCTTGATAAACAAGTATATTTTAGTTTGAGCGATGCTTGAATAATTACTCAAACTATATATGGTATATTTCGTGAATCTCTAATGAATAGAGGGGGAAAGGGAACAGAGTTGATCATTGCAAGATAACGCATCATATATCAATATAAAGAGATTATCAGAGAAAGTGTGTAACATGATTTGAGTGTGAATGTTTGTTTCACAACTTCGAATGATTAAAGTGGGTTCACCCTAGAAAGGCTGCATGCAGTTATTGCTTGGTTCCTGAAACTTTTGTGTGGTAAGAGTTAACCCTTTCGAGGAAAATATTTAAAAAAATATTTCAATAAAGACAATTAAACAAACCAAACATGCAAACATTAAAATAAAAATTATCCGTTCACTTATATATTATACCATGCATATTAAGAATACATAAAACCAAGAGGATTTAAGCACACATACTTATTTGAGCTAACTGCATATTCTTTAAACAAAAGTCTCCAGCAATATTAGGAAAATTATATTTCTTCTTCTCTTTAGAAACAGAAATAATAAGAGAAACCATTTTGTCTGTATATTAAATGACTCATTAGTTTCCATCTAAAATTGCCAAAATAAAACAACAAATTAAGAGAAAACGTCAAATTATCAGAATCAAAATAGAACAAAAAATCTTTTTTACCACTAAAACTAGATACAAGTACATGTATTTCTGGTCACACCTCTTTAAGATATTTAATGTTCTGAATATCAAATTACTTATTTTCAATACTACATTTCTTATAATGAATATTGGAGAAAAGATTTATTTCCATATATATTTGATATTCTTTGAAACAATCAGACATATCAATTTTTTTATACATCTCAACGTACACGTTTATATCGGCAATCTTAGCAAAGCAAAAAATAAGATATGTACAGGTTGCGATTAAAAGATAACATGATAAATAACTTTTATATCTGCAATCTTAGAAAAGCACTCACTCTTATAATCAATAATGTCCTAGAAAAAGGAACACAATTTCGATTTCTTCCTTGAATAAACAGAAACGTTCAATATAATGTAATATTAATCTGCACGACTTGATGGCACTGCAGGAGATAACAACAGAAAAAGGCGGATCGATAACACTGTACAGGCTATTGAAACGTTTGGAATATGGCAAATATGGATGTAACCATTTAAGAGAATATCATTTTAAACGTTAGCAGTTTGGCGAATATGGATGTAGACGATCTAACCATTTCAAGAGAACAATATCATTTTTAACGTTATAGGAGTTTGGCGAATATGGTTGTAACTGGCAAATGCCGTTTAAGAGAATAATACCATTTAACACGTTAGGAATCATGATGGCGAATATTGATGTACTTGATGTATGTCATTTAAAAGAATAAGACTATGAAGCGTTAGGAATGTGGCTGATATGGTTGTTACTGGTCTCTGTCGTTTAAGAGAATAATATAATTTTAAACGTTGGGAATAAGGCGAATATCTAACTGATGTATAGAAATAAGGAATATGATGAAATTGAATGTAATAGATCTAAACTACTGAAACGTTTGAAATATGGCGGATTTGAATGTTACCGATCTATGCCATTTAAAAGAATAAGTCTATTTAGGCGTTAGGAATATGGCAGATATGGATTAAGCCGATCTATGTCCTTTAAGAGAATAACATTATCTAACAGTATGGACAATGACGAATATGGATGTGAATGAACTTTGTCATTTAAGAGAATAATATTCCTAAAACGTTAGGTTATATGGCGAATAAGGATGTATACGTAGTCGTTATACGTCATTTAAAGGGACAGTCCTATCGGGGTATTTTTTGTAGAAACAGAATTCAAGAGTGCCTCCCTGTTTATATTTATATTTCACACTTACTTTCAAACATGTTAGGGAGGGTAACATTGTAGTAACATATGCCCTTTTTACATGCGCACTTTACTCCTGAGAGTATAATTACTCCTAGGAGTATTTTTGCTCCTAGGAGTAAAAGTATATTTACTTTACGTTCCATTGGAATTTAAGGACCCTTAAGTATATCATGATTTGCTTACAGTAGAAATATATTTTTTCATAGAAAACTCAATGTGTGAAATGCAAATCTTGAGGCAGAGAAGAATTTAACACAATTTTACCATATAGATTTTGTTTGGTCAATCAACTTCTAGTGTAAAAGGAGTGAACGCAGCTGGTTTTCGGTTTTAAAAGAATGACACCAACAATAAAAAACCACATTTCCTTCATTAGGAAACATGCTCTCGACAAGTTAAAAATAATAATCTTGAATGCAAGTTATTATTGATGAAAACACAATAGTAGTGTTTAAAACTATATAAATGCAAGTCATTTACCTCAACCTAATCACTCAACTATGCTAATACTATAGAACATGACAGGATACTCACAGGAGTAAAAGTAAATATACTTTTACTTTACCTCTAGGGGTGGAGTTTTTAACTCCTAGGAGTAAATATACTCCTGTAAGTAAATCTGTTTTGGGCTGTTTACATGGCACGTTTACTCCCTGTAAGTATAATTACTCCCAGGAGTAAATATACTCCTAGGAGTAAACGTGCGCATGTAAAAAGGGCTATAGTAACAATTTGTCACGGATAGAATTCACCTATGCGTCTTCTTGAATTTGGTTTCCACATAAAATACCCCGATAGGACTATCCCTTTAAGAGAATAATAGTATCTTAACGTTATGAATATGGCGAATATGGATGTAGACGAAGTATATCATTTAAGAAAATAAACTTTTGACACGTTAGATATATGTCGAATGTGGTTGTAGTCGGTCTTAAACTAAAATAAACTGTTAAAACGTTTCAAATATGGCGAATATAAGCGTAGCCGATCGATATCCTGTTTATCTAAACGATAGGATTATGGCGAATATGGTATGGTATGTCCTTTCAGAGAATACGAATTTTGAAACGTTAGGAATATGGCGAATATAGATGCAAGCGATCTATGTCAATGAAGAGAATAAAAGTTTACTGAAACGTTTTGCATATTTCGAACATAGAAGTATCCGATCTACAGATTTGAAGAGAAGAGATAAGTTAATGATCTCGCTTTGATGTTTATTGTCTTTATTTGGTAATCAACATCGGCGTTGATGTCGCTTGTTTATGAGATTATGTGTTATACGTTGTATATAGGAGCGGTGTTAACATAGGCTTATTAGCTTGTTCACCAATCCTAATTCATTTTCATGAATAAAAATAAATTTAAAGCCAATTTAAAGAGAAATAAAATATTGAACGTCAGTATAAAGGGAATAATGTAAACGTTTTATTTGGATAAGATATCATGGATAAGTTTAAAGCAAAATAAGTTGATATCACAGAGACGAATATGACATCCATAAATAAATAAGTTTCATATGATAAAAACAATCTATGTTATTGTAGAAAGAAAATCTAAATATGGAAATAACTGATTTGACAGTTGTAGGCCTAAGGTAAACACCGCTGAAATCAGTCTTTCATGTAAAAATAAGAGTCAATTCTGTACAAAACGGAAATGATTGATTGTTGAAAACTGCTAAACTAGTAAAGAGTGGCACATTTGAGTTTATACCTATAATAAATGTGATTTCTTGAATGAGATTGAAGGATGACATATTCTTCATTAATGAAAAATTAACACTTTTAATGATTTCACGTACACAACATAAACAGTGCTTTTATATACAGTGCTTGATTTCAAGTTTTATGCAGAATTTGAAAATTGCTGATATCGTTTTTCATGCGAGTTTATTGCAATGTTGCATCCAATCCATCGTATTTTTTAAGAATGGACTTTATAACCTCTAAACCTTCATATTTCGAAAATCTCTATGATATTACCGGAGTGCTGATCGCTAGTAATATCCAGAAATATGCCTTATCTGTGCGTAATTTATATTCACGAAATATCACTTTGCGTCAATGCCTTTCATATATTACAAAATGTAACACAAATCTAACAATTTCACACAATTTTACTCTTTAGTGTTAGATTTGAATATAGTGAAGATGATAGCGAATAACACACATTTCAGTATTTTAAATTGAAAATTATAAGCTTGAAACTAAATTAATATTATATATTAAGATGCTACAACTTTAATTTTTTTGAAATGCAAATCATTGTGTTTTAATGACATATAATACTTAATAATTATTTTTTTAATTCAGCAGTTGAACATTGCTTTGATTTATAAAGTTACTAGTAATTAATAACGACAAAGTGTTTAACGAGAGAAATTGTAATTTTTAAAAATAATTTATGAGATAATCGATTTATGAATATAAAACGCTAGAGTTTATTCAAAATGATAATATTAAAACTTGTGAGCACTTGATCATCAAGTTTCGCTCCCTTGGTTACAAAATGGGTTTTGAGAACAAATGATATTCAAAAAAATATTCATTAAAGTTTAAGGTCAGTTGGAAAATATGTTCGGTACCCTTTTTTATCAACAACGCAGTTTATCCACAGGCAGGGGTATATTCACAGTTTAATATATCTACAATTAGTAAATTCAGTAGGTAACGTGTAAGGTCAGTTGGAAAATGTGTTCTGTACCCTTTTGAATTTATTAACTAAGTTCGATTACTACGCAGTTTATTCTAGGGCAGATGTATACACATAATTTAATGTATCTACAATTAGTAAATTCAACAGGTAACGTGTCACAGTTTACCTTTTTCATATGATACAAGTCTAAACGAATACAATAACAGTATTAGTATCTATACTATCTAACTAAAACACCAAGCATCATATCACGTTTATCATATGTACATAAACATTTATTCAAATACATGACAATAACATTAATTTCAGTATGCTTGCTATAACATATGGTCACCTAATCAAAAATGCAATTTAGTATCGTAAATAAAGCACTTTTGGTGACAAGGAAATTGTGCAACAGCTGGTAATATCAACAGTTTGTTGAATATAGATATATACATGTATAATGCTTGGGATTATATATCGCATATTTTGTTCATTTGAATATTGCTGTTAGTATATTGCTGCCGATTTGAACCGGGGCAGTAGCACGTTTTAGGGGGAATAGAAGGTGGTGTCAGAAAATGAAAATTAATGGTTCGAACTGAAAGACAAAGTTATTAAAATAAATAAAGCAGTAATAAATCAAATGTTTAATGTGAAGTTTAGGCATGTGATTCCTTTTTCTTACACAAGATGAATTAAAGATGTTCACACAAAAATGGCCGCCAATGGATTTTAGATGAATCTTTATAATTTGTACTCTAACTATGGATATTTGTTCTGTGAAATTAGATTTTTGACACTATCAAAATAATACATTCATCATAAACATACAATCATAAGTGAATAAAAATATAAAATTATCAAAAACGTGCTACTTCCCCTTTAATGTATTTCAATGAAAAAGTTCATTAAGAATTAAAACTTTATTATTATTCTAATGTAAGACTTGAACTTTCGATAAAAATAATTTGTGATTACTCGGTTAATTCATTTGTTTCGCTAGTACATTTGTCTCTATTTATTAATGTTACTATGGCTCCGTTTAATTTTCAAATGCTTTACTTTATCATGTCTAGGGATTCACTTATCCTTATACTTATTTTAATATATCGCGTGATGTTTTACCTCGTTTTAAAAAAAAGTTCGCATTAACCGCATCGTCATATCTATTCACAAATCAACTCATTTCTCAAAGAACCTATATCAACTATAACCAACTATAATGAATATTATTATGATGCATATTCATGTATAATGAGCCGGTGGCCCCTTTACGGAAATAAACAGTTTCACAGTTTCTCAAAGAATCTAAGTTTTTCAGTTCCATTTTTTTCTTTGCCTCACGTTTAGAAAAAAACAATGATAAGTTACTTGAAAAAAAATGTTATATGTAAAGGTTTCGATTAAAAAATAACACAATAAACAGTTGTTTATAATTCCTATTTCTTATAAATAGGAATAGCATCATAGTTTGCATGGTATTTCTCAATTCATACATCCTAGAAAACCACGTTTGGTTCAATTAAAAAAATGATTTGCAACGATGCATTCAACAATGTTTGGATATTGAAGTAGGGGAACAAACACATGGAAAGTACGTTGTTATTTACATGAAACATTGCAATCAAAATATAATAATTGTTCCTTCATAGAAATCACAATTATAAACTGTATACTATTATATTTCAATAATTATGTCGATGGATGAACTACCGCAAAGCTATGTACGAATAAATACCATGATAAAAACCTAAAACTAGTAAAGACCAGAAAAATATAAAAACCAACATAAAACAACTCATATGATAAAGGCAACAATGACTACTATTTGAAATTGGAGAACACTTCAAATAATCGGAAAGCGTAAGAAATAACCGGAGATTTGTAAGATGAAGGGATCTTTTTGTGCGGGGATGTTTTCATCAAAGACACCGGTCTCAAAGCCATGTCTATTTCAACGCATCATGCTATAGATCAGCGGCGGCCCTGTCTACATCATCTAATGAAATAGACAACCAGACAGATCGATATGCTATATTCGGTCACAAGGGGGTCGTCTCAAAACAAATCATACATTTTATGTTTTGACGTTAACATTTGATATTTACCTACAAAAATGCGATTGAGGTACATATATGATTTATTGTTTTCAGAAATATATTCTGTATTTGTTTAGTTGTACGTATTTAAAAAATTAAGGTTTTAGGTACTATGTAACTTTCATCTTCTATTAAATTTATACCTTTTTCTACCTTCGTATTTTGATTTTGGTTTGTAATTTTGAAATAAATGGTTTAGCATATCATTGTATGGTATTGAATACAAAAGTGACTGACTCTCTATCGTTTGTTGTAAAAAAATAGAAATTAATTTCATTCATCTTCAAGTAAAGAAAAGAAGTGAAATGTATAGAGACGTTTTATGTATTATGATTTTACTATAAAATGTTATGAGGTTTGAATTGATATTTTCAAAAAGATAAGTATTAAACGAAACTTTTGTTATTTGATTAAATGTGTTACACATCGCTTAGAAATTGAATTGACATTTTGTCAACATACATTCAGGGGCAAAAGAAACTATTTCAACTTTTCAAAAGGGTACAACACAAAGTCTTGTCGTAAATTAAATGCAATTTCGAATCCCTGTGATAGGCACGTAAGTTGGGAAGAAGTTATCATATTTTTAAACAATGGAGTATGAAACCTACATTTGTTTTGACTGTTCAAATACACAAGAGGTACTCGAATAGCTTTTTCAATATGATTTTGGACATAATCTTTTGAATTGGACTAAAATAATTATGAAATGTATAAATTTTATAAATGTAACATGTTATCAATAAAACTAATTTGTTCACGCAATTTGTCTGTCAGATGGTATTAAAACAAGCAAAAAGGCCATTTTCGCTATCCTGTGTCGTCTTTTTGATAGGCGTGTATTTCTAAAATGATATTGCTTTGAAATTAAAAACGTAGTTCGATTGGCTCTTGAAGACATGAAATAACCTTGTTTCAGCCGTAACTATCACTCGTATCTTAACCAATCATGCATTTTATATGGTATCGTTTCTTTTGTGGCACTTGATAAATATACGTTAAACGTTATCAGACTTCAAAAAGTACTTTCTTTTCGTGTTGAAATGAAGTTATTATCGATCGTATTTGTATTTTATTTTATGGTCGCATTCCTCAGAATTAACGAAACTTTATTACAGTTATTTTGTGATATTTTGGTTAAACGAGATAACGTTATCATAAAAACAACAAGTTTATCACATTATACATTTGAAATTTTTTGAAAAATTTGAAAATTTAAAAATTTAATTTTTTTTATTTCAAGATAAAAAAACATTATATCGTAAAGGAGGTCAGGTCTCATTTGAATTTGTTTAAGATCAAATTCAGTTTAATGAGGGACGTGTTCTAAATCTATTTTTAAAATAGGGTTCTGGCAATTTCAAGAACATAAATAACTATATTTCTCCTTTAATGACTTGTAGAAGAAACGACTTCTGAAATTATGAATACTGACATATCTTTACAATAACTGTATGTCGACATAATGATCAAAAATTAACAATATCCCTTATTTCGTTAATATATGTTGAATTTATAAGGTTATTTTTATGATATTGTATTTCCTGGCTATATTTGTCGTCAAAAAGCTTTTAGGCTGAGTGGCATTCTAGAAGTTGATGGAAGGGAAGACAAGAGTAATTCTATGGTTGAACAACTTCTTTTTTTGACAGTAGCGACGTTTCTTATACAGTTTTCAAGCAAAAAGCTTTTGGTAACCTCCAAGAGTTAAGCCTTCGTAAAAAGGCCGTTTCCTGCAATTTAAAAGAATTGGATTGTAAAGAAGTACAAATTTTACTTTCTTCCTAGATCCTTTCTTAGAAATACTGATATATTGTTTATTAAGTGATCTTTCTTTTTTGAGACGACCCCTTCCGAAAATAATGCCCATGGGAACAGCGTATTATATCTATTATACCAATTACCATCCTCTCCCAGACAAATTACCTTATCTTGTTTGTACATCAACGACTGTCACGTACATATACAACATCTAGGGTCGTTATTCCTCCGTTTTTGTATTGTTATGTTCGTTATTTGTGTTCACCGTACATCGTAATGAAACATGTTTATTGATAAAATTCAAATTTAAAAAAAATAAAAAATTCAAATTAGAGTTATTGAATTTGTTTGTTATCCTGAACATATTCATCATATTATGACAAAAGAAATCGTTTAAACCTAATGACTTTTATTATTTGTCTTGAAACTTCTATTGGTTTACTGAAAATTGTCTCAGTAATCAGTAAGTATAGAAACTGCATGCGGCAGATACAAAGAATATGGTGTGATATGTACATAATTTAATTTGTATAGGCCAATACATAACAAAACCAAGAAGAAGACTGAAATATCTCAAAATTTCATTTTAATGAATATTGACAACAGCAATAATGCATATATGAATATGAAATGATAAAAAATAAAAACATTTATCACCAATTCAATGAATAATCCAAAATAATCGCCAACAAAATGCAAAAATAAACTCAGGGAAGATGAGAAGGCGAATACGCATGAATAAATGTGTTTGGATAAAACGGGATATTAAAAGTTCGCCACGCGAACATCATAATTGGATTTACGCCCAGTAAATTTCTCATATTTTCGAGATTTTCCGAAAACCTGTCAAAAAGATCATTTGGTTATGGTCCAAACTGGTCCCCGGAGAATTAACTGTCACTCTCTGCTTCCTGGAGGCGAAAAAATCACAATCCGTGAGATGGCTTATTAATATTTCAATAATTTTCCATATTTTGACGTTATCATTTTGATAGTGGTCTGTTTTTGCAAGTGCACACTATTTTGTGGTTTTCAAAGTATTCATTTGCAATTTGATTAGAGAATCTGGTTAACAAAAGTTATTACCCTTTTGTCTCAGTTAGATGTTTTTGCTTTGAGCGACACTTGCCATTGCATTTTGCAAGAATATTGTTGGTGGTTTAAAGGGGCAGTAGCACGTTTTAGGGAGAATATAAGTTGATATCAGGAAAATGAAATGAATGATTCCAACTGAAAAGCAATGTATTTAAGCTAAATGAAGCTGTAATAAATGAAATATATAATGAAAAGTTTGACCATGGGATTTCTTTTTTCTTACACAAAATGAATTAAAGGTGTTCACACAAAAATGGCCGCCACTGTGTGAATCTTTATAATTTGTTCTCCGACTATAAAAATATACATATATATGAAAATATACAAGTTCCAAAAACTGCTCCTTTAAAGGGGCAGTAGCACGTTTTTTCATAATTTTATATTTCAAAATTTTCACTGATAATTGTATGTTATTGCTAAATATATTATTTTGATTGTGTAATAAGTTTCATTACACAAGCCAATTAGCCATAGTCAGAGGACAAAGTATGAAGATTCACATAAAATCCATTGGCGGCCATTTTTGTGTGAACACCTTTAATTCATTTTCTGCAAGAAAAAGGTATCGCATGGCTAAACTTTGCATTATATATTTGAATTATTACTGCTTCATTTAGTTCAAATACATTGTCTTTCAATTGGAACCATTAATTTTCATTTTCCTGACATCACCTTATATTCCCCCTAAAAACGTGCTACTGCCCCTTTAAAGTGTTCACCGGCAATTTGATAAAGGTCTGGTTATCCGAAGTTATTACCGTTTTGATATTAGGTGAGTGAGTGCAGTGAGACAGCATATAATATTGCCCAAGAGGCGTAAAACAATAACTCACTCACTGACTTCACTGAGCATGCATGGTTATTTGCACATGTTACCATTGCGCTCTGAACGACGAGTAGGTTATAACTCCGCTTGAAAAAACGCTTCCAACAAATTAAGAATTTACATACACTTTCTACACAGCCTCTTTACATCCTGAAACCAATAAGATATTCACATGTATTGTATTGAACTATAAAATATATGTTCACAATCGAGATTAAGTTCTCTTTTGCATAAAAAAGCATTTATTTACCACTAAAGGTTTCAAATAACTTAATATCCTTTTATAACATATATCGATACAAATAATATTTTAACATTTTCGATATATATTTCCAGATATCGTGGTTTTCATTAAAAATGACTGGGATACTTGCAAATCAATTTGACATCCCAAAGCACATCTCACCGTTTGAAAGAGTTTGACAATTCTTACGTTGATATCGATAAACCCTATTAATGCGTCATTTGTCTCATCTATCATTCGGGTTTTGTCATATGTGATATTGAATTATGATTTATTACAACATTTATGAAATATGCCAAATGATATAGCTTCCTACAACCCCAATTGCCCATATGAATTTGAAATATTTATACGTTTAGAAATTCTAATTGGTAATGCGACGCCAAACGTTTGGTATTTTAAGCTTAGGACAACGTTTCTCTTTGAATGTTGATTGACGGAAAACTTGTCTATGCTTAACGTATTTGAATTACAATGAAGTATGTAAAAGCATCTGAGACCCGTTTTTGTTTACAATATGTCGAATCATTTCAACATTTTCAACCTAATTCATGCTAAGGTCAAAAAGAATATGTTGCTGTCTAACTTTATAGGAATATATTAAAGGGGCAGTAGCACGTTTTTTGACAATTTTATATTTTCAATTTTTCACATATAATTGTACGTTAATGCTAAATGCTAAAATGCTTTCTCTGAAAGTGTCAAAAATCCCATTACACAAACCAATCATCCATAGTCAGAGGTCGAATTATAAAGGTTCATATATGTCTATTGGCGACCATTTTTGTGTAAACACCTTTTATTCGTTTTGTGTAAGAATGAGGAAATGCATGGCTGATATTTACAATAAATATTTAATTTATTACTGCTTCATGTAGTTTAAATACATTGTCTTTCAGTTGGAACCATTTATTTTAATTTTCCTGACATCACTTCATATTCCCCTAAAACGTGCTACTGTCCTTTTAAAGCAGTTTACAATCTTGTCAAATGATACACGAAAAAGATTATGATAGTCCTGACATTGCCAGAAGTAATGAAGAGAAACATATGGATGACAACTTCTTTATTCCTGATATGGGACGTTTCGACACAGGTTCCTGCTCATTCTCAAAAAGAGGATATATTACTCTCATTCCAACATCAAAAATGCGTCTCAAAGAAATTGCCAGTAGTGTTTGACAAATAACATATTGTCTAAAGAAGGATTTCGATTGGTCAGGAAAGAAATTTATGTCGTAATGGGAGGATAATCATACGAAAATAATGTTGAAATATGTTACTAAGGATAATGCATTATAGTAACCTATGGATACTATGGATATGAAAATTTGTGTAAATAGTAATAGTGTAAAACATGAAAATAAATAAAAATAGATACCCAATAGAATTCTATTTTAAAAAAGGAAACAGGATCGTAGTATAGTAGTAAAGGATCATAGTCTATGCGACATTCATAAGATAGACTTTATATGGTTAAAAAAACTAGCTGTTTGACTCCAAAAATGCCAAAATGGGGAATAACTATGATATCGTTTCTACTTAAAGTATTCGGGTTTTGACTTTGAAGTCTTAACCTAGCTAAGACTACTTGTTTGAATTTTATACTGACAAACGTTTTTGTTACTGAATAAATATATACATTATTGCTAGTGAACCGATTAAAAAGAGATTTTATGTACCGTATAATAATAATAACACGTTATTGTCCTCAGTAAGAAATTTGATTTGTGCCAATGGCACCCGGCAGCCACGGTGCAGCGCCAGTTAATGCGTTGTTCTGCCTTTACAATGCAGAGTGTCTAGCAAGGCAGCAACAACTCCCACCTTTTAACGTCTTTTGGTATGAGGCGACCTGGAATCGAATAATATATGTTCAGTACATTGTTCATTCGTAATTATTTGGATCTCATATTTCAATTCCTTTCTTCTTTCCCTTTCTTTATCGTATCATCTTGTGCTTTTTTCGCCATCCTTTCTCCGTATATATTTCTTGACTTGTCGATGATTCCTGGCAGTAACCCAAATTTCTGGTGCCAAGACTTGGAGAAAAAAAGTTTATGGGGGAGCAAGAAGGGGGAAAGGATCCCCACTAAGCTCGAGTTATTCAGACGCCGGTAATCTAATTAAAATATCATTAGGAACACGAGTTTTCTAAACTTTCCTATATAAATATACAAGCTCAGCACGAACGTAAGGATGTGCTCTTAGTGAAAAAGTAACAAAATAATATGTTTGAACTGGAAGTTAATTATGAAAAACCTCCAGGTGATTAGCAAGAACGTGGCTGTTGTGAAAAATACTTAAGCGTGGAAGCGAAGAATGTTTAAAACATATGGTTACCTATATGTCCAAAGCATTACAAGTAAAAATGGAAAATGTTTTTTCATGAGGATTTTTATTAAAGATGCACTTACCAAAAGACGATAAGTTCTTGAAAATCACTTTAATATTTTAATTATTTACGTACAGTGAACAATAAATTGGTTCTTTCTTTTTTGCAAGATGTTGAACTTAAATACATTAATAATGAGAACACACTAAGTATGGTTCTGTGTTGAAATGTAATTAATGAAATATACATATAATAGGAATATATACAAAAAGATAATATTCAAATGTTAAATAAAAGTATAGGAAGTTTTCACTCTATATATATATTAATTTCAATTGATTATCTTAGAGTATAATAAAAAATTAAGGAGCAATTTCTCCTGAACAATCTTCATGGAGTATAATGAGACCTATAGCGTTAGTAAGTACAATGCAATCCATGTTGAATCGGTGTGTTTTAAAGAACCACTCCATGAGTTGTCAGGAGTCATATACGCCAAACATTACTTATAGTGTATTCTGAACGAGAAGTATCGATTGTTGAAGGAAAGTAAATTTACGATGAAATGTAGCAAAGGTCGAATACATATTCGGCGAATTTCTAGTTTTAGAATAGAAAAATCCATTCGACGGATCGGTACTGTGATTTAAGTTGTTGATTGGCTTACATAACGTTGGGTCGTTCCAAAATAAGACAAAAGGGGTGTTTGGACGTGTTAGGGTGATGCGATGTTGTATATATTGAGTAAATACATTGTATATAAAGCAAATACGTTTATTCGAAAGGTGTTTCCTATAATGTTATGAAATTGATTTATATAAACTTGAAATATATCAGAATCATAGCACTTAATTTTTGTTATATAGAGCCATTAGTTTTTTCTCTGTAGAAAGAATATGAAAAATTCACATTTTCTCCTGAGAGTCGAAAATGACAAAATCATGAACTCTTAGACAACTGATATTTTGTTTATTGTCAACGTCGCCATAATTGTTCTTATATTAAGTAAAACAATAACATTTGACTTTATAAATATAAAGATGATAGATAAAGAAGAAGTTTGAGATTTAATTCAAAGCCGAGATGTAGTGCTTGTTATCCTTGTTTATTATCTTATTATAATATGCAAAATACGAGAACAAATATTGACTTCATTATGTAAACCATAATCAGGTTTATGTTTTATATTCCTTTCAACATTCTTATTAACTTTGAAATTGATATTTATCAAATTACAACTCGTTCATTTTTTCTTCTTCTTGAAGTTGCATCCTATCATTTTATATGAACAAATGTCAGATAAAGCGTTATTAGAATTCGTCAATCAAACAGTTAATTAACCATAATTACAAGTTGTGGAATATATTATATAAGCCTGAAGGAAAAGAAAAATATCATTATTGCTTAACAATTATTGCAAAACAAAATATGTCCATTCACTATAACTAGATATTCGATTGTGGGTCGTCTAAGCGAATGATTTTGTTTGATTTGGTAAAAGTGTTGAATTGGACTTGGTTGAATCACCTCGCCTTCATTCTTGCCAATCTAACTTAATTGAGATGTTGATATGATTTGAATAGTTTCCTTAGATGCTATATATACTCTAAATCAGTTAGGGATATTGTGAAAGTTGTTATTGATATTTAATAAGATATTCAAATGTTAACTATGTTTTCTATTAATAATTACAAACTGTCCATCAATAATTAATTTTGTCGAGTGTTTTAGGATAATATATGGAAGACTTGTTAAATTGTGTATGACTTTTTAATCGATTCTAAGTTGTCATTGTAATTGTTTTCGAGTTGATTTGTTTCTTGAAATACATACCGCATTTTTTAGCACAAATTTCAACTGCAAACGATGGACAAATTCAAAGACAGACAGACAGAAACTTTTACTGAAGCTAAACTTAATTGCCTCTCTGACCATGTACACAATATTGTTATAGTCATTCTCAAAAGATGTAAGGATGTTGTACACATCTTAATTTCTACTCTGAGAAGAATCATATACATGTGTACAACATAGTTGAATGAATTTATAAACTGAAGGTAATTTGAAATAACATCGACGTAGATATATAAATCTCAAATCATTATAAAATGAACACATATGTACAACATAGTTGTATGAATTCATAAACTGAAGGTAATTTGAAATAATATTGATTTAGATATATAAGTCTCAAATCATAAAAATGGGCACATATGTACAACATAGTTGTATGAATTTATAAACTGAAGGTTATTTGGAATAATATCGATTTAGATTTGTAAGTTTCAAATCATAAAAATGGGCATATATGTTCAACATAGTTGTATGTATTTATAAACTGAAGGTAATTTGAAATAATACCGATTTATATATATAAGTCTCAAATCATTATAAAATGGACATAACAAAGTAAAATGGTATTCGTCTTCTTTATCATCGTCTTCTTTATCATCGCTGTTACATGATGCAATTTTGATTTCGCTCACGGCTTCTTCCATGTCTTACGCCGCTAATGGCTGAAATATTGCCCAAGCGGCGTAAAACAATAACTCACTCACTATTCCATGTCTCCCTGTCTCGATGTGGAGAGTATGCGAAAGTTTACATAGAGCTCTTCTGTGATTGGTGTTTCTGACTTTTATGAGATAACATTAAATTTAATGTGGTTCTTAATGTTTCGTGTACAAGTAGAACGCAGTAGAACATTTGCGATTGTTTGACGTTCTACATTAGGCTTTGCGATTGAGCAATTTATATACGTTTCGTCATATCAAATCATGTTTTGATACCTGGAGCTCGTTGTATACTACGATTGAAACTTGAATGAAGAAAATCATTTTTGTTTTAGTCATCCTGGACATCACTATTACGAATATCTATTCACACTTGGCAATATTCCTAGAATTAAATGTATCTTCCTGTTTCTTATCCTTTTTTGTCATCCATTCCCTATTCTCCTATATATTTCTATTCCTATTCCTATATATTCTTTATCTTCTAATATTTTCTTTCTTCGAATGAAAGTTTCTTGTTTTTGCAATGTTCTACAAATGCTCTTTTATCATAAGATAATATTATTATTCCATTAGTATAGATCGATTCAATACTAAAAACCGCTTCCAATAAATAATTGTTTATCTTAGAAGATGATGTTAACAAACTTTTTGCGAAGAAATATTACAAATATTTAGTAGAAATTAATCATTCATGCATAATCGTTATAAAAAAAACCCACATGTCCATTGAATCTATCACAAATAAAAGTCGAGTTATTATTAATAATGCATAACACTCCATATGCAATTCTCCCCTCGCCTCACGCATTGCAAATTACTCATTTTTCAAATCCCGCATAATATGCAGTGTTATGCAATAGCTAAAAAACGCTGGATAATTCATTGTAAATGCTTGCCCGTCGGAATGCCTTAACCAAGCTGTAATGTGCTGGGCGTCCCATAATACAATACGCGCCCAGAAGAGAAAACTCTCTCAAACAAAAGCCCTTATGCGCTTGAAGACAGCTACAAATGCTAGAGCGTGTATTCCATTGACGGAATGCCTCGATCGAACTGTGTGTCAATTAAACAAGTCATGTGACCGCTCCGAACACTGTTGTAGAATGCCGCTTGTGCAGGAATACTATAACAGTATGCCCTACTTTTGCTGAAATCTCTTCTCCAAGCGAGGGCAGTCTAAATCTGAGGTAAGCATTGTCTATTTCTCTTTCATATTCACGCAAGGCATATATTTTGTAGGTACGTTCAAGCGAAGCCGCTGTATAGCCGTGCGCGAAGCTTACAGTTTATTTTCGGGCAAAATGGCGACTGCTAGCACACAAGCTAACTGTTCACCGAGGTATTGATTATGTTCTGGTTTCACGATGCATCTTGCCTGCAGTCGGTGGGCAATCTGACATTACGCTCTCCGTTTTATCAAGTGACTTGCAGTTTTCTCTGACGTAATACGTGTATTTCCGGCTTGCTGACGTATTGTTTAATGGATGTATATTTCATTTATCACTCTTAACGGGTCCTGCGGTGAAATTGATTATTAGTTTGATTGATGTGTTAATTTCCTTCATGATGTGCATCCACGTAACCTGTCAATTGTGACCTAGATTGTTGTTATTCACATGACATATTTGCACTGTTTACTGCTAGACTGATGTATTTGATGTGCATTTTACAACTCAATATCACCTTAAACTGTAACAGATATTTAACCAAGGAAAAAGTATTGTATTACATTGAAATTGTGGTAAACATTGAACTGTGACAACGAGATGTTTTTCATGGTTAATTTGTTTTGGTTTGTTCTTAGTTGATGTGTTTTGACAGTTGCAATTAACACTGTAAAGTTAAACAGATCGTTCCATAAGAAAACGAATCAGCTGATATATCACTTCAGCTAAACTGCAGTAAACATTCAAACGATGACAGATTGTCAAATGTCATGGAAAGTACCGTGCAATGATTACTGTTAGTTTGTGTATTTGACGTGTATTTGGCACTATCAAATAAACAATTCCTAAGAAATACTTGATCTTTCTGTTACATTTAATTAAACATCTAAATATCGAAATATTGTAGCTAATAGCTAGATTTATGAGCTGATCAAAAAATGTCAATTATTATTGCGATGTAATGTACATGTTCTATAATTTTCCTAAAATTGGTAAACGACATTATCATTGACAGGTTCAGAGTTATTAATGCATGAGTTTGTACATTTTTCATTTAATTAATGTAACACTTTGTGGTAATCAATAACATGTCATTAACATATAGAAATTGTTAGATATTTCTGATCAAAATTTAAGTCATGTTGCATATAATTACAAGAGACGAAGACATAAATCCTTGTTTTGACAGATTAAGAATTGTGATGAAACAGTTTTGCTATTTGCGTATTTGATGATCGAGCTGTGAATTTGAATGCATGGATATTGACAAAATAATTATCATGTCGAAATTTTGAGTGTTTTGAAGTGCAGTTTTCATCCCTAAACAAATAATTCCTTCACTTGGTTTGTAATCAAAAGTGTCGATTTGCCATAAAGTGCTTGGGAGAAACCCATTTTAATCGAAAGAAGCTTAAATGTGGATTAGAGAGCTCGTTAAATTGTTTACTTTGCCAGAAAAGTAAACATTTTCGAATCGATAGCCTCCCTTTAAACATTTCTGTTTTCCGATATTACTATTTTCGTCATATGGCCTTATTCAGTTTTTCTAGGTTTCACAAAAACTGCAAATAGGTGGTCCAAATTTTTCTTCTCGAAAACAAGAACAACAACCGACAAAAGAACAGATGAGAGAATTTTCCTCAAGTTAAAAAAACATCTCATACACGATATCGGAAAGCTCTTCAAGCTTGCATGGAAAGGAGAACCATATTTAGTAACCGATCCAAACTTTCTTACAGCCTAGTTAATGATTAACCCCATTCGAAACCGCTCTACAAATCAGCAAAAGATCCCTTCAAAATGGTCCCTAGAATTCCGAATGGTAAAGTGATTAATTAAATACACTTATTTAATAACATTGGTCGATAAATACCACGATATTTAAGAATTTAATTTATAAGGGACTATATGTAAGTCTACAGCGGAGGTTTTTCGCCTGGTTTTGCCTTGATTCAACCCAGACTGCATGGTTATCTCGTGCTGCACGTGCGCGACACCTGTGACGCACGCGCGCGTGTGTTGTCAATATCATTCAAGCCTTATAACGGGATATCCAGACAACTTAAGTTTCAGGACTGTCGCGTGTGGAACATTTTAACATCTTATTTGGCAATTATGAGCTCCGTTTTTGTTCCAAATGGGATAAGCGTCTGTCAAGTTGAGATTTTTAAGCAGGCTGTGAAATATATTGCATTGTTTTTATGTTATAAACGCTTGTATAAAGAGGTACAAGCAAAGCATGATTGGCTTGACAAATTTGTGCTGAGATGGAACTTTTTTTGCAATGTAAATCGTAAGGATATTGCGGATTTTCATTTTTTTTTTTCAAACACTTGGATAATAATTTTGTTATTGTGAAAATATTCTCATTACCAGATTTGGTTATTCCTATATATATCTGATACAGAAGTAAACATATGTCACGAAACGTCGTTGCTATCCAATCGCACTTTTCTGATTTAAGAAAAATTCTAATAACCCCGATATTTTGAATAAAACCTCTCACGATTAACTCAAGTCGATTTCATTATTTTGGTCACATATGCCTTTAGGTCATATACTTTAAACGTGCGGTAAAACGGGGATTCATGCAAATTCCCTCAATCTCAATTTTCACGTGCAGTGCGTGCTCAGATGAAATTGATTATGTAAACACTCCTCAAGATATAGAAACTGAGGATATCACATCTAAAAGCCAACACATGTGAACCGTGCCCGGGTAAATGAAAAGTATCGAAAGTTTACTGAGTTCATAAAAGTACAATTTATTATAAAACCCCAAGCACTTCCAAAAAAAAAATTATTTGTGAACCTCAAATACTTCACATTGTCAAAAATATCTCTAGTTATGAATTATCCTTTCAAATGACCGTTTTCTCTTTTGCCAAGGGCATTTCTCATTTGTGAAAATATTAGGTTAATCTAAAAAAATCTCTATTATACTATTGATAAGTTTGATATCAGCTCCACCCAAGTGCCACGCCCATTTGACCTTCAGCTATTGTAACATTGTTTGACGCGTAATCTGGAGGGGTATAATTATAATAAACACCTCCTAAGGTCTGAAACGTTACACTTGGCTAAGCCGATATATCTTTTATGAAGAAGAAGAAGAAGAAGAAGAATATTATTTTATTTAAGTGTCACACACATTAAAAGTGTCCGGCCAATGTGGCCTATGAGACACTAAAATCTTCATGATGCAAATTTAAAATATAATATTATAGGCATATATATAATACAAATTATATCACACAATGTATGTATTTATGTACAATCTTATTTTGCGATTTCCTTGGCTTTTTATAGGAGCTTTTATATCATTTCGTGGGAACCGAATAGAAAGTTTGCAACAAAAACTTTTGTTAAGCGATATTTAATTTATGTGTAAATGTCAAGTATTTGTGATTTTTTTTATTTCTTCACTTTTTTATGAATCAACTTAATTTTTTTTAGGTTTGTGAATATCTATTCTGAGCTTATAGTTTTACGGTATATAAATGTTTATACAATCTATAATATTCTTTAATTTTCGAAAATGAAGTTCAAGAAAGTACAATTGATACTGTATTCATGGTAAATCTTTTAAACTGATTTATGGAATTTGATTTGAGGCCGCTTTCACTCTTATCAGGATAGCTAGTTTTGTTGATGGGAGAAAGCCCGCGACACTATTATAGAGAGGCAGTTCGATGAAACCTCCAAATCATGAATCTGAAACCTCGAACAGAAATTTTGTCTAAAATTAAGCTTTAAAGTTAACTTAGGTAGTTTTTGAAAGGGACCCTATTCTGGAATTTAAAACGAAGATGGAAACGATATCCACTCATCCGTATGCAGCTCTGTTTCCTCGTCAATACGTCAATACGTTAGCTAATATTATCAGAAAACTATTTTCTCTTCCTTTTAAATGCATGGAGAAAGGAGTTGTCGTTATATCTTGACATGACATTTTCCACCACAATGACGTCATATAGTTTTGAACCACGTATGTTGTCCTACGCTTTTAGATGTCTATTTCAAAAGCGATATGCATTTCAGGGTACATTTCAATAAATTGTTCTAGTTTTTGGAAATGTCTTTTTACATGGTAGACATATGAAGTTTCCATTGACTACAAATTAAACCATTAAACATAATACGAAATCCTCTTTATTTTAGGGGGAACCAATATTGAGCATGTTTAGATGAATTTACTGACATAAATAAAATATTTCTTCAAATATAATTTACGTACGGATAAATTTTACAGAAGATACCATACTAGCTAATCAAAAAAATAATCAAACAGGGAAATATGTGTTAAGTGCAACGTTATCCACAGATTGTTTTTAAAAGTAACACAGATTTGTTTCCGTATTCTGAAAATTTATGATATATGAGAAGAAATTTGTAAGAAAAACTGGATTTCTTTTCATTTCTTACAGCCGAGTTTGGCATCCGAAAGGTGCAGTTTTTGTAATAAATTATCAAATAGGATACTTTCAAATGTTATCTTACTGTTCACAATTTGGTGTATTTTGATATTGATAAATATGAATATGTGTTAATCTCTGTTATGTGTCATTCACTGTTACATTAATTAGAACATCTTTTGAATTCGTTGTCCGGTAAACGAAAAGTTAATATTCAAGATACAACAGACTTTCAATTGTGGATTTAAGTAATATGAGTGTAAATTTTCTTCAATTGAAAAATAATTTCCCCCGCTATTCTTACGCTATCATAATTGAATTTGTTAGTATTTTATATCATTATTATTATAGTCTTTTATTAAATATTCAATTAAGTTAAGCTTAAAATGGGTAACTTGCCAAGGTTGGAATCGAAGTTGATTTCTTGTATCACGTTAAAGATTAATTTTTAAATACATTTTCATCATTCCGTCCTTTATCAATTCGTTGTTTTTATAATACAATTTAAATTTGAAAAGTCAAAGAAAACCTAGAATTGAAAATTAATTAACTTAAAACGTTGACGATCAAATGAAAGGGGATGCTATAGTCAGTTACGGCAATCGTTTTAAAGGGGCAGTAGCACGTTTTTAGGGGGAATATAAGTTGATGTCAGGAAAGTGAAAATTAATGGTTCCAATTGAAAGACAATGTATATAAACTAAATGGAGCAGTAATAATTCAAATGTATAACATAAAGTTTAGCCATGCGGTTCAGTTTTCTTACACAAAATGAATTAAAGGTGTTCACACAAAATGGCCGCCAATGGATTTTATAGGAATCTTCATACTTTGTCCTCTGACTATGGATGATTGGCTTGTGTAATGAGATTTTTGTCACTGTCAATATAACACATTTAGCATTCACTAACAATTATCTGTGAAAGATTTAAAAAATAAAATTATCAAAATACGTGCTACTGCCCCTTTAAACAACTCTTCTTTTTATAATATTTACGTTATCTGTTATTCGAATTTGCAGCGTTCCCTTTCATTAGATTCTTATGAAAAAATAAGAGTGAGATTTAAAGCAATATTTGATTATTGCCATTGGTTTGGTATGTCTCATTTATAATTTAACACATCGTATATTGATTCTTCTCATTCAACGGCTTATATTCCAAGAATAGATAATTTGAATTCCTTTTATAGCCCAGATAAAATAACAATTTCTCTTTTTTCCCGAAAACATTTCATACAATTATTTTCATTGCAATTCATAATATAAATATCATATATATAATTCCACCTTAATTTTTCATACTTTGTTTATATACGTAGGGATATTTTATGAACGGGTATTTTTTTAACAACTCATGAAGTAGATATCAAATATCACAGTAATGTTATATAATAATTTAATATCAAATAATAAAAAAGAACTAACGTTAAAATCCAATTTAAAAACAGGAACATACGCAAACCTATATCAATGTTTAATTTAGCTTCATTCTTCTTTATAAATTGTTGTATAACGGGATGTTTCAATTAACTAATTTTTTCCCTCTATTGTTATACAAAGTAATAAGAGTATACAATAACAAAACTTAACACTGAAAAATGCAATAATATTGAAAAATAAATCCGATATATATATAGAAAGCAAAATAATCTTATATAATCCTTTTTGAAATGCACTGTTGCAAAATCTGATCCTTAGGACACCCTTACGTAAATAACTTATAAATCAGGACAATATGTAATTATATATAATAAATAAATTATCTTATGACTTACTACATTACTTTGCAGTAAATCTTGTACATTCTTGACATGAAGATAATGTGCTCATTCTTTTAAGATTACAAGAATCTTCCCTTTCGATTTCTATCGTGAGTTTCATGTACATTGAACAGAAATTCTTTGTAAATCGTGATATGGATTCTAAAGTCATATTATGTTTAACCAGAGGTTCAAAATGCAATAAAGAATTTATAATTAGCGTTGAAAGCTTAGCAATCCATGTTTTGTTCATATTTGTTCCTAGTTTCATGCATGCATGCAGATTATAAAAAATATTCTTTTTAGATGAAAAAATGACGTATAATTGTATCAAACGTTTCATTTATCTCCTTAATGTTGCAATGTTTAAAAGTTCTCAACATTGTCGTTTTTTCCAATGTAATACTTCTTTTTAATTCATTCGTATTTTTTGCCACTCATGTTTCCGATTATGGAATACGCATCAACTTTCCTCTGAACTCAATTCTTAGAAACGTTTCGAATTATATCTCGTTTTTGCATGTCGGTGTGTTAAAATTTCAACACTATGTAATTCGCTGCACGTTAAGCTAAGAATTATTTTAATGTTTTAAATTACGAGATATTTGATTTTGATGTAGTATACAGTTCGTGGATATTTAAAGACATACATGGCATGTTCAATGACAATCTGTATAAAAAGATTTGTTGAATTATTTACATATATGGCCAATTATCACTTGTTAAGGAATGTTTTATCACAGTGTCAAGCTGAAGCTAGTAAAAATAAAAGTTCATATCAAAGTAACGATGGTTCTGTGCAATGGAATATTAATGATAACACATTCTCGAGAAGAAATTATGACCAGATTTAATGTATTTTTTCTAATATTATCATGTTTTCAAGATGAATGTGTAAGAAGATATTCAGACTGTTATAAATCGATTTTCTCTGTCTTTGTTGATCGAATGAACGCTTGGTGACTTTTTGCTGTATGCTGTATCTGAATTCAAGGGTTTGATTCAAACATAGTTTTGTTGATCACGTCTCTGGTCCTTGTTGATTTTAACTGAATTAACTAACACTTAACTGACTTATTGATCTAGTAAAGTGTATTTGAATTCGATAATAATATATTTTTCTGAACGGTGGTCCAAAGCGCAACATAAATAGAGGATACTAAACGACATTCAATTTAATAATATTTTTATTAAACGAGTTAATGATTTAGTATCAAACGAGCGAAAGCGAATTTGAGTCCAAACCATTCAATAAAAATAGTATAAAAAGGAAGGAAGTTTAGTATTCTTTTTATAACTTGCCCTAAAAATCAAGCAAAATTGTCATTTCCACGAGTCGGCAGCCAATGGGACGACGCGCTAACACTGTGACGTCACAACCACACACTACTGTGACGTCATACTTTCATTGTTATATTTCACTAGTTAAATATTGCCGTATTAATGTTACATTTGGTATATAACGAGTAATAATGTTGACAAGAGCATGTTTGTAGGTATATGAAGTATCAGACTGCACTCCTATATTGAGTCTAGAAAGGCCTAGTAGAGGGTCGCGTCAGCCCACGTATCGAACTGACCAATCAGCACTCATCTTTCCAAGCCACAATAGTCTGCCTTCGCACGTATAACGTTGGAGGGTCATGGGTCGCAGAAAGGTTGGCTGACGCGACCCTCTACTAGGCCTTTCTAGATTCAGTATAGGAGTGAAACGGATAATATTGAGGCTAGGTTTACTTAGACTGTATCAGACTGACAATTAATTTATCTTAGAAAATCAAGATGTATATATCATATGTTTCAGATTTATATTTTTACAGTTTTGTTTACAGTAAGAATGAATGTAAATGCACCTGAACGATCATTTGAAATTGAGAGGGACTATCAAAAAGAAACAAACATTTTCATGAGAAATATGAAAACATGGGAAAATATAAATTAAATTTTATCTGTGTGATTTTAATATTAACTACATCAAAATCAAACAAATAAAGAAAGAAAATGTCAATTTTACTTAATTTGGAATGTTGATACCAAATAGTTCACTTCCCACACAATATTGTATTACCGATATGAATATATTCTCTGTACGTTAAGTGACTTTAAACCAAAGAATATCCTCATTTTGTTGTCTATGAGTCGAAATAGAAATTTCTTTGTTTTTCTGATATTCTTGAAGTATCATATTCGTATATACAACGTATTGTTTTACCTCTTAAAATAACTATACGGAATTACTGTTTTTGCTCGCCGGGCATATACGTATATTTATGTATATAATGTATATCTAATATCAGATCGGCAAGCTCATTATTTCTCAGACGAAATAAATCAGGGATTGCATTGTCTTCAGTTATTACCAAGTTATCAAATATCATTCTTTATGACGGTAATTTGAATATTTTCATCACATTTATGGCATCATTAGAGCGATGGCCAGATATTGATGACCTCCTGTCGTAAAAATGCCGTAATTGGTTATTCCAAGGTCAAGGTCTTATTTCAGCGACTTTCTTTAGGGGTTTAAAAGTGATCAAATTACTCATCGTTTGTTGTTAAAATCACATCCCTTTTCTTCGAAATGGTGTAATCGTGCCCAAAGTCCTTGAGTACGTCTAAAAGTGGCGCCCAAATTAGTTTAACGACATCCCAGAAACTGGTCTTTTACCCGGATGAAGCCGGAGATTGACGAATGAATCTGAATGTATAATGACGGTTGGAAGATAATTGAATATCGGCTGACAAACTGGTTTTGTCGTCGTAATGGGAGATCTAACTCATTATTCGAAACCAGAACCAGCTTTTGTTTTATTTTACACAGATATTTCCATCAGTAAACTTCATTATGTCATTTTTCGAGTGAGGCATTTTGTCAAGGTGTTGTGAATAAACGGGGTAAATATAAGATTTAGAGATTATACCATGTCATCAGTATGATTACAAAGATAATGGTTGTTTGTATAGACTTTCCGAAACATGTATATTGCATTATGAAATTTAATTTGTTACCGCTGTTCCTGCAGTACATTACTTATTGTCATAAAAATATGCTCACGTCAATAACTTAACATAAATCTAAAGCCTACCCATTGATATTAAGAAAGTAAAATTTTTTTTTATATCCACGTGTCTTTAAAATTTGTATCCAACACATGCCCTGGCCATTTCATTCGCGAAATAAGATGAACGAATATTCACGCTCCGAAAGTGCCGCATAAATCTGAGAACTTTCCATTCAGACAAGAGCTGTTAGAATTATTTATGCCTCTGACTTTGAAGAGACGATGATTAGCCCAAAATTTAGCCTCCTAGTCAGAGCCCCTTCAGGGATGGGAGGCTATTTACGGGGATTCTGTAAAGCCTCGTTCATTAACAGGAGGATCTTAGTGGGGGATTTTCTCGCTTTCGTATTTAGCCAGGAAATCAATGCTAATAACTTAACGAATTCCAGAGAGGCTAAGGTTGTGCCTGATTTTGCAATTGGTTCTTGAAAGTGATGATGTTTGAAATTAGGTTTCTGGCAAATAGGAAGAACAATTTTATGATCAAGGGGCGAAGGAATGGCATTAGGGAGCTTTTGTTCTTTTGAACATTCTGTTGCAGAATTCGATGATTCAATATGTAGTTTAAGGAACGGACTTCGATGTGGTTCTAAATCTGATAATAGAACGAGAAATTTGGAATATTATGTAAAAGGAACAGGACTATTTGCAAAACCTTGTCACACACCATGACGACAGGAAAGGTCTACATTGATTTAAGTTTGTGTTCCTTATTTGTAGTTGTTTGTAAAAATGCAATATAATCGAAAATCTAACCTATTGACAAATATGTTTTCTTGCCAAAGCGACAAGCAGATATGAGATAAATCACTATGAAGGAACACATCGTTATATACATGACGATAATGTGCATTAGTTAAATAGAATACATCATATTCGTGTGAGTTAACTAAACAATCCCTCAAGGCAAAATATTGCGACTTAGATGAACCGGAAGAAGAAAAAGCCCGAACATGCGCCGTTTTAAAATATCGCCTTAGGCTTTGAAAATACACTTGCATGCAATTGTATTCTCTCGTGTTTTCTGAAAGTCTTTCCGCTATTTCCTCACGCATGCGCAAATCAATACAAACGGCAGCTATGGTCCCCACGTGTAACTGCCATTAAATTCTCTCTCAAATATTAATTACATTTTGCACGTCCGTGCAAGTCCGCCCTTTTCCTTTTCATGTCAATTTCAAAAGATAAAGGTTCCTAAGATTCGCCTTGGCACGTGACTCCAAAGTGTTAATTGCTACAAGAAGAGGGATTATTTCTTGGCTTGAAACCTCGTAACCGCCCTTTGTGGATTATCACAAGAGACATTTGGTTTCAGTTTTGGTAATGATTTCATTAACCTTCTCCGCGCCTTGGTTAAAGTTTGGTGTATTTTCGGATCAAATCGGATCACGTTTAAAGACCAGGCTGGCGATTGTTTAGGTCACATGTTTATATTTCTTTTATACAAAAAACTAAGAACTCTCCTTCCAATTATTTGCGCCCATTCGATGGAGAACTCATATCATTAGTCCATGGATAATAGAAAATAATGTTCATGCAAAGGGTTAAAAGAGAATATGTGAAATGATGCATACAACAAAGAAGCTCTCATTTAAAAAAGATCTATTTTATATTAGTAATGATATGAAATTAGTATATGTTTGAGATAAAGTTGCCAATCATCACGATTTTGTTTGCAAGAAAAAAGATTATTATGCCAGCTATTATGTTAAGTGATGGAAGAACAAATTGTCATTTTAAAAACATTTAAAGACAGTGGCACATAAAGAAAGGTTTACTCAGGGCTTGGAAGTGCTCATTAAGTGTGGGATAAGGAAGGATATCGAGGTTTTGCGCCGGGTTGTAAACCCCGAATCGTTAAAACCAGAGGAAGGCTTATTGAAAGCATATTCTTGGAAATGCCCCGATGTGATAGTATGCTGTCGGTTTTCCTAGTGCGTAAACTTGCCAATATTGGTCAATTGCCTCCTTGGTACTTTTTAAAAGATGCATGTCAAATATCGTATTGATAAAATGGTTGAACCTTATACAACAACATGTTTAGAAACATTTAAGATTATTTTAATTAAACCTGTACCTGTTAGACTTTAATATATGCCCATAAAAGTTGTTAACTACAAAAATATTCTGTGATGTAAATCATGTTTTCTACCTACATGATAGACTGAAACAAGACATATGTCATATATGAGTAAATTATATAATGTTGTTATTTTCAAAGGTTAGACATGTAAATGTCATAAAATGGATCTGCCCTACCTTTTGAACCACTATATTTCAGGGAACATTATCCCAGATTTTGCACTTTAATTTAATAACTATCCACTTGAAAGTACTTTGAAACGTTAAAATTTGGGAAGTTGCAATATAATTCATATCAAATGTGTATTATTTACACTCCATGTATGCTTTCGGAATTATGCTATTTTTATTTGATTTAAACATATTTTATTCAATAAAGAAAGGGATTAGGAACAAGTTATCCAACTTAGGTAACCTTCTCCCAAAAATTATGCTATAGTAGAATATTTGTATTATTTACAACTTCGATTTATCCAAGACTGTTTACCATTTAGAAATTTCGATTATTTCTTGAACTTGTCAAGTATTATTGAAGGATACTTCTCTAAAGCACCATTGATGATCATGACTAGGAAACCGTTACACATTAGTTTACTCCTAAAATCTAATTTATAATAAAACATATTGTCGATAGAGATTGATATGTAACGTTCAAAAACGATAATCGTTAACTTGTAATCGATAGAGATTGATATGTAACGTTCAAAAACGATAATCGTTAACATGTAATCGATAGAGATTGATATGTAACGTTCAAAAACGATAATCGTTAACATGTAATCGATAGAGATTGATATGTAACGTTCCCTTCCTTGGTTGATCTAGGTTTATTAAATTAACATGTTGTGTTGCTTTGAACTTATCCTCTAAATTCATATTTGTTAGCGAAAAGATCCTTATGGACTATCAATATCTTTGATTTTCAAATCCTCCATTTCTAAATCAAACTATGTTCATTAATCAAATAATTCGTATCCTCTTTATATTTCAAACTTATAGATTTGTCCTCGAACAGTCTTAATTACTAAATAATTTATATTTCCTTGACTTGTTCATTTTGGCTACGTCATTAATTACTTTAATTACTTTACACAAAATCTCAAAATCACATGATATGCGTTCTGTAATTCAATATTGATGACACTTACTACAGTCTATGTTATAAACCCGTGTATGTCATTAAAACTCTTTTGAAAAGAAGTTTCCAAGGCTTTATTGTACTTGATAACATATCACATGACATGCGTTCAGTAATTTAATATTGATGGCAATTACTACAGTCTATGTAATAAACCATTGTATGTCATTGAAATTATGACTAGTAAAATTTCACGTTAACACATTTTCTCCAATTATTTCGAAGAGTAGTTTCTTTGGGTATATTGTTCTTTATGACATATCATATGGTATGCGTCAGTATCAAATAACGGATCTTTCAAGAGTAAATTATAACATAAACATGATAAAATTGACTGAATTTTTATTTCAGAGATACGTAACATTTGACATTAAGTAATCTTAGCGGGAATAATTGTGTTAAATTCCCACAAAGCTCGCGTCACCGATTTAAATGTCAGAACATCACGTGAAGCTATTTTCCCTCCAACTTCCCTTAAATTTTAGAGATTACTTTAACATGGTTGTTTTTCTTTTCCCGTGGAATTTTCGTTTTTATATTGCCCTTTCACTTAGGTTTATTTTAGAAATGTATGTTCACAATGTAGATTATATTGCAAGGAAATATATCTGGTATATAAATGGATTTTAAAGCTATGAGAAAGGTCATTTTATATTTGATTTATCTGTATATACTAATAAATGTAAAATGTTACACGATCTGATATTACAATATCGGTTTGAACATTTTTCTTTGGTTTTTAAGAAATCTCGAATAAAATAAAAAGTACCAAAACGTTCTAAAAGAAATCTTTTCCTGTATACCATCCTTACGTATCTGAATATCTCATATTCGTTTTAACATTTCCTCTTAAATAAAGGACAAGTTAAAAGGTCAGCTGATGCATCCTACTCCAAGTCCTGTTCTCAATCAAGTCAAGTATTGTTTTTCAAATTATCAGCAATATAATATCAAACTTTCCCATCAGTCCTATTTTCTTAACGCTGTGAAAACTAACATCCTAATTATCACTTGATCTAAAACAAAGGAGTAAACGTTTCGAAGAGTCGACAATGTCGAGATTGTCGGTAGTGATAAGCTTCTCGAGACAGGAAATTTGAGAAAAAAGATGACTTGTCCATATGAATGTAAGGCAAATCAGCGGTTTATGGTATGATAGACATATAAGACGTCTACAGAAGACTTAATATAATTATAATTTAATATTGGATATTTATAAGGAGCGCATTTCCATCCACCAGTGCTACCAACATTATTACCCTGGTTTAACCCAAGTTCGCATATTTGTCGCTAGAAGGTCACCACGACCACATGTCTTTACCAGGTATCCATTTCCTGCAGGGTGTGAACAGAGGCACATTTTGAAGAAAGTCTCTTGCCAAAGTCTCTCAACTGTACACTGATAGCGGTCGACTGAGCATTGCACAGGACCACCATTCTCTCCCCACAGAGGCATGTTGATTTAGCCTCGGTTATATTACGCCGAGTTTGTGGGATAGAATGGGAGATGCCTGATTGGAGGCAATCAAAATTAGTTGTGCAATCAGCGACGCTACTGAATCAAGGCAAAAGGCACTGTGATTTGAACCATCCTTTCCATGCGAGCAGGCTTGTCATTTGATAAAGAAATTAAAATTGTGATGAAATTTCTTTCCGCTACGGGAAACTGCCGGAACCCACGGATTTCGGCGTAATATAACAGAGGCTAAATCATCATGACTTGATCTGCCTCTGGGGAGAGAATGCAGGACCACGTGGCACCACTAAGACTTTCGCAATAGGAACTGTTATCGTTATGATAAAATACTTTGATAAATGTGTAACATAGAGGTTGTTATTTCTTCCAAAGAGTTAGTTTCAAGTAGCGCCTTAAATTCTTTTTATTATTAACAAGGTTTTGATAGATATATACTCAACAGAACTATGGACAACAACAGTACTCGATCAATATTTAAGCAATATATGGATCATTTTATGATTTGTGAAATATCTCGAATGAAAGGGGGTGTTCGTCACTTATTTTGTAGTAGAATTATAATCCCCAATACATAATCAACCTTTTTGCATCATGTGAATCATTATAAAATATCTCGATAATAAAAAACCCAAAACCGGGCTGGTGCTTAACTTCATTTTCTGAGTATTTGTTTAAACGCCTAGCCTTCAAGTCAATCACAAAAGGAAAAAAATCAGCTTTGAAAGCATTCTCAAATGATGCTTGAAAGTATTATCTCAATGCGCAAAGACCTTCTCATATTAAGTCGTAGAAAAAAGATACGATTGCCTTCGTGCCAAATTGTTTACATAAGAAGAAGGAAGCGTGGGTGAAAGATGAAATCATTGCCTGGTCGTATTGCCCCTTTAAAGGTGCACTAGCACTTTTTGAAAATGTTATGATAATTCCGCGTTAATGATTGATGTTTTATTTTGATAGTGCCAAAAATCTCATTATTCAAACCAATCATCCATAGTCAGAGAACAAATTATAAAGATTCACATAAAGTGAAGAGGCAGTAGCAAGTTTTATGAAAATTTTAGTTTTTCACTGATAATTGTACGTTAATGCTTAATGTATTACTTTGCAAATGTCAAAAATCTCATCACACAAACCAATCATCCATAGTCAGAGAACAAATTACTACGATTCACATAAAGTTCACTGGCGGCCATTTTTGTGTGAACCCCTTTAATGCATTTTGTGTAAGAAAAGGGAATCGCATGTTTGAACTTTACAATATATATCATTTAGTTTTAATTGTCTTGCAATTGGAATCATTAATTTCATTTTCCTGACTTCACCTTATATTCCCCCTAAAACGCGCTACTGCCCCTTTACACATTTACTTGAAACTTATCCTCCACTCTCCGACAGCTGTAGAAGTAGAAGAACGGTGATAAAAATACATGTTTGTTGTTTCTATATTACGAAGTCTTCGGAAACAGATAAGACAAGCGGTCTGCCCGGTATGGGGTCTCCCATAAAATTCTCCCCTCAAGCAAGACATATTTTCAAAAGGAGAGGGTAAGCGAATACGATACTGTGAAGAGATATTCGAACTGGAGAAACTGATAATATCCGGAAGCAAGGTGGTGCTTGTTTTTCTTGAATAGGACACTGTTAACGCCTAATTTTTGTATGATTGTAAATGATTTTCAAGTGCTTTAAAAAGAAATATCAGCTTCGCAGTGTTATTCTATGGGTTGATTTATTCCTATGGTACCGTCGACGGAATGTTATAACGAATTTATCTCACCGAATGTTTGAACACAACGCATGCAAATGAAAATGTATTAATCGTAGTCATTATATGGTCCAACATTATACATTATGTAAAAGTAGTTAATAATACAGAGCAAGGATCGGAAATGACGTCACAACTAGTGACGTCATCAGTAAGTTGCATAGAGCTTCTTAAGGCATGACTAACTATTAAAACCCGGTATTCACATCTAACTTAAAACGATATATCTTATTGTGTGCGATAAATACGTAATCATAAGTTATAATTGCTATCTTAATAAATAAAACATTCTACTACATATACTACCATTATTTAGTAAATATATGATTCCGTTCGTTGATATTGAAAGCAAATATACTGGTCATGGTTATATGGTAAAAAATATAACCGGATATGTTACAAACTGAAAACATTGGAATGAACATTCTTTAGACTTGATATAATTGTTTCCTGTCAATGTAGATATGTCTACTTCGTGCATTATCAATGAATTTAAAACAAACCATCGCAAGTGTGATTCATTTCACCGCTGAATACGGAATTAACTTGATGAGAGTAATGTATTATTGATATAAGTCAAAAAGTAAGTAAACAGGTTATCAATACCATATGTTATTAATGGAAACATTGTCCAATAATAGAACTTTGCTGCGTAGAAAAGTGATTAACATATCAACTTTGAAATATGAGTCAAAAACAAAAATATTATCATTTGACCTTACGCGACGAGAGAAGTCACTTACTAAAATGTTATTATTAGAACTGAATATAAACATATGATCAAGATTGCATAGATATTAAAATAAGAATTACAATAAAAACAAATGAGCTATATCTTTAAACTACTTGTTTTTGGATAACATCGTTATTCTTATGTTTGTGCCAACACTTGAATATTAACATTGTAGGGTGATATTTGCATTTTTAATAAATCATTAAAAAAAATACTTTGTAGGAAACAATTCAAGTTTAAAGGGGCAGTATCACGTTTTTAGGGGGAATATAAGAAAATGTAAGGAAAATAAAATAAATGGTTCCAATTGAAAGACAATGTATTTAAACTATATGTATCAGTAATAAATCAAATTTAAGAAGTGTAAAGTTCAGCCATGCGATTCTTTTTTCTTACAAAAATGAATTAAAGGTGTTCACACAAAAATCACATCTTTATAATTTGTTCTCTGACTATGGATGATTGGTTTGTGTAATGAGATTTTTGACACTTTCAAGGTAATACATTTAGCATTACGGTACAATAATAAGTGAAAAATATAGAATATAAAATTTTCAAAAAACGTGCTTCTTCCGCTTTAAAAATAAAAAGTTGTCAAGTACTACTGCTTACATCAACATATACAGGTTGACATGTAAAAAAATAACATAATTTGAACTACTGCGTCGGAAAAAGTTATCATTGGAACTACTGCGTAAAAGACAAACCCAGGTCAAAAGTGATAAATGAAAGACATTAATAGTGCAGCTTGCAGACAAGCGAGGATATACCTTTGGCAGTTTGCCAAGACTCGGTGCCAACTTTCAGGATGTTTTGTCGTTTATTACAATTCGCCAGTCCCTAACGCGCACTCAAACACCCTTGTTCTATATTTGAAGCAAGGTGAAAGCTCTGTGGGGCAATGGTATACAATGTTTCGTGTTATGTCAATACATATGAGCACGCTCTAAAGAGATAATTGCATAGATGATAAGATAGGTGGTTTATGTGTATGATTGAGTTTCCTCATAATTTGATTTAAATTAGGATAATATGATGCTAATTTGTGTAAATGGTTTTGATATAAAATGACATTTCATTTTTGTGTGTACCACCTTTAAAGAACGTATGTATAAAACCAGCTGGCCTTTAAAGGGGCAGTAGCACGCTATTAGGGGGATATAAGGTGATGTCAGGAAAATGAAAATAAATGGTTCCAATTGAAAGAAAATGTATTGAAACGTTATGAAGCAGTAATACATCAAATACACAATGTAAAATTCAGCAATGCGATTTCGTTTTCTTACATAAAATGAATTAAGGTGTTCACACAAACATGGCCGCCAATGGACTTTATTTGAATCTTTATGATTTGTTCTCTGACTATGGATGATTGGTTTGTGTAATGAGATCTTTGACACTATCAAAATACTATATCTACTATGATCTGGCATTACAATTATCAGTGAAAAGTTTGAAATATAAAATTTTCAAAAAACGTGCTACTGTCCCTTTAAGGGCATTCTGTTCTAAAGCGTTCGTACGTTGATTAGACTTAAATTTAGTCTATGAAATATTTCAAATATTTATTGTACCTTCATTTATGTTATTTTATTTCTTGAGGCTTTTAATTTCATAATTTTTAATTTCATGTGTATTCAGTCAATCTAGTGACTTGCAGAAATGGGATCTAGACTATATAAAAGTCTCCAGTCATGAAGCAGGACTATACGTTGATATGCAATATGAAATATGACTTATGATATTCAGTTTCAACAATTCACGATGTTTTTTTTCTAATGTTTTATTCAAGGAAAAAACATTTTTGATTTACCCCGTTGCTAGGTTCGTTGTCTGGCTGCTTTGTTGGCAAAGTATATACAAACCTTGATATATAGACGTCTCTGACGTCACTTTCAGACATAACAAATGTTTTTCTAAATAAAATTCTTTAGAACTTGGTGTTTGTTCAACTATTTGATTAAAGTCTGTAAATAGAGCAGCTAGAGTCGGGTTCTGATGCTTTCAATGACGTAATACACAGAAATAGTCGTTACATGTTAATGCATTTGAATTGAATTCGATATTAAATCTTTAACATCTTAAATGAGATTATATAATGAAGTTTTGCTCCGAGCATGTTCATTTGTTTAGTTATCGTGGTTTAAAGCCAATAACACGAAGAAGCATGCATTTAGATTTCCTAAGGTGTTTAATGGTCATTCTCGCTTAACATGGATTATTTCCTTTTGGACGAAAGCTGATTTGATGAAACTTTAAAAACTACATATTTGCCCAGTGAAACGAAGAATTAGATTATACCTTTAAGATTGTCAGATAGCCGTTTACTATCTGATAAATGTTTCTACAACAAAATGGTAAAAGATTCTTTCTGATGAGAACATTACCTATCAGTCTTTGGTGTCGCAAGCGCAACTTTTGAAATGATTTTTTTATCTATATTTGGAACTCTCTTAGGAGGCGTATTTTACTTCATTCGCCTAAAGGTCACGGTCAAGGGTAATGTTTTCAAGTTTAAATTAATACCAAGTTTAACTGGGTTAAATAGATGTTGACCATTCATGCATTATTTAAGTGAATGGAAGATATTCCTGGACAATGCATGTATTACAATTCGTATATGGAGTTGCTACAAATTGAAAGTGCGCTTTGTCTTTCCACAGAACCTCGTAATTAATTTCTTTAATTTTTCAATGTTGTTGATAAATGTTGGTTATTTTGAATAAATTTATTGTCTATTCGTAGAAAAGAATTATAAATCTAAACTCATTTAAAGAAAATCCAAAGGAAACATGCATGTCTCGAAAACAGAACTATCTATTGCTCATTTTAATATTAAATGAATATGTCATCTTTGTGTCAAATTGTCTGACTGAATACGAGGTATTTTACTGCGATTAAAAGGAACACGTTCTTAAGAGTACTGATATGGGGAAAATGATAAAATGTCAAATTCCTTTCACATTTATCACAATAGTAATTACTATACTACTTAAGAAAAGGGAACCGTATGACTGAACTTAACATTTTATATTTGAATTATTACTGCTTCATTTTTTTCTAAATACATTGTCTTTCAATTGGAACTATTTATTTTCATTTTCCTGACATCACCTTATATTCCCACTAAAAACGTGCTACTGCCTCTTTAAAAGAGCATTCGCATTTATAAGACTATATACAACCGATGTTTTGATTGCCATGCATGTGGTTACTGTGGATATTATTTTAGATATGTGTATACCAAGTACTAAATACCTTACATGTCTATCAAATCCCATTTACAACATACCCGTTTTATCGTCCCCCTCGTATTTTTTATCTATATAATATTAACAAAGGCAATTTATCTATGATTCACCTGTCATCATATAGAAAACAGTTTTGAGCGACCCTTTACGACCGATCCTTACATACGGTTATCTTTATTAGAAATGTTTTCAATATGTGTGCCTAATGCAAAATATCAAATTCATAATAAATACCTATTGTATTGTCTAACTTGTGCAATGGATCTTTATAACAAAAACAATAAAATATGAATCATAAATGTATTTTATTTTTGTAGGATAAATAGCCATTGTACGAGTAAAATACATCTATGATTCATGTTTTATCAACCAAAATACAGTTGTAAATCAGAATTCGTTGGCATTGTATGGTTCAGGGACACTTTAAATCCAATTTCTCCCGTTTATTATTTGACATTGTACTTGCTTTATTGGAACCTCCTTTTATGTGTGTATACCAAGTGCTTTACATGGCCTGGTAAAAAACCATTTCAGACAAATCAAGACTATATATATATATATGAGCAGCATTCCTTGACAGTGTGGAAAATTGTTCAGTTCAAATGGGATCTTTTTTAATATAATTTGCACACCATATGCTTTGTAATGTTCATCAATGTGATATACCTAGCAAACTCGGTAACCGAGTATTATTAATTAATTCATAAGGACATTCTAAACAAAGAATAATCAACAACCAGTTCCTTGTATTCTTCGACAAATTGTTCAGTTGTGTTTTAAATTATTTCAACATCATCTGTTACTATAACTTTGTTTATAATTGTATCAACTATTATGTACTATATTTTACTACATCGCAAACTGACTGATGTTCGCTTTCAAGATACAACCAACTTTATTCATAAGGAACCCCTTAAAGGGGCAGTAGTAGGTTTTTATCACTGATAATTGTACGTTAATGCTAAATGCATTATTTTGATAGTGTAAAAAACCTCATTACACAAACCAATTATCCATAGTCAGAGAACACATCTTAGAAATTCACATCCATTGGCGGCCATATTACTCCTATGTGGTACAGCTTTTCTGACGTCATACTATGCCATTATGACGTCGTTCCTACGCGCGAAGGAATTGCACAATGTAAAATAACTTTGTAATTTATTAAACAGAGATTTCTTCAACGAGCGACTAATTATTATCCATACGTCATGCAATATACGACCCTTTACAAGCAAAAATAGGATTCTTTGACAAAAGTTTAATTTTGTTCATGATAAATAGCTTCTTTGTGACATGCTTAATAATGTGTACCAAATACTGTAAGATATGCCTTACAAAATCTAAACCATGCTAACGTAATGGTTGAGCAATAATGTATAACAAACTCATTTTTATGTTTAACATGTGGTTGACCACTATTGGAACTTTTGATATGATACGAAAACTCAATGCTATATAGTTAATATGTGTATCAGATCCCATACACTTTACAAAATAAGACAAGAAATATCTATCCTTAAGCATGGACAACTCCTAACAACCTTCCTTGTATTGTTTTACGTATAGCCCAGGTCACTATCATTTCCCAGCTTCAACAATACCTTGTATTGAATATTGGAACATTATCAATACTGATATTGACATGATACAGGAACTATCAATACTGATATTGACACAATATGCCCTTGAGTGGCCCTTACACTGAAGCGTGGATTAGGATTATGGATTATCGATAACGCTGATAGATTTACCTTGTTGGCAAACACGTTAAGTGATGTATCGGATATGGATGATATTAAGTGTTTGCGAAAAGCGGATCTTTTGTTTACCCAAGCGAGGAGGATCAGGCCGGCGTGTTGTAATTATTTGTATGATTATTTATCTAATTATTTCGGATGTCAGTTTATGAAAATGTTGTGGTTTCTCGTGTACAACGCTCATTATACCTCCTTGAAGTGATGAGAATTCGGTTAAAACTAGTTATGAGACTGGTTTGATATCGTTTATAATTGAAAATACGTTTGATAATAAAAGATTTGATAAATTTTAAAGCTGACAGCATCAACATTGCTATCAATATTATTTCGGAATAGTACTGACAAGTCCTTTGTGTAAGGCCTAGAAAAAAAGTAATTTGTTTCTGGTTTCCGCTCGCGTCAGTTTCAAACCCCTGCATCAAGCCTTTTTTTCAAGGTGTTGACAAGGGGAAAATGGAAAATTAGGGCCTGGGCCTAGAAAAGACATTGAAACGCTGGTTCTTGAAATGTCACTCCTTTTTGTCCATGGGTACCTTCAAAGATGCAGTGAAAATGTTATTCAAAGGTTATTTTTCTTTAGTTTCTTTTTTCATATTCAATAATAAAATTAAAAAAAGGAAATAAAAAAAAATCCGGGTCATCGCATCATTTTTATCTGAGTGTAAAGACCAGAAACATTTTTTTAATTTTTGGGCCTAAGAGACAAATATTTTATGGATAAAACTTTCTTTATTAGGAGGGAACAACGTTTCGATGCAGGTTCTAGTAGCG
Source organism: Steromphala cineraria (assembly GCA_916613615.1). Taxonomy (NCBI): domain Eukaryota; kingdom Metazoa; phylum Mollusca; class Gastropoda; order Trochida; family Trochidae; genus Steromphala; species Steromphala cineraria. The sequence goes on from OU744733.1 coordinate 48,657,835, forward strand.
TTTACATGCTACGTTGGATTTTGAAATTTTTACTGGAATTCAAAATATTAATTGGAATATTGGTGGTGGGAAGTCTTCAATTCCATCTATGCTATGCGTACTTTAACACTGACACTGTAGTTTTACATTTAAAAAAACAAAAGCAAGTTTAGATTTGCAGTGAATTCCAAATTTCCTAGGCTCCTTTCTTATATTTAAAATAATTGTTTTTGAGAATTATTTTTTCTCTGTCTAATGTCATGCACTGTGATGTAGAGTTCAGTGTAGTTGCAAGTGTCCACTACATGTTTCTGCCTGAAGATCAATTATGTAGAGCAGAAAAGGTTTCCTTGTCGGATCAGTTCTCGTTAAATTGCCTATTGAATTAATCTCTCCTTGTTACTCGGAGTCCGATTCAAACGTTTGAAATGTAATAGTCAATCTCTAGATGGGAATGATATTTATTCATTTACATATTATGCATCATTTCCCTTCCCGTTTATATGTTGTAGGTTACTTTATTTCGTGATCACATTTGGACTTTTGGAAGCTTTTCTTCCTTTCAGTATTGACGTCTTGGCGTTTAAAGTTGAATAAGAATTGCAAGTTGTCAAGATGTCCCAACTATAAAGATGAGGTCAAAATGTTCATCAGAAATAGCAAGAAATGTTAAAACTGTATTAGAAAAAATAACGGGAAAGTCCACTGTTGGAAATTAAAGAAATTGTTAAAACTCTTTTTACCTGATATGACAACGGGAAGTCCACTGTTGGACACTAAAGAAAATGTTAAAACTGTTATCATATATGACAACGAGAATGTCCACTGTTGGAAACTAAAATAAATGTTAAACCTTTTATCATATATGACAACGGGATTTTCCACTGTTGGAAACTTAAGAAAATGTTAAACTTTTATCAGATAAGACAACGGGAATGTCCATTGTTGGAAATTAAAGAAAATGTTAAAACTTTTATCAGAAAGAATAACGAGAATGTTCACTGTTGGAAACTTAAGAAAATGCTAAAACTTTTATCAAATATGACAAATGGATTGTCCATTGTTGGAAACTAAAGAATATGTTAAAACTGTCATCAGATATGACAATTGGAATGTCCACTGGTGGAAACTAAAGAAAATATTAAAACTTTCAACTGAAAGAATAACGAGATTGGCAATTGTTGGAAACTAATGAAGATGTGAAACTGTCATCAGATATGACATCGGGGTTGTCCGCTGTTGGAAACTAAAGATGAGGTGAAAATTTTCATCAGATATGACAACGAGCATGTTAACTGTTGGAAACTTAAGAAATTGTTAACACATTCCCCAGAAAGAATAACAGGAATTTTCTCAGTTGTTAGAAACCTATCGGGGATTTCGTCTATTACACCACTAGGGGAAGTTATGTCCATTGTTCTGACGAGTCGTTTTTCTGAATAACCGAACCTCACCTCGGTTATTTCTATGTATTAAGGTCGGTTATTGTGACAATGCGAACGACCGCGGTGGTTATTTAGAGGTTTTTGTATTTGACCTGACATTTATCTCACGGGCAGATACCTTACATCCTCGGCTACGCCTCGGACTTGGTATCTTCCCTCGGAAATAAAACATTCGAAATTTTCGAATATTGCCTCTCGGCTTCGCCTCGAGTCAATATCCGAAAATTCCGAATGTAAGTTGGTTTTCCCTAATTATATGGAGCAACCTCTAAATAACTACCTCATTCGTACGCATAACCAATATAACCACCCCAACCAAAATAACTCAAAAGAATACACAACAAACATTTTAAGCATTTTATTGAATTGAAGGTCTTTCAAAGTACGTTTCGACAATTGTATCCCGATTCGGTCGCGATTGTGTTCCAACCTGCATGAGAGGGGCGCTACTGGTAGTCATATCGATCTCCATCACTGCTTCTCAAATAGGCGGTCACACCTGAAATATGAACAAAATAGAATATAATGTCACCTCGTTTAATAGTTACGTAAAAAAAAAATTATTAGTTAAAGTGTGAATAGATTCAAAGACTTATTTGCGACCAATATTCGAATGATTAGTGTTTTCTTGACCTTTTCTTATTTTAAACAAATCTAGATATATTATCCGATATCGTTTCAACGAAAGTCATGAGCACTTCTATCAAGAGAAATAATATATTACCCTTTATATTAAATTATTGAAAATGAACCTTAATACTGTATTTTTTGGCCATGAAACGGTTTAATCCGTGTATATGACATAATGGTTCTGAATGTCTTGTTTTAGTGACAAAGCATGTTATACGTTGATCACATTTTGAATTGACATTTATCATTAAACTCTGTGAGCTGATTGACAGAAATAAATAAAATGGTTTTATTTACAATTTAGTTTTCGTTTTGTTTAGGTAAACACAAGTTTACAAACGTTAGAATCAATTGGCGGGCCAGTCGCTACATTATCCGGATTTCTATCTTTTCTTTGTAACTTTATGACCAGCAATTCACAACAATACTCACCTTCATTGTTGTTTTCTTTGATGGTAGACGTTGTCAAAAAGGTCCCACCAATGCAAGATCTGCTTCGTCATTCAGGTTTACAAGATCATTTTAAAAATACCAGAATTGAAATCCTACTTATCATTAACTCAACTTCCATGAGCTCTTGTTCACAATTTCTTCACCATAATCGAAAAGCGGGTAACAGTCCCAAATGAATTGCGTCGAATGACAGTCGTCGTGTGACCACGTGTTGAGAGACAATCTTGCACGAGAATCGCGTGCGCTGTTTCGTTACGTGAGCGCTAAGTGTTACGTTTCGGCACTCTGTTAGCTTTGGTGAAAACAATAACCGACCTAGGGCAGTTATTTATTAGAAAAGAGGAATAATTTTGTTGTAGATAATTTTTTATCATGCAAAATATACATGTGAAAGATAAGTATGGCCACGTGGTGTAAGTCGTTTAATTACCCTTACTGCGGTAGTTAATTAAAAAAACTCATCTCGGGCTCCGCCCTCGAAAAGTTCTTTTTAATAACTACCTTGTAAGGGTAATTAACCTTAACTTGTTTTGGAGGTCTCTTGTATTCCCGTAATAACCTCTAAGGAGGGTTTACATTGGGAAGTCAGGGCATTATATTCACATGTAACACCTACTCGGGGGGTTGGAAGGTTTTTATATTCATATGTAACACCTACTCGGGGGTTGGAAGGTTTTTATATTTCAAAGTCAAATGGTTTTATATTCCTATGTGTAACCTAACCCCTAAGTCCACATTATCTTGAAAAAACTTACAATGCTTCCGATGTGCGGGATTCGAACCCTCAACCCTCTGAACCGTAAGCTAGCACTATAACCACTACTCTAACGGGCCAGTTAGAAGTGAAGGTTATGTTAAACAATCTATTGATTGAAGATCAGATTTCGGTACAAAAAATCGGCCCTAAAGCATTAGGAAATCCAATTGCACTTTAATTCCAATTTTAAATGCATACAAACATTCAAAATGGATATTAACAGTGTTACACCTTTTCATTTGTGATAAATTTAAAGGATCCAAATACGATGTCAACCACGTGACTTGTCGATTGTCATTTGTAAAACCTTACACCTCGAAGAATGCTTTGCACGTGCATTATGTGCTATGTCAATATCAAAAAGTCGTCTGAACACAATGCTTTTTTTAAAGGAAATTCATTTTAATCTTTTATATTCAGAATTGAAGCGACAGTATAAAGTAATGTAATCCAATAATAAATGTTAAAATTAACCGACGAACATGAATCCTTGATATTTGTTGTTTTTTTCTCAATTTTTATGATCAGTCTGAAAATAAGATTACAAATACTACAATATGGACAAATGATTACGGGTTGTTAATAACGGCATCTAAGTTAGTTAAAACACTCGAACTCGGTTATGCTTGGGTTTTCAAAACCTTCGGAAAGAAAGCCTCGCGGGAAGTAAGACCTCAAGCTTCGCTTTCGGTCTTACTTTCCGCTCAGCTTTCTATCCTCAGGTTTTGAAATCCCAAGCATAACCTCGTTCTCGTGTTTTAACCCTAACATAGGTGCCAAACTTCATTGCAGGCCTAACTTGAATCTTAGACACTTTACACTGTAGAAAATTGCATGGGCAATTTTCTAAAATGAGTTTTGGAGGTTTTGTTGTTTCTTAAAGCTGATTATCTCAAAGTCTGAAATCATGTCAATCTTAAAAAAGGGTTTTCATTAAATTACCGGGTATTTCAAGTAACTATAAATTATTGCTAGGCAGATAGATACATATGTAGCTGGATCCGTACTGGTGAAATAGACAATATGAATATCAATATCAATAACTGACAGCGTTTGAAACTTAAACCAACGCCAAGAACATATCACAAAAATTAATTAAATCGAAAAATTCCTTTCAATAAATCTAGTCAAATTAAACGCTGGATAATCTACCTAAACCGGATTAAAAAGGAAACGATCTGATAAGCCAATTATGCATGTAATAAAAATTTAAGGTTGTATTACCATTAATGAGAATATTTAATTCAAATCTCTGCATTTCAAACTTCATCCTTCATTTGCATTTGAACTATATTTGAAGTATTCATTGCAGATTTCATCAAATGGCGAAAGAGATTTGCAAGAGCTTTTCAATAGTTGCCAGGAAAGCCGATTTAAAATATCGATCTTTTACTGAAAATAACACCCAGATGTAAAGATAAAAATATTTTTAAAATGCCTTTTTGTTAAAAAACGTTATTGATGGTTATTCGGTGTGTGGTTTTCATCGCAACGTGAATTGGTTAATGGGGCGTGAAATGAACACGTAATAATGAATTGATTGACACATGGCAGAGAGCGTGTAATAAACAACTGAAATAGACATTACACCATCGGCTTTGATGGCTTGAAATTATCATTGTGTGGGGTCCCTTAGATGAGATTAATGATAAAGATTTTAATCGATTCTTTTTCATATTCGTCATATTTTCATTAGGTGAGCGTTTTAATGAAATGAGGAAGTATTTATATAAACCATAAAGTGAAACTGACAATCAAGATTACAAAAGAAGCTCTGTACGTGAAAATGGCCAAAAAATTAAAAGCAGTTTGGTCTTTGAAATTTTTAAACAATGCATTTTTTCGATAATGGGATGAGTTGTCGCAAAAGGTTACAGAGGAATTTCAATCTTTAGATAATGATTTCGGAATTAACGAATACTTTTAATGACAGAGTGTAATGTTTGATTATGCTGTATATTTTGTTTTTATTGTGATTGACAGTTTAGAACATTTCATGTTCATTGGAACATTTTACTGCTTTTTGTAGCTAGTATATCATGTGTTTCTTTTCAACACTGAAATTGTTTTGCCAAGGTAAAATGTAATCAAATTTTGAAAAATCGAAACTTTTGTTTGACGTAAATCTGATTTTGTTTGTTATATTGACTATATCTAAGTCGTATTCAGTATTCAAAGCAGTAAAGACAATGATCTAATTCTATCACGTCATGAGCTTTAAACGTTTCTGATTGTAATGAAAAATCAGTTGATAACATTCAACCCAATTCTTATTATCCTATAAAGCACGTGACAAATGAAATCGATGGTTGCCATGGCAACATTACGTAAATAACATCAGGAAGTCTTCATAGAAAGTAGCTATTTCCGTTTCCTCTGGATGTTTTTCGACTAGTCCCTATATTTCAATATTGACACTTAAAATCTTACAATAACGAAAATCTAGATTGCGTAGTCACTTTTAATAAGAAGGTAGCTAGTTTTAGACTGGTGTTGATGCGATGTATGATGTATAAGGCTAAGGTTCTTCTTGCTTGCAATTCGTTGTCTCTCGTTCTTTAGACGACATACACATATGAATTATTAATTGATAACATTAATAACAAGATATACTTCGCATCGACAATACCTGACAAATAATTTTATATGTTTTTGATATACATTCTATTCGTCTTAAATCGTTTACTCGGACTTTGACTAACAGGGAACATAGAATATTTTCCTAAGTAGAGGTAATCATTTATTCGGACCTTTAGTTTAAGACAATGCATTCTCTTAAGATGGTCATGCATCTCAAATGAAAACCAATTATTCGTAGCGTTGTAAGAAATTTTCAAGTTTCAAGCAAAAACTGCTGGCGACCATGTTAAGATAAACATATTTAATTATTTGAGGTTTGAAATGAAGTCGATTAGCTTAACAAAAAAAATTCATTTAAAACTGCCGCTTCTGATTAAAACATATCTTACAATTGATGAGACCATCAAACCCGATTATTCGTAGTGTTGTCAGAAATGTTTAAGTTTCAAGCTAATATTTTCGGCTTGCAATTGGTTATATTTATTTTCGTTTTCGCACTGTCCATCTTGAACAAACGTGCTACTTTCCCTCTTACGACTGTAGCAAAACGTCTTATACCTAAAGCAACAAAGAAGTTGACTATCCATAAACTTCTCCTATATTAAGTATCTGCTGGCTTCAGATGTGGCTTCATTGCAATTTTTTATACAAATCACTTCAAAACTGAAAGGCAGTCTAGATTATTTCGGAAGTAGACAATTCCGGTGCAGGGGAAGAATGTTTACGGATTAGAGAAGACCCACGTAAGTCAATAAGCCAGGGCAAACTTTAGAATCAACCGCGGTAGCCACAACCCGGAATAGTAAACAAACGAAACGAAACTATGTCAAACCAAGTGATTAAGTATGCAACTCTGAGAGAATTCAGGATCCTTAGGAATGTAAGTCTTAATCAGTTGGAGGGAAAATGGATAATGAAATGAAATTAAACTTATGAAAATATTCAAACAAAGGAGATGTTTCTATACGTAGATACAAAGTAACAAAATAAAACAAAAAGGTCATACGTTTAAACGATGTTTAAGTATGCAACTCTAAGAGAATTCAAGATCCTTAGGAATGTAGGTCTTAATCAGTTGGATGGATAATTAAATTAAATTAATCTAAAGAAGGTATTCAAATAAAGGAGATGTTTCTATACATGTACGTATAAAAAGTAACAAAATAAAACAAAAAGGTCATACATTTAAACGATGTTTAAGTATGCAACTCTAAGAGAATTCAAGATCCTGGAATAAAGAAATGAAATTAATCTAATGAAGGTATTCAAATAAAGGAGACTTTTCTATACGTAGATAAAAAGTAACAAAATAAAACAAAAAGGTCATACATTTAAACGATGTTTTGACACAGAGACAACGCTACTGATGCTACACGTAGATGCCTTTACGATGTAGATAACGAGAGAGAAGCTTTGGGAATGTATAAAAATTAACGAAAATAAGTGATGGAAACCTAAATGAAACACACTTAAAATACAAAATATCATGGAAAGAATTGTTTTCTTTTCACTTCACTTATACTTGTAACACCAATAGGTAATCAGAAAATGGTAAAATTGTATCATTTCAAGGACTGTTCCCTGGTAGGCAGATACTTAGAAATATTTAAACCCTTTTTCAAAAAAAGGAAATATTCAAGACATGGAACATTAAAGGGGACATTCAATGTGGTAGAATCTAAATAAATCCGAAATCTTCATGGACTGTTAATACAGACATTAATGCAAGTGTGATATACCAGGAAGTTTTGAAATTTGGTGGTCAATAAACTTTGAAATAAGTTTTTACATTTGAATTTTGTTGATTGAGTATGGCATAATTCAGAACCCGGTATGCCATTTGTGACTTCCTTATTGCATCCTTCAGAAATGTAACCCCACAATCAAAAATGTTACCTGGTACTTTCGAAAATGTTTTTAGATACAAATTATTTAAAATTCTGGTCAGTGTTAAACTGAAACCTATATTTCAAGGTCTCCAAATTGAACATTCAAGGAATGCTTACACAGACATGTGCGCATGCGTGTTTAACGATGTCAGAGGATTTCGAAATATTTCAGAGCATTTTTCAGAAGGGGGTTCTTTCAAGGCAGTGAGTTTCAACCGGACATTCGCCAGGCCTTCAATTAATAAAAAGAGACGCTAAAAACGATAACAGGAAATTGAATTGAGGGGGATAACGTGGGGGACTAATGAATATTGATGAGGGCCCCCAGAAGCCAGACATTCTGCTGGCACTGTGGGGGGTCCCAAGGGAACCAATCAACGTGCAGGAAACACGGGACTAGATTCTATCTAATTATGCAGAACAATACTCGACTTCAGTTAATGAACACTTTTTTCCTCACTCGATGAAATTATTGATGCGATTTTTTTCCTATCATACAAACGTAATGGCTAATAGGGTGTTTTAAAAATCTAATAGATTTCTTTCTAAATTCACACTCAAAAATACGTTTTTACTTAAATGTTTCAAGCAAAATTGCTGGTTTATGAATAATCTTCATATAACGATTTCTAATGCTTTTATGTACCTAAAGGTTGTTGTACAAACATAAGTGATTTCTTCATTGAGATTGTTATTGTCATTATAAATATACAAAGAGTTTTGGGGTATATGACGTTCATTTCGTTCAAAACGTACAAAAGTGAATGTTCTCATGCATAAAATCATGTTTTTAAATTTCAAAAACGAGATAAGCATCATTATGTAAAAAAGGCTTTTCAGCATGTAGTGATTGTCATTTTATGTTGTGAGTACACGTGACTTGTATGTTAAATACTTATTTTCCATAAAATTGTTTGTGAACTCCTAAAAAGTCTGCTGTCAGTGAATATGAATGAGGTGCATTAAAATTGAGATGTCACGCATGGGGGGACTTATATCCAGCCTGATAAAAATAAATATGCTTTTATACTGTACACGTCCGACCTAATAAACTTGGTGAGATTCTCAAAACATATATCATATATCGGCTAATTGAATTTCAGAGGGACAAATGATACTTTATGAAGGCGAAGTCTCGTCCTTTGTATGCCGCCCGGTAGCTATGCACAGGGAGAAGGGCATACAAATAAATTGATAATAAAAGCAAAACGATCCACAAGCATCTCAGCATGAAGTCAATATCATGAATTAGTTGTGATAAACTTGCCAGCCTAAGTGCTGGGACTTCTTAAGAAACTACATGATTATTGAAACCTCCCATAACCAATAAAAACGGACTTAGAATATTTCCTTGTGGTACGCCACATCCAACAACGCTATTTATGAATGCTTTTCGGTTTTTGGGGTGGGATGTGAAGAGGGCCTTTCTAGTGTCTGGGTGGCCTGTAGGGGGAGAGTGTATTTGGGGTAAAAAGTGAATTTGGTGCATTTGCGATCGACCGTGAAGTCACGCATAATAACAATATGATCGCAGCGTACCGTCGCTATATTTATGACCTTTTGCTTTTAGCACAAAACGTTGATGTAGTGTTGACACATTATTAAAATGTTAAGTATATTAAAAAATTAATGTGTTTTTCTTATTATATATCAATTGATTGACACCGTAACATATAAAAGTATATTTATTGTAGATATACGTGTAGCCTCATAATTAATTCCCGTTTTTTATGTTAACGTCCCCAAGCATGTTTTATTGTATTAGGTTAATTGACAATGTTACAATTAAAAGCATTATGTCTTCTAGACTTAAGTAAATGTTGCCGTTGATGTTTAAAATATATGGTAAATATCTGTACAGCCATCACGAATTCACAACGAAAATATTTATTTGAGTTAATAATTTAAATCGGAGCGATGGGGGAATTGGAATGAATAGTATTCAATTGAAAGTATTGCTGAAACAACCATGTATTTCATATAAGGTTGTTTCAGCAATACTTTCAATTGAATACTACTTCATCGCAAAGAGATGTATAGTGTTTGTATGTAGAAGCTAACAGTCTTATCAAACAAAGGCCTCGCAAATAACTGTTAGAGTTACCTTTCACATTCTTTGTTGCCTTTATTTACCAAGTCCGTATTTCCTATCATTATTTTAAACATAAACTGAAATCCAGATTAACCTTCTGAATCACAAGGGACATTTGTTGTTCAGAAGTTTACGTAAATCTAAACCAATAGAGTTCGGTTGTTTGGTGTTAGGTTGACGGAAATGTTCGATTATTACCCTCCATTAGTATAAACCGTTATTCTTCCGGTCTCAATAATTATGGTCCATTTCTGATGGACACTCGTGGCTTTTAATCAATCCAGACACGCCCGTTACCATGACATTGACATGTCCGCATCCACGCCAGCGCATCACACTGACCGAACCATCTGTTTATCAACACCACAGCGCGCATGCGTATAATTGAAATGCCAAAATGGAAAAGATGCCAATCTTTGTTTGGACATATTGTAAGAATCAGTTTATTGGCCCTTGCTGATGCGAATTGAAATATTTCGGTCTGGCTTTTATCAGCGCCTTTTATTCGTTGAACAGGGAAGTGTGAGATTAAAGCCCATTTACTTCACCACTTATCAGCACGCGCATGTGTCACGTGACCTGCTAAAACGTGCTTTACGCGTAAATTTGCGATAACGGCTACCGATTTTCGGATAGAAGGGTCTGTTTAGTGCTTTTGGCGTCGGTGAATTAAAACAGCTTTCGGTTGTTAGTTTAACTTGAAACTGAAGTGCCTTTTACAGAAAATGGAATCTTCGTCGACAAAAAGCAAACATTTCATGTGTAAATTGATAAGAAAATGACGAAAATCAACGGAAAGATTCTGCCTCACTTCATTCAGTATTCAAACCAACGAAGGCAAAATAACGGCCAATATTTCAAACGTAATACGATTCGCGTTAATGTTGTAAGAATATTCGTAAGAAAGGCTTTCCACTCTGCTAATGTAAAACGTTGAAATAAAGCCATATGAAATAACAATTTCATGGGATGATTGAAATTGCCTTCGCATGACCTGCTCGCAAGTTACGCTGGCTTTCCCTCATAAAATCAAGAAACTGTCAGATTAACATTACAAAGATATAATATAATAGCATGTCCATAAAAAAGTATCCATACGTGTTCATTGTGTTCTTTTATCAAATATCAATTTATATTGTGTCTAGTAATTGCATCTTTCCTTGTTCATATGTTTACCCTTATCACTTTAAAATTACAAATTTGAAGATAGGCCAACGTTTGTAAGTTCGTGTACACACAGTAAAAATAGCGTATGTAGGTTTAACCATCTACGTGCTAAAAGTCGAATTGTTTAGCATATTAAATTTAACTACAATAATTTGGTATAGTATGTAAATTGACTTTTGTGGTATAGTCTGGCTAACTCATATATTCATTTTAAATATGATATTACATAGTAGCATTCTTTAAAGTCAAATTAGACAAATATGTTAAATAAGACGTTCTTACCTTTGGAAAAAAACATTAGGCAGATAAAACTATACAAGAAATATCAAAGATGTCATTGTTATAATCTGTAGATTGAGACGTGGAAATTTCAAACACTTAAACCTTTTTGATAATCAATATGCCTACAGTCTGCCTGTGCTTAAAAGGGTATAAATGTTTCAGGTGATAACCTTCATTCCAAATTCATAAAAAAAAGTATGTATAATGACATGTAAAATTCCTTTCTATCGAAAAACATCAGTAATTTTCTATACGTTTTGTAGTATGTTCATACCAAACTGTATATAACATATCTTACAACATGAATAACGTATGTTGATAAACATTTGCCTCTATAAATCTGGTACTTCGCTTGTATAAATAGGTTTGACTTCACTGCCTATTTATAAAAGGAAAACAACGCATTGCAACCAGGAAGGTTTAATCGATCATTCTAACTAGGCTACGCTATGCTATAGCCTATTTTGCCTCACGATACCGTCAGCACGGTGGCCGAGTGGTTAAGGCGTTGGACTTAAGATCCAATGGACGTATGTCCGCGTGGGTTCGAACCCCACCCGTGCTAGTTTGTTTTGGTCATTTTTGCACCCTATTTAGGTCATGTCTGGTGCGCAGACTTGGCCTACTTCTCAAAAACCTCGTTATAACAACGCAAATAGGGATTTCGTTATACGAAAGAGGCGAAAAGCATGAATGTTGAGATGTTTACAACGTTGTATCACTACCTTGCTATATCATACTACCTTTTGTAATATCATTTTTTATTGAATTGATTTTTATGAAAGTTATAGTTTTGAAGTCAGTATTAAAGGGGCAGTAGCAGGTTTTAAGGGGGATATAAGGTGATGTCAGGAAAATTAAAATAAATGGCTACAACTGAAAGACAATGTAATTAAGCTAAATGAAGCAGTAAAAATCGAATATATAATGTAATGTTCAACAATGCGATTCTTTTTTCTCACACAAAATGAAATAAAGGTGTTCACACAAAAATGTCTGCCAATGGATTTTATGTGAATCTTCATACTTTGTCCTCCGACTATGGTTGATTGGTTTGTGTAATGAGATTTTAGACACTGTCAAAATAATACATTTAGCATTAACTTACAATTATCAGTGACAAATTTACAATATAAAATCATAAAAAAAATCATGCTACTGCCCCTTTAAAGAATGATAACAATAAAGAAAAACATTGAATTTAATTATGTTAACATTAGTGTGAAAGCTTTTACTTCAACGTTTTACTTTTATAGAAAACAATTATGAACAAATATAAGTATATGCATATATTATCATGAATTAAGTGATTATGAATAACCCTTGTGTCGCAGTAAATGGTACGTCTTTATTTTGAATAACTTTCACGAAGCCATTTACTCTTTATTGGGAAATTAATTCATAAAAAACCTAACCATGCATGCTTGATATGATTCAGTTACGTATGAGTAATTTCATTCCTTAATACAAATCCCACTTCAGCAAGTTGAAGAAAAACCATTCACTCAAGCATATAAGTATATAATAATCTTTAAATAAGTTAAAATGTCAACTTTTCTAAAAGGTAATATCTAGGTAGGGCACTAAATCTCTTAACAAGCACTGCAACGATAATAAAAATACGTTAAAGCAACCAAGTGCCTTGCAATGCAGTTTGATATCCGCTCTTAGATTTAACGAATGTGAAGTATCCCCATTATCCAGAGATTTACAGTAATGTAGTTCACTTAGCCGTGATTTCTTTTATACACCAAAACATAAACGTCTTCTCTCATTACCTAGGCTCGCGTTCATGTTTCACAAACTCTAAAAAGGTGAAATTCCGGAGGGTTTAAAATGCACTTAGAAGGGGTTGCACTTGGCTTATTAATCCAGACTTCATCTTGCTTGATACAAAGCCTACATCCTCTGTTATAAGATGCTCTTTCCTCTTCTTTTATTGCAAGCTTATCTCGTAATTATTACAGCTTTGCCAGGAGTGACTACTTATGTTACTATTTATTGGTATATAACAAGCGTTGTTATACTTTACTTATGCATAGGTGTTCACATAGTGTCTTAGCGTAAGTGTCAACGTAACGCTCATCTGACATCCACTGACACTATGGCTGAGCTTCTGTATATAACTCACACTTTCAAGGTAACATTTATCGACGTTGTTCATTTCGCTGTTGTCTTGTTTCTTGAGTCCTGCCCCATGATGCAAGCAAGACGAAAAAAACTGAAATGACGAAAGCTTCTCATTTTGAAAATACTTTTTTCATAGACAGAATTACTGCTACTGCAACTACTACTACTACTACTACTACTACTACTACTACTACTACTACTACTACTACTACTACTACTACTACTGCTGCTGTTGCTGCTACTACTACTACTACCACTACTACTGCTCCTACTACTACTACTACTGCTACTACTGCTCCTACTAACACCACTACTACCACTACTACTACTACTACTACTACTACTACTACTACTACTACTACTACTACTACTTTTACTACGACGACTACTTATACTACTACTAATACTACCTATCAACTTCTACTACTACTACTACTATTATTACTACTACTAATGATAATCATCAACTGCTACTACTACGACTACTACTACTAAAACTACTGCTACTAATAATAATAATCATCAACTGCTACTACTACCTACAACAAATACATCTACTTCTACTACTACTATGAACTTAAACATCAACAACAACTACTACTACTACACTACTACTTCTTCTACTACTACTACTTCTACTACTACTATTACTACTACTACTACTACTACAGGTAAACTACTACAGCTCATGTACGTTCTCACGAATCAGGTATACATTCCAGGGTAATTAATGAATACGACACGATATGCTCACTTAAGTATCTAGTCTGACGTATCGTGTATCTTCGGCCTCCTTGGGAACATTCCCAGCATGTTGTGAGCTCTGTGGCAGGGTCAATACACAGTCAACTATCAATTACCTCATTCTAGCGCTTCCTATTATCGCTGTAAGGAATTCAAGGTACGAGCTGATGACCTGTGACCTTTCACCTTGCTTGGAGGTCACAAATGCGGTTTGCGGTTTCACCAGTGGGTTAACCATAGGCCTTGGTTTATCTTCTAGCAATTCATTCACGCTTCAACGAGCACCAATAGTATATCACTGGGCGTTTATTTAATCGGCTTATCGGCTGAGCGTCACACCTCTTGGTTTAGAGTGCGGACGTCTGAGAAAGCTGCGATCATTTAGTGCGGGCCTCGCTGTGGCAACGTAATATCGCGTTGTAACAGGGGTTATCGGTTTCTCGGTTGTTCAGTTGGGAAACTTGAACGCTGTTAAATTGAGACTTGAGATATCTATTGGCAATCCTTCGGGACAAATTACTGATAATTGGTTGACCTTTGACAAGTTGCTTATGTGAGGGCGGCAATTTAGGCCACGCCTTGTGCTTTTGATAAACGTACTTCGTTGGATCTGTGTGAAAGTTTAGCACATGTAAAATACATTGTGTAAATTTACAATTCAATGTATTTAGAAAGTAACGGCGATTTGAAAATATCATAACATTTAAATAAAATCAAATATAAAAAGGAAATTGTGAGATGTCATTTTGAAATTAAGAAGTGTCCGAATTTATTTGATTGAAAGTGCCTGCTTTTTAAAAAACATTTCGATTACTAGATTTCCAAAATAAATTCTGTAAAATATTTAGTAGCAATAACACAACATGTTTTTATGACAATCAATAATGCTTTTCTCAAATAATCGAGTCAACATATAGATTAATATCCCGTAAAAGAAAATATGTGCCATATTGAAGAAACATTTTGTTTTTAATCTAATTTCAATTACTTTAATTGGCAACAGCATATTTCAGCTCAAAATGAAGGTGTTAGTCACAAAGGGGTAGGCCTTGTGGCTAATTTCAGAATGGAGTTACAGCCATTCCCATTTCTTTATTGGTCCGTTGGAGATTAATGGCAACGCTCTTTTAATCAAACTCGAGTAATACGCCAGGCAAAATGTCCGAGTAATATTGACTAGCAAAGCTGAAGGCGAGAATTCGCTTGGTCGAGCATTTGGAAACTTTCGAGGTGTCAAAATCGATGACACGGGCTCCAATCGAATTGCGCCCTTTCAGTAACGGTAACGTACGGAGCTTGCAATGATAAAGCATCTCAGTCGACAAGAATCGCAAATCAGCGCACGGGTATTATCTAGTTCGTCTTCACGTGACGGCACTGTCAGGAGCTCAGATGTGCCCGGTTATTTTGATCCGGGAAGAGAATGAGAGCAGAGTTTGTGAGAAGCTCTGCACAGCGCTAAATCGACAAGCCGCATACCACAACGTGAAAACGAGGCTCCTTTCCGCGAACTGTGCCTGCTCGTGTGTAACAATATGTGCACAGTAAACGCGCTGCGCGGAGCTATTGCAGGCTGAACTCGGCGAGTGCGAACCCTATTACAGTCGTGGAGTAAGTGTTAGTGTGCGAGGTTGATTCACAATGCAGCGGAGTTACTGTGTAGCAATGTCGAGGAGCTCAGCATTCGTTCGGACGTACCTGGACCAAAACAGATATATTCTCCACTGTTGACGTTTCTAGAGGTTCTATTTTCTTCTTACAGACGATGGAGGGTTGTGGAAGAATGCGGATTACCGAATTAAACCCCCATTTGCTGTGTGCGCTTTGCGGAGGATACCTTATCGATGCCACGACGATAGTGGAGTGTTTACATTCGTGTAAGTACCTTCCTTTGATTTATTGTTGGGCCGCTAGGGCGAGATTGTTTACTTGTAGAGTTGGAGAGTTTCACCTTTAAACCAAAACATTTTCAGTCGTCTCTAGCCTCTTACCAGACAGTCTCATTTATTGCTGAGGAGGGTAAGTATCAACTGATGAACTGTCATGTCAATACATCGACAGAATTCCTCTGAATGCATCAAGAATCCACCAAGAAGATTGCAGTTATGTATTTGCATGTTGCAATATATGTGCACCAAAGGAAATGAATTTTGCATTTTTGTTCCCACACATGAACATGCATATGGTGCTTTTGCATCGTTTTAGATTAAATTAAACACCTTATATGATGCTCTCAGTAAGTGTACTGGAAGCTGACGATTTGATTTAGATTTCATTTTGACATATATTGTTCAATAAGATATTGTCGTACTTAGTTAATATTGTCACATGTACATGGCATTGCTTGATATTGTCACATTTACATGGTATTGGTTGATATTGTCACATTTACATGGTATTGGTTGATATTGTCACATTTACATGGTATTGGTTGATATTGTCACATTTACAAGGTATTGGTTGGTTGATATTGTCACATTTACAAGGTATTAGTTTGTTAATATTGTCACATTTACATGGTATTGGTTAGTTAATATTGTCACATTTACAAGGTATTGGTTCTAAGCCCTTGGTCCTTGGGCAACAAACCTATTCAAGAAACTGACAGTCATACTCACTTGGAACTGTTGTAACTAAGAACTCAAGTTAATCTGTACAAGTCGATGCCATCTGCAGGAAGATTAAGTCAACGTGCTTGGTTTCCTGTAGTCTTACATGCAGACTGTAGTTATTAACATATTGACAGTACAAACCTCTTGAAGAGCAAGTCTAGATCTGTAATGCACAACTGAAATAGCCAGTTCTCAGAGTTTTTTTTATATCAAGTAAATAATTGTGATGAGAATTATTTTCAGAGACTGAATATAAGATTAGGATTGTGTGGAACTCAAGTTAGGGGTGAATTATGCATGCACTAATATTTACACATATTAGAATGCATTTAGAATCCTTGGCTACAACCATGCATGCATGATAATACACAAAGGTAATCCGTGAACACACTCTTTACACTTACATGTGAATGCATAAGTTGCCCCAACCATGCACTCATATTTATGCACGTAAGAATCATTTCCTCTCATATGCAGTCAGACTATGAAATGGAATGGCGAAACATGGGGTACATGTTAACATGCTCAATCATGAAGTTCCCCCTTGTACTTATACACCTTAGATACATATTAACATGCTCAATCATGAAGTTCCCCTTGTACTAATACTAATAACTCAATCATGAAGATGCATATCAAATTCACTTGTGTGAATCTGAAAAACCTTTTCCCCTTGCTTGGTGCATACAGCGACGTAAATGTGCCTCTTGATAAAGTTTATATGCTTGATTTAATATATACATTCGTCCCGAAGAATCCCTTAAAGTAATTTCAATTTATGTAAATCCTGCAAAGACACATTTACACAGATGTAAATCCATCCCAAAATATGTTTACGTTTATGCACACCAAATTTGACGGTAACATGGAAACTTCCTGATAATGCGAGCATGAATGTTAATGTTCTCCATATTCCTTTGACAGACTTTCATATAAACACGTAAACCCTCTTGCTCTAATATAACCTTACTTCAGAGCCATAAAAGCTTTCTGATCTTGTAAACGTTTTCACCAGTGTAAATTCATACAGAAATCCGGTAACATTGATTTCGCATGCTGCACTATGCATCATCAATGCTGCAAACAAGCTTCAGATATGCTGATGTGCCTTTGAAGCCTGATTACATGCTTTCAGGAATTTGGATGCATTTAAAATTCCTTACAGCATGATTATAGTCAATTCTTTTCAAAAGTAGGTCAATCACAACTCGACGGTTAAGCGAAATCGATCCTGGGTCACTCTGACATTAAAGTAAAAGGGAAGTTTTTTTTTGTATGAAAAAATCTAACAGTAAGTTTTTTGCTTTAATTGGTCCACTTGAGCCTTAAAGTGTTGCATTTGTACGCACAAAAATTTTCTTATACAAAATAACTCAAACTTTGTCTTGGTTTTTTTATTAGGATGTTGCATATGTAACACGACTCAATAAGAATTATCACTACAAAAAGCTTTGAACTATTTACTGATACAACATCTCAGCGAATTCTTGTCCAAATAAAGGCTTGCAGGGGATTATTAGGATCTAACAAGATGTAGGCTTGTTAAAGGAGATATGTAGACTTCAAAGACAATCCAATAATTTGATATACATTCAGGACTAGTTGGACCCTACCAAGACTCTTTTGGACCCAAATGAAGTCTTTCAAAAGGACAAATCCAGACGGACTACAATTTCCCGAATATTATGACAGTCACTCTTTCAAGGCGTAAAACAAGGACCTGACCTTAGTACACTTGAGACTTGCTCAGGGGTAAATTAATACTATTAACAAGGCGTTTAACTGGATCAAGGATAAACCCTTTGTAACAGGGTATATGGTCTTTTAGACTTACATTAAGTCTCAGAAGTATTTTTTTCAATAATGACAATATTTGTAAACAATTCATGTATTATAGCAAAATGAGCACAGCCTAAAGCTGAATGATCTAGACTTGTAATACTGCAGTGGATTTGGTTGGTCGTCAAGTGAATATTTTTGATTTAGGGCCTGGATGACAGACTAATGGTCTTTGTGACAACTCTTGAATTGATAAATCATATCAGTTATACAAATGAGGATAGAATAAATTGTCTTCTCTTATGAACTTACAAATATGTGATGATTTGTTAGTACTTTCATCTCAATGTTTCATCAGTCTTTTTATAAATCTTATTCAAGTGATATGTCATTGGTTTAATCAAATTTATAGACGATCGTAATGTAATCAAGAAGCTGTTAAAAATATTCAATTGATGACCAGCAAAGCCTAGACAAGTATAGCAAGTCTAGATCGCTGAGTTTAGAAGTTAAAGCATTTCTGGGCTCAGTTTTGTTATAAATCCATTAATTGTTTAGAAATGTCAATATTTAAAAAAAGATACTTCCGAGACTAAATTTAAGTCTAATAACAGTAAGACAGTACGTTATCATTACGTTTTAAAAGTCAAACAATTCGTCACCAAACGTACTATCACATGTCAGTAAGCAGAATAAATTAAACCCGCAGCCGGATTTAACTTCTTTATGCATTTCTAGATCACTGTTGAATGTCAAATGGCTTACACACCAACACGGAAAATATTCAGTTTCAATGAATTATTGCCTAACTCAGCGGCTATGACACATGTGCAGTACGTTAAAGATACGATCTTATTTAAAGCGTTTAGAATCCACTCGCGTTCGTATTCAAAACCTTTCTGGGTTAAACCAGTGTGCGAATCATGCGTTGAATATGGGCTCGAATCATTTGCAGAGTAACAATGGTGTGATTGTGTTTTTAATGTTTCTGATTTCCTGTGCAAGATATGCATAATAAGGGTATTTTCAGACATCCTTTTACATTCATTTATTCGTTTTACATATATTAGTTTGAAGTTATGCATACATATATACCTTTTATTACAGCGACATACCTTTTATTACATCGACATGATATGTATATTCATAGTGTTTAAATCTTAGAAAATATACAATATATTGCTGTTTTTGTACCGAAATTGAGAATTTAAATCATGCACACATTTAACAATGAACATATTGTACTCAATTGTAAAGGACACTAAGATTCATTTATTCAATACATGTAACATGTATAATTATTCTTGAGTTATGAATTGAAATTATACTGTTAATAACCTACTGACTTGGTTTCAACCAAATATTTCCTTTCAATCAAGTTGTGTATCAAAATATGTGTTACTGAGAAGAACATTAAAATTCTAGCTTTTGAACTAGTTCTTATTATACTAAAAGGCAATCACCAATTGCAGTTTAATAAATAACATCACATATTTTAAAAACACAATCAATATTACATTTCAATACCCCAGACTAACTTGAAGAAAAAACCCTCTCTATAATTATCATTGAAAAGACATCACTCAGACAATGGGTTCTATGTTCTATTCCAAACGAAGACATTTTCTTTCTACACATTCAATATGTTTTCTTGACGAATTATAACTGAATATACAGTTAAAAAAAATTCTCTCAGTTTCTACATGGCTATATTCTAAAGGGAGACTAAAATCTAGTCTACGTAAATTCACTGCACGGCATGAAGTATTTATCTGTCAGTAACATATTGCAGCGACCCGCCCCCTCCGTGACCTTCACCTTTAAACAATGATAGACTCAGCAATAAAACTGCACTAAAACGCAAGCGGCTACTGCTAGTGTCGGTATCAATAATTCAACGGGACAATTGACGTTATGACATGACATTTGGTTTTATGATAAAACATTTTGGGTTAATTAAATGAAAAAGATATTTTCGTGATTTGACAGGGTTTTTGATAATATTACTTTTTAATAATAAGTCGCGATAATCTAATAAGCTGCAAGTTATTTTTGACAATATCTTCATTTTCAGTATTTTTATTGTAAACCCATTTGTATTTATTTCATTAGGTTAATGATTTTCGTGGTTTCACATGTTTTGTTGTAATAAAATGTTTGTATAATCATATAAGCCAAAATGGTGTTATGACAGATTTGGTATTCTAAGTTGTTTAATTTAATGCGTGATAACTCGATTTCATTATTGCTTTTTTGATCGATCATGTGTTACAGAAATCTTTAGGGTTAAGAGAACATTAATGTTCATTGCGGTTAACCTATTGTATTTGTGATTTGGTATTGTTGATAACAGTTTGAACTAATAAGGTCATGGTAATAACTATTTAACCACTAGGGTTATTAGACAGGATTATGAATTTGAACTTTATAAAGTAATGAAAGATGAAAATGATTTAATACGTGTACTGTATATTATTATTTCGTTTCCATATTGTCGAGTCACCTATTAATATTTTTCATATACAATTGTCTTCTATGATAACGAGTCATTAAGCATGTTTTCAGAAAACAAAATGTCATTTCACGTTTTTACTTTATAAAATACTCAGTGTTTCACTTGCATAATGTCAAATCATTTGAAAGCCTACAATTATATTCCTATTTCTATGATATCACGTCAGTTTAAACAAGTTTTCATAGCACATTCATATTTCGTTTCCAATATGTTGAGTAGGCTTTTAGTAGAATAATCCGTTTTCGTTTCCAAAGTGTCGAGTCAGGTTTTAGCGTGACCCGCAGCACGCTTTGCATTGAACCCACGTACTGCAGTAGCTATTGATTTCTGTAGCCTTGAATTGCGTTTCCACCCCCGCGCTTATAACAATAATCTCACACTCGGGCTGTGGTATTCTGTATAGAATAATTTATCCTATACGCATCCGTAAATCCATATGTGTACTATTCATGTTTTAATTAATAAAAACTGCATCGTTTTAAGGATCAATATGAAGCCTACACAGTTTTTAATTTATGCTATTTGTTAAATTTGTTTTGATAAATCATTATCCTTATATGTATATCATATCTACATTAGGAAAGTACTACACTATAAAGTTTAATTCTATATTACGAAAAGCAGTTCTAAACATAAATCGTTAAAAGTCATTTTTAATGTCATTTTACTGAATAAAATGTCTGTCTGTCTGTCTAAAACGTCTTTTTCACAATTGCTACCGTGGTGATTTCATGATCCAAAAAGTAATTTTGTAAACAATAATTCAATATATATTCAATATAACGCCACGAGATAGCATTTCTGTGTTTGATATTGAGTAAAATGATATTGATCAATGTGGGCGAACTATTTGATATTGAGTAAAATGATATTGAACAACGTGGGCTAACTATTTGATATTGCGTAAAATGATATTGAACAATGTGGGCGAACTATTTGATATTGCGTAAAATGATATTGAACAATGTGGGCGAACTATTTGATATTGCGTAAAATGATATTGAATAATGCTGGCGAACTGTTTGATATTGAGTAAAATGATATTGAACAATGTGGGCGAACTATTTGATATTGAGTAAAATGATATTAACAACGTGAGCGAACTATTTGATATTGAGTAAAATGATATTAAACTACGTGGGCGAACTATTTGATATTGAGTAAAATGATATTGAACAATGTGGGCGAACTATTTGATATTGCGTAAAATGATATTGAACAATGTGGGCGAACTATTTGATATTGAGTAAAATGATATTGAACAATGTGGGCGAACTATTTGTTATTGCGTAAAATGATATTGAACAATGTGGGCGAACTATTTGATACTGCATAAAATGATATTGAACATTGTGGGCGAACTATAAAGTATCCCACTGGAAGTTTCCTTTGAGATTGCGTGACTGGTAAAAGGTATTAAAAAGATGTCTCTGTATGAAATGATGTGATATGCACTCATTGATGTAAAGAAATGACATTTACCATTGTATGCAATGGTAACAAAAAATCTTTATGTGGGTCAAGGTTGTATTTTAAGTTTATTGCTGAATATTTAACGGTCTTTCATTTGTAAAATAAATCGGTTTCTGTAACTATGATATAGTTTTGTTGAAGAAAATATCTTATGATTAAAATATGAACATGGAGAGTATTTTCTGTAGTTAAATGTTTTATCGTGTAGTGTTTTATGTTCTACAACTGGTGAAGAGACTAATGTTTCTAATGAACTTAAAGGCATAAATAACAACAAAAGTGTAAAAAAAAGTTTTAAAAAAAGTGTTTATGAAGTATAAAATGATGCGGAAATTTTACAAGTTTAGATTCTACAGTGAATAAAATCTCATTCCTTATCGATTATCATATAAATCTTAATATTCATTTGAGAGTTATGGTGTAAAAATGCTTTAATGGGGTTCACAACGCGTTATCTATTTTCAGTTCGTGTTTGCATATGACCTGCCATAAATCGCCAAGGCAATTACCGAAAATTCTTGAAAAAAATTCTCGAAATCACTCTCATGGCAATTCGAGCAAATTATCAAACAACATCTTAATTGACCGTAATTCTTTAAATGGACATCACTATAATTCTTCCTGTCAAAATAGCGTCCTCATTTCCCATTCTTATGCATTCCACGTCCGAGCACTCAGCAATATTGATTTTGTTTCAAGATGGATAGAATGAGATTTTGAGCTTTTAGCAGACTACATGCAGAAAATCTGATACTTTTCCGGTTATTCTGGCTCCGAACAATACAACAAGCTCATGACAGTGCATGCGACGTCGTGGGTCGCTGTCAGGAGCTAACGTTCCATGGCGGTCTGGTTTATCCTGATTTCCCGATGGATTTTGGCTCAATAAAATTGTTCGCCAGACTTCCAAGCAATTACGTCCATATGATATGCTGAGTGACCAGAATATCATTCAGAACATGTCTGCTCTCGTGAAACTAACGTGAGACTAATAAGATATCACAACACTGGTCTCAAATGGGATTGATATTAGAAACACGCCAGCTCTTGGTAATTTTCCTGTTTGTTCCTTATTTGGGTTTAAATTAGTGAGATTTGGGTTGTAAGATTGTGCTTTCAAATCTTGCATCCTCGAACTTCAGTGTCTTTATGAATATGTGACAAGGTGGTGTCCCTAAAGTTAATATCTTTTGAAAATGTGTTCATTAATGTCCCCAAAGTTAATGTTCTTTGAAGAATGTGTTCTTAAATATTGTGTCATTGAAATTTTAAGTTATTTAAAGAATTGCTCTTAAATAGTGTGTCCTTGAAGTTTTATGCTATTTTAAGAATATTTTTTTAAAGGATGGAACCTTTAAGTTCTTTCAAGTGTATGCTTTTAAAGGATGGGGCCTTGAAGTTCTTTAAGAAGAATGTTTTTCAAAGACTTGTGTTCTCGAAGTTAATGTTTTTTGAAGAATGTGTTCTACTTGTCATTTATAATTGTGATGTCAGGCTTTCGTCCTTGAGCACGTTGTTTTTCAAAGATGTGAACTCGTAAATATGGGTTTTTTTTGTTAAAAATTTGTTAAAACTTGAAAATTTTGTTCGAATATATTAGGTTTATCGGACTGGAAAACAATTTCATTTTCACGTTCATTAACCTTTCTGCAAATTTCCGCTTGATTCAGACAGTCACATCCCAAATGCATTCCGAAATATTTTGTATATCATCATGTTTATCAGACAAGTTTTGAAGGCATATGCATTTCTCTCTTCAAATTCCTAGGCGGAGCAATCAAGTACATAGATCTAAGGAATCGGGTTGTTCGTCGGAAGCTAATTTTAGAGTTCTTTAGACATTCTTTCTATGCATTATGTGAACAACATGGCATTGCTCTAATATGTTGTTGTTGAAAGTCATTCTGTATATAATTGAAACCAGGTAACGACACTGTTTTTTTAAATATGGCAGGAATTCATCAATGGTTTATGAAGTCGTTGTTCATTCACAAGGTATAAAGGAAGGGTTTAAACAAATGTTGAGAAATCAAATGAGATAAAATTGGCACTATTTACCGAATTCAATGATGTTAACATTATCTGGTCCAAACTAATACAGCTATATTTCTTACTTATAAAGTAGAACTGTTTAATCCAAAATGAAATACATTAAGTCTTACCTACTTCAACAGTGAATGTAAATTAACTCAGACCTTCGTACGTCAAGATTTCTACGTCAAGGAATAAATCTCAATTTGAGACTACTATTTTGGATCTTTAATCATGTAAAAACTAGACATCTTTGAGGCATGTTTGTATTCATTATGTACAGTCAGCTCACTAACAATTGAGGTATTACATTTACCTTCAATAAATCTACCTCGAAACAGAGAGTCTCTTCTTATTATTATATGTGTGCGAGAGCTCTCGTCTCAATTCCCTTCCCGACGTCTCCATTTGGAGACTAGAGTGAGTCTCCTACATCGCAGAAAACCCTGTCTCTATTATGTCTCAACTCCACTCACCGCACAATGCACACAATTCACGTGGAATGTTTTTCCAATTGTAAGGCATGAAATGTATACAGTCTACTCAGCCGATTTGTTTGTTGTATATTTCAAGCCTCGTTTTGATATAAAGGTTGGTTCCGGTTCATATGCACTCCCTTTGATCTTCGCCGTATTCAAGGTATAAAGGAAAACATAAATAACACTCGAGAAGTCTGTTAACCCATGTGTTCTTGAAAGCCCAAACCCCCATTTCATCAAGATCAGGAGGTCTTTAAGGGGGCGTAAACAGATTTTGGGTGCGCGGACTAAAAAGGGCTTTGGTGATCATCAAAACGAGGATGAAGAGGTTCAACAAAACCTAAGGTCACTAACAAAACAAAGTGTAGTTTGAGGAGGATTGAAATCGCAACACAGGTGTTTGAAACGTTTGTACGTTGTTTTGATTTAGTCATTATTCATAACAACCTTCAAAGGTTTTTTTTCGCAAACGTTGACATTTAAGGGCTTTAACAAGTTCTATGTTTACCTTTATACACTCTATGGTTCATTAACTGTATTAGTTACGAGTTCATAAGCACTTTTACAATTCAAAGTCAAAGTCATTTAAAGTCAAATTTATTAAGATTACTTTTTAAGGCGAATTCGAAATGAACCTGAAATTCGAATATTAAGGTTGTTGTATATTTCTAAATGCTAAATGAGTCTTTTAGATCCTGTTCCCAATAATAAGATAGATGTTAACGATAATAATACAATCTAAAATTCAACAACAAAATCAGATTTAAAACATTGACAGAGTTAGTGAATCAATATGAAGCAATTATTACCGGATGTTCGGGAAAACCTAATCTGCTTGTACCGTTGAAAGCCAATACCTTTTCTACTTACGTTTTTTCTCTTGTATTCTTAATGTATCTACTATGTTTTTGGTAATTATCTCCTTGTTTTATCCAAATATCTGAATTATTGTAGACCATCCTGTTTGGACAATATATATCATAAATTCATAGGTTGTAAAGATGTACTTTAAGTAGTTGAATTATTCGTATTGTTTATAATTCACTTATTTCTTGTGAATTTCTTGTTATATCCAAAAATATGTATTATCGTAGATTATTCTGCATGGAAACAATATATCTTGAATTCATAGGTTGTATAGGTTTATTTTATGTAAATGTAGTTGAATTATACGTATTGTCGATAATTCCCTAATTTCTTGTGAATTTACCTTTTCCCCATAAGTATAGGTATCGAAAAATACGGTTCCAATAAATTCTCATATTCTCCTAATACATTCCTAAGTTCTTCCTTTATCTAATTTCACGTGTTCTTTACAAATTTCAGCATCAAATGTTCAATGAATAGTAACGCCTTTCCCAAATATCCTAATCTGATGTGTTTAACGTTATGGAAAATATTTAATGGATTATTTACAACGTAACCTACATATTATTCATGAGAAGTATTGGGTTATTAAGCATGTGTCTGTGCAAAAATGTACAGTCACCAGTACTTTTAAGTGTTAATTGGAAAGTTTAAATCTGTTAAAAAGTGCACAGTAAAAATTGTCAAAACTACAAGTAAGGTCACTAAACAAGAACTTCCTTATTGTTTAAATTATGACAGTAATGGGGTACACATTTTATTTAAATAGACAATAAAATATGTCAGAGAATTTAAAAATAAGTTATTATCCTTGTTAACTGTTTATGTAAACGCTAGAGAATACTCCCATCATTTGATATCATTATAGATGGGAGAGAGCCCAAAACAGAGTTATGTCTTAGGACGAAGGAGATGCTAAATTTAGGGAAACGGGGATATCTCAAGAATTTTAAAAGGTTGCCAATTTCAAGGGAATCAAGGCAAGACATATGGAGGGTAAACGATCATAAATCCCCTAACGGTAATGTTCACACTAACATGGACGATAGCAGTTTTTGCTTGAACTGTATTATTTTGAGACTGCAGTTACTTTAGATTAGACTAAATTTTGTCTCTAAAATTAAAATATAATCAAAATGCTTTTTTTTATTATTTAATGAGAAAGGAGCCCACTGAAGCTGTTCATTTTCAGAAACTGCTACAATAATATAGACTTGCGTGGGTCTTTAAAGATATTTTGTTTCAGGGGCTCTTAGATAGACTAACGTTGAATGAAAAATTGTTTATTTGACCTTCTGAATATTTGGCATAATATTTATTGGGGAAATTTTAAATAGTTTTTGTTGCCTCTTTCATCGATTTATGATCATGATGCTTCAAACATGCTCGATAGTTTGATTTCTATCATATTCAAGCTTTATTGTATTTCCGTTAAATATCCTCTTGACTTAGGTTCTACCATGACATTTAAAAATCCTGGAATTTCATTGGTTTATTTTTTTGGTCGAACATACACTAGACCACGAAAATATGAAAACACAGGTTCATCTCCTAAATGAACGCTTAAAATGAGATAGGAATACAATAGTGTTTGAATATATAATCTCGTATATCAACCAGTAATTGATATTCATGCTTGTGATTATATACCAAAGTCCGATGTAAATTGAAGACTGATTTCATGAATGAGTTATTGTTTAGCGACACTTTGGAAATATTTCATATAACAGCGTGGGTTTTAAATAGAGCATTATTTTGATTTCCTAAACCAAATTAATGCATAGGTCGCGGTATATGTTTTACAAATACATGTATTATCTCTCAAATATAAAACCTGATATTTCAATGTGTGTCTAAGTCCAATCTCGATAATAAGTCGTGAATATGCTAAAGCTCTGACTCAAATGCAAATCCACCGTATATATTGTTTGGTATAGATATTTGGCGTTCTCAAATCACCCAAGACTTTCTCCAAACAATAGATTTATGTATTTAATCCGCTTCGTACGTAAAAGCTCACGAAACCTATTACTGCATAATACAATCTGCAGACAAACTGGGACAAACAGAATCGCTTATTTGGTTTATACGGATTTCAGCTTCATTTTTTAGTATTTTTTAAGGTAATCTTCTGTTTTGATAGTCAGTTGACGCAGACATTATGCATAGGATATCATTATAGCAAAGGGCTGATATTCTATTTGACTTTGAAAGATTCTGTTTACTTTCAACGAATAATTCTAATGCATCGTTTTCAATATAACAAAGGCAGGCTCAAACGAAGTTTTTAGTTTTATTCATTTAATTCAATATGTTTGTGATAAGATATTTTGGCGAAAAGTTAGAAAAATGAAAACCATTGTACAGACATGCGTGTTATTTTTTTTAAATTGTAACTGTATATTATTTATGGCAATTTAAAAACCCAATAAAGGTCATTGTCGCTTTGCAAATTCCATATGTGGCCAACGTTCGCTTGTCAATGTTAATGTATGCATGTGAATACTCTCCATATTAATGTCAGGTTTATTTCCATTCGTATGTCAAAATACTCTTCAGTTGTTATGACAATTATTTGACAAAACAAGGTCACTTGACAACGTAAGTCACGTGATGCAATAAACATGTCGTGCAGCATGCTTTTCTGAAAGAGAGTTGTGAAATGGACATGAAAAATACGATGAAACTGACAATGATGTGTCCGAATTAATTATTCACTGCCAGGCTAACAGGAAATAGTCTTGAAAGCTTTGTATTTCGTTTGGGAAATTCGGTGCGTTTTATATGAGTTAGAAGACTGAAAGATGAACATTTCAGGAGTTGTTAATTCTCATATGAAATATTCATGTTTTAATTTGAATAGTATTGAAAATTTAGATTTGCTCATTTTATAGCATTACTGAAATGTTATACCTTAACTCACATTCGTATGCCTTCCTAACAAGTACGGATGTTGCAAAAAGTGTTGACATTAAAGTTCATCCTAATATATTACTATGTAAATAAATTATGATGAAAAGATCGCAGATAAGTATGCAAGGAAAAGATAGCAGTCGTGTTGTCAATTTCGATGCTGCAATATCTGTTGCATTTAAAAGCCGTGAAATTAATGCGTTGTAATGGATTAGTTGTAATTGATTTCGCTGTTGCACGGAAAGTCCGTGAGATTCGTGCAGAGATAGCATAAAACATACCAGTTGTTGATTTCATTTGGCTTGCAATGACGTAAACGAAATTGGCGTGAATCACGTGCATCAATCAAATTTATCTACTCAGCGTTGTCACTTGAAATGTACAAGCATGGGAAAATCTACCTGATAGTGTGCCATGAATACAACACGTGAACATGTGTAATCAGCAAAGAAAACACAAACAAAAGTATATTTTAATGAACAAATCTTAAAAATGTGCATAACTATATAAATTACGAATTTCATTGACACGGGAAATTATTATTTTTGCAAACTCTCAACATGGTCTCCTGAGCGTAATCTAAGATTACGAAGCACAGGTGCGAGTGAGTGATAAGTTGTTTGGAAAGGAGCTTTAAGAGATTTTCTCTTCGTGCGAATCCTCCATCGCTGAGTGGAGTTGAGACCAGTCTTGGCGTGCTGGGGTGATCATCTGGTTAACGGTATTAGAGTTCAATGATGTTATTTAATCGAACATGCCCCTAGCTTCCTGCGGTGATTGAAAACATGGGGTTTCAAGAGGTCATTGAAAATGGAGTAGTTTACACATTTCACACAGTGGGATTGCAAATTTTCGGAACTGTTTTCCTTATTATGTCGTTTGTTTAGAAAGGACTTTTAATTAAAATCTATGACTGGTTTTGTCTGAGATGAAGAATAGACATCTCTTTGAAAATTACTCATGTTTCATGTTTAGAATTTTTCGGGTACATTCCACCATTTTCTCCGTTCTTTACATAATAAAGTTAAAACTAATTGATTGATATATGATATATTGATAAAACGAAATATATTTCCAAAAAAATATTTTGTTGTTTAAATTTGACCTTTTGTATCAGTCGATCTGATAATTTGTTCCAAATTACCAAACATATTAACCCCAAAACTCTCCTTGGTCAAAGAAACTTACAAGTCCATTGTAAAGTAAAACCTTATTGTAAGTGAAATAATAACACGTATCTGCAATTTCATCTCAGAATTAATTCATTGCCTTAGGACCATTTCATTTTCTTGTGCCAATCTGTTTTCGTCGATGTTGCTTTTTGATAGAAATCTGTTCAGTGTACACATGATCTGTGTCTGTCAATCTAGTATATGTTTCTTATCATACAGAATATTTAAAAAATGTATCATAACATACTTATATAACTACACAAAAACATCAATTTGAAACGGTCAACGACACGCCGGACCTCTTTATGAGACCTTTGTATGTAGCCAATTGTATGTAGGCCAATTGTATGTAGGCCAAACCGTTCCATGGGTTTCGTTCAGCAAGAAATCTGTCTACCAAATAAATGACTGTTGTTAAGATATGACCGCTATTCTCTGTCTAGCTGATAAAGGTCGTTAATCAGACAGTCAGACCGGTCCATTAACAGGCTCCAAGTGTCTTCAAGCATTACTCAGAGCTCCAACATGGAGCCGTTAGACTAATGAGGAAATGAAGCGAGCTATTTTACCAAACCATCATTAGAGCAGATATCGACGCATTCTCAACCCACAGAGGCAGATCAAGTCATGAAATGTTGATACAGCCTCTGTTATATTACGCTGAAATCAGTGGGTTCTGGCATTTTCCCCTGGCAGACAAAATTGCACCACAATCATTTGAATTTCTTTATCAAATGACAACGAAAGGATGGTTCATATCACAATGCTTTTGCCATGATTCAGTAGCCAAAATGTTGATTTTAGAACTGCGACGCTGATTGCACAAGTAAATAGATTGCCTCTAATCAGGCATCGCCCATTCTATCCCACAAAGTCGGCGTAATAGAACAGAGGCTGTATGACATTTCATGACTTGATCTGCCTCTGTTTGTAGAGAATGGGATCGACGAGATTTCGTAATGATTTCTTTGTTACTGTGTGTCTGAATAAACGTGACAGCTGGAACGATTTAAGGTAATATCTGTGTCTACGAAAAAAAGGTTTTTCAATAATGTATTCTGACATGAATTTGTCTAACATTTTCAATTTTACTAACAAAATACATTGTAATTTATTATTGTAATTAATTACTTATGTAAGATTTTAAACATGACAGAGCATACGAATTTAGGTTATATCTGATTTTGGAAGAGCGAGAAGTTAAAATCTGAATTATTTCTTTAGTCATGAATTTGTGGAACATTTCAATGACTCATAATCCTAATGCAAGATATATACCATCACAATAAACACTTTCAGTATTTCGAATAGCTTTGACCCAAATGATAAGCAAGCACTTTACATCTTATGAAAGCAATAAAGTGCTCATGTAAGTTCAATTGTAAGCAAGGATAATAATGTCCATCGAGGCAAAAAGTTGTAGCTAAAGGATCATTTCACTCGAGTTGTCCAACCCTACAAGTTAGTCATGTTCTGCTTCTCGCAATTAAATCTTTACACCTGAACTGAATGTAGTTAAATTTGTAAATGACTTTCGGGGCAATTGGCTGCAAATTCAAATTTGAAATTTACCTTTTGCAAACAAATCCTCTCATACAGCTTTATTTCATTTCAAGTAGTATCTCTTTGAAGGATTGCTATAGTTTGTGATATCCTCACTTTGGTTGGACTTGCTATATGATCTGATACATTCAAGCCAAACGAGCAAGTCTTAAAAGGTACGTTAAATTTTGAGGCACCATTTTGTTAATTTCTGTTATTAGATTTAACCAATCTTTTTAATAGGAGTTTGATATTTCATTTATGTTTCCCATGAAATTTAAATTAGAATGACGTTTTGTCATGCATATCATCATCAACATCACGTCACCATACGATAATAAATTCGTCACTTCTTCGCGAATTCAAACAAGATGAAGTTGTTCTTGAAAGTCACATAAAGACGTAACTTGCAGTTGTTAAAGATTTATATTCACAGGTTGTACGAATAAAACCATATGTTTGACCATATGTCAAGTCGATTTATTACGACGAGTATGCCTTGTCTTTAATAGGATTCGTATATCAAAATGAAAACATTTTGTTGTAAAATACATCATCGAAATATTTGTTAATACACGATATGCAC
Organism: Steromphala cineraria; assembly: GCA_916613615.1. NCBI lineage: Eukaryota > Metazoa > Mollusca > Gastropoda > Trochida > Trochidae > Steromphala > Steromphala cineraria. The sequence continues at coordinate 48,689,952 of OU744733.1, forward strand.
TTGTTATATTAATACATTGACATATTAGTTGCTTTAATATAGGAAACAGAACTAGTATAACATTAGGAATATTACCGGTAAGGAAATCCATATATAGCCTAAAACTTTGATTGATAAGATTTCGCTCACTTTTCATTTCCCTATCGTAACAATACCGTCGTTAGCGCTTAAATGGTATGATGGGTCGAATTACGCATAAAGGATTAAGAGATACTAAACAAAATTTTGAATTTACCAAATTATCGGTCTCCAAGTTTCAAAAGGATTTTGCATTGCATCATAGTCATATAATAAAGAATTTTTGGTCGGTCATTTCATATTTTTTTCCCTTTTCTTAATAATTAATGTGATTATCATAAAAGATTTCATTATGAACGTGAAGTTGAAAATGGGATTTAGATTGATTATTCGAAAGTCAATTTTGACAACTTGTTAAGTAACAAAGAGTAAGATAAAATGTTTGAAGGGGCTTTTACCCGATATTTGCTTGAACCAATAAAGCCCCTGGCGTAAACATGACCAAAGACTCACCGGGAGTGAAAGTCCGCTCAAAGGGTAATTTACTGTCTCGTCCAGCCGAGACCTTTTGCTATTATGCCTGTAATCGATAACGCCATTCAACAAATAGGCCGAGGTTATGGCCGGAATTACTCCAAGTTTGAAGTCCCTTGATCGCATCTTTAGATGGCTTTAAGTTGGAGTCGATATTATGAGGAGCACTTTGAGTTGACACCGGTTGTTCGAGCTGTGTTCGTGTTGATAATGAGTCAAAGTCATCAGGCCAAATGTCCGTGATTCATCTATAGCGTCAGTTTATATAATTAGGGTAATACCAACTTTCATCCAGTGGAGTTTTTGTTGGAATTTATCAGGAAATCTTAACTTTGTCCGAGTGATTAATAGAATGTCCGAGTTCAGGAAGCGACGTTTAGTTGAAGCGCCGAAGATTTCAAGTTTTTCCGAGTTGATACGCTAAAGATTTCAAGTTTCTCCACAATGTTACGCTAAAGATTCCAAGTTTCTCCTCGTTAAGTTTCTCCTCATTGATACGCTAAAGATTCCAAGTTTCTCCTAATTGATACGCGAAGATTCCAAGTTTCTCCTCGTTGATTCGCTAAAAATTCCAAGTTTCTCCTCATTGATACGCTAAAGATCTCAAGTTTGTCCGAGTTGATACGCTAAAGATCTCAAGTTTCTCCTCATTGATACGCTAAAGATCTCAAGTTTGTCCGAGTTGATACGCTAAAGATTTCAAGCTTCTCTTCGATGATACGCTAAAGATTTCAAGTTTCTCCTCATTGATACGCTGTAGATTTCAAATATGTCCGAGTTGATACGCTAAATATTTCAAGTTTTTCCTCGATGATACGCTTAAGATTTCAAGTTTGTCCGAGCTTGGACAATACAGAAACTCAACTGTGTCCGAGTTGATACGTTTAGGGTCTTAACTTTTCAGAGTTGATGCACTCACGAGCCTAACTTTGTCCGTGTGAGACACAAAATACATCAACTTTGTCCGAGTGGGAGTAATGTTGTCAGAAATCCTTGAATTAATATATTGATAAAGAATGAAAATTATGTTAGATTTGCCTGAAAGGATCAATTTATTGTTGTTGCTTTGTTGATAACACTCATTGCCTAATTATCGGTTACCTCCTGTATTAAGATGAGGTAAATGGTTTTGATTTAATGTTTTGCAAAATGGCATAAATAACATCGACATTCAAAAGATGTATACCTTTAGTTCAAGTTTGATAAAACGGAAACAATATCTCTTGTGTTGGAATCATTTAAATTTTCGATTTTAATAAATGATACTAATCACGTGACGCTTGGTATGATTAATGACATGTACTTAAATATACATCTACTGATGATATATACTGAGATAAACACCAACATTTAAATATGATATGACATTTTTACTTCGTACTTGTTTCTATTGCTGTTTATATATAACTATCACTCATATACGTTTTGATAATATAACACAGTTTGTTTATGTCTTTAAAATCGATATTATACGTTTATTACTCTTATATATTTAAAGGAAACTTATTTTCGTATTGTGAGACGTTTGTGACAATCTCGACTATCTATGTGTTGACATTTTGCTATGTTTGTGAGACGTTATTTTTTGTGGGTGTGACATGAAATGTTATATTTACACATGAATTACAGTACAAGTTTGAACGTAGGGGTTTGTTGAGAAAATATTTGTATATTTTAATTTTTTATCGCATTGACATTTTCAATGTTTTTTAATAAATGAAATTTGAAGTAAAGAAGTTAGACCTAGCATTCCTTTTATTGCATCAGTGTGAATTTGCGAAGTATATAACAAACCCCAGGCAATGTTCTAAATGAAATATCTATAAAATATCACTTTGCAGGCAATATGATTGCAGTTCGCCAAATTCACATTGCCGTTCCAATAATTCACCCGTATCAAAAGTTCAAATATTTACACAGAGGTCATTAACTCTTTGATGTTTTGTAAAGTGGACCGAACTAATAATATATATTTTATCTTATAATGTATATATCAGCAATATGTTTCAAATAACAACGAAACTTATCACACGGAATTAACCACGTATATATTTCAATGCAATATACCACAAGCTGTAGCCAGATATAAATACATATATATTTCATATATTGCAATTACCTCAGCAAGTTCACACAGGTACGGAATATTAATAGTTTGGTGTAAATTTCAGTATAATATATTCCAAGCTGAAGCAACATTAAGGTATATTCCATATATTATAATGAGCGTCTGATATCTATAGCAGCTATATATTGCAATTAGCACGCAGGTACGTTGTTTATATCCGTCAACTGGACTGACAGAGCGGTGTAGTTAGTGATTGACGTGTAATTAACAGCAGTAGTGACATGCACGTGTCATCTGCATGCGCTTGTCGATTGCAGCACGGGAACCTGCTGAAATACATGCTTCTCGGGGTTTAAGTATTAACAGCTGGATAAGTCGTATACACGTATTTCAAGACTTTGCATTGTGATAGGGTGAACATATGGTGGGATTGGCCTTTTTGTTACTCCACTTTCATCATGTTTTTGAAGTACCACCAATTTGTTAAATGAGTTTTAGGGAGGGTATAAAACTATAAACTATATAAACTATAAACTATTAATTTAATATAGCGCTAATTTTGATAACAATCTTCAATAGCGCTGTACATGACAGTTGCTCAAGGCGCTTACCATGATTTTTTTCCCCTGGTCAATGGCATTCTTTCACCTTCCGATCATTTTTCCATTTCAACTCCCTGGGGAGTATTCAACCGGCATCCATATGTCGCGCTCAGGTTAGGGACCATTCTATGCCTCACAGGGTACCCATTAACAGCTGGAGGGTATCACATTCCATAATGCATATATAACGGAGGGTTTAAACATAATGGTGATAATATCCCTGATACAATTCCAAAACCTAAGTGGCATAATGAATATATCGTTAGATGCTATCTTCAACTAACTAAGTTCTTATAACCAAGCGTACTTAAAGTTTTACATTATCGTGTCCACGTATAAGTCATATCGTTAGATATCACATGTGACAGATGCATTTTAATGGTTGTAGATGTGCATGAAGTTCTCGCGTTGCACGAGATCTGAAGGAAGATACCATCAAAGCTGGTGAAATTGACATCTAACTATCCAGGTCGATCAATACACACATGGCACGTGCAGCACGTGCAACTAATGCTCCTTTAGCTCATCTCTAATATGCGGCGGGTTCAGACAACCGTTACATTTGATACGTGATACATTTCATTCTCTGACTGACAGCTGACCTGATGAAAGGGACACATCAATGAACTTTGCCTGAACTTGAAGCATCTGCATTGCAAATTAAAACAGATGTTTCAAGTGAGGAAATTATTTCGCATTTTTGCAGATGTCGGGTGAAAAAATAAAAAGAGCGTAACACGACCCCCCATCCTTACCCCCACGAGCGTTGTGATGAAATATGAGTCGCTTGGCGCGTGGGGGAGAGATTTCAGAAACACGAAAAGAACTTTGAAGTAACGACATCAAGAATATAGTCTATTTCGTTATGTTTTGCTTACAAATTTGGTTACCGTTTAACTATGTTATTCGTTTTTGTTACCACCCTCATATTTTACGACAGTCAACCAAGATTATTTCGTTTGGAATAATTTTTGACGAGGTTGTGAACTATCATTATAGATGCATTACGTGTTCAATTATTATATTTTTGGGTTTTCTGTGATCTTGCGTTATGTACCAGCTATGAACTCAAAACATCATATTTAATCAGCACATGAGTATATAATAAATAGACAATCAACCAAGCTCCTTTGGAATAATTTTGACGAGGTTGTGAACTATTATTATAGATGCATTACGTGTTCAATAATTAAATTTTTTTGGTTTCTGTGATCTTGCGTTATTTATGTGATATGAACTCATTACATCTTATTTAATCAGCAAACCCATCCCCGTTCATGATATGACAATTGAACGTCGTCCGTGCAAAAGCCGAAATCACTGGCCCAATTTTCGTGTACATAAAAAGTTATATGACCTTTTTAACTCTCTCATATTCTGTTTGTCCTTCCTATTTTCCCTTATTTGTCTGTTCTAGATATGTTGCCAAAATCAATTTGACTTTTCAGTGCTCAAGCAACGGTACACTATCTCGGTTCGAGCACGACTCAACACATTTACACATGTGCTTAACCAAATTATTTGATCAATATGCTAAACCAACTAGCATTACGAAAATGGGATCACATTTGTAGTAATAGTCGGAAACTTTTGACAAAATATTTGAAATCGAATAAGGCGTATCTTTAATCGATCTTCATTTATTATCGCCCTATCTTTTTCATATGCACGAATGACTTTCTTGTAGCCTTATGGATATCAATGCTATCCGAAACTCTTGGACCATATCAACTTTCAATTCATCTTTCATGTTGATAAAATAGCTGAAACACATGTATTTATGATAAACGGCGTTATGACCTTTAATGTCGTGAATGAAAAATTGGATTTGGTAACTTGAGCAAAATCAGGATAAACCAGAACTTCACGAGTTAATCAAATACTACATTCTCAATGTCAGCCACTTTTATGGTAAAAAAATATAAGTTTTATATTATATGGGATATGATAATTATGGGGATGGTATTTCATAGGATTTTGTGAATATGATACGAAGCGTCTAAAATAATGATTAACAAGCAAATAAATAGATTTTTTATAAATATCGAAATTGGTAACTTGCTATAATGTCTATGGTTTAAAATATTCAACCCCAAGACCTAATTATCCAACCCTTTGTAGCAACAATTTATCATAGGAAAATTCAATAACATTATAAGGACAAACATTTCAAGCGTTTGCACTGCTTTATAATTAGCAACCTTTCAGATTCATCCGGGCATCTTTTGATGACGTAACATTTCGATTTCATCTGAAATGAACACGCCTGACCAAGAAGCTCTTCATTTATAATTGAGAGATCAACCAGTAATAAACAACCCGGGCTTGTATTTCAAACAGCGGGAATCTGTTAATGTGTCAATCAAATGTGAAATACACATTGTTGACAATCGATTTCATGTCAGTGGATATCAATTTATGTACCACTCCCAGGGGGATATCAGAAGACGATATCGCTGCCAATGACTTATTGAACGGATGGCTCGTTAATTGACTGATCTAATATGGTAATAAAGATTCGCCTCAATGTTTATGTGTTTAATTATCTACATGTATATGATCTTGTCACTCATAGGTAGAGACATAATATTCACGTTTGTAAATATTTCAAATTAATATCCTTCACAAAATGTGATAATTTGACCAAATGTATATCAACCAGGCAACATATCACATCGCATTGTCTTCAAACCCAAAGGAAAAGTTTGTTTGCAATTCGGGATTCGAACCTACAACTTCAGATCCAGGCACAATAAAATATTTTAACCACTCAGCCACCGAAACCTGACAATAACGTATTCCAACAATCTTTTCGCTTTCTTTAGCAAGAAGGACGTAAATATCAAAAACGTATCCTCATGTTGCTTTCATCAATCAGAACATCATAATGATTATACTTACCTTTTTCAAGGAACTTTGAGTATTTGCATGTAGATTATATATTTTAATTCATGCACGTATCTGGTAGATTGGTTTTTTATTTGTAAGTGTACATTGTTTATTTGTCTAAAGAGAACACTTCGCTGCAATATCAATTTATATCATGTTCAACATTTTCGTATATGGTTAAAAATCTCATCACATTAGAAACGCATTTCCTGGAGTTTTAATGTTAACTGAATTCTGGAAGATTCCATTCATGATAAAACGAGTATAATTTTGACAGGTTGGGGATCTTAACCTATTACGTTGTTAAATCGAATGGAAAGTAATTTTACGATTGTTCACATTAGCTACAAGAAATGGATGTCAATGTCAGTATGACCCGATTAAGGATCGATTTTTCAATCAGAACCTTCAGGATTGAACGAATTAATTCCAAGAGTATTTTTTTTCAATTCTAAGCAGAGGTTTGAAGACGATTTGTCAGCTTGATCGTTTTTCCTTCTGAATCGTAGGATTTCGATCTTCAGGAAGCTCATGTTTTTTGTTCAGGAATGACTTAACGTGAAATACGATTGACGTTATAGCACCATAGCCAGAACAGCGTAATATGCGTAATGGGCGTATTGTGCATAATGAGGTTGTTGGCGTAATCAATGACTGAATGTTCTGGAAGGTCAAACAGATAAAATAAAACAGAGGTCATCAACAGGCATTTCAACATTAAAACGTTACCAAAAGCCGCGGAACGGACACATACAAAGACGACATCTCATCACAAAATAGAGTTATACAATCATTAAAGCGAGGATCAGCACCTAAAGAGACTGCCCTATCGGGGTATTTTTCGTGGAAATGAAATTCAGCAGGACGTTCCTGTTAACAAGCATATTTGATGTTTACATGATTTTATCACACATAATTTCTAATATGTTAGTGAGCTTAACATTTCAGTTGATTAAAATTTAACTTTTTGACGGAAGAACAGAGTGATCACGAGAAAGAAAAACATCGTGAAAGGAAGCCAATCTTCGGAGCTACGAGCGTGGAATGCATTACTGTTACAAAACAATGTCATTACTGATACCTTTTATTATGAATTATTTGTAAATATACCCCTATTCTATCAACCAATTAGTTATTTCTTAATTTTGTTAAAGAATTAAATACAGATTTGGACACATGAAGGTTGATAGATAGGTGTCTTTAAAAAACAAGCGACAGCGCAAAATGAAACACTCGATACGTGATTATCAAACATCGTCATCCTTTGGATATTCCTATGTATGTAATGAATATAGAAAGGGATTCATGATTAACCGTCTGCTGAAATACTTATTTAATCCACTGAACAAAATGGTCTAACAACAAAATGGTTATTACAAATTATGAAATGAACATCGCAATGTATGAATCTTATGTTATAGACCTTCCACACTGTGCCCATCTTCCTACGCAAAGCCTAAAACGCCAGTTTCCGAACTGTCATTTTATGCCTTGCTGCTGACCCTTTACTTTTCTGTGCTGCTATAGTGCCCCTACAGGCTAGAGAGCAAGAACAGAAAACTCAAGAGTCAGCAGCAGGGCATAAAACTGACATTTCGGAAACTGGCGTTTTAGGCTTTGCTTAGGAATATGCACTGTGTCCAACTCGTGAGCGTTATTTGCCTAATTAGCATATCCCCCCAGGGGTGCTGTAAAATATGCTCGTAAGATGTCAATGTTGATATATCTCATGTAAGGCATCTGTGAGGTTGAGGTACTTTATACGGAAGCGTTTTAAACCCGCTTGACTTACCTCGGGCTCCTGAACAATTTCTATTGTCTAGTATACTTGTATTGATAATCTGGAGAAAAAAAATGTGGTTAATGATACAAAACAACTTTTGAAAAGTCTGAAACTCAAATGCTGCCGTTTATTTCAGAAGCCATCTATTTGAAACATATCAATTTCAGGAAAATGTTTTCATAAGATGTAGCATAACTTTATCCCGTAATGAGTTTAACTGGTGCTTATTTCAAGCATAGCGCCATCACACTAACACAACATGGCGTCACGTGCTGAACCCATCATGGGTGTTCAACCGTTGTATAATTCTTGTTTATCTTGAAAATGTATCTCTCATTATGAGAACCCACGCACATGGACCCACAACCTCAAGTTCATTGTGAAAACGAGATTGCGAGATATCTTGTCAAATGAAATAAATGATATGCTTAATCGTAGAATCTTACTTTTCCTTCCGGGGAGAATTGTGCCAACGGGATATCACCATGGTTTGAAAAATACGCTTACATGCTTTCCTCGTTTTGAAATGTACATCTGCATGCTTTTCCCTTTTGAACATGCACGCATGTTCTCTTTTTTTGATTGAAATGTACAATTACACGCTTTTTGTTGCCACACTTGAAATATACACGTTCGTGCATTCTCATGCTTTTCACGTTTTGGATCGTAAGATGTTCGTTTGCAAATTGGAGAAAGGCTTTCTTTCCTTGTCCGAAACTGCTGACGAAAACTTGTAAAATATATATTTAATTTGGTTGATAATGATCATCGTGTGTCTTTTACATGTATTTCGTTAAACCAATTAGTTTGGTAATGCCCTAGTTGTAATGGAAATCCGAAATGAAACTGCAATTGTTCAACATATTTCATAAAGCCTTACAATTATTAGTTCAATTCTGTAAACGTATATATATCGATTGCGTCAACATTCTGTTTATCAAATCCATTACCTTATATTCTTTCAACTCGAACATCATTTGCTCATTGTGGAACTCTACACACTAATTCAACATCAAGCTTTGAGAAAGAAGGAATAAACATTTGCAAAACATGCACCAATTTACACACGTAATTAAAAAAGAAAACCTTATGTAACAATCCAACAGAACAAAGTAAAAACCTTCATACAATCAAACACCTATTCGATCTGGCAATGTCTACAAAGAAAGATGAAGCTAGGCTAATTGAGACTCAAAAATACTTCTTTGAACTAGAAAAAACAATTACCAAATCAAAAGCTTAGCGGAACAGTCATTAGCTCGCTAGATCAACAACGGGGCTTTAAGAAAACGGGAAGACCGAGCTTGAAAGAAAACGCATTTGCTACCGTTGGGCCATAAACCCTACTGTCAAGCCCACGAGCGATGGTAATTGGCCGTAGAAATTTATTAGTTTCACATATGTTTTTGAAATTCCCTGCGTGCGTCAGTCGTGGTGCGGGTATTTACTTTAGCCGCTAGGTGGCACTGATTAGAAGTAAGCGATTCGCATCATTGCCGTCAGATTTCAAACTTTGACATACAGGGGTTTTGTTTGAGCATGATTTGAAATATTCGGATTTGTGTTGTCTGTGTCAAACGTTGACAATGAACTTATGTTCTGGTTCAAAGATTGACAGATTTCTTTGAATATGTACAATATTTGTGCTTTGCTTAAACAAATTTAGGTTTTTAGATTGGGGCAAGTTTTGGTATTGTTCGAAATGCGGAATAATTAATGCCGTATTTCCGTAGATCCATATGTAAAATATAGATATTATATGTTTGAAACTTGGAATTATTTTGAGTGTTTGAGTTAACGTTGTCTCTTTCTTTATTGAAATACGGTATATGATTTGGAAAATATATGTTCCGATGCCAAAAATTATGTTCCTTGTACAATGTTTGACTTTGTTGTTCGGGTAATAATGGTACTGTAACTTTATGCAGCTTATCTATATGAGCATTTTAATGATTGCCGTTAAGACCAATAATAAATGAATTATACATAATTAAAACAACGCATACTAATTTATTCCAGTGAAGCAATTCACAGAGAGAGAACATTTAAATAGAATCCGTTTTAATCTGTACCATAAAATGAGTTTAAGAAAATTGTAAGTGCATTCTCCTTTAAATGATATTTAACACTCTATATCCCTAAAAGATTTTTTAACAAGATGATATACGAGTTTCTTGATCGCAACGCACTTAACAAGTGTAAAACAAGTCACGCTTACGATTGCACAAGAAACTGCCTCTAGTTGTTTTATTAATGTAACAAATTATGTTTAGACGAATATGTTTAAAAATATCTCGCAAGCGGAAACTGTCAAGAAACTTTTTTTTTCTATCCCTTTATGACCCTCCAGCGTTCTGCAAATAGCATATCCTGCTATCCTATATCAGTTGATGCTTATTGGCCATAAAATTATGTTTGTTGATTAAACTGCTGTAAATTAATATACGCTGCAAAATCCTTTGCATATGGTATGAAATATCATATTTCTAATCTACCTTATTTATCGAATTTACGAACATAATTTGTCTTTATAATGTGAAATCCATGAAATTATAAGTAAGGAACAGATACGAATAACGAAATATATAAATTATGATAATAACGCACAATATATCGAAAATCATATAAACTATTTCTATCAGGTGATTTCCTAAAACAGACAAAATTAACATGCATGATATTAAGAACAGTTAATAAGTTTACTATCTTGATTCTATTATATTGTTAACTTATGTGTGAGTGCATTTTACTTTACAATATAATGTACACACTCGCTCTAGGAGATTCACAATTTGACTGATAGCATCTTCTTATATTCCAATATATTCATTGCAAGCACTTTTAGGGAACATGTACGTAAACTTGCAAAAATGTCATAAAAACCTCTTTCATTACATGGGTCGTTCAAATTATGAAATTGAAGTAAGTTGTTTACAGATAACGCATACGATAACACTTACGTATGATAAGCAACCGTGGAGTGTTATCTTAATGACGTATTTGATAGATATGACATATGCTGCAAACAGAAGTTGCTCGATTTAATTGAGTTCAACATCGCGTTTAAATGTCAGCGAGATTAGTTTGTGCCGCACGTGTTATCAATTTATTTATATTTAATGAACTTTCGGTAACGTGAGAGATAAAACCTAATGGGGCAAGTAACAGATTGTGAATTAGAATCATAAACATTTCCAACTTTGCAAATAAGTATATTTGACGTAATAGCGAGGGATATTCTGTGGAATTAGCAATATCATACACCAAAATGGATATTTACGTAATTAAGTTTGATAAATGTGAACAACTTTTTGCTAATTTGCAGAGAAACATTAGCTCCCTTATGCTCTGATCGCTGATTGGTTCAAATCAATTATGATTTAATGACCTAAGCAAAGCATGATTTTCCTAATTAAAAGTCCAATTACGTGTATATAGAGATTATTAACTGAGTGTGTTTCCGTATCATTAATATCATATAATAGGAATAAAATTTGTATTATGCGAGCCTTTGGCGAGCATTATACATATATTTTTATTCCTATTATATGATATTAACGATACGGAAACACACGAGGTTAATAATTTCTTTATCATATAATGTCATTTAGAAATAAACGGGTTTAAACGAAAATATGATTCCTTCTAAAAATATGTTAGACCTAGATTTCGCGGAGTAATTGCTTTCACAATAAACCAAGGTGAAGGTCATATTGTCGGCGATGTATAGTTGTGAACAGTCTAGAAATATTCCTTCATGAAATGTTTTTTTTTCACAGTGTTAGAAACGTCTTCTACAATCTATCGACATTTTCAGTCTGATTCCGAGTGCACGAGTAAACATTGTATCTTTTTATAACACAAAATGTGTAAGAACCACTTGTCAACGTCGCTACAGCAGGGGAAGTAACTCTAACTGCATTTTGAAAAGCTGCATTGTCATTGTTGTTACGCCAGTTCAGTTACGGTATCCTTAGACCAAACGACGACTATTTGCGAAGGTGAGGTTGTTGCGTTTGTTACCCCGCTACTAGATAATCTGTACTACCACTAGAATATGATTTGTTTTTGCTGACAAGTTGGTAACCGACACGGTCAAAGCGATCTATGTCTATGTTATTCACGAAAATATACACAAAGAACTTAATTAAGCACCGCCCATTTTGTAAAATGAAATTGGGAGCTCTTTGAATATTGTGATATGTTTGATGTATTGACCACTCTAGATATAACAATTGCCGTTTTATTTATTATTTGATTGACGTAAAAATCCTTATAACACGAAATAATTGAAAATATGAGAAAAAATGTGAGACCACTGAAATTTGGCAAAATATAACTATTGTCTTTGGTGAGAAACCACGCATGAAACTCTGGATTTTTTCAATCAAAAATAACCTTTTTGATCCCTAGTTGACATTCAATTAGAGAAACATTTTTTATCATGCACGATAAAAGCCTAGCAGGACATTGAATTTTCAGTACTTTTTTCAACCATAATTGAGAAAATTTCAAAATTGTTCAAATCTGTGAGTGAATTTGAGATTCTTTGAGTTGGACTTGTGGGTCAAACACTTCTTCTCCCCTTAAATAAGCCATTATCTTAAAGAGTCGCCAGTTTTTTCTTAGGGAAGCTTTTTTTCAAATTTGATATGTGATAATTTTGTGATTTTGAAGGCTCATACTGCTCTAACGACTAACATTTCCTAAGAGGTCCTTACCTAAAATCATCAATTCAGTCAAGAGAATTATCATTACCATATTGCAGCAAAAAAAAATTTACTTTCATTTTCAGTTATATGTAAACTTGAATTTTCAAAAATACCAAGTTGGGGGAAATAAGTTATCCAGAGACAGTGAATCGTAAATTGAGTGAAGTTTTCATTTCTACACTGCTAAATGATCGTTCTATCGAAAAACCCTAAGTGTTTTTCTGGAACCTTGTATGGTTTATTAGCAGAAGCTCATTTTCTGAAAACATTGGTGGTGCTTAACTAAGTTCTTTGTGTATAGAAGCACATTTTTTTTTCGATATTGTTAGCTGCATATCGTTATATTTTTTAAACCAACGATGAAAACAACTTGAAATGCTTGGAAAACCAAGCTATTATTTCTAAAATACGAATGCGTGATAAGTTTACCCTGACGGATTTTGTACGATATTTTACACAAAACCTGAAAACTCCCGACGACGTTATCAATGGTTAGTGACCGTTTTAGGACTCGCATGACATGCATGGAGTTTTGAGAAAATAGTTCGTGTTTTGACCTAATTTGCATCTTTATCAGATTTTGAGGCAATCGGATACCAAGTTTATCAGATAGCTTTATTGCATCGATAACACCCTCCATTATATGATAAATTTGTATATCTTCTCCAGTACCAACAGCTGAAAATGAATGTATCATGTATATTGGGAAATATAAACATATAAAAAAAAGTCCAATTACATATTATTGATCGAGGAATATATTTTATCAAAGATACAATTTTCGAAAAATTATATTTCGAAAAGTCCAAAAATAGATTTCAAGAGACAGAAGGTGAACCAACAAGGATGAACTGGTTCATAACATTGCATTAACATCTCATTTATGTACATGACACCAAGGCCAATATCTATTGTGTGAACTAATGCACCATTACCGGAGTGTCAATACGCCCTCAGGGTGAAAGGGGGTGAAAATACCCTTTAATGCACTGATAAATTAGATAAGGGATTGAACACCACAGCCCTCATGTAGTTGTCAGCATTAATCCCCTTTGGTCAAGATTTTTGTCCCCATTGTCCTGTGGGAGGGTCCCCCTTATCCCCCCTTACCTCATTATGTTTGGGGTCACGAGATGAACTTAATCAGACGAAGTAATTTAACGTTGGGTTCATCGTTCCACTTTTGGCTATTCATTCGGAACCTTCAATTTTGACCTTTTCGTCAACGTGAACAATTTGTTCCGAATGTATTGACGTTCATTTGCCAAACTGTTTTTCTATAAAACGGAAGTCGTATTATATCATGTTAATACATCTTTGAGTTGTACTGAAAACGAAATATGGTCAACGTATTGTCATGGAAATGAGTTTTTTTAACATAATCAGAGAAGCCTGATTTTATGATTGTAAATGTATTTCTAAATACATGAATGAACTGACATGGAGTATAACGACATACATGTGCTTCGTTTAAAACTGAATCATCAATTATTTTACTTTGGAAATAGTAGTTTTTAATTTCAAACAATTATCTTGGGGGATCGACTTCGCTTAACATCCCCATGGTATCTCGACTTCGGTCTTAAGGTTGTATGAACATATCAGCAAAATATTACACGAGCACCAAATCATTAAGAAAATCATGTTTTCTATCACAACACCAAGCACTACAAGGATTTTTCCTATCGCCTAGGCTATTTATTGTAGTGAAATATATGTCAGCAAACATATCTAATGAAAATAAATATCCAAGCATCTTTGACCGACATAATATTATTCAAGAACTTTCTTTGACCGACATAATATTATTCAAGAACTTTCTTTGACCGACATAATATTATTCAGGCACTTCTTTCAGGAATTGCTCGTAATGATGTCTTTTTCATGCAACGGCGTGGTTTATTGCCTTTTCCGGAAACATATCACATTCAAAGTGTCAACGTCTTATAGATGTGTTGCAAATGAAATTAACAGGTCATCATGTCACTTACAATACATGACACTTGATGAAAGAGACATCATTCCCATAACACTATTCACAATTGTACGTTTCCGCATTCTTGCTGAAGAGTAATTGATGACCTGTCTGATAGCCGGGTTAAAAGTCATTTGAATTACTTCAGTATTAACGAATATAAGAATTAACAGTCCTGTTTGCAAAATATATCTTAATTAGATAGATGATTATTGATTTTAATTTCAAATACTTCTATCCCAATGGAGAAAAATAATGATTGATTTATATTTAAAATACCTTTATCCTCATAGAGAAAGATAGGCTAATCATTGTGTTTTCAAATACTTTTATTCACATGAATGGATAAATTCAGGATAAATTCTTATAGGAAGAATGGAGATAAGGTTTATGTAGAATATCAAAGCTTCGTCTATTTAAAAGCATATACAATTGTTCCAATACATTCTGCAATGTCAGCCATTTTCCCAAGAATCCATTTGATTGATTTTTCATTCTGGCTATGTATTTCTTCACTTGCAATACACATTCAAGGTGGCAGTAAATGACCTTAAAATGAATATATAACAAAATAGCATTTTCAGCTTGAAATCTGCAGTGTCCTGAATACCAAATAAAATTGTTTTTACACTGAAATATTTCTTTCGTTACACAGATACGATCTAAGAAACAGTTGAAGTTCAGACCAGCAAAAATAGAAAACCTTGGTTGATGTTTGTTATTCTCTGAAAATTGATTCACATTAAGATCATCGAAAAGAAAGGATGACCTTGAACTTGAAACAACGTTTCCTCTTTTCTGTGACCCCCTCCCCTTTCTGTGAATACACCAATCCCGAATTGTTAATTACATTAATATTCATGTCTATCACACATCAGACAGGGGGATGGTCTTGGACTCGTACATTTCATGTCAGACAGTCGTAACCTTTCACATCAAAGGAGCCGCCTCTTTCAGTCGTAACACCTACCACGAAAAGTCCGTGCAGTGAAGAAACTGTCATGTAAACCCATGCAGATAAGGGCAAATGTACCGTGTAATTCGTGCAGACATTGACATCGATGGCAACTTGATAATCAACGTGGACTTAGTAAATGAGACTAATTAAATCTGTGTGCCGTCTAATTAGGTTTGTAAATTGCCTGTGAAATATGATATTCTGTGTGACACATTACTTCATTCGCTGTAGACAGATCAAAATCGATTTTTCTACTCAACCTAACAATGCTGTAGGAAAAGCGACTTCAGAGGGTCAATTAGAGAGAAATGTGAATTAAGCAATATTTGATGTTTATTTTTAACCCTTTGACCAGACAGATAAAAATATTTCTGGATATAAGGTAAAGGTTGTAACTGGTGTGAGTACGAAAGCTATTGAAGTGTGTTGAGCTTTTTATATTTATGATAATAATAATAATAATAAACAGATGATTTTGATATAGGTATTTGGTTTCATAAAAAAATATCAACAATTCAAACCTGAAAAATCGAAATTCTAGCTAAAATGTACAGTTACAATTCGGGAGCGAAGAATGGAAATAGTTAAAGAAGAAACTCGTTACGTTATGGGCACATGCTCAATTTATCATCTCATAGGTTTGTTTGAGAATCTAAAAAGGAGTTTTATTAGGGACGTTGATCCATCGTTTCAACTGGTTACTGAAATTACTGAATTTCTCTGAGGATTTTCATGTTATAAATAAAATTTAAAATTTCTGTATCGAATATTATAAGGACTTTTCGCATCTAATAACTCCCAATTATCCTAGTAACCCTTAGATGACAAGGGTGCCTAAATTAGTGAGGTATTGAAGAGGAAAAAAAGAAGAAGAAAAATATTTGATCAAACATTATAAAAATTATCAAGATTTAGATGAATAAATATCGAAGCAAAAGAAGATAATTGAATTAACAAGTCAGAATCGTCTTTCATACATTTTCACAATTCTTTATCCTGATCGATAAAATCTGCCAATCCAGGCCAATACCTTTCCCCATAACGACCAACAATACCCCCAATACCCCAAGGTGGCCTGGAAGTCTAATTTAGATGGTCTGATATCGCTATCACTGAGCTTTATGTAGATGAGTTTGGGAACGTGTCTGACGCCATTAACAAAGGCCTTATTTGACCCCTGACCTTGCATATCTTAATTTCCCATCACTGGACCTCATCCACTGACTTTTGTCTAGGGACTGTCTCAAAACATTTTTGAAGAAAAGGGTTTTTTAGTAGTTTTTTAGGTATGAAACAGTTTCACCGTATCTGCATCGATAAATAAAACTCTGAAAGGTGAAACAAGTTAACTTTATTACATGGATTGGTAAGAAAATTGGAACATATTTGACTTTGATTTTATTTGACGTTATTCAGAACGATGACCTACACAGTTATTTTAATAACCATACAAACACATTAGTTTGATCATTTACAATTTTAAGGTTTTTTCTAAATTCTTCGTTAAAAAAATTTCACCGTTGAATAATAATCTTAAAATCTGAAAATCCCATTGATAGTTTGTATTAAAGTAAAAACAACACTTTTGGGACGACCCCTGATACCCTTCTGCCCTAAAAGTCATCAATTGCACCCGAGGGATTGAATACAGCGCCAAGCAAACGGGTATCACGGGCTTCTCGTGCTGGCGAGATTCCACGTGGCGTGTTTGTAGCTGTCAATCACACGACGATCTCTCCGGTCTTGCACCATTATTGCCTTTTGTCCGTGCTAACTAGACGACCTGGTGTAGATTTCCACGTGCAATTGTATACTGCTGTCAATTATGAAGACTACGAGGTTTGCAAGATTCACGGAGTTGTTTACGGTGGTTTTATCAACTCGACACCGGTAATGCGTATCCTGTTCGCGAATTATCTCCCTTTGAAAACGATATGTCAAAAACGTCTGCACTGATATGACTTTATAAGACATTTAAGTAAAGGCTTGATTATCAAACATCTTAGAGAAAACAACTATATCCACTTCTGTAGAAAAAACAACCATTTCTTCTTTCGCTCATATATTTCCTACGATAATGATTCTATAACCTTTTTAGTTCTTCCGAATAAGATCTTCGATACTTTCTGATTTTATTTAACCTCAAATCACATTACAAAATGTGAATTTAAAAGAATAATTCAAACTTGGGCATGTTTATTAATCATCATTTATCACATAGTTATTTACGCACATTAACTTTTACATCTTTGGGTTCAATTTCCCCCTGTACAATAAAACGCTCGTTTCTTCATGGTACTCCACAGATCCTTTACAAACATAAACTTGTATATCATTGATGGGTGGTCTACCTGCCCATTGACAGGTATTTCTCCTTTCATCTCGCCGACTCACCTGTGTGATTTGACCATCATTAAAGAGCATACCTGAGTAAATATACAGTATATAAGCACTCTACCTGGATAGAGTAACACGGTTAGAAGCAATGGAAAGTAACAAAAACGTATTTACGGTTTAAAGAATAATGTCTGTTAAGTAAAGGGACTATAAGCTTGATAACCGATTTGTTAAGGTATATACATACCTATTAACCGAAATTACTTATGTTTTGTTAAAGAAGTTGCGTCTGAGTCAATGAAAGTAACATAGTTTCGAAAGAAATAAGGTGAACTAAATGTAGGTCTATTGATTATTATCTTGCAACATTCAGTGGATATAAGTAGTATTTATAGGTATCCATAAATATGGACATAATGGCTTAACTATAAGTCACGCGTAAACATATTTCGCTGACGACATACATCGGTACTGTTCACGTTGGCATTTTTGTATTCTAAATACCAATTACTCATTTAAATAGTTCTTAAAATATTATAGTTTAAAATCAGATACGCACTATTATGATTACTGTAACCTATGGACAATTTACAAATAAATCACAGTTACATTGACAAACGTACAAACATTCCAACGAATTATTGTCACTCACTAACTTTAATTCCTCTTTGATAGACATAAAAGATAAGACATTGTTCGTAATATAAGCAACACGCAAAATTGTCACTTACAAGATCGACAAAGGTTTTAAGTGGCTCAATTCCTTTCGTAAATTACCCCGATAAAACCAAAGATTGTGACACACTTATATCTATTTCGGCAAGAGAGATCAGTGGGGGTATCCCTTCCCCTCTCGCGTGATAATCCGGGAATGATTGGTGCGTTGCGCGAAGAAGGTCATTGACCTCAATGGCAAAGGGCATTTTCGTCGGGACAATCTATGTAAGTATTATTGCTGTGTCAAACGACTTTGCTTATCAGCAAACTTTTACATGAAGTAGGATATGATGTTCTACTAAATATCCAAATTTACGATTTCTTGAAAAATTGGCATTTGTTAAGGTGTCTTTAGAAAGTTAATATAAAATGATTTACAGTCTTTTCCCCTTTAAAATTGTCAATCTTGATACTTCAATTATGAATAGAAAAAAGCAAAGTCTCCTTTATCTTATGAATAAATGATATAATAAGGATAAAAATAGGGCAAAATTTGATGTTTTATATTTTTGTTACGTGTTTAAACATGATAATTACAAGCTTTACAAACACTAAATCAAAATATTTATTCTTTGAATAACGTATTTTTCTTTATTTCGTTAAAAGTCAGTCGTCCCTTTAGAATTGAAATCCAATGCTTTTCAAGAGATGTTAGAGATCTGTATTACCCGAAGGGTTGCTCAACAATGATAGAAGAATGCTTCAGTCGCTTTGAAGTTTCCCTGTCTTGAAATATGAGCCACCAACAATAACGTAAGGCAAAAGACAGGGCTTAATAAACCCTTGAAGGATCCTTGACCTTTACAAAATGACATTTGACCTTTATTCTTTGAAATGTACAACCGGCTGATTTGGTTAAATCTAATCCATTATTTGGCCTCTTGGATTTCAAGGGGTTAATTTGTGATAACAAAGAAACTTAAGGTTCATGCATTCTGAAATATTATCTTAGGTCTAATATTCACAATGTTGTTGGTCTCTGCAGGTATTAGGAGATCAAACGAAACAAACGGAGCGTTCTAATTTACCTGACCTTTCATCTTTCCGAAACCTACTCCAAAGATCGAATTGGGAACTCCATGCATTGCCAAACTCGTTCGAGTTAATGATGTTGTGATGAGTCTGTCCTGTCAGCGAATCCTTTTAACGCTGTAAGGAGATTAAAGACAGTGGATTGTAAGGCGGTAATAAGTGCGTCTAATTCGAAGTTTATCACGCTTTAAGTAAACTCCGAACTAGAAGTTGCAAACAGTCTTCGATGTTATCACTGCTGTTACTGTAGTAAACAAACATCTGAAATTAACACTTGTCATTCAAGATCGTACATCAAAAGGTTTATCTGGATAATGTATGGCGGGGAAGGGTTATGGGAAATTAACACATGTAAATATCGTCGTGTTATATACGAGAAACACGTGGGATCGTGGATGGGTGTTATCAACACTTGTAGATTTCACTTAGACATGTACCACCTTGGCTTTGCAACAGGAAATACATGTTTATGTTTACACCCAATGCATTTGCAGCAATTTGAAATGTTTAATTTTGGATTAGATTTCTGATTTCATTTAAGGCATATTTCTTTTAAATATTTGAAAAAGTCTTTCGGGGTGTTGATTTAGGTAACATAAATGTCATGAATTGAAGTTTTATTACTTTGCGATTTCTTTTCGATATTTACTTTTTTTTCTAGATGATTATCTAACGGAGTTATTGAATTTCCGTAAAACAATAATACTAGCTTTTGATAATTTCCTCAATTTAAATAATCTGCTCATCTAAATAAGCAATTACATACGAATTGAATACGAAATATAAAAAGTTAATTTCACGACCGTATGTGTCTTTGGAAATTCAAACATGTTTATAAAAGCATGCAACATGCTCTATAGTCACTATCTCGTAATGTACTCGTATCTGTTTGATTGACAGGTGATATAACACTTGTTATGCGACCTGGATACCGTGAAATGCATGAAACCCGTGCTACTTCATATCTGATTAATTGCACAATCAATTTCAAAGGCGGAAGAAACACGTCGAGCACGAAATCCTCGTGTTTAGTTTCACTGTAGCTCCTGTTTGATCAATTTCAACCTGTGCATTGATACCGGTGGGAAACTAAGTACTAGAGATATTTATATTGTTAGAGATACCAGTATATTTGTTCAAAGCTTATTGGGATTTCAACATGCATTGCAAAAGAAATATGCACAGAATTATATGCTGTAAGAACAGGTTATTTATTAATTGGGGTTTTTAAATGTTCAAATAATAATATGAGTTTTCTGTTGTTGAGATTGTCCCATTTGGTATATCAATGGGTATTGTCATGACGAGATCAGTCGATGATGATGATGAATCGATGATGGTGGTGGTGGTGGTGATGATGATGATGATGATGATGGTTATGATGAATGAGGTGATGTTTGTAGTGATGTGGTGATGATGAGGATGATGATGATGATGATGATGATGATGATGAACATGATGATGGTGGTGATGGTGATGATGATGATGATGATGATGAACATGATGATGGTGATGATGATGATGATGATGAGGATGATGAACGTGGTGGTGATGATGATGATGATGATGATGATGATGTGAATGACAATCTCTTGCCAGCTTAAAAGCACTGATAGGATGATGATAAGGAGGAGGAGGAGGAGGAGGAGGAATAGAACAAGGATATTGATGATAACGATGATAAATCCCCAATTTCAATTGTAAGAATGATTAATTTCGCTGGCAATTGGCAATTATTACGAACCTGCAATAGACACTTGATATTATAATTTTCAAAATAACATGTAACGCACGTATTTGACCATTCTGCAGCCATTCACAACTTAAGGTCATCGACCTTACAAGAACTCGGACAATGGTCACTAGATGGCGGAAATGTACAAATTGAAAATTGGATGTTGAATGATACCATATTGTGATATGAAAAGGTACATTCATAAGTAATTAAAATATAGGAAATCTACTTGACATACATAAATGCTAAGGTTAAGACAAAGGTGAATGTAATGAAATTGAAATGCTCAACTGACGCAAATGTCAATATTTATTGATAAGTGTAAATCCCTGAAACCCTTTGATAAACGGTTTTACCCTTATTGCTGTAAAATCGGTCATATATTGTAATACTTGTTTTTCCCACGCTGAGTATATTTCGTATATGCGTCTGAAAATAACAATGAAAATTGAGATTAATGTTACCGAGCCTTAGACAGTAAATTTCTTTGACATAGGTCCAATTATATTCTTCTGGTCGTTACCAGTAGATAATTATTGTTTTTCATACCCCAACGGAACGCCACCAACAAGGTAGAACGTACCTGTAAGGTGTTTTTGCCTTTGATGTTTGCAATAGAACACCGCTGGCTGACAGGGTGTTTTAACACACCGGCGTGAAAAGTCCGTACTGAGAAGGTGTGATATTTCTTGATTGGTGGGAAAAAAACTTCACCTTTGGGATTTTGTGAAGTAAATACGGTTACTTTAAAATATTATATAACACTTTCATTTTTTCTTTATGTCAAAATTAGCTAAAAATGAGGTGATAACGATTCTTAAAAACAAATTACCGAAATTAACAAGGTTTATTTCGTTTGCACGTGATGAATGTGCTGCACGGGATTTTCGTGCGTCTGGTCCGATTTGACGTATCACGTGACCATCCTTAGCTCGTAAAACACGTGCAGTTCGCCAGAACAACATTTGAATGTATAATAGTTAACGGTTGTTCAAATTCGAAATTCTTTATTCTCTATCCACAGCCAAGGGTGGTACAATAGCATATAGATATAATTATACAAGTATATTACATATATACTAGTATATCTCCGTAATATAAAATGCTCATAAAAGTTCAGATAATAAACAATTCATTGGATCTTTCCCTTCAAATGACGAGAAAATATCATATATTTACAACATTTGAAAAGAAATAAATTTAATTTAAACAGAGTAAATTGATATAGTATTGAAATGTGAACGACGTTGCTGACAAATTAAATTCAGTTGGAAATAAGAGAGCTCGTCTCACTGAGCGACGAAAGTGATGCGATCGAATTTCTTTCAATGTCGTTTAAAGCTAAGGTCTTCAACGTATCCGCAAACTGCCTTTTCAATCACCATTTTCCCCAAAGTACCGGACCCAATTTCCAGCAATTTGCAGAATTCTGAGCCGCTTTCGACCTCTCGTTTCCCCGTAACACAATTCAAGGCTGTACTAATCGATAAACGGAAATTGCGATGCGGAGACAAGAGAGAAACGGAAATGACCTCTTTTGCTTCCAAGCAGGTCAAATAAACGAGGACTGCTTTAATTTGAGGTTTTGAAAGAAAACTGTATAAATTATTACTATTTAATATACTGGTGATAACAAAACTATTCAAGCGATCTAATATTTTCCCATTTACACTATCGAATTAAGCAATATGCGGAAGAATATTATCCTTATTGATATAAAAATGAATTTCATATTATTGATGACGATTTTGCTGGTGATAGTGGCGGTTCTAATGTGATGATGATGATAGGATTTTGATGTTATGATAATTATTAGAGTTATTTTTACATGGTGATGATGGCGATATTGGTTGTGGTGACACTTCCTTACGATAAGTTTAATCATAATAATATCAATTATGATATCAGACAAAAACGAAAAAGCGTATGGACGAAAATAACAGTAAATCTCGCAAAAGCCATCTACATTGTATATCAATAATTTTCATTACACTATCAGATCTAAAGTTATAATACATCATTTTTACATAAGAGTTTGAAAATATGATTTTGATATGAAGAGCAGTTTTAGAGACCAATATTCCTTCTATGATTTAATGGTTTCTATCTGCCATGGCAATCCTTACACTTTGACAGTTATGAATGAATATTGTTAAAGGTGAAAGCCCTTTCATGTCTTTATGACTCGTCGTCCTTGAGTGGCTTCTAGGTCCTTTTCATTTCTTAATCAAATGGATATCAGTTTCAAATTCTCATTTATTTTGACATTGTTGGTGGAAATCAGTTGTTCAATTAACTTGAAATTGATATTTACCGCTAAGATTTTCATTTGTATTTGAGTTCATGTGAAATGAAATACTTGACATGTACACTTTCAAGTCGGTTCCCGTTCTTTATATTTTTTTCGTAGACTTATATGATGATTTATATTGAAAATTTGTTATAGAAAGATATGTATTTCTTATTTACTTATTGGATACATATATGTTTAGAAGTCTACTGGTCAAGTATATATGATTATATAATAATTATGATAAATTTTCCGTAATAAACGGCCAGATTTCATTGTTAGACTTTTATCGTTACCTTTCATTCATTTACACAAAATAAGTATGACATTTATGATGTTTAAATACCAGTTTCTCTTTTAAAAGTTTATATTTTCACATCAATTTTAGAGAGACACCTTTGAATAGCAAACAAGGAAATAGTTTTGATTTATGTGAAGGATTAGTTTAGTCAACATAGGAGCCACAATTCTTGTTTAAAGCATGTACTTTGGAAAATATGTGAAAAAAATATGTTTTCGAGATGAGCTTTTAATCCAGGGGTCTTTTGATGTGGATAGATTTGTCATGAAGTGATATTTATGTTCGGCATTTATTTCTATGAATTACTTATTATCTACTACTTAATGTGTATTTAAACTTGTCATGTGACAATCATCTTTCTCTTTGTCACTTATGAAAGCCTATTTTAACATCTACCATTAAAAATCATTTTGATGTTTTAAGTCTTCGAGCCATCAAGAACATCGTATTCACGTAAGTCACAGGACATGTTATCGCTTCATATTCACTTCTGAAAATAACTTACTCAATTATCTTAACAAGTATGCTATTGAACAGAAGACCCTATACGAAAAGTCTTTTTATCGCAATGATGACAATAACTATTCAATTATTAACTATTATACCGAATAAAATACCCAATACGGATAGTCTTTTTATCACAATGGTTCAGAGAGTGACTTTTAATTTCAAAGTTTAACAACGTACATTTGTAGAAACAAATTTGTAACATGGCAATCTTCTGTCTTGTGTTACTAATATTTTACTGCATTAAACACAAGATAAAAACAAACGAAAGATTATTTAAACTATATTAATGAATCAAGGATTCCATGATAGACATTGTTTGTCATCCGAATTAGACAAAACGTTCTCCTTAATGCGTACATTTATATCGTTTTCATCTCTCTTACATATTTGACTTTGTATTGGTAGTTTGCGTATGAAATGACATATTGTTTCGGATAGTTACTAATGAAATTGACACATGTTTATATCTCTCTTTCAATCTGCAAGACGTGTATAGTCCGGTATTAAATGACACATTGTTGCAGTAATAATGCATGAAATTGACACATGTGTATATCTATCCCTGTCCAATTCAGTTTGGAAGACGTGTATATTCCCGTATTAAATGGCATAATGTTGCAGTTATAACTAATGAAATTGACACATGTTTTTATCTCTCCTTGGTTATTTCAATCTGCAAGCGTGTATAGTCCTGTATGAAAGTCTATTTCAGTCTGAAAGACGTGTATAGTCAGTATGAAATGACACACTGTTGCAGTAATAACTGATGAAATTGACACATGTTGATATCTCTCCTTGTCTATTTCAGTCTGCAAGACGTGTATAGTCCGGTATCTGGAGACCAGCAACTACTGCCCTATCTGTGAGGTCCTCATCCATAAAACAAGACCTTGGCAGAACATACGGTAAGAAATTTCGAATAACGAATTTCAGAAAACTGGAAAGCCAAATTCATATTTTAGCACACATCATTTATCAGTCGGAGATATCAACAAATACTGAATACAATTTTAAGAAATCAAGATTTATTTGTTAATCTTATGATAACACATGTAACTACATTATTATATTTTTATATTTACTTTGATTGCCTCCAATCAGGCACCTCCCATTGTATCCCACAAATTCGGCGAGCTCGAACAGAGGCTAAATCGTCATGACTTGATCTGTCTCTGTGGGGAGAGGATGCTTTTCAATTGAGATAACATAAAATAGGGCGTATTAATTCAAAATTTACTGGTCAAATAATTTAGGGATATTGAAGTTATATCTTATCATTATCTTGATATATCGATTTACCATTTTTCATAATTTTAAATTTTTATATATCCATTAACGTTTTGCCAAGTATATATAAGAAAAACAGGTAAGTATATCAATAAAATGTGTGGCCATGACCATGTTTTCCAATTTCTGACATCATTTGCAATTCATAAGACATCAGATGAAGGAATTAAGTAGGAATACATTTCACGGATGACTGAACCGCTGTACCTTGAGTACATTCAACTGCTAACTAATACACTATTTATGTATCTGGATGTATTCGTTTTGTATTCATGTCTCATTCGTATGTTACTTATCATGTCGTTGTTACTAACTGGTCCTGATCAAATACACCACCTGTTGGTTAAGTAGGTCAAGTATTCCTGACAGGTACCGTAATTGGGTCAATTATTCCTGACAAGAATAAAACGGGTCAAGTTGGTCGTGTCAGGAAAATTTATGAGCATTGGATTTATTGTTTCAATTTATTTGACTTTAGATATATTTTGTGTATTTAGTATTTGTAACTGTTTCTAAATATGAAATATAAGTTGTTTATGAGTATGATACAATGAGCGCTTATTGCAATGTGTCAATTTAAACTGAAACAATTACATTTCTCCATTAGAACTAGCTAGTCACAACTGCGAAATCGTAAACTTGAAAATATTTTGACCATGTCATTTACCAAATTGTATTCATTTATATATTTGATGGACGAAATTAAATTTCCTGTACAGACTGTGTTTCCATGATTGGTAAAAATGTTTGTCGACCCCCCAATATCTAAGTTTATATTCAAACATAAAACAATGTAGACAAACGAATGTCGGTTACATAATGTAACTTGGTATATAGGCCACATGAGCAAAGCCTCTTTTGATATTTACCTCGACAAGCAATGGAAAATGACCTATATTTGAAACTGAATGAATATTAAGCAATTCATATACATTAAATAAAATTTTAAATTCAAAGAAAAAACAAACAAATTGACAAAAAATTGTGGCAGTGAGATACATGTATCATTCCATATAATTATTATCAGTGACGTGTTCATAAATGAATATTTTTACTTCAGATATGAAATATTTCATAGTTTTAATTATTATGATGAATTATTTTCTTTTTCAGATAATATGTTACAAATATATGAATACGTTTCCCTTCCAGATATGACGAAACGCTACAGAATATAGTCTACAAAATAGTCCCCGGTCTCTTTAGAAGTAGGTGTTTTACAAATTTTCAAATATTATTTGTAATTTTAAACTTTGTCAACGTAGAACTCAGGAATTTCATTTGACTATGGTTTAAGTCAAAGAAAGACATTGAAATAAACATTGTATGGTTCAAAACCAGAAATGGATTTGCATACTCAGAAGGGTGTAAATGTTGAAACAATCTGTAAATGTGTTTTATCATGAATGGCATCAATCGTGACAAAAGTACAAGATATCAACTTTATAGATCACACAAGAGTCCAATCAAAACTGAGTTGTACCTCGACATCAAGAAATATAGATTGGATCTGTTAGACTTTATGAGGGCAAACCAAAGCAAAATGGATTTGATCTTCGACAGCAGATTTACATATTAGACATATTCGTAATTTTCTTTCTATTGAAAGTCTCCTGCCCTTAGTCCATCTTCCTACTCAAAGTCTAAAACGCCAGTTTCCGAACTGTCAGTTTTATGCCTTGCTGCTGATCCTTTACTTTTCTGTGCTTGGTCTCTTGCCTGTGGGGCGCTATATAGCAGCACAGAAAAGTAAAGTAAAGCCCTTATTATCCTGATTTTAGAAAACAATATATTTCAAATCATTACCTTTCTAAGTACCCTCCAACTGCCTTATTTCAAGTATGTCTTCCAGAAACAATAACTGGTAATACCTAGGCTCTTTGTAAAACATGCTGTTAGCTAAATAGACGAACTATTATCAGAATTGTAAATTCTATTTGTAAAATGTATGCAAATATCTCTGTAACCGGGCGCCGCCGGAGGCCTAAAGTTCACTAAACTTATTTGACTTGACACAAGTTGTATAACGAAGACGGACGGAATTGTAAGAAAATACAAGCGCCTTAACAGATTCACCAGCAGAGTCCGGACACAATTACACATACGAGCCTGATTTTAGGCATGTAGTTGCTAAATTGTTAAGCATCGTAGCTGGATATTGACGCTTAAAATTGAATATGGTAAAATCAACCTTGTCCCTGGGTCCTGTTCCGCTACCTATACTGTAACGCACGCGGAACAGGGCCCGGGAACCAGGTTCATGATAAAAGTAGGTAATTCAACGTTCGTTAAAGGTTATTTCATAATATCTATGTATATTAATCAATACGATAATGAATGTTTCAGATGAGATGAAGAGAAGGAGAGACTTTTATGAACAAACTCCCTGCTATGGTAAGTGAAACTTGATTGGATGCCGTCTTTAATAACTATATAGAAGTGTATGAGTATATTTAGACTAAAATTTAGTCTATGAAATATTTCATTTAATATTTTATTTTTGAAATAATTACATGCTTTTCAACATTTTTATTTCTTGGTCTCCTCATTTCAAATATGTAATTGCTGTAGCCTAGACTTGCTGAAGGAGAACCTAGACTGTATTAAAGGCTCCTTTTAATTTACAGTCCTGAAGCTGGACTAGAGTATATTACATATAAGATTAAATGGTTTCTTCTTTTCCCTTTCATTAAATGTGTATTTTATACGATTTCAGTTTGACCGATATGCATAGCTGTATCAAAATGTTTAATTTTAGAACTTTATCATGCAAATTCCGAAATCGATCTGTCAGTGCCTGTTATTGTTATGGACAACATATAACCTTCAATGATTAAATAAACGCGGTCATGTCAATTTCATGTTTCATTGAATCAAAAGGGCACTCGTTTTGATAGAAAGCTCACAATTCAATAAATATATCAATATTATTTTTTATCTCATATATTTGTTCATAAGTGCCACTTATTAGTTGACTGCATTAATGAAGATCATATCATGTCCTTGGTTTCTGAATAATGCTCCTGTGGGTTTTAAGAAATGGTCTTCTAACACGATCTTACATTATTTAGCTTTAAAGTTTTGTTAGTCTGTCATCCAGACCCTAAAGCAAAAATATTTAATTGATGACCAACCAGGTCTAGAAAAGTATAGCAAGTCTAGATCGCTCAGCTTTAGTCAAAGCATCTTCTGGGCTCCATTTTGTTATAATACATGGTTTGTTTAAAAATATTGTCAATATTGAAAAAATACTTCTGAGACTAAATGTTAGTCTAAAGTTTTGTTTTTCTCATCAGAAGCCCGGAAGCGAGAGGGGAAGGAACTGGACTTCAAGACCACTGACCGGGTCATCCACTCTCCGGACGAGGAAATCAGTTTGTCCCTAGAATACTGCAGCCAGTAAGTGACCAGCACATTGACCATTGCTCATTTAGTTTCTCATGTCCTAGACTTTAATCTTCATCAGTTTTCACATGGGAGTTTCACTCACCGGCTATGGACTTCATTCTCTGGTTATTGGGAGTGACAAGAAATGACAATTGGTCATTAGATGTTAATGACTATAAATGTTTACAATTAAAGAATTATTAATATAGAATAGGGAATTTCTATCTCAGAAAGGAAACCCTTGTCCTTATCTATAATGCAAGCATAAATTGACCGTTACTGGTCGTTATGTTTCTTGCAACTTTGTTCACAACTTTGAAGTTTTGTAATCATCATTTTACTCAAGGGAATTTTAATCTCTGAAAGCGGAAACCAGTCCTTATAATACTGACAGCACTAAAGGACCTGTAAGGTCACTTGCACATTTTATCATATCATAGTTTATCATTAAATCATCATTGATTTAGAGAATGGCATTTCAATTATAGGCAAAAAGTTCAGTTTGTCCTTAGAATTAAGCAGTGAGTTAGTTGTCCCCTTATCATGTCTTAGTTTCCATTGAAATCATCGTCCATATGCACAAGATATTAACATCAGTTTCTCATTGCCTAATTTCCGTTGAAATCATAGTCTGTATATAAGATATTTACCATCAGTTTCTCATACCATAGTCTCCGTTGAAATCATAGTCCGTATGCACGAGATATTAACATCAGTTTCTCATGTCATAATTTACTTTGAAACCATTGTCCGTATGCACGAGATATTAACATCGGTTTCTCATACCCTAGTTTCCATTGAAATCATAGTCCGTATGCACAAGATATTAACATCACTTTCTCATACCATAATTTCCATTGAAATCATCGTCCGTATACAAGATATTTAACATAAGTTTCTCATACACTAGTTTCCATTGAGAGCATAGTCCGTATGCACAAGATATTAACATCAGTTTATCATACCCTAGTTTCAAATGGAATTATGCTACGTATACTAAAGTTTCTCATCATCAGGTTCTCATTCATAGTTTCCAATGAAATCACCATCAGCATCAATTTCATTTAGTTACCATCCAATGGACACGAGTTTGCCATTATGTAGTTTACAATTAAATCATCATGTTCCCCCAAACGATTGGATTATGTATGATTACCCTACAGCCGTTAAGTGGACAATAGTGACCACTCGAACATGCATTGATCATTCTGTAGCCTTCAGGTAATTGCCAACCACGAGTGTTCAATCTCAACTCGAATCTCAAATTGTATTTACCAATGATGTCTAGAGATGATTTTATGACAAGTGGGCAATATCAAACACCGTGTGACGAGATTTATAGTTTGAGTAAAGACCACCGTAATCTCTCTAATCTCTAATTGTTCTTCAACAAAACATGAGCTTATGTTTGATCATCACATTCTTGTCTTTGTATTGATAGGCCTTAAAGGGGCAGTAGCATGTGTTTAGGGGAATATAAGGTGGTGTCAGGAAAATGAAAATAAAAGGTTCAAATTGAAAGACAATGTATTTAAACTTAATTAAGCAGTAATAAATCAAATATTTAATGTTAAGTTCAGCAATGAGATTCCCTTTTCTTACACAAAATGAATTAAAGGTGTTCATTCCAAAATGACAGCCACTGCATGGACTTTATGTGATTCATTATGATTTGTTCCATGACTATGGATAATTGGTTTGTGTAGTGACATTTTGACACTATCAAAATGATACATTCAGCAATAACGTACAATTATCTTTGACAAATTAAATACATACACTTTTAAAAAAACGTGCTACTGCCCCTTTAAGGTTAGAAGAAGTCGGGCCCCTCATTTGATTTTCAACTTCTTTATTCTGTTTTGTCATGATAATCAGTTACCCTTTTTCTTTTTCAGTGGAAAGCCCTCCAACGAAATCAAAATAGAAAAAGACATTGAAAAGGTAATAACAACACATTTATTTTTCATTCAATATCAACTAATTGTATTGTTTGATATACTTTAATTTTGATATCTACAACATGTTGTATGAGCAATGAGAAGGATTTGTGCGGAATTGTCCTGGAAATTGTTGCACTGTTGAATGTTGAATGTTCTTGTTGCAGCTTCAAGATAGACGATATCTAATGTGTCCTGCCGCGGTGACCGTCTCACATCTAAAGAAATTC
Source organism: Steromphala cineraria (assembly GCA_916613615.1). Taxonomy (NCBI): domain Eukaryota; kingdom Metazoa; phylum Mollusca; class Gastropoda; order Trochida; family Trochidae; genus Steromphala; species Steromphala cineraria. Next base: position 48,721,257 of record OU744733.1, read on the forward strand.
ATCCGCATGAAATATTCCCTCTCTGAAAAACTACAGGTACAGGTTTAAAGCAAACTCATCAAAATATAGCATAATTTTCTTCACTACGTAGCATAGTATAGCAAAAAGAACATATTTTGATAAAGGAACAGTTTGAATCAAACAAATCAAAATTAGATCATAATATTCTTCACTACGAAACGTAGCATAGCAAATAGAACATATTTTAATTAAGGTACGGGTTTGAATCAAACTCATCACAATATGATCATAATTTCTTCACTCCGTAGTGTAGTATATCAAATAGAACATATTTGATTAAAGGTACAGGTTTAAATCAAACCCATCATAATAATATCATAATTTTCTTCACTACGTAGCATAGTATAGCAAATAGAACACATTTTAATAAAGGAACAGGTTTGAATCAAACCAATCACAATATGATCATAATTCTCTTCACTCCGTAGCGTAGTATAGCATATAGAACATATTTTTTTTAAATTGAATAAATCTATAAACAGGCTCATGTCGTTTTTAACGAAATTCCATAAAAAGTATAAAGTAGTTCATGTAAGTGACTAGCTCGTGTCAGCTTTTAAATAATTTTGAGTACAGAAAAGATTCACTTTCTTTAAATGTAAAGATTTTACTATATTTCATGCGTACATGGGTGTTGCAGGCTTTTCTGCCAATAGTTTTCTTATCCGTGTTTATAAAATAAGGAAGTAATCTTAATTATTTCTTGTATACATGGCTGAATACATGAACTAGTACCTCTGAATTTTTCTCGGTAAATGTGATATGGTATTTGATAGCATCTAGATACATGTGTACCATTGTAATAGCCCCAAGGAACTTTATTGCCTTACTCCTTATTTCATTATGTCCATGCTTTTCTTTAATGGAATTCTAGAAATTATTTAATTGATATTACTTACTTTGAAAGCATGCATCATCCTTTGCATCATCTCTCTACGCAAAGCCTAAAACGCCAATTTCCGAACTGTCAGTTTTATGCCTTGCTGCAGACCCTTGGTTTTCTGTGCTTGCTCTCTAGCTAACTATGAGAGAAAGCAATAGTCCAATCAGAAAGTAACTGTAGGTTGCTAACAATCGTCTGTGCTGGCGCTGATATCAGCACGGAAAAATTCAAGGATCCGCAGCAAGGCATAGAACTGACAGTTCGGAAACTGGTATTTTAGGCGTTGCGTAGGTAGATGCCTTTGCACTTGAAATACGCTAACTTCTGTCAGTCGTTTTGCTTTACGTTCCTTTGCCTTCCTTTGCCTTCCTTTGCGCAAAGTGTGAAATGGATAGGTGTTCATTACCTAATTCTGTAATCATCCTATTAATCGGCTTGTCTTGAACCTTGTGCAAAATTGTACATTTCAGATTGACCTAATTCACACAGACTCGCCTCTCAGAGATAGCTGGACTTTGATGGACGTGGCCTACATTTACTCTTGGAGGAGGGTGAGAAATATTTATCAATACATATATTATAAAAAATGTTGATTATATATTGACATGAAAATTATCATTTGAAAATTTTTGTGCGTATTTTCGTAAGCAATCTTAAAACAAATTAGAATTCTTTAATTTTTTGTAGAGAATATGAACACTTTTTGCTTTTGTAATAAGAAAATCAAAGTTTTTGATGCGTAGAAGCTATGTACGAAGATTGATATAGATATATTGGACTACGAATATTACGAAAAAAATGCAAAAAACATTAGGATGAAGGATGGTCAAGTCTAGCAAGATTAATGTACTTGATCATGTAGTTGGCCATTCTGTTTTTAAACGTTCAGTGCATTGGCATCTGAGAATTTATTTTTATTTATTTTTGTATTTACTCTTTTGTCCAACTCTAACCTGGACGAGGGTCTAATACATATTGATTATTTGCATCACAATATATTCCACAAATCATATTTGATTGATTTTTTATTTGAACCTCTTTCTTTAATTTTTCAGCAAGGAATTCTGAAACTCTTTTACTCCTTTTATCGGATTTTACCAAAGAAGCGGAAACTGCCGGAACTTAGCGAAGGTGCCCGAAATAACACCGACGAGCATGAAGTCCCTCAAAAGAACAGCAAAGACAGTTCCGAATGTCCATCATCATCGTCATCATCATCGTCGAAACCAAATAAGAGCGAAACTCCACAGCAACCAAATAAACCGGATAGTCTTCAAAACGGGGACAAACTTCAAAACGGGGAATCGGAAAAAGTTACGGAAACTGTCGAAAAGGTTGAAAGTCTTCCAGAACCGGAAGAGACTATGATGTCATCGTGCTCAAAAAGTGATGACGTCAGTGCAGACTCAGAAAAAGAAATAGACGTTGTGAATTCTAACGAAGGCGAGAAGGTAACGTCTTGCACTGAATGCCAAGAGGCGGCGGCTGCTGCGGCGGCATCGGCGGTTGCTTCCGAAACCACCAACGGAAATACCAGTGAGAAAGAATCGGCCATAGACTATTCCATGTCCGAAGCAGACACGCCCGACAAGGAAGAAAAGGAATTCTCTCCCAGTACGACCCCGCCGGAAAATAACGGATTCACCCGAAGTAGTCAATGCAGCGATTCTCCGACGGAGTACGAGAGTTCACCGGGTACAGAAAGTCGTCGGCCGAGTGAATCAGAGCATGTCACTCCTATCAAGTGGCACGGACCAAGTGACTTGATTATGAATGGTCATTTTAAAGTTCCAGCCGATCACTATCACCCGGATATGAAATCGGATACCTATGTAATGCCATTGGATTATTCTCAACCTTCCTAAAATGGAAATGTTCATGGGTTTCGTCCGCTGGAAGTATTGTTGAAGAGTTGTGAACGAGATGTGTATTTCACGCAGCTATATATGGAATATATATATATATATTATGAAAACATGTGCTGTCATATTCTTATGACGTCATTTGTTGTATTACATTACATGACGTCATGTTATCATTGTTTTTCACTCAAAGACGCCGGATTATTTTATCACACGTCGACGTCATCGTGTTGCATAGACAATGGATAACTTCATTTGAGTGATGTTTATGTGACGTCATAGCTATGACGTCAAAATGGAGGTGTTCATGACGGATTATTTCACTTACTCATTCGTTCACAAAGGAGATAATTCTACTTATCATTTCGTTTCACAGCAATGATGATGACGTCATTGCATTGTCTCACCGCCATTGGTGGTATGTAATTAGTAGCAGATTTGTGTGTGATATAAATATAAACACCAAACGGTATACATAATCTACTATCCTTTTTGAATCACAACATGAGTGATAAGAAGTGATCATTTGTTGCTGGTGTACTATTTGTGAGATAGCCCATCAATCATTGTGATGTCACACACTGTTTAACACGTCATGTCAGTGATCATGACGTCATACCTTCACCCTATTGGATCCTTATATATTTGGATATATTACCGTCTTGTTCTTCATGGATAATACTGTGTTCACTGTGGATTAGCGTGTAGCCTTCTTCATCGGATTAAGATCTGACGTCATTGCCATTGACGTCACAGATCTCTATCTACCATTAGTATTCATTCTGTCGATAGGGCATGATGTGAGATAAGGCAGAAATGATTTTAGAAGTTTGAATTGCCAGTTTTTGAAAAACGTATTTGATTTTAATTTTTTGCATAAACAGTCATGGTTTTTTAAGGTTTTTATTTTCCAAAACCAAATTATCTGAACTTAAAAAGGAGCAAAATTTATTGCTTCAGATCATCTTTAATTTCAGTGGTCACAATGAAATATGTATGATGTTGACAAATTTCCTGAATTGAATATAACACCAATTTTTCTAATATACATAAAATCTAAGGAAATAAGTTGAAATTGCATATCACAAACAGTTATTGTAAGAAATTACTAATTCAGTAACTCGTATTCATTAAAAAACCAGTAGAATGCTGTGGCTGCGCTTTAATGTCGGTCAAGGTCACAAAACATGTCACGGTGACCCAGTATGCGCATGTCCGATCAATAAACCGGAAGCTTTAATAACTGGGGAGAATTTATTGATCAGAGTGTGAACTTTTTCCTAATTTATATTTCTGTCAGTAAGAATTATCATTCAGTTATAATAAATTATTGGAAACGATTATCTTAACATTTTATTTGATTGTTGATTATATTTTTGGAAATATAGACATAGATATATGACGGTTTCAAATGTAGAATATTACTTAAAATATACTTAGAGGGGAATGTCGAAATCTAACATATTATAGCTTCTCTCTAATGATTTTCTAACGAATACAGTTATTGATGATATTCTATCTTTGTTGGATTTTGAGAGGGGAATATTTGATATTACATTACATTTGATTGTGACCACATTAAAACATATTTTATATCTTATTTGTTGACCTATCACATTGTCATATTTCACAATATACTAGCTTCAATTATTCATGATTACATGTAACTGTTTTGCACATCGTTAGATTGATAAAACTGTCCTATGAACATTTATTTTCATAACTTGCAACATCCTACTCACTTAGAGTATATTCATCACTGGCTCTCATAAAACCAACGATTGTCTTCACAGGATACCTCGATTCAACTTCCAACCAAAATTCCCATCCCACACGTAGATTAAGTCACTTTATGTGCATCCAGCCTCTGTTGGAATTAGACCAAATCCGTGGTCTCCGTCAGTTTTCCCTGGCAGAAAAAAATTGCACCACAATCCATTTAAATTTATTTTAGCATAAGACACCACTTCTCGAAAGGGTGGTTATTATCACAATGCCTTTGTCCATCTTCCTACGCAAAGCCTAAAACGCCAGTTTCCAAACTGTCAGTTGTATGCCTTGCTGCATAGCATTGAGTTTTCTGTGCTTGCTATGGGAGAAAGCAATAGTCCAATCAGAATGTAACTGGAGGTTGCTAACAATCGTCTGTAGGGGCGCTGATATCAGTACAGCAAACTTACGGGTCGACAGCAAGGCATAAAACTGACAGTTAGGGAGCTGGCGTTTTAGACTTTGCGTAGGAAGATGGCCTTTGGATTCAGTAGCCATAATGATGATTTTAGATCGGCGTCGCTGATTGCACAACTTACTTTTATTGCATCCAATCAGACATCTCCCGTTCTAGACCACAATCTTATTTGAACAGAGGCTAAATCAACATTTCACGACTCTCTATTGGGAGAGAGTGTACATTTAATGGAATTGAGCGTAAAAGGCAGTCCCCGGATAAGAGTACCGATGAGCATATATTCTTCATTAATCTTATCCTGTTAAGACATTCAGAAAAAAATGATGAGCCTCGTGATGAATATACTCTGATTAGAATGCACATAAAACAATCTGTTTTACAGTTACGTTCATATTGGCCATGCGCCTATTCGATATCACCAGCAATACAAAAACACTGGCATTTCTTTTTTCTTTTTGAAACTGGCTTTGAAATTTTTCATACGATTGTATTTTTTTAGATCTATGTTGAATTATGTTCGTGGCCCTCCAAATCGCAAGATCATTCACAAATTTAACAGTCTTTTCTTCACATTCAAAAATTGCCTCAAAAGAGCAGTCTACAATTTTCATCTTTTGGTGAAAGGAATCGGACCGGTTTTTTGGCACTTCATCGGTTGAACATTTTAAAACAGAGGCCATGTGGTCATTTTACCATGAGCACAATTATGAAGATCCGTTTTAATGTTTTGAACATAATTTTATATTTGTCAATTTTATAAAGGGTTTACTTATTCATAAACACTTGTTTGGGAATTTTAGCCATTTAATACAATGTTCAAAACGTTTGGGAGACTTCAAAGCCAATTTTACCATTTCATGATTTACCCATAATATTTTCTTATTTCATATATAATCACTTTTATTTGAAAGCAAATATACCGTCAGTGACGGAGACATTTTTATATACCACTCATTGTGTTACAGTATTTGTCTTAGCTTCTTAAAAAAATAATATCCTTAAAAAGATATTTGTTTTGCAGCAGTTGAATTGATAATTTCTTATTGACATTAGTCGGTAATTGACCAGATATAAATTAAAGCCGATCAAAATCTCAAAATATCAGGCTACGAAATTGTGTTTTTTCAAGTCTCTCTGTCAGAAATATTTTGTAATAACTTTTTATTTTTAAGTTTCGAAAATAAGAGATAAGTGTTTTAACAATTTCAAAATTGTATAAACTTAAGGTTTTTAATGGTAGTAATATTGACATTCTACTATCTACTATATCAACTCCCAACATGAGTATTTTTGAGTGAAATACTCTTGAAAGCGGCGTTAAGCCCCAAATCACCTCACCTCACCCAATATGAATGCCTTTTGAAATCTGATTAGTATAGTCAATAGTGATCAATCCAATTGCTGCAATTAAGCCTGAAATGAAATACCTAAGAAAATGTTCCATCTAAGAGCTTTAAAGATTGATTTAGCAAGAAAGGATTCTCCTCATGCTGTACTTGACACATTGATAACATCATGATAATAATAGTTCATAGTTCCATTTTCCTTCTTGTGTAAATTGGGTCATGCTGGAGCAAACTGTTTAAAATATATTTGCAAAAAAAATTGTAAAAACTGTCAAATTTCAATTGCTATCATCTGTTATTGGCTTTGGATTGTCAGGACTATTTATCTTATTTATTTAAGTTGTCTAAGCTTATGTTTGTTAAGTAGTTTTATCCACAGTCTTATTTTGAAAACATTTTCTCATTTTTTGTCTGAGCATTTCAGTCAAACATTTGTTTGTTTACAGCATGAGGAGAATTCAAGTGTTTTACGAGACAAAATGAGTGAACTTAACATGGAGTATGTTTTAAGAGAGTTTTATTTAAAGAACATTCTCCATGTTAATTCTGTAGGTAGAATGTTATTTCGATTTGTAAAAGTTATAGATTAGACTTGGTCACGTGATCATCACGTGATTAAGACCAAGAGACCACGTGACTGCTTAGCGGGTCCGTGCAGTGTACATATGTGGTATTTAATTTAAGTAACGGAAATGGGTACAAAGTATCATTATAGGGACTAATAAAGTGTAAATGATGAAATGTTTTTGTTTTGTTTGTTGTGAATTATGATTGAACGTTGTAAGCAGAACATGTTTACCGTTTCAGATTTATTGATATTTATGTTCTTTGCCGTGCTTGTAACGTTTGGCGTTACATAGTTAATCTCCAGAGCGATAAACCAGGCCAATTTGTCCTTAACACCTCTCTTACCATAACGTTGCAATAATGTTTTCTACGACAAATGGAGAATCTGATAGGCTGTATAAAAGAACATTTGAACCTTTTTTCACTGGCGCGGTTCGCACATTACTCATAGGTGGAAAGTCAGTCATATTATTATGAAAGTCTAACACAGACGCGTTTAAAAAAAATAGGTGCGATAAATCACAAATCATATCACAATCTCTTGGGATATCCTGTTGGAAGCAAACATATTACAAACAGGTGCTATGAAACATTGTGTACACACTCCTTGACTAGTGAGCATTATTATGTTACATTTGGTGACCCTATTGGCTCCTACTAAAAAGGGGGGGAGGGCATTATTGCAACACCAAAGAGCAAAATTGATATGAAGCCTGATGAACTACAAACTAACGGCTCTACTTTGTCCTCCGCCTCAACGCGGAACAGGGGGAGATTGTATTCAGCGGCGTCCGTCTGTCCGTGCGTCCGGATTCTTGTTAATGCGATTCCTAATGAACCATTGGATGAAATGTCTTCAAATTTGGTCACAGCCTAAATTTGGGGATAACGCAGACACCAGTTATTTTGGGTGACCTTGACATTATTTTCAAGGTCACAACGACACTTTGGCCACCACGTGATATATCATAAGTCGTTGCACTAAATGTCTTCAAATTGGCCACAGCTAACAATGGGGGACTTCACATACACCTTGGGCGACCTTGACATTATTTTCAAGGTCACAACGGTACTTTGGCCACTTTGGAACTCCTGTTAACGTGGGGATTATGCAGACACCAGTTTTGATGACCTTGAATGTATGTTCATGGTCACGACAGCACTGTTGCAACATCTTTTATCTTATAAACCCTTGCACAAAATGTCTTCAAATTTGGTCACAGCCTACATTTGGGCATAACGCAGACACCAGTCACTTTAGGTAACCATAACCATAATTTCAAGGTCACCACGGCACTTTGGCAACTTTTGAAACTCTATTTACGCAATATCTCATGAACCGCTGCACCAAATGTCTTCGAAATTAGCAACAAGTCTACTTTGAGGGAGAAAGCAGACACCAATCACTTTGAGTGGCCTTGACCTCATTTTCATAGAGGTTGAACATACAAAAACTAGTTTACGAGGATACTTAATTTATATAGAAAATATTACGCAAGGTAAATTTACGCATGCCTTTTACAAAATAAATGTTATGTTTGTACTTCCTGAGCGAGGGTTATACAAACTTAGCTAGAGTTTCGTATAAAAGTCATATGACACACTTTCGAATATAATCATTTCTTTAATATCTTTTCTATCTCATTTGATTATCCTAGACATATCAAGAAAAGGGTCTTCTTTCCCTATAGCCTGTGACTTCACAAAATAATGATGAATTTATGACCTCTTACTACAGCAATCGTTGACAAAAAGTGATATATGCACTTGTTTTCATATTGAAAATATGACATTCCTTATTTACCACCCAATGGGTAATAATATACTAATAAAGTGATAATATGCAAAGTCTCTAAGTTACTAAGTTTATTGATTACAAAGTTGCAGTAGGCTACTTGTTCATTTTCTTACAAAGTTTAATATTCAATACTTAACAAACATGTCGCATGTAATAGTCATTTTGCTATACAGCAGAGATGTTTCTTTTAAATGGTTGGCTTTCTGTTAGTCACAACGTTATACAGTATACTGCATATCATTCTCTCCCCACAGAGGCAGATCAAATCATGAAATGTTGATACAGCCTCTATTCTATTACGCCGACTTTGTGGGATAGAATGGAGACGCCTGATTGGAGGAATCAGCAACATTGTTCTTAAATCATCATTTTGACTACTGCATCATGGCAAAAACAGTTATATGAACCACCCTTTCCATGCTAAAAGCGTTGTCATTTGCTAAAAAAATCAAATGGATTGTGGTGCATTTCTAATAAAATGAATTCTAACTTAATCCTACAAAAAGAAATGAGAACATAAAATCATTAAACCTGGGCACAGCATTAATTTACACAGAAAAGAAAATCGTTAGCAGAAAGAGATAATTTTTAAAGAGAGTGGGGGATAAATATATTTCATCAATGATATAAAGCTTTTAATATGTGGATTGATAGAATAACAGGGCGGAAATATTTCCTTGCGTTCATTTTCAAGATATGTAATGGATAAGACTATATATATAAATGTGATACTCGTCACAAATGATATGCTTTATCAGTCATATTAACTAATATTTCCGTTTCAATATGTTATCTGCAGTTAAAACCACCCTTTAGGAATAGAGACATGATTTCTTTTGCCAAGGAAATAATTGTATTCGCGCCTCAAAATGTTATCTGTAATTTGTTGTTCTTAATTTTGTTAACCAAATACGAAACACCCTTTAAAGGGGCAGTAGCACGTTTTAAGGGGGGATATAAGGTAATGTCAGGAAAATGAAAAATAATGGTTCCAATTGAAAGACAATGTATTTAAACTAAATGGAGCAGTAATTATTCTAATATATTATGTAAGGTTTAGCCATGCGATTCCCTTTTCTTACAGAAAATGAATTAAAGGTGTGCACAACAAATGGCCGCCAATGGATTTTATGTGAAGCTTCACACTTTGTCCCCGGATTATGGCTGGTTGGCTTGTGTACTGATAAGTTATTACACTATAAAAATAATACATTAAGAATTAACTTACAATTATTAGTGAAAATTTAAAAATATAAAATTATGAAAAAACGTGCTACTGCCCCTTTAAAAGGGCCACATGAATTATATGTATAAAAATGATTGTATATTGAATTAAAGGGAGATTATAGAAGAGACCAAGGTTATGTTATCAACATTAACACCAAAAAATAGCTGAAGGCATTAAAGTTATAAGAGTAATTGTAAATCAAAGCTAAGAAAGTCAATGGCAAAATGGTTTGACCAGTCCAGTTAGTGTACTTGAGGTAACCACAAACAAACACAATTAACGGGATCAAAATCAAAAACAACAATTCACAATTCATTGACTGTTCCCAGTGTCATGATGTAATGTGAAATAGGTGGTGATAGGGGAAAAGCTTGATATAAATTGATAATACCCCATGTGTGTAATAACTGTGGATATATTAGACTGCCGATGAGTGTCGAGATATAAGATAAGATAACATAAGGTGTTGTAGGATATTTGCGGGTATTAATACACCGGTGTATTCTCTCCCCTCAGAGGCATGTAGCTCAGTCATACCCGAGTTAGACTGAGCTGCCTCTGCGGTGATGCAGTATGGCTTTTCTTTCTTTCAAACTTCAACATAAACATCAACCACGTTATCACAAAGTTGTTTACTGGTAAGGAATCAAAATTTCTGTAATTATACCAAATCGAGGGCATAAGGGACTTTCTACGGCGATGTGATGTTGCGTTCTATGCAACAGGTCCCTCTTTATAACCTCAACAATTGACGGTAAAGCGTTGAGTGACTACTCTGTTACAAGTTTCGCTGATGTAATGCTGTTTGACAATGTACTATCTTATGAACTTACATCTTATTTGAAATGAAAATAAGGTTACAAAATTATGGAAATAAGATGCATGCCCATTGACTACCACACTAAAACGCTAGCCCTTAACGCTTAAAATCCGAAATTCATTCAAATAAAAATCAGTATTAATGTTAAACGTACCATCTGACAAAATATACAACAATGCATCAAGTACATTAAGATGCAACGAAATTATTTCATCATTCATCATCCGACATATACAATGATGCATCAAGTACATTAAGATGCAACGAAATTATTTCATCATTCATCACTTATTAATGACCTGTCACACTGTTTACTGAACATCACAAAGAAGCTTCTTTGACAATAACACACGGCTTACTGTCAAACCTTGTCTAACTCCAACAACACAGAGTTGCTTTATAATATATCATACCTTGTTTACTTTCACAGTCACCTGTCGCGGTACGCCCCGATACGCCCCAATACACCCAAGTCGCCCCATCAATCACGTGACTTTCACCCCGCCTACATCCACTATGTGATAAATACTGCTCTGTCAAACTGAGACTATTTTCAACTGTGCTTGCGGATAAGTGAAACGTATTAAGGAGAATGTGATAGATATTTGCAAGTATTTATCTTGTAAGGACTAAGATGTTCATTATGCATTTTAATGATAGTGAATACAAAAATGTCATAATGATCAACTTCTTTTTTAAAGTTTGACTGCTTTACTACTCTCCCGTTAAAGATAATGATGTGTAATGATTTATGTGCAAATATTTAAACTGTATAGTATATGTTATTACTTGCTGCCAGAGCGGGTGATATTCGACACAATTGTGGTATGAGTTATTTATAATACGTTATTGGTTTGATATATAGCTCTTATAGTTCTTATCGGTTAAATAACTACTATTTTTTCGTTTTCCCCTTTTCCCGCAACGAATTTCATGAAAATTTAAAGCCTCTTAATTTCATGCATACACGTCGTCTTCGGTAACACACAATTTCAAAACACGTCATAGTTATAACATAAGATTCATAAAGAAAATCATATATGTGTAATACAATTTTCTCAATTTTCAGATTCCAATTTATAGATTTCTTACCCTATCAAGGTTTCCGCTTCGTTCTGATTGTCTTGTCACCTGCTACTTAACGAAGCACTTCTCCTGTCTCCATCAAGTCTACCTGTACCCCTCCCCCTTCATCCCTCACCTCCCACTCCTTTATCCTCCTCACAGGTACCCTGCCTACCTGATAAAGGCACACGACACTTCACCATTGTACTGATACCGTAGCATCCATGCTTAATCTCTCTGTGTATCCAACTTTAATTTCTGGAACGATATAGTAGTAGAAGAAGATTAAGAAGAAGTAGAAGAAGAAGAAGAAGAAGTAGAAGCAGAAGTAGAAGGAGTAGAGGGAAAGAAGAAGTATAAGGAGAAGAAGAAGTAGAAAAAAAGAGATAGAAGGAGAAGAAGTAGTAGAGGAGGAAGAAGACGAATAAGAAGTAGAAGAAGAAGATGAAGTAGAGGCGAAAGATGATGAAATATAGAAGAAGAAGAAGAAGAAGAAGAAGAAAAAGAGTAGAAGAAGGAGTAGAAGATTAAGAAGAAGTAGAAGAAAAACAAATAAAAGAAGAAGAACAAGAAGTAGAAGAAGTAGAATAAGAAAAACATTAAGAAGAAAAATAAAAAGAAGAAGAAGTAGAGGATGAAGAAGAACTAGAAGAAGAAGAACAAGAAGAACGGGAAGAAGTTGTCTGTCAATTGCCGAAACGATTGAGAATAATCATTTTTATTATTGAGTGGCATAATGTTTAACACTACATTGTGTTCCCCAACATTCGGTCAAACGGCAAATTAGACACAAGTGAATTCAAAACTGCATGAAATATTAAACTGTTAAAATATACCAGACTGGGAAAACTTATGGTTGGGTAAATTCTGTACTTTGTTAAACATTGACATAAGTAGCAATGAGAAGGTAATAACAAACTCGCTGTTTCACAATAAGAAGCTCAACTGTTCCATTAGTTTGTAGACAACACGCTTGATCTACATTTAGAATGCAGTCAATAATATTTTAAAGGGGTAGAAGCACGTTTTTTGGAGGGAAATAACAATGTGTCCCTAAATATACACTTGGTTTGGCCTTTTCCAGATTAAAGCAAATATCAAAGCCCACAAGTTATTAAAACAGGTTGTGTAGAAGACAAACAACTAATTTCTTTGAATCAGGTTTAGAATTTCGGGAGCTGACTTATATCTACCATCCATCCCCCAGTGCAAGACTATTGTTCAAGTGATGAACCTTACAAAGTCCTGTAGACGGATACCCAGTCTAATAAATGATATATTTGCCTGAGCATAACCTCTGGAAAGCAAGACTATATTTAAAGTCAACTATACAAAAGACCTTTTCTCTGTTGTTGCCTTTTCAATCTATAAACTAATCGTTTATGAAGATTACTTTTCGGAGACTGAATATAAAAAATATACAACTCCTGCTACATTTCTTTATATCACATATGAGTCTTAACTTCTGTTAACAACCTCATATAGAATGTTAAGGTTTTAAAAATAAATAAGGCTACGAAATAAACAGTCAGAGAAAAATATTTTATAATTTAAGTTATTATTTCAAACAATATATTGATCACTGTTAGATTTTAAATAATAGGTTGGTTACAACAGGAAAACACATGGTTTCAACTTAAATCTGACAGTTTATCATCGATATCGATTCTACGAGGATAAAAAATGAAAAAAGGTCTATACACATATATACATAATTTTAAAGGGGCAGTAGCAATTTTCTTAATATAAGGTGATGTCAGGAAAATGAAAATTAATGGTTCCAATTGAAAGACAATGTATTAAAACTAAATGAAGCAGTGATAAATCAAATATGTAATGTAAAGTTCAGAAATGCGATTCCTTTTTTTACACAAAATGAGTTAAAGGTGTTCACACAAAAATGGCCGCCAATGGACTTTATGTGAAACCTCATAATTTGTTCTCTGATTATGGATGATTGGTTTGTGTTATGAGATTTTTTACACTAGCAGAATAATTAATTTTGCATTAATTATCAGTGAAAAATTGAAAATATAATTTTTTCAAAAACGTGCTACTGCCCCTTTAAAATCCATAAAATAAAACGAAAACACTCCAAAATTCAAAATATCCAGTCCTTAGCCTTGCACGTCAGTGGGTATCTATTTAGGAGACTACGGTATTTCGGACAAGCGAAGATAATGAGACCCTTTGCTATTGAGAGAAGATGTCTCCAGTCTCCAGCCGTGTCTCTGTCAGAATCAATCAAATCGCTCAACTGTGCAAACAATGAATCCTTAATCTTGATAAAACCTCTTCTTTATCTTGATAGCGTTGCGGTGTTATCTTGATAAAGCTGCGGTTTTAAGTCGAAACACGGACCACAGGCTTCAAATAAACTGAGATATCTTCATATCTAATAAAACTAACTTTGTGATTATAACATGTTCCATTCTTGATTTAAGATTTAAGACCAATTTAAATATCAAAAGTGATTTAGTTATCATTGATATTTTTTAAATGAAGAAACTTTTCTATGTTTCAATTACGTTATGACGATTTACAACATAACAGACTATGAATGCTAATTTTGCCGCTATATATTGTTGAATTTATTTATTCGAGATCAGTTGGGATTTCATGACGCAAGTTATTAATTTCAATGTGTCATTTCGGGATATCATTTACTTATATGTTTCATATCACAATATTGTGTTTTTTTTAAAAACAGACATCGCTATCAAACGCTTGCCTGAAACAATTTTGTTGTGTCATTGCGTTTATGATTGTGTTTCTATTCCTCAGTATTTTGCGCATATCACGGCAGAATGATAGTTATTATCTCAGAAAACCGACAACGGAACTCTCCGAATTTAAGGAATATATAATAAATTGCATTAGCACATTGGCCATATATCTTACTTGTAGATAATAAAAGGGTCATAAATCTTGCAAGAATCAAAGGTCTAAAAGGCAACACAATTCTCTCACCTGTCAAAGTTCAATCATAGGTACGGGAATCTTTGATCCTCTAAACGTAAAGGACCATAGGTCCCATCAAGGACCTTAGGGTTTACATGAAACGTAGATCTTATCCGACATAAGGTCAATCATAGGTAAGAGGATCTTTGACCGTCTTTACATTAAGGATCATAAGTCCCATCAAGGACCTTAGGGTTTACGTGAAACATATATCTTTTCCGACATAATGTCAACCATTGTTCGAGGATCTATGACTCTCTAAACATCAAGGATAATAATTCCCATAAGGGACCTTAAGGTTTACATGAAACATATATCTCATCAGACATAAGGTCAATCATAGGTAAGAGGATCTTTGATCCTCTCAACATCAAGGATCATAGGTGTATCAAGGACCTTAGGGTTTACGTGAAACATATATCTTATTCGACAAAAGGAATCATAGGTAAGAGGATCTTTGACATTCTAAACATCAAGGATCATAGGTGTATCAAGGACCTTAGGGTTTACGTGAAACATATATCTTATTCGACAAAAGGAATCATAGGTAAGAGGATCTTTGACATTCTAAACATCAAGGATCATAGGTGTATCAAGGACCTTAGAGTTTACATGAAACATATATCTTATTCGACAAAAGGAATCATAGGTAAGAGGTTCTTTGACATTCTAAACATCAAGGATCATAGGTGTATCAAGGACCTTAGAGTTTACATGAAACATATATCTTATTCGACAAAAGGAATCATAGGTAAGAGGATCTTTGACATTCTAAACATCGAGGATCATAGGTGTATCAAGGACCTTAGAGTTTACATGAAACATATATCTTATTCGACAAAAGGAATCATAGGTAAGAGGATCTTTGACATTCTAAACATCGAGGATCATAGGTGTATCAAGGACCTTAGAGTTTACATGAAACATATATCTTATTCGACAAAAGGAATCATAGGTAAGAGGATCTTTGACATTCTAAACATCGAGGATCAAAGGTGTATCAAGGACCTTAGGGTTTACGTGAAACATATATCTTATCTGTCATAAGGTCAATCATAGGTAAGAGGATCTTTGAACCTTTAAACATCAAAGATCATAAGTTCCATCAAGGACCTTAGAGTTTACATGAAACATATATCTTATCCGACATAAGGTCAATCATTGTTCTAGAATCTTTGACCCTCTCAACATCAAGGAGCATAGGTCCCATCAAGGACCTTAGGGTTTACATGAAACATATATATTTTCCGACATAACCTCTTCATGATTACAGGATCTTCAACGATAATACGGATTTTCAAAAATACGTCTAACACAAGTGATAAGTCTTAGAATGATAATACGCCTTTGAAAAAATTATCATCTGTTTTGAAAGATAATGGATCTAAAAAGTCTCAAAACCTTTGGATCAGAGGCTCTTTCAAAAACCATAAATCCGTTCAAGACCTTGGGTCTTCAAACTTCAAAGGTCTCACTGGGATAAAACGCCTTACACAGACAAAACATCTTCTGATTGGTCTGTTACAGATCGTTGATCTTATAAAGGATATAGATTTTTCTTTTGAATACAGATATTTCGAGGCATTTAATTACCATATTATAGAATATTTAAGTTAATAAAACTTGAACTGATAATAAGTCTTGCAACATCGTTTGGACTTAAAACTTAAAGAAATCATTTAGACTTATAATTATGTAGACTTATCATTGATCTAACAAGAAGCACATACAGGGATCATAGGTTATGTAACAGATTCACGGTTGTTAAAATTATAATTTTGAGTGATTGAAACTGACAACATTTTAATTCATATTCTAACATTTAGGACGATTTGAGTGTTTAATCGTAAGGAAATATTCTGTTATTTATGACATTAAAGTACAAACAGATAAACATTAAATTGTTTACAATTTAACGGATATCAATCCAAAATTTGTTGCATCAGACAACATAACAAAACTACACATCGAAACAAAAATGGTTTAAATAATAGCTATGAGTCAGAACACACATTCTCCAAAAATCAATCCAGTCATCCAAAAATAAAATAAAACATTCCATTATCATCTAAATATGCAAAAAGAATATGCCGCAACACATCTCCTTGCATGACACTTAATAAAGTCCATTAAAACGCTATAGCTCGGGCGACAATGGGCGATTATTCGTTGCAAGTGCGATCCCAATTCATCACCATTTCCGCATGACGAAGCAGTGACACTAAGACACCCTCCGTCCATTTTTCCAAGTCACATCAACTCAAAATCGATTCCCACTAGGTTTGTCGAGTACAGAGGCGAAGCAGGGTTCTGTTTTATGCTCCGGTGACTTCAGAGCATTATCAATCATCCCCCTGGCGTCCACAAAGCAATTACAAGATGGGCGAAAAAATGACAATTGTGGTTACCAGGAGCTAAGGCCGAGGGGGGAGGGGAGGGGATGGGAGGTATTGGGAAAGGTTAAGAAATGAGAAGATACAAATACAGAAAAGGTGAAATATGATCTTTTGCTGAAGTCTTCAAAACGTTTGGCCGGCTCCGAAGTCTGGACCTTTATATTAGAGGTTCTTCTTCTGTTTTAACTATTAAGAATTTTGTGGTGTATTTGCTACTTTCTAACATCAATCCAGTGTTTGGAAATAATCATGAGTTGGATGTGAGGAGTTGAGTGAGAATGTTAGATTAGAGCACATAGAGGATTAAGAATGTGTGCGAGTGTGTGAGGGGTCTGATGTAAAAAAAAATGTGACATGATAATAGAACAATTTTCTTCTCAAAATTTCGGGAAAATACAAAATTGATCACCCATTGATCAGCAATGCATAGATTTGTGAGTTTATATGGTTTGTGGTTACAGGTTAAACAGTTATGATCTTTTATGACCTTGAGGGTTTTGCAACGAGGCAGTGATTGGAGGGGTCTAACGTCCAGGGGATAAATGGAATGGGGTCAGGGAGATCAGCGTCTGTTTGGCTGATGGAGTGGGTAATCCGACATAGCTACGGACACAACGTCATTTCGTGTTTAGACATCCACTCGGCCGTAATGAAGCTGTTATATATTACGAGAGGCCATTGACAGGTGAACGATTTTATGTGTGGGAATTTCAATACCGTTATTGCTAGTCATTAGCAAGGATTAGTACAAGCGCACTGTGAAACCAGAAAAGAAATATAGGTGAACGAAAGTTGCATTACTATTCATATATATAGAGGATACTAAACGATCTTCCATTTAATACTATTTTTATTAAACGAGTTAATGATTTTGTATAAAACGAGCGAAAGCGAGTTTGATACCAAATCATTCACGAGTTTAATAAAAATAGTATTAAATGGAAGGAAGTTTAGTATTCTGTTTATTACTTGCTCTAAAAATCACGCAAACTTGCCGAAAATGTGCTGAAACTAACAGTTCCGCGACACGGCACCCATTGTGACGAAGCGCGTACATTGTGACGTCACAACAGCTCACTTCTGTGACGTCATACCTGCATTGTGATATTACACTAGTTTAATATTGCCGTATAAATATTACACTGCGGTATCTTACACGGGCGTGAAATAAAGCAGTGTATGAAACAACATTGAAAAGTAGCCAGCCCAAAAGAGGTATTTTGTCAACTATAATGGTAAAATGTAGGAAAAACTAAAAAAGTAGCTAACCCGGACCAAAAGTAACAAGTTACCGGGCTGTCGGATGGGCCTTATTTTATACTCTGTATATAGACTGTTTTGATACTGAACAGTTCATTTTACCTCTACCTGTGAACTCTATTTGGTAAAGTGACATATTAAGTAACATTTGTCAAATGCGAAACTGTAGCAGTTTTTAGGATATTATGATTGAATAGAATCTGCTAAAGTACATGGTTTTATAAACAGTAACACATAAAAACAGTAAACTATCATTAGAAACCGCAAAAGTAAAATGTGAAACTTTTGCAGTAACATTGATTGCATGCAGGTATAGAAACGGTTATGATTGCAGGTAAAATAACATTGTAACATATATATTATTATGACTGTAACAGTAACACATAATTGACATATGAAACTAGAACAGTAACAGTAAACCTATAAAGTAATATCATAAATTAAAATAGTATGCCACGAATACCTAAAAGTATCAATATCACAATATCAAACTGTAATTGACCAAGGAATGATATGGAATATGCATGTCACGAATGAAATATCATTTTATTAAAAGGCTAAAAGAAAACCGGTTTTATAACACATATTCGAGCTGCAGCTCATGTTATTACATAAAATAAATGTAAGGATAATAATGAATGTATTGTATATGTTGTCTCATAACCCTTGTGGGCGACCAATATAAAAAGGTAGTTTTTTAAATGTATTTTAATCATGTATTGTAATGGGTGAGACAGTAATAAATAATTTATCTCTCTCCGTTATTACAGACAGGAAGCTTTCTGGTCCCCTCCCCCTCCCACAGTTCATAAAAGGAATCCGGAACCTTGCCCCTCCAAACACGACAATCACCCCCCGCTTTACAAATCAGGAATCCTACCCCCAACCATACACATAATAGAAGTGTTGAGTTGTACCTATACATACCGTCTACGTTGTTATCTTACAAACCCCAAAATAATCTCCACCCCCCCCCCCCTAACTTCTTGAAAATCGTTCGTAGACCTATAGTTTAAGAAAAGAATACAATTAGTTATTAAATATCTGATCATCACTTATGGTTGTATCTATGATATATTCAGTTGTTACTATGCATCAAATAACAAATAACATTGTCGTGAGATTTGTATTGATATACAGAGGAAATGCACAAACTTTTGGAATGCATCTGTAGATTTACAGGAAGTTTATTTAGGCCAGTTCCCCTAAGAATGGATCAACTATGTTAAATATGTAACTTAACATAAGTTATCATAGAAAACTAAGCATTCTTCTCGTTTGATCAAAAATCGTCATATCTTCTTGTAAACATTTTGTTGTTTATATTCTGTCGAAGGTTTTTAGACTGATGGTTAAAACTGGACGCTTATCGGGAAATGTTCAATCTTATCAAATCATCATTTAAATAATATTTCATGAGTTTTAAGTAAATAATATTGCCTGTTTCCTTTGATTTGGAACTTTACGAAAGAAATTTATTTTATGGTATTCTTTCAGTCATGCGTGAATTCTTTCCTGAACATTCCTTTGAATTGTTAAATTAGTATCACATTACATGTTGCTAAACGTTTTGGTTGAGATCCAACATATTGATAGTTGTTTTAATAAAACCCTTAGCTACACATTATGATTTTCAATAATAATTCGACAATTAAGATTTGTTCAATTAATTGACTAGCCGAAATTAATGCTATTGTTATATTTATAGATTTTACCCCAAAATCAAATATATGACATTGCGACTTAAATTATGATATTCACTTGCATGCATATTTATTGACCAATTCATTTTTAACATTTACTGTCAAAACACATGTTCATTCATTTAAAAAGAATATGGGTAAACTTTAACCTTGTCTAATGTCAATAAAACACCATATAAGGTAGCGTTGAATATAATTTTGAAGAGTCATTTATATTTATATCGAGAGAAAGTGAAAAAATATAAACAAACAGTTAAATAGCCTTTATTGGAACTATGCAAAGCTTTTAAGATCGAAACTTTCAAGTACAACTAGGCTCACACGAAAACGATATATTCTTACAAAAACTAAACAAAAGTTTAAAGGAGTTGTCCTATTGACTTTTGGTCCGTGATCATGTTTACCTTAGAAATGCCGGAAATGGAAACTATTTTCAATTTCGAAAAATTAGATAAAGGTGAGTTTTCATAACACGTTTTTTTTAAATTTAAACATTTAATACGACTTTTTGAAGATTTGATGTTAGTCTGACGTACACTGGAATAATTAATTTAGTTTCTTTCGATCTTCCCCGTACCGCCATTTTGACTAGGATAATTTTCACAAGTCAATGATCGCTTATAGGCTTTGCTGTATAACGCGTCCCCTTGACTTGAACTAATTCCCCAACGAGGGGTTCGGATGTCAGTTTAGACGGCCTGGCGTCTGATGATCATTGGCAAGGTATCTGCTTGTCGCAATCAAACTGATAAATCTCCTCTCAAAATGTCGGAAATGGAACTCTTTTGTCCGGAAGGTAAAATCGTCACCTTCCGGTTGGAGGTCAAGTCGACATAAGCGCTTTGACCACGATACGGATTGCTCGAGGAATTATGCTTTAATCCTGATTAATGTTGGAGTTCATTAAAAGTTGAAATCTGTCAATCAATCTAGGAAATGAGATTGTATTTCAATTAGGAAAATTTAATGAGACGAGTTGTATAATTTCATTGAAAATATTTTTGTTCTGACAAAGGTCTTAAAATGTAATACGTCGTATAAAAATATCATTAAATGTATTCGACAGAGTTGCAGAATTTTTAAGAATTAAGAACGAAATATGAAGAATTGTGTCTAAATAAAATCAAATATCTCTTAAATCAATTTAAAGAAAATCATATTTTATAATTCAGGAAATAATAGACGCATACATCGGTCAGAATAAATACGCATAATCAATTTCAGTTCGGGAAAAAAATACAAAGAAATGATCGTCAAACGATCATGGCTTTAGATCTTTTTATCTGAAAGGAGAGTTGTCATATGCAAAGTTGACAAAACCGAATCCTGACATCTGCACGTGAGTTTCATGCATCACGGGCACCTGCCAAGGTACTTATAGAGATGTCTCGGCTATTGAAATTGACAAGCTCATTTTGCACGCCTTTCTCGTGCTGACGTCTTTGACTGATCAGCCAAGTTTCAGGGCTCTTTATATCGTTGTCAAAAAGATTGATTGAATGGCTGTGAAGAAAATGCCTTCCTACGTCAATTAATTAACTATAATTTTCTTTTGTACATAAAACCCACGTCAAACTCTTATTCTAAATGACACAAATCAATATTTACAAAATCTGTTTGATTCCAACTAAATATAACCTTTCACTTATTTTCGAGAAAACATATAAGATATTTCAATATTGCTTTTACGTACAAGCTATATTTATCCAAATTTCTTTATCTCCTTCAGTCAATCGCCAAAATAAGTATAACAATTTATTAAATAATTATGACAACGCTATAATATTCTAAAGAATTAATTTCAAGTTTTTTTCCATACGATCATGCATAGTTATAGTAAATGAATTTTTCAATGACATAAAACATGTTTATTCAGGAAATAAGTCATTTTGTTAAATTCCTGGAATCGCCTAGAAGGAAGGAATTGTCCATTTCGTCTAATTTTAACTTAAAAACTAATAATTGGAAACTTCCTTTTGTTAACTTACGATCCTTACTTAGCGATGTTCGTGATGACAATTTTCATATAAAAGTTTTTGAAAATAATTGCATTACTTCCGTTTTCAATTTTCTTCCTGAATTGAAATATACATTTTGAACTGTTGAAGGAAAGTCTATGACATATCTAGCAAATTATCATTCGTTCATTTCAGTCTTAATTCAAGATGAAATGATACATCCCTGGAACAGCATATCAATATTCACTATCATATAAATTTGAATTAAATTTGATAAAACATTTGTTACCTTTTTAACAGAGATTTGGAAAATTGGTATGTTATCGTTTAATTGTTAAAAGCTCCAAAGGTTGAAATACGTAATAACTTTTTAAAAATTCCATAGAGGTCAAAGTACACTCTTTTACTTTATATTGGTGACGTCATGTACGATGTTATGACGTCACCCTTCAGTTCACTCATTTACTTTATAATGGTGACGTCATGTACATGTAAAATGTTACGACGTCACCCTTCAGTTCACTTTTTTACTTTATAATAGTGACGTCATGTACAATGTTTCGACGTCACCTTTCACCTGTGAAGAGTAAGTCTAAAGGTGTAGAGATCTGAACAATCTAAGTAAACCTAGCCTCAATAATACTCGCTTTCCTCCCGATATTGAGTCTAGCAAGATGTAGTATCAGGTCGCGTCAGCCGACCTTTCGCCGACATCCAACGTTATCTACGCGAATGCAGACTATTGCGGCTTGGTAAGACGAGCCCTGGTTGATGAATTCGATAGGTCGCCTGACGCGACCCGCTACTATATGTTTCTAGATTCAATATCGTGAGTGAAGCGAATATGATGGAGGCTAGGTTAACTTAGACTGGATCTAAAATTACCAATTCTCTGATGCTCCTTTTTATATTTGATAAAATTATGAGAATTATAATTTTTCAGAGACTGAACGTAAGTTTTATTACATGATATTAATTAATTGAAATCCGAATTTGTGGCAATTTATCCCTTATGTTTACGAAATCATACCTGTTGTTAATGCCTTTCGAATTGATAATAAGATACAATTAATCAATCAGTACTTATATGGCCTCAGGCCTCTAGTATAATCATATTTATATCACATCATCAAGTTATTTGCCTTGGTTTCTAGATAACGTTGCGTAATATACATACACATGCGTATCTGCCAGTTTCAACAAACACTTCATGAGATGAACAACGAAAACAGGATAAAGCACTACGAAATAGTTATACATCAACTTTGAAAGATAGCTTTCTAAACATATTTCAGATTTACATTCTAATGAATAAAGTCATTTACTTGATAACGACATGGATTCTGTCCAGGATTAATTCATACTTTGCGTGATTGACATTATAAATTCTGGTTGTAAATAAACAATTTGGTTTACCAAATATGACCATAACCTATTTTGTATAGAAGCTCTCTTATGTCAGTCACCCAATTCCTTTTTCTGTTTTATCGTATACTTTCATCATATCATAGCATATCTTAGTGAATCTGTGAGGGGGCATATTTAATAATTTTATCCGATACTTAATAGCTCTAATTTAAGAATAAACGATTCTGCCTATAGTTCATTGGTTGATATAAACGTTCACAGTTAACGTCTAGGTAACATACAGTTAGCAATTGAAGAACGTTCCAAGTGAAAGTATCAAACAAATAACACGAAACTATCGATTGGTAAAATCAAAAGCACAGGCTTATGTTTACATAAGTCGACCAATTTGATTTAATATTTCGCTTACGCAAGCGGCGTACAAAAGAAATTCTCACTCACTATTTCGCTTACCAAATCCAAAAGTATTTACCAACTTTAGAGATAATTTTTTATCAATTTCATGACTTTAATTATCAGTAGTGTTCTCTGCGTTTTATTATTCTCATTATAATGAATTCAAAAAGTATATTTATTCAATAACCATTTTATGTTATTTCCAACATGTCAAATATATTTTAAACACACTTTTAACATTGCTCGCATATGTCTACAACTTAATTCCGTACGTTTGAGATAATCGAAACTAAAATCATTTATCGACTGAACAATACTCTAATTGCAACTATACTTACTGAATACTGTTAAATTTGTGTCCGTTTAAATGCGTCAAATGGTTTAAATATTTGGACTTGAAAATAGACAAGTATTTATAAATTGGGCATAAATTGTACAAATATGGGAATTGCTAGATTTTAAGTTGGCTTATCTGTTTCCGTTTGCATGTGTTCAGGATACAGCTATCAGTTCAAGCCACGTCAGTTGGCCTCTTGAGATTGTACATATTTCCTGAGACTTACTTTGATGGATGCAATAGATTAGGATATTTAACATTCTTGACTTATGTTATGTTAATATCATTAAGTGTTTACGAGTGACACCAAATGTAAAATTTTGAAATGTTTAAGTAGAATGACCAAGTTTTCTTAATGATATAAGAAATAAGGTATAAATTCGAATATACATCAAGAAACATGAATAAAGTTATTAAGTTTTCTTAATAATACTTTCATAAGTTAATTAATCAATCAATGTGTTCATATTTCATAAAGTTAATTCCTAGTAATTGTTTTTCAGGAGTTTACCAATTTGTTATATCTTGTCAAGTGTCATGTATATATCATTAGGAGATAGTTTTTTAAATCTAACAAAACACAAAATGGAAAAATAAAACGAAATTAGCAAAAACGTCAATTTAAATCTGTGAATTAATCAATAAATATAAATATTGTAAGGTATTTTCTTTTATATATTTAGTCTCTATATGCAATTTTTTAAAGATGTTTTGATAACGTTTGATTTCTTAACATTTAAGACTAATTTGTGAAATATGAAAAAAATTGGCATCACACATGAAACGTATAAATCGAATTTAGACCTATAATGAACACGTTTATATAATTTTACCCCATGCCATTAATTCATCATTTATCTAATCATTATATCTATCAATATTATATTCATGAAGATCATTTTTCGAAATGATTCCTCATATTGTAACCAATATTTAAATATAAACAAAATCTGAGTGCCGGAATATCAAAATTAAAATCACCTTTGCTTTCCACGAGCCCATCCCTTTGACAATATATCATAAGTGTTTTCCCCAATCAATTTTTAAGAAAATAACATATAAAATTTCATTAAAAATATACATAATGTCAGCTACAGAAACCTCTTTTCGTCGTTTATTTATCTACAAATTCTACTCATTATCTGAGTATAATTAAATCTCGTTTAGGACCTAGGAAAACCGGAAACCTCGCTTACCGGACGATTTTAAAGTGAAACGAATATTTGCTTGTAAATAGATGTACTCACTTATTCGGACCTCTTGCTCCCGGATTCGGTGTCCGATTTTCGCCTATCTCTATCCCTTACTCTTCTTGTTTACAAATATACCAATCAAGTATATCCTTATATAATGTAATAATAATAATGCTATATTTGAAGTTTCATGTAAACATAATTATTTAGGTAAAATTAAAAAAACGCATTGGTTTTATTAATGTATGTCGATCCTTCTTATTTAAAGAATTCTAATCCGATTTTTGTCTATGTTGGTCGCAAAATTTTGCCAAAAATACATTGAATACTGTAAAAATACCTTTAAAGACATTGAACTTCACTACACTTTGTATATGGGCGTTTAATGTGTTTTTCCCCCAAAAAAAGTTAAGTGGAAGGTAACTTGCACTATATAATATATATTTCATAAATAATGTTTTATTTCATGTATTATTTTATTTATTTCATGCTAACATATCACCAAATTTTCATTATACTCTTATCTTACGTGTATAACTATGTATATTTCAACCGTGTCTCTTCGCCCAACTTAGGCCCTACATAATTTATTATATTTTGTATTCTATTTTGTATATATACATGTACCTTGTACTTTTATGCGTGACACGTTAATAAACAGTTCATTCATTCAATAAAAACTATATATTTGCCGATCGGTCTTAATGTTCAAATTTATGTCCTTAAGCCTAGTTATTAATGCGCACAATGTTTTCGGCCCCTCTCAACATATATCTGCATATAGTTATCGGTCTAGAACGAGGTACTGATTCTTTGATAAGGGTTGTGTGAGTGAACCATCCTCAGCAAGTAAAACCGAAAACAGAATAATTTAACCAAAACATAATATTTTAACAACTTGTTCCTAACGATTTTCAAACCTTTCAAATAAAACCATCTGATTATAATTCTATTTGTCTTTCAATCCTTGTTTTATCTGTATCAATCATTTTGACAGCCTATTCTCATTCTTTTGTAAAACCACAAACCTACTGCAATAGACATAGCCTTTTCCTTGATTTATCCTTCTGACAAATGTATACTTTAATTTCAATTTCCAAACTCCAACTGTTTGCAATGCCTATTGTGATCATTGTTTAAGCGACAGAATCGTTATTTTTTCCTAGGATACAACTTATTCAATCGAAATATTAACAGTCTTCAACTAAAGTGATAATGATAACCTTTTTTGTAACTATAACATTATCATGTTACACTGAGTTAACAAGGCATTCTGTAATATTCATTGTCTTCAAGCGTTTGCAATATAGAGTAAGATATTGTTGATTATTCGCCTGTGTAAGTTAATGCAGAGATATATATATATAAGTCAATATTCCCCTTTTGTACATATGACGTCACACTAGTGCTTAAATGTGACGTCTTATATATGGACCGCCGTCATAAGAGCAGAGAACTCGCTGAAATCTTAGAATCAGCACACTTTCGACAATATTACGCTAGATTTGTGTGGGAGAGTAATTAACAGAGATAAATTTCCTTCAAAGAATACAATTGTATTAAACTCGTGCGTAATTTGGTATAAAATTCACTTTCCCTCGTGTTATATCTAATTTATAACTCGTTTAATGAATACGTATTAAATGGAAGGTAGTTTTTCTATCTGACTAACGCTTATCTTTTCTATCTCATCATCTGTGCACAATTGATAATCTATTCACATTTTTCATTTGTCTGCGATAACGCAACTGTTCATGAGGTCACTAGGTACACGAAACCCACGAAACACTGATTTACAATTATTTGCCTTAGGTCAATCGGTACACGCCTATTCAAAAGCTCATAAAACACTTATTTACAATTACTTACATAAGGCATTGACGTCAAGCAATGTCAAACTTGTGAGTTGAAAGTTGAATTACCGACCATAATTCAATTACTTCAGGGAAAATGTTGCATGATTGTTTTAGTTGAAAAGGAAATCTTAATGATACATAGGAGATATTATATGAGTGTCCATGACATACTATGTTTACACGAGTGGCTAAATATTAGTATTTCCCGAGCGAGGGCGAGGGATATACTGATATTAAGGCATGAGTGCCGTAAACATGGTATGTCATGGACACGAATATAATATTCTTTTTATTACCGTAATCAGAAAAGTTAAGAAAATACTCTACGTTTCAGAATTGGCGGACTAGTCGCCGCCGACCTGTATAGATTGTGACGTCATAGGCGAACCATGACTTCAAGGTATTGTTTATAACTTGACGTCACAATGAAAAAGTGATATTTTGCCAATGGGCAACAAAAAAAACTATGAACCTCGATATGACTGCCCTCGTAGTTAAAAACGTATCGTATTACAAGATACATGTTATGGATAACAACTTCTTTATTGATTTCTCACGACGTTTCTGGGCCAATTCTTGCCCCTTCTTCAGGTGATTCATTTCAACGTATCGTATTGACCACCAAAAGATCCATTTAGTGAGACTTCCATCCTTATTTGTTGAATGGCCGTATTGTATAAGTCACTTCTTACAGAAAGAGAAATGTGTTTCTTTCCAAAAGGTGTAACGAGTTTATTATCAGTGTTTCTTATACATTCATATGACATCTTTAACCGTTTTTGGATTTAATATCAATGTTATTTCAGTAGTTTTCAGTTTGTTTAAAAGTTTACGTTAGAAATGTCTATCAAAGGGAAAGTTGGTATATAATAAAATGTAAGGATGGGTATCGTTTCTCATTTCTGTATTGCAATATATTGCGATACAAAATAGTGTATTGCAATACGTATTGCAATATATTAATAATTCATAAATTCAAGATTGTGCATGCTATCTTGTCTAAATATGAGCGTTAAGATCGATCATTGCTCAGCTATAAGCCGTTTTGGACAAACTATTTTTTGAATCAATGTTTATGATCTGTATACATATTTGAGCTATTTTCACAACACAGCTTCACACTTTGAAAAGAACTTTCCTTCAATCATGTTTTATTTGGTTGTGTATTTTTGCAATTTTAGATAGCACTAGCTCGTTTTAAAACGTTCGATATATTGTATGTTTACACTGAGAAGTGTATACCGATTCGTATCAGGTTGTTCCTGTATTGCAATATACCGATATATCGATAATACCGCACATCCTTAATAAAATGTAACCGAAAATCTGTAATACTTTCATGATTTCATAAGTTTAACAATTTAAAGTCTACAAGTGCTTTAATGAGACGATCAGAGAAAAGATTGTCTGAAATTTGAATGTTTGTCAAATCCTCTCTGTTCACGTATAATAGAGTAATCAAC
Source organism: Steromphala cineraria (assembly GCA_916613615.1). NCBI lineage: Eukaryota > Metazoa > Mollusca > Gastropoda > Trochida > Trochidae > Steromphala > Steromphala cineraria. The sequence continues at coordinate 48,749,926 of OU744733.1, forward strand.
AATAGTATAGTTAAGCATAAAAGTGTAAATCATAGTTTATGAATGCAATCTTTTAAACATGAATTTTATAAAGGAAGTTCCTATAATTTCGTACTTGTAAAAGGCACAAGAGATGTCAACGCTTTAACGATATATTGAGATATATTTATGTTTAGACTCTATTTTATCCATCATAGGGGAAATGACACTTTCATTTTAAGAGAAATTGAATAAAAACATTAAGTAAAAAGGTCAATTTTGCGATGAAAAACTACTTGTATCATTCTTAATAGGGACAATAGCACATCTCAAGGTAAAGTTATGGATCTACGAAAAACGAAATTAATTGCCAATTCCAAGGCAAAGTTTCAAAAGTAAAAGTATTTACACAAACGAAACATATTCGGTTTAATCATAACCATTTCCCTACGTCAAATGTTAAAAGGTTTTCACAAAAATGACCGCTGAGTGTTCTCGCTTGATACTTGCCCCTTTATGTTCTTCTTTTTTTTTGGGGGGGGGGGGGGGGGGGGGGGGAGAGTATTAAGGGTGTAACAATAGTTCAAACTATCGACTTATCGCGATAGTTTCTGTGCCGATACTACTTTATCGATAGTCATCTTTTGGAATGATCAATAGTATCGATAGCACGCCTAATTGCCGATAGAATAGAATTTAATTAAAATTTCAATTTTTAAAACCAATTTAAAAAGTAAAATACGCACGTAGCACGTCCTTTTTTATTTGAAAAATGCTGGAACAAATTAAACAGATCGCTGAAAGCTAAAAGTAGCAACCGGAAGATATAACAGATAACCTTTTTGTTGTCAATTAAAACTTACGACTTCAACAAGTGCGGCCGAGTTTAAACTCATTACAACCAAAGCAGCAAAATCTGCCTTTCCTTTATTGATAAACTATCGCAATAGCTATTGAAATTGGACCCTGCAATAGACTATAGCTATTGCAATAGCCTATCACAATAGAGTATAGTTCCTTCGGGGTCAATAGTCACCCCTATGGCAGGTGGCGGTGTTATTTTGTCTTATAGATTTCGAATAAACTCTTATCAAGTATGAGAGGTTTCTTGTATGCATTAAATAAACAAAACTTATCAAAACTTTAATAATGATTTCAATTCCTTAAAATATGTCAATGTTTTAGGTAAAGTGTTCAAAGCGACAGAAGATACCATTTACTTCAACTTTTGATTTTTGAAACGTTTCTCACACGGTATTAATTTCATATCGCTGTTAAAGGTTTATCTATCGTGCTTTCTTAAGAAATAGAGTAGCCCTAACCACTATGTGTTTTGCAATAAAGTTAAGAGAGTACAAAAAACTTAACAATTATAATTTGAGCATAAAGTGCAAAAGAAAAATTGTCACCTTCAAGACAAAATCTTCTTTGCTTTTAAAGACTTATTGGCATTTCTACATAAAAATACACGAATACAGTAACATTACGTAAATTATTATACAGAAGTTAAGGAAATGTTTGTTATCAAATTAATTCATTTTGAAACAAACAACTCAACTGCAAAAGTATTTCTAGAAATAGAATAATTGTAGTAGAAAAAAGGAATGAATTCTAATGTCATTAATGACATATTTATCAATTGTCATCTAATTCCTTCACTACAGTCTTATACTTTTATCATTCCAACGCACAAAATACGAATTCGTCGCAAAAAGCCAAAATCAACATCAGAATATTTTGATACGGTCCCTGGTCTAATTATCGCATACTTGGCAGGCAGCCAAGACAGTTATGCCGCCGAAATACGATCGCTTTCACCTGGTCACGTGCTAAGTGCGCATGCGTAGCATCCGACTTTCAGCTTGAACCCAGCCGATTAATATCATCAGAAAAAGACGTCAATTATAGCGAGGGTATATTTAACTGCTAATCGAAATGAAAAGCATGCATAATATATGTCCTGTAACAACCGGAAGACAGAAAGAGTCTGCACGAAATAGCCCTGGACGGTAATTTTCGTCTCGTTTCCTTGGCAACGCGAATAACCCATATCAGATGTTCCACGTGAAATCGACATATGAGCAAATATATTTCCGTCCGTGCAATACGTGCAGAACGGCCATGTCTATTTCACCACGTTTATCAGTATGCGGGTTGTATATTTCACCGGCTCACGTATCGCCCATAGAGGCGATAACCTATACACGCTAATTAATGCGTCCTGCGTATTTCAATATTCTGAGTTTCAAATACGTATGATAAGGATTTATGTTTCATATTCGAAATTCTAACCATTATGATTAATTCTGGTGTTTTATGGCTCAGTGAAATGATTTTTTTGTGGTTATTAGCTACAATAACGTGAAACCACGAAGGTAGTATGAGTTATCTATATGTAATTTAAATAGAATTTGTTTGATTACGTTTTCCAATTACAGCATTACAATGAACTTCGATTCAGAGTTTGAATTACGTTTGAATTCAAATACACTTGATCCGTGCATGTAACTTGTTAGAGAAAAGAGGTATTATTTATGAATCGACACAATTTTCATATGCCATATTCATTTCCTAAGCTGACAATCCTTTAATTGTTTACATACTAAATGTTTGAATATTCTGAACGTATTGTTCCGAAACTCATTACAAATAGCGATGTCAAATGTTAAACAGCGCATGTGGTATGTACCTTACACTTTTGCACTTCATTTATATGATGCATCCACTGTACGAAAGTAATTGACAAAGGTGTTGATTTCAAACGAAGTACCGACTGGAACATATAACATTATGTAATAAGGTTATGGTAGAACGGTAATGGGTGTTATTGTGATGGCGGTGTTTCCCTTATATCCAGCTGTTTATTAGCTGTAATATGATTCGCTCTGACATTTTATTCTCTCAGAACGTTTAACATTACAGGCAGTTTTAACTAGATGTATATTCTATCCTTCATTTTAATGTCGTTGTTTTCAAAATGTCAAGATAATTTGTAGAAAATATATGATAAATTATGATAGGGGTATTTGTTGTTAAAGTGAATCTCGTTGGAATATGTCATAGCTTAGCTATATAAAACATCTTATATGATAGAAGAAAGAAGAAGAAAAGAAAAGGATTTTTTTTATTTCAGTGGCACGTGCTGTTACATGTACATGTATATCATATTAAAACATTACAGACAAAAAATCATTTTGTGTAAATATAAATCACCCGGCCATAATAGCCTATGAGACACAATACAGTACAATGAAACATACATTATGATATATTATGAAATATAGATACAAATTGATATAAAACATTAGGTAAAGCATTGAATAAAATAGGATGGTCAAAAGTATTTATAAAAAAGTTAAGCTTCTCCCATAAATTTTGTTAAATTGATGAATTTGTACAGAAATGGAAAAGGAACATTTCACAGAGTAGTAAACTTGAACTGTATAATGATATTAAATTTCCTCTATGAAACATATCTAAACTATATTCCACCATGTCTTTCATTTTACATTACACATTTACGAACATCATCTCATAAATCCAAAATAGAATGTGGTGGCTTCTCAAATATCCATAGCTATAATCGATTGTGTGATTTTTGTCATGAACTTGAAATTTCTGCAATCGAAGATGAATTTCACAATAATTGTGTGTGTAAAAAGTATGATTGTTATAGAGTTAAGTATATAAGCCGCTATTTTGGGGAATGTCCATCAAAGCATAAATGTGCCAAGCTGTTGCAGTCTACTGATAAGCTTACATTATTGTTTCTAGCTAAATTTGTCAAACAATGTATGTATCGTTAATGTTTAGTGTCCTGCCTCAAATGTACATATATATTTGCACTGTTGATGAGGGGTTCAAAGAACCCAAGTCTAAAAAAAATTCTGTTCTGTTCTGTTCTGTTCTTTTAATCAATGCAGCTTATTGTTAACAAAACCTTCCGCCTGATGAAATATAAATGCCTGGTTAGACGGACTGAAAGGTAGGAAGGAAGGAAGGCTCAGCAGATGAAATATATTTCCAAATATCATATCTTAATCTGAATAAAAGTTGCAGACAGTGAGAAAATGGAACTCATCTCAATATTATCACTATTACAAAATTTACATATTCTTTTTTCTAGAATAACTATAGGGCGAGAATATCTACTTAATTCTATCTCTAAATGAAAGTGCTGCAGAGTAATTTACTAAGTGTACTGAGGTGAGAACGATCAAGAGAGGCTAATACCCCATTTTTACGGAAACATTTACTTGTGTGTGTATTGTTTGCATATAGGCAAATTTTACATACGGGGATATTTGTGGACGTATAAACGCATTTACTCATGTGCAATTTTGGTACCAGGAGCAAATATGCACCTGAAAGAGGTGCAAATTCATTTGCTATGGGTAGATAAAAGCATTTTATGCTACCCTAAGCAGATATGTCGTGCCAAGTAAAACACCTTAAGTAAAGAAATACGGGATTTTCCTGCTAAGTCTTCTCAGTCTTATCAACTCCTTGACTATTGATGAAATATTATTCCCAGCGACACACCTGTTGTGTTATGCTGCACAATAAACGGCAACAGCCATTACTAATTACAGTTTATTAGTTTGTGGTGTGTGCATAAGTTATAATGGCTGCATTTACTATGTGGAAGTGGTAGTAAGACATGGCAGAGTATGTGTATCTGCTACGAATATACTTATGGTTCTTAAACTTGAACGAAAAATAAACGCATAGCAATTTTGCATTTGCTCACGTGAGTAGATTTACTCATATGAGCAAATTTGCATATGAGTAAATGTTTGCCGTATAAATGGGGTATTGGACATAGGCTTCGGTATTTTACGAATTTTGTAACAAGCGATAGGAAAGCAACTTGTTACCATTACACTTGCCAGTATCATTCTAGTTGATGAAACCAATCTTCCCTGTCCTTAACCATAAGACGATTCTTAGCAGAAATATACTCATTATGGGAAATATTAAACATATCATTATCTGTAATTGCCAAAACTGAATCATAATGTAGACTGTATTAAAACCAAGTTATATGATATAAATACTTTCCCTAAATTTTATTCCAAAAAATTCAACTATCCTTACGATTGTGTTTATCTATCTTCATTCAGTTATTTTCCAGTGTTGTAACAAAACGGCTTAGGCTTCATATTGACACAAATGTTTAAAACTGTGAACTTATAAATGCTGTTAACGTTTGATTTTGAACCCACCCATTAAACGTTAATTTTTTATATTAACTAAAATATATCATTGTTTTGATATACTTCATCTGAATGCATGACGTTTTACGACGAAATATATATTGTTGCATGATAAACATTCACTGTACAATTTCATTGCAATGCATAACAATCGAGCCATGTATAAACACTTAAAAATGACGATGTAAATGGTAATGAACATGCCATGTATAAAACATCATAAGATAACGATATGTAAATATGCGCCTGAATATAATGATACACAATCATAAACCATCATTAATCACCCCATAAAAAAGTACAATTATTTGTAAACTTACACCCGTCAATTAAACCCTCTCTATTATCATGCACTTTTATGCAAACACGGGGCAGTGGCACGTTTTATATACTGGGTGATGTCAGGAATATGAAAATAAATGGTTCCAATTGATAGACAGTGTATTTAATATACCAGTAATAATTCAAATACATAATGTAAACTTCAGCAATACGATACCATTTTCTTGCACAAAATCAATTAAAGGTGTTTACACAAATGGCTACCAATTGGACTTTATATTATAATCTTAAAAATTTGATCGCTGGCTATGGGTGATTGGTCTGTGTAATGTATCAAAATAATGCATTTAGTTTTAAGGTACAAATATCAGTGCAAATTTTGAAATATAAAATTATCAAAAAACGTGCTACTGCTCCTTTAGCACCCGCTTATAAACTACGCTCTGCATGTCTTGATATCTTAAATTTACTACAGATGATATTTATACAAGCATTGTCATACTGTACTGACGAATACAATTTCAAGAATTGTTATATATGGTAAATGTGCATGTATGGAAGTAAATCGCCAGAGTAAGAAAAGCACACTCCACAGTGTGTATGATTTACTTAATATCTAAGAGACATGTGATGTTTTGAATTATTGCAAGTTTACACTTACACATATTAATATTAGTGTGAAATGATAATTGGTGTCTATTTAATGTTTTCTTAAATTATCTGTTTTTAATGTAGGCAGGCGTAAGAAATAGAATTTACATTTTCATAAGCCCCACTCAAGAATTGTTATAAATTAATATATTAGATTAACATCCACTGAAATACTTTACACAGCAACTCATGTAAACCATGGTTTGTGAATGTGTATGCATAAGCTTTCCAACAATCATGCCATCTGCCTATGGCCGTAAATCAACTTTGCAAATTACGTATAATAAATTCAACACCCAATAATAGCATAATGTAACGTAACCATGCATAATTATTTGCATTTCGTGTGTTATTCCGTTTATTGTTGGCTTATAATTGATTAAAGGATAATATTTTTTTTAAACAATTACAAGGGTGTCGAAATACATAAATCATATAATACCCGTTCGATTGATGGCGTAATGTAAGGCAATTCCTGCAGATGAAAAATAACCTTTTTCGGTTTTTAACTGATATTAGGGTGATATTTATTTGATATTGTTTATTTTCCGCTTCATGTTTAACACATTGTACGTCGTGTCTCGTTGGCCTACTGAGGTCTAGCATAATACTATAACTTGTATATTCATTTGTATTTTCATCATTTCATTTTATGCTTGACATAAGAAATTCGTCATTTATTCAATTGTACGGGTACCCGATTACAAGCGTATATTATGAAATGTTGATTCTATTCTATGGTTTGCTTTATTGTATTTTATAAACGAATTAAAATTATTTGAATGTCGGTCATAATGTCATTAGTTATCTTCAACGAGAAAATTGATTTTTTTCAAAGAATTTTACATGCCTCCGTTTGTATCAAATTTCATAATTTTGTTTTAAGGGCATATGTTATTATACTTACGAAAATATACAAAGACTATTTTTTTGGTTTGTCGAATATTTCTATATCATCGAGTTGCATGTTCGCGCGTTGAAAACAAGTTAAGTGTTAAGTATTAAGTTTAAAGTGATATTTTCACGAGTGGCTTATAACAAGAAATAAGGAAAAGGATTGAAAGTTTATTCTATAATCACTACTTCAAAGAAACTATTGGTAAAAAGCAATTGCTTATGTGAATAGCTATCTTGGGTGAGTGTGGTGTTACATTACTCAATCATATGTGGACATTTACACCTGATATTTTGCTATATATTAACATTTTCTCAATTACTTTTGTTACAATTTGGAGCAGGAATCACACTTTGGAGCAATAATTAAAAGTTGGAGCGATTATTACAAGTTGGAGCAAATATTACAATTTGGAGTACTATAGTGTATGTATTCCATTTTTATTCAACCTGCAAACGATTTCCCTACTTTGTTAATTATGCTAAGATAATTTTGCTTTAACAAAATTACGTAAATTTCATGTATAGAAACTTCAAAATAGTTATACATGCATTCGATAACGGAATGACGAGTTATGGCAATAGGGACATCTCTGGTTTCTTTAACATAAACAAGTGAAATCCTTTTAAACGTTTGTAACTTGAATCAAGCACAAAAACGTAATAATTTCATACGATATATTAAATACTCTGGTGAAAAGAAATGAAGCATTATTTTAGTTAATGGATTATTTTTTGTATGTCTTTCAAAACAAAATGATATGCTATAGAATGTCACATTACTCACGCTGTTAGACTATTACTATGACATTCAGAAAAAACTTGATTCTTGTTGTAATTTGTTTAAAAAGGATAAATTGAAACTTTTGAAATCATAATGAAAAAAAATTAATACCTGATAGAAAATATTTGTTTTTCGCCGAATCAATGTTAAGCTCTGTCATGTTAATTAGAAAACGTTTTTTAAAGTTCAATATTCATGCTAATAATTCATGATAATTATCTTTGTTTGTACGTTAGAATTTTACCATTTTACCATAATCATTTGCGTCTATGACAGGAGTATAAACCTAACACCTACATGTAGTGAGATGATAATAAATAAAACATGTCATTCCTGATTAGCCAGATGTCGCCAATCTGATTACCATACAGAATAACGTGTCAGAGTATTTACCTGTTTAGGCATTGTTACTTATTTTATTATTTACACTTATGATAATGGTTCATTATAAACTGAACAGTAAAGTCTGAAACGAAATTAAACAGATATCAACACTGACAATATTAACGTCAAAATAAAACTATAAATGTTTCCGCTGTGAAATTATATTATTTTGGTAACCTAACTCTAAGTTAACTAACTCTAAAAAAAAAGGTAAATTATCAAATATGAAATGAAATGAATTTTTTCGTTTACCTACATACAATAAAAACATATTAAAATGACATCATTTATAAACCGTAGCGTCTAAAAATATGTTTTGTGGTAACATAACATAATTATTTCACATTATAACAAACGTGAAGAGAAAAATGTGATAACTTATGCAATGTTATTGGGACTTTGTGACAAGATAATTATGTAAAACACATGTCAATATTATTATTTATAAACCATATACTATGTTCTAAAAATATTTCACTAATTCCAAATAACGTAATATATAACGTTTGCCTGTATAATACGCAATTGTAAAAGAGTATGAATCAGTTAATAGTGTAAAGATTCAGGAACATAATTTTCACTAATTACAATTATATCATAAAATTAGCACAAGGTAAAATTTCGGTTCGCAGAAATATACCTTTTTGCCCCTTTCGATATCATAAATGTGTTAAAAGTTAAGTAAATCTGAAATGTGTCTGATAACGAATAGGACCTTTTTGTACACTATATAAATAAAATATGTTGGGTTTTTTTTATATTAATAATTCATATCTATATTCATTGGAATCTTATAAGGCTTGTATACATTACTTGGTGGTCGTTTATTAAGTGAATGAGCACATCATACTAGAATGCTAGGATTTTCCAACGAATCGATATGCATTTGATTAGCAAATATAATACCAGAATTTACAGAATTAACCAGATTTGACACAAATTTCACATTGCAGTTGAAAGTTTGGCTAGATTTGATATAATTTATTTCAATATATACAGACAGATACAATCTTTACAATTATTTCAGCGTTTTTGGAAAATCTGGTATAGAATGATACGAATAAAAATGCATATGCTTATATAGGATATTTTACAGCTATTCACTACGATCCTTGATTTTTATGACCGGCTTGAATTGGAGCAGAGAAAAAAACAAAAATACATAACCTATAATATGTATCTTGATTGGAACTGTTTAGATATGGACATGGAAATGATACACGCCGCGTAAGGTTTTTGGGGAAGTAAAGAAGGGGTAAAAACGTTTATCTCTTGATATACAAAAATCAAAATGGTAAGCTTATATTTGCCTTCATTCTTACTTACTATCAAAAGATAAATACTTACAAAAGTATCTGTCTTTTCAAATGTTTATCGTTATATATGTAAATCTGTTCGTATTATATATAAATCAGTTTCAGATTGCAATGATCATGTTCAACAAGTCAAGACACTAAACCATGTATCGCAGTCTATAATTCCAAGATATTCACATAAATGACGCAATCAAATCTCTCACTTTCAGTATATATTTTCCGGATACTTATATTTTGCTATTAATCCAAGTTATTTACAATAATAACGCAATCAAATCTCTCACTTTCAGTATATATTTTCCGGACACTTATATTTTGCTAGCAACGCAATATTTCAGTCCATATTTTGAAGATGCTTGTGATCTGCAAATAAGGAATTTATACCCATTATATCTGACTTAATGAAATATAGATATGTGCACATTCTGCTACCAAGTGACGCATACAGTAAGTTGCTGCCGTATTTGACGCCACATTTGCAATATTTCAGCCATTGACGGCTTGTATTCTATATGTGGTAGGGGAGACCAGGGCAAAGCGCGCCCCCGGGGCAAAGTGACCACGCGTAATTTCTCCAAACCTATCGACAATGAAGTAATTTGTCATTACCAACGAATGAAAGTAACCGTAATGAAGCTTTGTGACCAACGCTGGAATCATTTGCCTGAGTTGTGGACGCAGAATTTCAAATATTCGAAAAAACGCGATTTTACTATATCGAACAGATATGTCTCAAATTCAAGTATTTGATAAAAATACAAAACGGAACATTGAACTCTCGTGCATATGTAACATGAATTGGTATCATTAATTCATTGAATAATGAAATTTGTAATTACTTGCTTTAATGACTTTCTGTGATGTTCATAACAAATACTATATAATAAAATATATCATTTTGGTTAACATATTGGTGTTAAAGTTATTATTTTGCATTTCTTTAGCAAATAATGTAAAGGTGAACTATCATTTTCATATCAGCATTCTGTTTTTTTTATATTAAAATGAAATATACCATTTTACTTAAAGGGTTTTGTTTTGTTAAAGAATCACGACAAGAAACAGTTACCAAAGCATATTTTTCTGTTGATTTTTAAATCATGAATATATAATTCATTGTATATTAATGTTCAACCCTTAACGATAAGCAATTTATGCCGTTCTGCCAAGTCCGACACATAATAGTTGTATGAATTCTTTAATTCGTCCATATAACCAATTCAATTCATCTTATATTCTATTATTTTACTGGTTTTGATATTCAAAAACCTACATTATCAACACATTCGTAGTTGAAAGAAATGTACATGTACCAACCATAACGATATTTGGTCATTGAGAATGTTGAACATGTAGGTCCATGACATGTTAAGGAATATTCTGCGCATTCTTGCATATATTGTCAACTTTAATGTTAATTCTATCCTTCATATGAGTTCGATGGTTGCCTTGCATTATCAAGATGATAGCTTTTGATTTGTATTGGCTGATTATATGTGTGTAATATCTATTACATTCTGTGTTGTTTTTCGAATGGGGCAAAGCGCCCAGGGGATTGGGCACTTTGCCCCAAACTACAGGGTAAAGCGCGCCCCCTTAGTCAAAATATATTTACGTAAAAATATCCTTATTCCGAAATGGCAGATTAAAAAAGCATGTGCCATGTTACAGTCTATCTGATAAGTATTAGAGATAGTGTGCAAGTTGCATTCTGTACATGTCGGGGTGCCCACTAGACGCACTTTTATGTTAGGGGGCGCGCCTTGCCCTGGTCTCCCCTACTACACCTCATTTAAGTCTATATTTTGTATATGTTCATTTTGCACGGAAAGATAACAACACGTTGATTGTAGAAAGTTTATGTCCATTAAAATCTTATTTTTGTAAAAGAAATATCTGATAATTTTCTGTAATAAATAAATGGACAGTTATTAACCATGATAAAAAAACCTTTAAAACAACAGTTTTGTAAATCATATAACATTTATCATATAATTATATATTATCCCCATAAGTCGATATAAATATTTCCAAGATATCAAATCTGCAATATTGTTTGTCTACTATATGTGCATATATCCAGCCAGATTTGTTTATACATCTCTCATATTTATTTATTTTAAACTTGATTTATACTACCATATGCAGCATGTAAGTCCTATATCGTTTAATCAATATACGACGGTATACCAACATAGGTATTGTTCGTTGGTAGATAATGAGGACTTGACTGTTCCCCTAGGTGATATTACCCTATGTCAATTTCCTTTGAAATTGACAAGATTGTCTGGGGGAAATATATGAACGAATTTCACCAAGCGTAACATCGCAAACCTAGCAGATTGTAACATCAAAGAGAAACGCCGACAATCTAAGCTATAACCATTATCGCCTATTGCATTTGGCAGATCGGGAGACAAAATTTAATAACTGTCGTCCGAAGTGATTTATTCGTCGATCTACCATGTCGCCATGAAGCTTTTCGTTGAATGCGAGTGTATTGGGGGAGAGGCAAACACAGAGGGTTGGGGTAGAGGGGTCATTTCGGTGTAAAAGTATCATTTCCCAGTGTCCCCGACTATATGCGTATAAAAGGGCAGAGCTATCCGTGAGTTTGACCCTTGACCCCTGTGAATAATTTCGTTTCACTCCAACAAAATCGTGGCGGAAAATTCAGCGGCGACAAGCTTCATGAAGATAAGTGTCTTGAATAATGGTTTCGTGATTTATGAGGGAAATGCTTTACCCCTTGTCCGTTTTTATTAACACCGGAGTTGTTCTTATACGCATGCGCGTATTTCCGCATGATTTCCCCGCTGATGGCATCTGTTTTGAGGGGATAGAGAGGGGCCGAGGGAGGGATTATTTCCCCCTCCTCCCTTAAGTTATTATATAGTCGACCCTTTCTTAGTATTGTGAGCCGTTGCCTTCATAGATGAATCTCGCATAGTCATTGCCGAGTAATTACATTACTATCGCTTGCCCGCCAAGCGAGCCTCGTTTTCGTTATCAGGGCAGCCTCATTTTGAGTACGGCCCGTGTGTACAAGCAAAAGCCGTGTCATTCGGAAATCTTCGTCTTTGTGAATGTCTTGCAAGTGGAACGTGCCGAACTGGCAAATCCCGACTCGCCCTGACAAAGAATTGGGACAATTGAAATTAATTAGTTGTAATTCTCAGAGGCTGAGGGTTTTTCTATCATATTAGACTTCGCCTCGCAGTAAAGTCTCCCGCGCTGAGCTAGTCGGCGCTTAGCGATAAGAATGTTTGATCTTTGTGAGAGGGGGCAGTTTACCCTGGAAGGGGATTCATCTCCCAAAAAGGGGTTTAACTGAATAATCACTGGCTAAAAGAACCCGTTTCTTTGTCTTGATTGTAACTTATAGTGAAGCCTTTGGGGATTCTGTCCCTTTAAATCTTCATGAAAGTGGGCTTTGACAATATACATCACATTTTTGAAAATTTCAATTAATTTTTCATTTCATTTATTGAAAATTTGTTATCGACATTACCAAGTTCAATTTTACAAAATATGCATATACTGTCTTTGTTAAAGTTCATTTTCTTAATTATGATACTACAACAAGAAGAATCCCTCAAAATGTTTCTCTAATTCAATAATGATGATAATGGATTCTTTGATTTAAAAAAAAATGATTGTTCGAATATTAGATAATATTTGGAATGTAAATTATGAACGATTTGAACAATTTAAAAAATTATCTTTGTTCTTTGGTGGAGTTTTTTCAATTAATTATCTTGATTAACTAGAAACCTTTGGCCTTACAGTCTTACTGGGTTTTATTGGGTTATTCTAATATTACAGACTGTTAATATTCTTCATTTGAAAACTTTTGTGTGTCAATACACGTCTGTCTGCAATAGTGATTATTGTCAATAATAAAAACTGCAGATTTCGAAAAATAACTACAATTTTTGGACCTCTATCCACCAACCTCATCAGAAAACGAGTGCTAGGTATTAAAGGGACAGTCTTATCGGAATATTTTCATGAAAACAAAATTCAAGAGTACTTCCCTAATTATTCTTGTATGATTATTTTACAACGATGTTCATTTATGTTAATAAGGGTCGCATTTTAGTTGTTTTAGTTGTTATAGATTTAACAATTTGACAAAGAATAGAATTCAACATTCTTCCTGTTGAATTTCCCCACAAGAAATACACCGAAAGGACTGTCCCGTTAAGAACCCAGATCAAATATCTCCAATATCTAGTCTTGTTTCTCCTGTAGATTACACCTATATCTAAAATGATTTTGTTAACATTTATCTTGATTGCATTATATGATTTAGAGTAAGATATTATCTTCATCATCTTATTGTTTTTTAATGTTTATTGTTACTGTCATGTTGTAATATACTTATAATGAAACTCATCATCTAAACCTATTAACATGACTTTCCTAAAGGGGTAGACTTTGTTTGAAATCACATTCGTCATATTTTCTCGTCAGTTCAAAGTCGATATCATACAGACAAGTTATTAAGACTGAACATTAATTATTCATGTAATCATGTAAGAATGTAATATATCATATCCATGTAAATTAGTTAGAGGTTGTTTCAGATCTTCAAAATTGATATGACACTAATCAACTGTAGGACGCATAGATATTCTCTTTCTTTTTTACCTAGCGTCATTGATTCATGGAACTCTTTACCCATCGCAGTTAAGAATGCCCGATCGGTAACCCAATTTAAAACGATGATCAGCCCAGCTGTATCTCCAAGTAACTTTGATTCAAATTTAGGAACTCGCTTTTGTCAAATAATTCATTGCCGCCTCAAGCTCGGATGTAGTGATCTGAATGCAGACAAATATAACCGACACATATCTGAAATATCCAGGTGCATGTTCTTGTGGCCATTTTAATGAAGACGCCCTTCACTACCTGTTTGTTTGTCGCAACTACCATAACCTAAGATCAAATATGTATTTCTATACACAAGGATATAATTTGAAAACAGCATTGTACGGAAATGAATCTTTAGATAACAGAACAAACAACAATATCCTCAGATCCTTACATCAATTCATTAGTAAAAGTAATCGCTTTTTATGAGCTCTTACTAATCTGTTCACTAGTAATATCTGTTACATATAAAATATCATCTTTACTGCAGCATATCATATCATCATATCATAGGCATCTCCAACAACATTATTCTTTAACATAAACTGATTCGACTATAAAGATGGTTTTATAAATTATATTTTTCTAATTGTATTGTATATAATGTCCAGCTTTCTCTGTTGTATTTAGGAGCGGTGTTCAAATAAGCCTTGTGGCTTGTTCACCAATCCATATTTCATTTTATGAAATAAAAATATGTTTAAACCATATGACACTCTAGCTTCGTACACAAAACACACGAATGATATGTAAGTCTGAGTTATTCTTATAAATGGTATAAATGGCACCTTTTCATTTTTTTAAATTCCACTTTTTGTGTATTACAGCAAATCATGACACATCATTCAAGTCAACAAGTACAATTCTACATTATTGACAATATAAAATGCACGGTACAGTTGATTAGCTGTCATCATTGAAACAAGTTATGACAATTGGACCTGAAATTAAAAAATTTAATAGGCTATAGTTTTCATTGTGTTTTAGTTGTTTGCTAACTCTCTCTGGATTTGCGCAACAGATAAAGTCCTGTTTTAAAGTAAAATTTTATGACTCGATATATTGCATTTAATGGATCATTCATTTTAGATGGGAAACCGAGGAGACGTTTTGTTTTGTGAATTTTATTTTTATTTCCGCCTGAATATTTATCCAGTTTTAAGCTCGGTCCAGAGAGAGTGAGATAAATGGTGTCTTGATCCTTCAATTTTTGTGTGAATTATTTCATTTATTGATATGCCGTTATGTCATAAAACGTGTCCATTGTCGTTTATTAGACTGGCTTTCATATTTACATACTCTGTATACTGACGATAAGTGTAAAACAAATAATCAATTTGTTAGTATTAGTTTAGACGTATTTTATCTTTTATTTTAACTGAGAATTGATAATTCCAACTCATGCATTAAATTTTGATTTATAGAAAATGAAATGAGTCAGTAGTTAAAGTAACATGGAAGTTTTACAATGCTGACGCATTTATCTAATGACGGATTGATCATTATAGATACATAGACATGCAATACAATTCGGACGTTTTGTTAAAATGTGTGCATATATTGCATAGTGATAGTAAAACCAAATCGTCGTCATCTTGTAGAAAAATGGGTTTTGGAAGTTTTATTTTGTAAACCTGACAAACACTTTAATAAAAAAAGATTATAAGTTAAAACTGAAAATATGAATTTACCTCATCTTAAAAAAATAAATGTTAGCAATGCACTGATAACCTAATCATTTTCCCATAAACCAACAAATTACCTCAGTAATGTAGTTATACAAATACCACCAAAAATACCTAAGATAAACTTGTCCTTATAGAAATCATTAGTATACACATAAATTATCGATCATGTCTGAGTATGTGGTATTTATCCAACACTTTGGCATCGCATAAATAAGACCTCAAAATCCCGGTCCGCGGTCAAACTGGGGCCATACAAGTCATTTCAGTAGAAGAGGAAGTAGAAGAGTATTGTATTTGATCTGTCATATGCTGTACATATATACATCACAGTATAAAAGAAGCTGTTAAACTCAGCACCCAGCAATAAGGCTTACTCCAACCCCAACATAACCTTGTCCTTATAAAAATCATAACACATAAATTAAAAATGGAACATGTCCGAGTTCGGTACTTATCCAACACTTTGGCATCGTATAAATGAGACCTCAAAATCCCGGTGGACGGTCATACCATACAAGTCAGATCAGTCATACCATACAACTCTATAGTTCTGTATGAATTGCTACCATCACAATGATGTTATCCATAAAAAATATCCATCAATTTTTTCTTTCTACAACAGATGGTGTTTTTGGCAACAAAGACCAACCCGTTCACGTGAATCAGCAATGCTAGAAACAACAATACGAAAAACGAAACCGATCTCAGATTTTCTGATAGGCTTCTTTGAAGAATATTGCTTTTTGGACTAATATGATTTTGACGATGTTACAGAATAGTCATTATTACTACGAGACTCCAAATTTAGGCGCGTCTTTCCGTCTACAAACACCCTCAAGCGCCTGTTAAAACGAACCTTCAGATATCAGGAATATTTGCTAAAAGTAATTATTTCAAAAGAATCGTCATATTTCTAACAAATCAAAACTATAAATTTATTCACGGGTCGACGCGTTATAAAGACAGACAGATAATTTTATTTACATCTCTCTAGTTTTACAACAGTATACATATTACATAAAATAAGATACAATACACCATACAGGACCAATCGCCAAGCGATTTATGGGACATGGTTAAAATAAATCATGAAACAAATAATAAGACTTAAGAACCATGAGCATGTATATGATATATTTGAGTATGTATTTAATTTCGCGATAGTTGCAGTATTTATTCAATTTTATGGAGAAGTTTGGGGTTTCTTTCATCGGTTTGACCAACCCTTATCGTTTCATATATCGTACGTCCACGAAGAAGTAAGAGACTATTTTAAAAGGGTTTTATGTTACCTTTCACATTTATCTAAATTCTTTGTACAAAAAGTAAACGTTACCAAAATCTGATATATACTGATATAAAAGACATCAAGTTAATCTCGCCATATTTAAAGCACAATCTTAATGTAATATCTTTGCCGAAATAAATGTTTATATTTTGCTGAAGTCTCTGTGCCCTTCACATCAGAAATAGATTAATTTAAAGAAAAATGTTCTGATATATATACCTAAACACTGAATCGTAGTTATATCCGGTTGGTGGTCGTTTTTAGATAAATCTATATGTCCATTTATTCCAATCTAATGTAAGGAATTAATTTTTAATTGCGGTTTAAATTTACCGTCCAAGACGCTAGCTGGCATAATGCTTTATTGCTAATTAAAAATAGTCCCCTTCCACTGACCCTTACATTCGGCCTGGCTCTAGCAGCACCATTCCCAGGGTCGGGGAGATACGATCTACGATGGCGGGACAGCACTGACCAATCTTATATCTGCTCGGGGGTACTGACGGGGTCCCGGTAGGGCACCATACCATCAGTCTTTCTTGGGACCCCACGCTGGCAACGCCTATTTTGACTTCTCTACTGTTACCGCTTTATGCAATATGTCAACCCAAGAAGACCCTATCCAACTCGACTTTAGGACATGGGCGAAAGGCATGGGCCTGTCGGAGACCACGGTCGAAAAGATGGTTGAAAACGAGTTAGATTTTATCTCTCTGCAATATTTAACGGACAGCCACATTGAGTCCTTCAATCTCAGTCTTGGCCAGAAATTAGCTCTCACGGGTGCTGTGGCGTCGCTCAAAGGCAAGGTGGAGAACAAAGTTCAGGAGGCGCTCAACGAGCAAACGTCCAACATGTCGAAGACCATTGCCAACATGGAGGCATTCTCATCAGGTGCCCCTTTTGACGCCTTGATTGCCCGACAAGACTCGTCACCAGCACTGGCCCGGATCGACCAGGACCCCTCAGTGTTTCTTAATGTGAATACAGGTGAGAAACCTCTAGAGATAATTGACTTCATTAAGCCGAGCTTGACGGCAAAATCGGAGCAAGTAGTGTCTACAGAAAACGGCTCACGCCTAGTGCTACAAGTTGGTCCGAAGCGCCCAAATCTACATAACGTCACTATGGAGCAGTGGGGTGCCGCTAACTTCAGAATAATGCACGAACTCATGCGACGGAATAAATTGTCGGAGACGGAGGTGACGCAGTATATGGCCTACTCAGTCAAGGTGTTTGAGCTTGCAGCTCAATTTGACTGGGTCAGTGTGCTCCTTTACGACCAGGAGTACCGTCACCTACAAGCAAACTATCAGTTCCCCTGGGGTGCGGATTCCCAGCATCTTTCCACGGTGATGCTCAAGCCTAAGCAGACTAATTCTGTCAGGCCGAACCGTCAACCTCAGGAACCTGGTTTTCACCACTCGGGGAGAAGACCACAACGTTCACGAGAAGTGTGCCTGCTGTACAACACGAATCAGCAGGGGTGCAGGTTTGGCCAGGCGTGTCGATTCCTGCATGTCTGTCTACAGTGTGGGGCGTCACACCCACAGCTTCACCATTCAAGGGAGCCAAAAAACCAGTAGACCCCACGGATCACAAGTTCCAAAGCAACCCGTTAACAGCAGCATTCAAGGCGTGGTCTGTGGAATTAGAAGACGATACTGATAAGGACTTTATCCTCACGGGAATATTAGAGGGTTTTCGTATTGTAAGCACTAATTCTGAGCTGGAGGATGTTGAAATTCAAAATTATGATTCGGCAACGTGCAAGGAACACCGAGGTAAGGTAGAAGATCAGATTTTAACAGAGATTAAAGAGGGTAATTATGTAGTGTCAGATGTAAAACCGTGTATAGTCAGTGCGTTAGGAGCGATTCCAAAACTTGATTCAAATGACATTAGACTCATACATGACTGTTCCCGACCTCAAGGTAAAGCAGTTAATGACTATATAGATATTGATAAGCATAAGTTTCAATCTGTTCACCACGCAACTAGACTTATCAAATCAGGTTTCTATATGGCTAAGGTGGATTTAAAGGCGGCATATAGATCTGTCCCTTTACACCCAGACTGTTATCCAGCTACGGGGCTGAAATGGAAATTTACAGGGGACAAAAAGGCTACTTATCTCTTTGATACTAAGTTGTGTTTCGGTAGTAAAGCGGCGCCTGGCATTTTTCATAGGTTAACACAAGCAGTTCGTCGTATGATGGCACGTAGAGGTTTTGGAACCCTTGTAGTTTACCTTGATGATTTTTTAGTGATAGGTGAATCAAGAGAGCAGTGTCAATTAGGCCTTAATTATCTAATTCAGCTTTTAAGAACACTAGGCTTTGCTATCAATTGGAAGAAAGTCATAGACCCAACTCAGGTTATTACATTCCTCGGTATCGTTCTCAATTCCACAGACCTTACTGTGGAACTTCCAGCAGGCAAAATAGCGGAACTCAAGCATCTCTTGGAACAGTTTTCAAGGAAAAAGCGAGCAACAAAACGACAACTCCAGTCGTTGGCAGGAAAATTAAACTTTGCTAGTACTGTGGTCCGTGGGGGTAGGTGTTACCTCCGGAGAATACTGGATACTATGGCAAATCTTAAGCAGGCGGAGCATAAAGCAATACTCGGGGATGAATTCCACCGTGACCTTGTGTGGTGGCGACGGTTCCTCGAGTATTTTAATGGGAAATCGTTCTTTCTGGACGATAAGCAGGCGGTTACTCTGCACACAGATGCGTGCAACGATGGATGTGCAGGGGTCATAAAGGACGATTGGTTTTACGTTAATTTCTTGCAAGATTTCCCTCAGGCAGCAAATTTTCATATTAACAATAAAGAAATCTTGGCAGTGTTATACTCAGCTCGGAGGTGGGCACCCTTATGGCGCAATCAGAGAGTGTTTGTGTATACAGATAGCATGACGGCCAAAGCAGCCCTCAATAAAGGGACCTCGAAAAACCCGAACACCATGCGAGCATTACGAGAGTTGTTCTGGCTGTCGTCCATCTATAACTTTTACGTCATTGCAGTGCATATACCAGGAAGTCTCAACACAGTGGCAGACCTGTTATCTAGATTGCACCGTGTTACCAATTTGTTTACTATAAGCTCAATGATGTTAGGTTTACCAGGTCTTCATGCTTTACTTCCTCACACACTGGCTAATCATCTTTCCCAACAATCGTTCTTCTTTCTCATTCGACAGGTACGAATGTGGATCTTGAAAAGGAATTGGATGCAGAATTAGCGGAATTTCGAGGTTCAACCTTTGCCGACAGTACAAAACGGACATATTCTACTCATAGGAGGGCCTATTACAAATTCTGTGTCTCCCTTGGCTACCAACCTGTACCTGCAACGCCAATTATCGTCGCCAGGTATGCTACTTTTCTCGCACGAACTCTCAAATATTCCTCAGTGAGACAATACCTCAACATAGTTCAAATCTTGCACAAGGAGTGCGGGGTTCCCAATCCGACGGAGGGCAATTACCTGCTGCAGTCAACTCTTCGAGGAATTAAACGAGTGAAAGGTGATACCCAGAATAGAAAATTGCCGATAACACCGACCATCCTTCTGCAAATCTTCCAGCGTTTGAAATCGGACAATGAAGAAGACGTTGTGTTCTGGGCAATCTGTCTCACAGCCTTTTACTCTTTACTCAGGAAGTCCAACCTTCTTCCCATGTGCGCTTCGGACTTCAACCCCCTCCGACACCCGCAGCGCTCCGACTTCACGTTCTCCAATTGGGGGGCCATTATGCTCGTGAGGCATACTAAAACTATCCAATTCCAAGAGCGTGTGCTTCAGCTCCCTCTCCCGTACCTCCCGGGGCACCCACTTTGTGCTGTGTCAGCTCTATTTAAAGCGTTTAATCTGTGTCGGGGTACCCCGGTAGGTTCACCAGCGTTCCTTCAACGGAGAGGGGGCATGAACTTTACACCGGTGCTGTATCCTATGTTCTTGGCTAAACTGCGGTCTCTCCTATCATCCCTTGGCTATTCTAGTGACCTCTTCTCGGGTCACTCCTTTCGCCGTGGGGGTGCGTCATGGGCACTCCAAGCAGGACTCCCGGGGGAGTGGATCAAACTCCTGGGTGATTGGAAAAGCGAAGCCTACCTGGCGTACCTGGAAGTGCCCTTACAAACTCGTGTCGCAGCTATGACGCAATTAGTTAAATCTCTTCCCCTGGTCCATATCTAAATTTTCAACTTAAGTTTATATATACCTCCTACTTCTAACTTCTAACTTCGTACTGGGATATTTGGGAGCTTTGTTACATTATATTACAAAACTTTCAATTTATTATTATTGCATAACTTGTAATTAATATTATCATATTAATTTGTTAAATGGCATTAATCATTATTATGTAATAAAAGCTCTCATTTGTCCCACACACATTTTGTGCTCTGTCTTTTATTCTTGAAAGGTATTATTTAAGTAAGGAATTAATTTTTAATTGCGGTTTAAATTTACCGTCCAAGACGCTAGCTGGCATAATGCTTTATTGCTAATTAAAAATAGTCCCCTTCCACTGACCCTTACATTCGGCCTGGCTCTAGCAGCACCATTCCCAGGGTCGGGGAGATACGATCTACGATGGCGGGACAGCACTGACCAATCTTATATCTGCTCGGGGGTACTGACGGGGTCCCGGTAGGGCACCATACCATCAGTCTTTCTTGGGACCCCACGCTGGCAACGCCTATTTTGACTTCCCGCCCACCCTCTCCTTATATTAAATGCTTAGTCTTAGTTTTCTTAGTCATTGTTAGTATAGGGGAGCTTTGTTACATTATATTACAAAACTTTCAATTTATTATTATTGCATAACTTGTAATTAATATTATCATATTAATTTGTTAAATGGCATTAATCATTATTATGTAATAAAAGCTCTCATTTGTCCCACACACATTTTGTGCTCTGTCTTTTATTCTTGAAAGGTATTATTTAACTTTGTAACTAAGTTTGGTCGTTTCTCTCTCTGTCCTCCTATGGAGAAAACATGATTTAAACAGTGCATAAACTGGCGGCAGCTTCTATTTCTTACTGTATTAATTTTCAATAAAAAACAACGAATTTATGAAATATAAATTGTTAAAAGAAAACGATAGTAGCATAAGGAATAAAAATTTGGGACTTGAAACGGACGTATATATCGGGGTATTATTTGTGGAGACGAAATTCGAGGGGGTCATTCCAATTTATGTATAAATACTTTCGCTCGTTTAATACAAACTCATTAACAAATTTAATAAAATACTATTAAATGGAAAGTCGTTTAATATCCTCTATTTATTGCACAATCAAGTTAAAACATGTTACTGGTGACTAATTTTTGATATGTCGGTGCCGATAGGACAGCGTCTTTAAGAAGTATCATATAAAACCCAGTACTCGTATTGGACACTCTTTACTCTGTATGTTTTATATATTTGTTTTGACAATATTTTCCCTAATTCAAAGTCGTAAAAGGAACACGACACATCTTTTAAATTAACTCTTAAGTAGTGTTTTCTGTTTATAAGTGTATTATTATAAAATGAAATGTATTTTACTGTTATTATTAATGCATAAAAAATTGTATTTGCGACTTCTTTATACTGTGACTTTTTTTCTTGTGGCTCTTTTTCCTTCATTCGTATAAGCGCTCTCTATGAAAACTCTTATCCTTTTGATATCAAAACATCGATTCCTGTTCTCACATATGAAGATAAAAGAGAAATCCTACACTCAATTTTCGGACTCAACTTGTTATTCCTTCAACTTCAAATTTTGATGAATAAAATATTTGGAAACATTTATAATTCCAAATTAAAGATTTTTAAAAAGAGATTGCACCCGTATATTATTTTTCCTCAAACAAAGTGCTGGAACTCACAATGCTAGTTTTGTCCAAGAGAATGCAATGGATGTTTGGGGAGCAAAACATAAATTCTGGTTAAAATTCACTCTTAAAGATGCTGTTCTAGTCGACTTCGTGGTTGTCATTGGAATGTCTGAAAGCTGATCAATTTACTTTTTTGTGAAAATAAACTATATGTATTGATAGAATATCCACACATTTACAAATACTTTATAAGACAAAAATGCCTTGTTGTGCCGAAGAATAACTTATCACTCTCGTAGCGCCGATTAATGGCTTCGCTTCTCATTAATGTTGTTTTTTAACTTAATATGCGTTCTTCTTTCACTATATATCCCGATCTGACTGTCCCTTTAAAGACACTGTTGTACATTTCAAATGATTATAAGGAATACCACTAAAGTAAAGCAATTGTTTCGAACTGCAAGACATTTTTAATTCGTGACTTTTGAAACAATTACATCAAGCTCGATAAAGGTAGCGTCACCCTCACAAGAATTATTTAAAGGTGTTCACACAAAACTGGCCCTATGAAGAGTTCACTCGAAATATGACACATCCTATGCCTTCGGAAAAACGTTTTAGTAATGAGTTGACCTTCTTAATTAATTATAAATAATTATACATTGCATAAACTTATAGTTAAAGGGGTCAATTATACGTAAAACGTAAAAAAATGCAAGAGTGCTTGTAACTTGGAATATCTACTATCAATGTAATGACTGAATGCTTTCCTTTGCATCCAAACTTGTGCTCTTTTAGGCACATTCGGAGCAATTTCTCAAATTCTAATTCTCTCCAAGTATCTATTCAGTACTATCTACTCAATCCTTTATCTACTCCCCTAATTGTTCTTATCTCACATCCTGTCTCTCTATGTTTATCTCTCCTCTCTCTTGTCTTCTACCCCATTTCCTCTCGCATTTCCTTATCTTTTATCTCCACAATTAACCGTTTATTTCTGCCACTTGTCAATCTTCTTTCGTGTTCTTTTGTTTTCTAGTCTGTCATCCAGACCCTAAAGCACAAATATTAAATTGATGACCAGCCAAGTCTAGAAAAGTATAGCAAGTCTAGATTGCCAAGCTGAAGTTAAAGCATGACCCTGGCTCCGTTTTATTACAATAATGATTTGTTTAAAAATATTGTCAATATTGAAAAACATACTTCTGAGACTAAATGTTTGTCTATTTTGTTTTCTTGTTTTGCCAGAGTAGTGTTAGAAGCTGTGTGCTGTTTTCATCCTCTTTGACTGCATAAACGTTGTTGTTTTAACAACTGTGAATATTTTTTATAAGTGAAGTTTTCAGATGACAGGCCAAAGAAAATATGGTAACAAATTATAAAAGATTAACAGTTTGCACGAAAAAGGTCAAGATTTTAATGACATTCTTTGCTTACTGGCCTTAATATTAATTTTGTAATATTTATCAACATTGGTGTTTAATACTTTTATACTTCTCAATTGTTTCGAGATTTAGTCAACTGCAAAAAGTTTTCGAAATATTTGCAACTGAACATTATCAGGTCTATGAAGTTTGCATGTCTAAACAGATCATGTCAGACTTAGTTATGTTCTTTTACAACACCTTTTTGAAAAAAGTGTCATACGTCGTCATCGTGAGATGTGACAATTACCTCTCAAGAAGTAAGGATGGATATCGTTCCTCATTTCTGTATTGCAATATATTGGTACTTCTTTAATTCAAACATGTGCATGCTATCTTGTCTTAATATGAGCGTTAAGAACGATTATCATTACTAACCATGAGTCGTTTTGGAAAGGAGTATTTTCAATCACTGTTTTTGATCTTTATATATATTTGAGCTTTTTTCACAACACAACTCCACACCTTGCAAAGAGCTTTCCGTCAATCTTTTTCTGGTTGTGTTTTATTTGCAATTTAAAATGGAATAGCTCGATAGTTTTAAAACGTTCGATATATTGGATATTTTCAGAAGTGTGTACCGATTCGTATCTGTATTGCAATTTATCGATAATACTGAGCATCCTTATAAAAAAGTCACACCAAACCTTGAGTAAATAAATTATAGTTTACTATTGCTGCCAATGTATTTCTTCAACGCATACCCGTCTTTCCTTGTTTCTGATTTCACTATTTCTTCTGTTTATTGCAACTGTATTTTGTTCCAAGTCAGTTTTAATGGGTTTAAAAGATATTGAAATTTTATCAATAATTGTGTCTATCATTGCATCTATTGCTCTCTCTGAGCAAATCAAAATGTCCCTGTTATCTATTCCGATAATAGCAATATTTAGAAAATATATATGTTTCTAAATGTCATCATAAGGAACGTGATAAAAATGCTATGATATAATTGTCTGCTTCATTGTTTTAATAAAAAAAATTAAAATACAGAAACATTATAAAATGAGGATTAATTTCTATTTTACGATATTTTTAAATATTTTTTATAACTCTGACAATTTGTGTTGACCATAAAGAAATATTCATCATCATTCGGGGCAAAGCGCTCCTCCGGCTTACAAATTACAAATTTCGTCATTCAATGAATACGTGATATATTTTTGTGTAAAATGTGCACTAATGTTCAATGTTATGTTTTGTGTTCCTGCAATATGAAATATTTGAATTAAAAACTATTTCCTTAAAGTAAAATGCCGTTTTTCAGCTATTTGCAAAGTTACTCTCTTACTCACGCTACGAAGCAAACGTTGAACACAACGTTTTTAAACGTTGCTTCCATTGGTTGAAATAAGGCTCGGTCACTTTGCCCTGACGGCACGCTTTGCCCTTGTCTCCACTACTCCTCGTGTCAATGTAATATAAAAAAATTATTATATCGTTGTTTATTTGATATTCCCTTCTTATTGTATGCTTTGTTGCGTCATGTTAAAAGGCATTGTAGGATTTTACTTTGTCAAAAGATTTTCAATAATGCTTCGAATTTTAGTGATAATTTCTCCTTTCCAAAGCATTACACTGCACATTATATTCTTTACTTCCTACACCTTTGCGGAAGCCACCGTGAGAGATAAATATATGAAAGGGGATTTAAGAGAAGAGGGTATTCGATGTATTAACTAATTCAGGCCATTGGAAGAAAAGTGTAAACAGTTAATTATTTTAGATTTATATGACTTTTGAATATATCATCTAAATTAGTCATCCTGTTTTTGTGTCTAAATTGCCTTTGACAAATATTCATGAAAAAATGGAACCTATTATTTACATGAAAATATTTGTTAAAATTACTTTGCAAATATGGCAAAACACAACAAGTGTATAAACATATACCAAAGCTGTCAAAATAGATGATGTATTCACGACTCTTTACGACGGAGCCAGTTTCAAAGGGCCTGTCAAATAAAATGTTTATTTATCATTATTATGGGGGAAATGATTAGCTGAAAGCAACGTTGCTTTGAAGTCGTTGCCAACTGCACTAATACTGAGATAACTGACGACAAACAGTAGCTGAGAACTACCTGTAAAGATGGCTAGGAGAGATTTGGGATGGAGGAGTTGGAATTGCGAAAGGGAAAGGGGGATGGGTGATGGGGGATGTCTCTTGGAATGGTGTTATCCGGTACAAATGTGTGAGATAGTTTCCATTGATACAAAATGAAGGCATTTTAATCCCAAAAGGAAGGCATATGAATACCACAATGAAGGCATTTGAAGCACT
Source organism: Steromphala cineraria (assembly GCA_916613615.1). Classification (NCBI taxonomy): domain Eukaryota; kingdom Metazoa; phylum Mollusca; class Gastropoda; order Trochida; family Trochidae; genus Steromphala; species Steromphala cineraria. The sequence goes on from OU744733.1 coordinate 48,776,590, forward strand.
CAATGAAGGCATTTACTTCCGTAGGCATTTTGCAGGCCTACCACAAATAATGGTCACCCTTTGATGAAGTAAAACGAAGACGTAAAAATACGAAATAAACGCTGAGTGACTCGCATAAAAAACTACGAAATCATCACTTTTAGCCAAGCGACAGTTCAAAATGACAGACTTGATGCACAACACTGTTATTGTTCATGCGCATAAGATATAAAAAAAACTTAACAAAATATCTCTTTGATGTGATTTAGAGTGATATCTTGTTAAGTTCACAAACAATTTATGATTTAAGATATTCAGTTAGAATTCTAAGGTTCATAATTATTGTTGACACAACTGAGTGAGATGTTAAACGATACATTGGTAGAAGACGTGCAGGTTTTGACCTAATTTGGTACTGCGCATGTGCAGTGAGAGTGTTCCGTATCGAGAGTTTCATTCGTGCTGTCACTCGTTTTAAAATGCTGATCGTCTCATCTCTCATGCTTTCACGCAATTGTCGAAACAGAGAGTAACTGGATCTTGCTTACAATCGCCTGTAGGGGCGCTGATATCAGCACAGACAAAAATCAAGGGTCTGCAGTAAGGTATACAACTGACATTTCGGAAACTGGCGTTTTAAACATCAACTAACCTCGACCTTACCACTTCTCGATTTTCGTTCAAAGATTTTTCAAAAAAATAAAAGCTGGACTTAATTTTTGTTAATTTGTCCAATTAACACCTTTAATTAGCCTTTCATTTAGACAGCGTAATTATCGGCTGTAAAAAACCCACCTTGGTTAGGGGCCATAAAACTCGCGCGGGTGTGACGTAACAAACAGACTATACAGAGTAACGCACCATCATTTCAATTGAAATACCGCCTAAATAATTGTTTAATTACCATTGATGTGGATATCTTTTTAACACCAAATGCTTAGTAGTGTAACGTCGTCAAATGATTTATCTAACTGAGTGGAAAACATTTCCTGAAAATCGTTAATTATTAGGGTTTTTTTCTGTGATATTATTGCGATAGATGTATAGATAACGAGGCTGATTCTGTTTATGACGTCACAAAATGGGGGCGTGACCAGTCATGCATTCACTTGTTTGTTGTCAGATAGGTCTAAGCGGCCCATCAAAAGTGGCTTTCAAAAACGGCTTTCATTACCAAACTAAACATATTTGAGTAGCGACCTTTAACGCACTATACAATATTGTAATCAAACTTTCTATATTCCAAAGAAAATAGTGAAATATGTTTGTGGTTATGTGAACTTTAAGCTTTACGTAGAAAGATGCTCTCTATTTGAAGATGTGATTTCGTCTATTCATATTAACGTTTCGCTGTTTTTCTAGCGTTTAGAGTTTTTGCTGTTTATCTGTGGTAGGCCTCGAAATGAAAAATGAGTGACGAGAAAGCGGAGAACATAGCTAAAATTTGGGAGTGAGGTGGGTACGGTAGTTAGTCAGTGGTGGGTAGGGGGCGATATCGATGTGATGAGCAATGCCCTGTATGTTATATGTTATCGAGTGCATCTGTGTGAGACACCTTCCACTAAGTCCATGTAAAAAGGAATCATCGCCAAACAATATATCTGCGATAAACTACCCATAACAATGGCACGGAGATATTTGGATAGAAGGGTTGAGAGGTCATGGGGTATGTCTCATGGAATGGTGTTGCTAATATACACTTATACTAAGTAATTAAGTGTTTTATTATACCGAAAATCTTTTTTCCTCAGATTTGTTATGCATGTGTTTTATGACTTGCGTCAAAACAAAACGTGACGAGTCAATATCTCAGGTCAGTGTCACAACTTTCTGTCTCAAATCTGACCTCCTCACTTTTAGCCGGGGTCAGTGTACAGATAAAAATTTTCAATCGCTTGATGTCAACTGACCAATGATATTCCTATAAATTTTACAGAGGGAAGATAAGGGCAAATGTGTGAGATCAAACTTAGTAGGTGTTTTTGTCCTGCAGGCATGACCAATGGAGGATAAGAAATTCGCCGAATACCAGTGTTAAGCATTTTAAATATGACAGATAGTGTCCACTGGATCTAACATTGTAGGCATTTGCCTTTATAGGTATGAACAATGAAGGTTTGGAAAGTGACGAACAATTCCGAAAAATAGAGCCATTGGCTCTGTAGCTCATCAGGCTTCGTCTTTAATTTCTCTTGAGGGCGTGGCCGCTGTGGCCCTTAGTAGGGGGACACAGGGTCATCAAAGTTACAATTTATAATCATCACTAGTCAAGGAGTCTATTCACAAGATTTCAGTTTCCTACGCCTTTTGGTTCTGGAGAAGAAGATGAAAATATGTTTTTAGGACGTGGGCCCTGTGTCCCTCATTAGTGGACACAGCGCCACCAAAGCTACAATTTTTAATCCTCACTAGTCAAGGAGTATGTACACAAAGTTACAGCTTTTATGCTTCTGGAGAAGAAGTCGAAAATATACAACATTTACGGACGAATGGACGGACGAACGGATGAACGAACGGACGGACGGTCGCCGGACAGACCAGATGACCAGATGAGCGAAAAAGGCTACGTATGCCGTAAGAAGATTTTTGAGGGAGTTGAAGAGGTTTTGGGATTAGATGTATTTGTGTGTACGAGAATGGTAAGGAGTTTCAAGGGTGTTGCGGGTTGGATGTTAGTCTTTGAATGATGCATTATGGGCAAATGGTCCTTCAAGAGAATACCATGAACAGATTCGGGAGAGAATATATTTTAAATTGTGTGTAATTCGGCACTCAACTTATGCTTAGGTTTTATATTTACAACACTGTAGGCTTTTGTTCCTGAAAAACTAAGAGATGAAAAAGCGACTTACACTAGTGCTTCCTGAAGTGATGCCATAGCGATTTTTTCGAAGGGCCGTTCTGAAATATGTGTATGCGAAAAATGTATTCTGGGGACAATATTTGTCTACTCTTTTGCCAATTCCATCAAAAAGGCGTTTGTTCTTGTAGGTGTTGAGAAAATACGAAACATTACCTTAGATATATAATGATGATATATGATTGTAGATGCATATACAGGGGATGTGTGTCTGGGGGCAAGCGCTGTTCTGTCGTAGCTTTCTCTTGTTTGTGCGACACACAAAAAATATGCCCAGTTTATGTTATGATATCTCTTTTCGCTTACCTGTTTCCATTTCTTTATTAATGTGCATATTTGAACTTGTTTATAAATGGACAAATGAATGAATACAGTTGAAGATGAAAAAGGCCGACTTTTTCCAAGATACTGATAAATTTTGTTGGTGTTTCAATGACGTTATTAAGGGTCTTGTAGGGACCGAGTCTATATAAAAAGAAACGATCTGATACATTGCAGCATTAATGGTGATATAACACTACCGTGAGATAAGGTAAAAACATGTCGAAATAAATATGACAATTTGTTGGGTATTCAGTATACTATTTGATTAATCTTTATTTTTTTACATCTACAAGCTAAAGGTTATTCGTCTAATTGAAACCGATTTCAATTAAAGCGACCTTCGTAACCCCAAGTTTACCTGAGCGTAAGGTAAAAACATGTCAAAATAAATATAACAATTTGTTAGTTATTCAGTTAACTATTTTTATTTATCTTATCTTTTTTTATTTTGCATCTACAAGGTAAAGGTTATTCGGCTAATTGAAACCAATTTCAGTTTAAGCGACCTTCATGAACCATGGGTTGACTGTTTTTAGTTCTTTTGCAATGGTTATTATTTCCGTGTGACAATTTCGATATCATGTCTCTCATTGCGAACCCCACAGCAGATACATGTGAAAGGATTAACGTTCTTATAATTCTTTTCTCGTCAAGAATTATTTCCGCATTTATTTCAAGAGATTAAGATAGCGGTCATGGTGACAGGAAATTGTCGGGGTGGAGTCCCGAGAGATTTGACAAATTATGTTTTGATTCTCCTCAACTGTTGTGTTTTTTCATTCTTCATTCAGATCTTTATGAAATGGCGATAAACATTTTAGAAGTTTTGAATAGGTTTCGAAACTTTGATTTAAGTTTGAATTTTGGAATTTTTTATCACACTTTTTGCAGGAAAATGTCTTCACCAAGCTTTTACTACCAAGGATATCATTTCCAAAGCAATAAAGTCACCTAAGACAAGACCAAAATGTTTTGAACCTGAGCCATCTGACATCATGTGACTTACATTTTCGACCCCTGCCTTGTTTCTGACATCAAAGCCCTATACAAAAACTGTGTCAGAATTTGATTCCAATTGTCAGTAAGATAGTCTTTTTTCATAGAATACATAACTGTAACCATGCTCGAAGATATTTACTATATAGGGGACACTTTATATATGTTCCTTAGATTATTTTGAGTAGTATAGTACACATCTGCAGTGGTTTGTAGTAATGTTGTGAAACCGAAGGGTCTCCGCTTGAGCTTTTGGGGTGTACCATGGATCACGGTGGTGTAGTGGTTAGCGTGCTGGCTTGTCATACCGAAGGCCCGGGTTCGAATCCCGGTGGCGACACCACAAATTTGTAACCTGGACTTAACACTGTGTTGTGTCCTTGGGCAAGGCACTTCATCCACATTGCACTCAGCTGTATAAATGGGTACCTGGACATGGGGAAAGTACGGACAGCGAGGCGCTTAGTAGCTTGACTCGAAAGTACAATTCCTTCAGGGTAATAATATATACATTGTACAGGCATTGTATCGCCGTTGAGCAGTCCTGGACTGGATACTAGGCGTTAAAATTAGTATTATTATTATTATGGTCTGCTTAGGGCAGAGAAGTTCTTCTCCTGATTGCTAGAGAGTTGTGACGATATATCCATACATCGGAAATCGTGATACTTAATCTGAAGATATAGTATTACGATACAATGTCTATATCGTGGTTTGTATAGTTTGCTTATTTAACCCATAAAATCAGGATTTTTATCAATTCTTCTTTCTTCTATCACATACCCTGATAGGTGTTTCATGACATGTGTCATATCGAATCGTATCATAATTTAATTATTAATATCGTGACATGTCTGTATCGTCACAACATTATTTTAAACCCAGGCAAAATAACAGAGATATCAACATACTGACACATCTACGCTCGCAATCCTTCATTTCTGTTTTTGTTGTCCGATTAGAGTGAGTGAGTGAGTGAGTTTTTGTTTAGCGCCGCTTGGGCAATATTTTACCATTAGCGGCGATGTCCGATTAGAAATATTGAAGATTGCCGATTAGAACCGAAGACGCTACTGCCCTCAAACCACGAATTTGGGGGCTTAGCAGCAAGTTGTAGATTAGGCAGTGATTGGAACTGTCGCTGGTTTAACTTGCGGGCAAGTACTAATAATCAACTTAAAGAAAGAACAAATGCACATTGCTACATAACAAGCTCATTTGGCGAATTGGTGTTTACAATTATAGAATCTATTTGATCCTTCGCTTAGAATCCACCGATACTAAAGTTATTGCCATGATAAACCACAACCTGGTTCCCGGATCCTCTTCCACGTGCGCTAAGGTAGGTTAGCGCTCGCGGAAGAGGGCCCGGGAACCAGGTTGTGATAAACCATTGCTATGTTGCCTTACTTTCAAACAAAACTTGAAGACCGTCAAGTGATATCAGATATTTTATTTCCTATTATGAGTGCTACCAAATCGGATACATTTGTACACATGCAAAAATACCATTTACTTGTGTATGGCTTACTGATTAAGGAATACTGTTTGATAACGATGATAGCAAATATACAGACAAACAAGGCCATAACGACATCTAAATGTTAAAACTTTAGAAACTCATAACGCAACCAAATAAAATCAAAATTAACGTGGAATTGAACAAAATGGTAAGCTACGTTTTGCGATATAGACTTTGAAAATATATATGATAAGGATTAGTCAATCGTTTTGGCAGTCTTAAGACATTGAAGATATTCTAGGGTTTCAATTCTAAACATTTAACATTTGACGCGATGAAATTTCAACTTATAAATACAATGTACTTTTATAAATTTCCAAAATAGACATTTATTGAAAAATTTATTCAAATATTCGAGCTTTGAATAATACACCCAAATATTGATATTTCTTAAGACTTTGATCAATAAAGTTTGTCCACTAGACATACATAAGTTACAATTTATAAACCAAAATATTCCTACGTAAAAATAAAACAGAAATTGTCTAAATCGCTCCGTAAGCTCACCATTTGCCGAAATCCGTGATAAGGCATATCACGGTTGTAATGCCCGACTATAAACATGATAAATGCAATGACTGGCAGACGCATATCTCAGCACTAGACGATGCGCTAAGTCTACAGAATAAATAACTTAGATGGTCTCAGACCCAAGGCATGTGTATGTACAGTGGGGAGGTTTAGGATAACGCCATACATCGATGCATTGATACTATAATAGGTGTACTAACAATTTCAGCATAGAGTAAATGATCAAATGAATGTTGACGAATCGATACGATTATCCTTCTAATTGTCTTGATATTTGAATAATGGCATGAGATTAAATTATTGAAATACAATAATCGAAAAATTCAATTTCAATTTGATACGTGCCTCCACTTTTTCCGATTTCTGATAAACAATTCCGAGATTTTTTCAACGTTTTTAAAACAAACTTTTTAGCATTTTTGAATGTGTGATCAGTTTAAACTGCTAGAACAATCAATCTCATACTATCTTATATCACGGCACAGTGGTTTCCGATTGTTAAATAGCATTTCTTTGCATCAATGTATAGCGGCATCCATTTGGGGCAGTGTCTTTCATTCAAACTCCACTATAATATTTACACTCAATTTGCAGATTAAACAATCTTTTCAGCAATACCAAAGGAATCCTGTTTTTAATTTTAATTTCCATGAAATCAGTCATCGTTTTGACATTTAGAACATGAGACAGCGAATGCGAATGACAACTCAGATCAAATCGAATTCTTCAGACAAGAAGCTTCAAGTGACAATTCTCACAGTTATAAAATTTTGATTAAGTTAATAATACTCTTCGTACCGTACTGAAGGATAATCAAGATAGTATAATTAAAATTGAAGGTAAATCTATTGTATACACTTTTCAATTGATTGAAGAAGATTTCATCTAAAGAACTTACTTCAAATATTCAAGCTCTCTATATACGAAGCTATAACTAGAAACGTAATCTTCTTTTAAATTATTATGTATGTTTGTGTTATCAAAGCAGTTCCTTTGGTATTCCTGAGAAAACACTACAAATAAAGTTGATTTACAAGAAAAAATATGTCGTATCCTTACAAAGTCACAGATCAAGGCATTCTGGAATATGTATGAAAATCCAAGAAGGTTAATTTCAAATGTTACCAATCAACACATGATAAATATCCCAAGTCGCATACAGAAGCCATTGGCAATGCAACATTATTTGTATTCTTTGACAGTGCAACATTGTTTGTAGCCTTTGTCATTGAAACATTTTTTGTATCCTTTGACAATGAAATGTGGTTTGTATCCTTTATCAATGCATCAGTATCCTTTGTCAATGCATCATTATTTGTATCCTTTGTCAATGTATCATTATATGTATCCTTTGTCAGGGACACTTTCTTTTTATCCTTTGTAAACGACACATGTGATCCGTTGTTAACAACACATATTTCCATTTTGGATTCACACATCGTTTTTATCCTTTGTCAATTTACAGGTTTACACAGATGTGTTACAAATAAAGTGTACAGTTCACAAAAACTCACTGTACAGCACGATTATGTCTGAAAATGACAATCAGAATTATTCACAAATCTCGATGTAATTCCCCTGGCACGAAATTCACAATACACACTTACGCGTAAGACCAATAATATTTACATGGTATCCACAGTATTCGGAAACTCTTCTTTTAACACATAGTACTATTTCAGTACAAGCCTTTCTCTGAACTCTAACCGGACTGAATGTCACGGTCAACAAATATGGTTAACACCGGTCACATGATATTACACGCCAATCTTCAGCACTGTCAAACAAAATGTCACATTTTCATTGTTTTAATCTCTCATGTCACCACATTCATATCTGGGCGTGGACTGAAGCCGCCGTTCAATTTCAAAGGCTGAGATTTGTCCTTTTTGACGAGATTCAAGGGTTCATCGCGTCTGGGTATTTTGAAGATTCCAGATTCGTCGAGATGACCTCTCGTAAGGTCATAAGCCCCGTGACCATTTGTATAATGACCGTTCATGTTTGGCACTGACAACTTCTTTGGTTCGGCCTGTTTGCGGCCAACGGAATGCGGTTTTCTAACGTCGGAGTTCACTTTCCCGTTTTCAACCTTTTTGGGGTCATTTTGCTGTTGTTTCTTATTTTCCGTTAGTTTCTTCCCTTCTGGTGTCTTTTTGGTTTCATTTGGAACTTTCTTGATTTCAGCAAGTTTCGTTTTGATTTCGACAGGTTGTTTCCTGATCTCAATCGCCGGTTTCTTTGGTTCGATTCTCCTGGGCTCAAGATTCGGTTTTTTAAGTTCGTTTGAGGTTTTCTTGACGTCAGGGGTAAGCTTCCGCACTTCCTGAAGGGGTTTCTTAACCTCCGTCATCTGTTTCTTAACCTCTTGAACAACCTTCTTGGCATCAAGAGCACTCTTCTTGGAATCAAGAACACCCTTCTTGGCGTCAACGCCATTCTTTTTGGCGTCAACACCATTCTTTTTGGCGTCAATGCCATTCTTTTTGGCGTCAATGCCATTCTTTTTGGCATCAGGTGTGTTTTTCTTGGTTTCAGACACGATCTTTTTGCCGTCTGGCACAGTCTTTTTAGGTTCTGAAGTTGGTTTCTTGAAATCTGAAACTGGTTTCTTATTTTCAGGTTGCTTTTTCGAATCCGGTTCTTTGATGGCTGCAACTGTTCTTGCAACTGTTGCAACCGAAAGATGCTTTGGTTCAGTTGACCTCATATTGTCATATGAATTTGTCATGTGATTTGTCTTCGAAACCACAGACATTTGTCCTTTGGAAGAAACACTCGACTTTTCCTTCGCACAAACAACTTTGTCCTTCGCACAAACAGATTTTTCTTTTGCACAAACGATTGATTTTTCTTTGGAACAAAAGATTGATTTTTCTTTCGAAGACATAATCGATTTTTCTTTTGAGAGAATAGTGTCTTTTACTTTGGAGTCACTTGAGGGTTTGGCGGTTTCGGATTTGGTCATTTCCAATTCAGAACCGTGGGTTTTCTTTGCACTTTTTGCAGGTATCTCACTTGAGATGTCAGATTCTTGTGTAGTGGACGATACGAGGGATCTCTTGAGACTCCTCTCATAGATTGTGTAATACAGCTTTAGGGGACCTCTCTGAAACAGGTAAGAAACATAGTTAGTATAAATATAGTAATACCTCTTCATTTTCGCTGACAATATTTTCATAGGCTCAAATCTAACACAAACAAATCCTTGACTGTCAGTTAGCAAATTATATAATATGTCATACTTATAACGTTTTACATGTATTGGTGGATTTAGCATGTTCAAATCTTTTTGTTGTTGCGTGAAATGTAATAAATAATCAATCAAAAACCATTATTAACCTTTCTATGACATATAAAAACACTGATATCGAGATTCATACTGTAGATCGATGGCATAAGGTAATACAATGGACAATGGCATAGAATAATCTTGCTGTTACATGGTGTTTTACCATGGAGTTCACAGATTGCAGTCTTGTCAGTATATGATGACTAGCCATGAGTCCCCCCTAGTAGGGGACAACGGGTAGCCATGTGCACAATTTAGAATCCTCTTTACCTAACTTAAAAGTATATACAAATTGTTTTAGCTTCATGGGCCTTATGCTTCTGGGGAAGAAGAGGAAACAGGTTTTGAGGGCCTGGCCCATGTTGCCCTTATTAGGGGCCACAGGACCACCAAAGCTATAAACTATAATCCTCACTAGTCAAGGAGTATACACACAAGATTTCAGCTTTCTAGGTCTTATGCTTCTGGAGAATGCACAAAGTGTACAGACGGACGGACGCGGGACACCATGCCATACTGGCCAGATGAGCTAAAACGCGGATGATCATCCAGTAAATGTTACAAGACTCGAACCTACCCTTCTCCACGTGTAGATGTAGGCGATGTCCATCAGTGAGTAGTAATCTCGCAGAGTCTCGTCTGTGTGGAAAACATCAAGCTGAAATTGATACAGAAACAATTGCATAAAAGTAACAATGAATAAAGTAGAAATTAATGCATGGAAACAGAAATAGTCCTTTCGGCGTATGTGGATACCGTTTTTGAACTAGGGTAATAATTATGTTATCAATAATAACCAAATAGACACATAGATGTTGAAAATCTAAGCAAAGAGGACAGAGCAAAACTGTAAATACGTTAACTAGATCCAATAGAAATGACTTGGTAGGATGTTGTAAATGACTCACCATTTGGCTGAGTTAAAGACTTAATGATCATTTCCTTTCGATATTACCCCAAAGATACCTTAGATAGTTTGCGAAGTATTTTATGGGATTGCGAAATAACAAGACACAGCCCTTATCAACAGTTCTAGGTGTAAGTCATCTTCCTACGCAGAGCCTAAAAGGCCAGTTTCCAAACTGTTATTTTATGCCTTGCTGCAGAGACTTTATTTTTCTGTGCTGCTATAGTGCCCCTACAGAGTAGAGAGCAAGCACAGAAAACTCAAGGCTATGCAGCAAGGCATAAAATGACAGTTTGGAAACTGGCCTTTTAGGCTCTGCGTAGGATGATGGGAGTAAGTCCGAAATATTGAATACAATTTGTATTTCTGAAAAATAGTTCGTATTAGCATTTTGAAAGATGATCTTATTTTATGGGATTGCGAAATAACAAGAAAAAATCGCTAATCAACAGTTCTAGAAGTAAGTACGAAACATTGAATACAATTTGTATTTCTGAAAAATAGTTCGTATTAGCAATTTGAAAGATGATATTAACATTTTACTTTCAGTTGGTAGATTTCTTCGCATTAAACACCACTACATGCAATAAACAAAATTCGACATATTGAAAAAGGGATTTATTAAAAATGGTTTCTTAAATCTAAATGTAACTGAAAAGAATATATCTGATGCCTAGACCTAAAGACCACCAATACAAGCTAGCCAACAATTGTTACGATAATGAAATCGAAAGTTCACCCGTTATACGATAGTACGGATCTTCAATGTTCACAATTAGTTTGAATTTCATTAAGCAACTTGAAAAACAAGATGCTGTTTTTTATCTGATTTATCAAACCATTGTGTTCCTTATTATAATTTTACCAAAAAAGATCGAGTAATGAGAAAAAGCATACTTAATAATTTAGAACTAAGTTGAGTAGACAAAAACGATAACTTGGTCAATGTTATTAGTCATAAGTCGGCCATGACTTTTTTACCTCAATTTTCAAGTTAGTGTTGTGATTTATGTACGAATGATCTAAATTCGACAAAATTACGAAGGATCGTGAGTTTGAGTAATGATGTCGTGCCGATGTTACACAAAACCTGTTACATTTACATCACGATTATGTGATGATCATTACTCAGTGATAAATATGTATAAAGATCAATCTCATTAAAATGATATCATAATTTCTTCAGTTCGTTACGCAGATTATAGCTACACGCGTAGCGTAGTGTAGCAGATAGATAATATTTTAATAAGATTGGTATAAAGACGAAGGTTCTTTCAACGGTCTGTGTGTTCATGTTCTGGGCCAGTTCATTGTATTGTTAGAGGTATCAGGCAGGAGTTTAGCAGTGCAATGGGTCATACCTTTTTTTGATAAGCTGTAGGGGAAATGGGTTGTAGGGATTTGAGGTGATTACCAAGACCAACGTCCCTCCTATTGACCTTTAATGATTTCAATAGTTCAAATTAACTAAATAAGCATGGGATTACTGTATTCAAACTTCCAATAAGTGATAATTGATTTATATTTAGTTAAAGCTATGTTTGTAAATAACGTACCACATAGTTTGAAGGCAGGTCGTATTTAAGACGAAGAAATTTCTTCAGATGACCAACGGTCACTGCGGCCGGACACTGCAGGTAGCGGATGTCTCGTTTCTGGAAGATGAATTACATACAATTAAATATAACTTATACAACTAAAATGCAATGAGATTGTTATAGAAAACCTTTCCACAAAATCTACTCGTGTTAGATTGATGAACAACTGCTTTTTTGTATTATATACAGAAATATTACATAATTATTTAGGAAACTTTCACAGTTCGTCAGATTGAGGAGAAACTTGATTAAGTTTTTTAAATAGATTCACAGATATCACATAATAATGTAAAACGTTTTCAAAGTTTTTCATAACAAAATTGCGCTTTTCATTGAAATGAAATTGGCACTTTGTTTTGACCATTCACAATTTAAAACGTTAGCGAAATTGACTTGACTTCATCAAACTCAAAAGATACCCCATAAAGTATGTTCTCTACTTTCATTTTCAAATCGCCATTTTTTGAATTAAACTTTCGGCTTCCTTAAATGTTCCGGTCAGAAAAGGAAAATATACTATACGGTATGGATCGATAATAATATAAGGATTAAGCTTGTTTACCAATCCAATTCTCTTTTTTTAGATTAAGTATGTTTAAATCATACAAAACGGTCACATTTCTCTGCGTTTGGAATTACAAAGAAATCGTCAACATCATTCTTTACTTTTAGTTTTTCTCTCATTCGGTGCTAATGCACTCTATACATTCCTTGATATCTAATATCAAAGAAGACATTAATAATGTTTGCTACTCTTGTTACATTATTGTTGAAGGTTTTTGATATCATTTTTATCATTCGTTTTCACAGTTGAGATAAAATGTTGAAATTCAATTAAATATTTATGTATGTATCATGTTTTCACAAAAAAACTGTTTTACGGGAGATCTAATTGGACATTTTGAGTAGATGACATTAACTTTCTAAACTTAGCCGCTGTCATATTGTGTATTTTATATGTGAGGTGAGACTTAAATAAATTATCTGTCTGTCTGTTTGTCTGTCTGTCTATCAACTCAGTAAGTGTGATTGTCACAAAGCATCGTGTTTCATCGTAATTATTGAAATAACGATACTCGGCTGAAGTTACTTATCATTTGGTCACATTGAATCTTAGACGGAATTATCTTGGCCTTCAAAGCAAACATATTGGATGTACACTAAAACGCTTTTTCGCGGTCATAAAGCAGGACACGGCATGGTATTTAGTTTATCATGGTATTTAGTTTGTCGTTTGGATATGCCTCTGGTTAACTCAATCTAAAATTAACCCTGTTCCGAAGATAAATTTCAAAATATTGCTTCTAGCTCGTCGATAGCTTCGTCTGTACGTTTTTGCTGCATGGATCCAATGATATTAATTTATTACACAGACAAAGTCAATAGCGGACCAATTTCACATTCTATAGTTGACCGCCATTTTGAAGCATGTTGTTTCCAAAAGCGGTCCTCTGATATACCTGAAACCTTGCCCTAAGCCTTGCCATTTGATTGGCTTACGAAACAAGCGACAGATGGACATCATCAGTCTGCGTGGCAAGGAAAGTTCTCATATACGAGGTTTTCATATTTACTGTTCTTATGTTAATGATAAAATGATTTCTCTGATCATCTCATATGTATGAATATATATTCAATTATCACAAAAGAAGATGGCAAGATTTGCTCAAAGACATATAATGAGTAAGCATTGTTCTAATTAATTTCATACCTAAAGCAGGCCCAAAGCAAAATTGCGTGTGCCGTTTCACTGCATTGTCACCCTTTCTAAAGACAGTTAACAATATGTTTCAAGAAGTCGACGTTTTCTCGATGGTAACAAATCCATAATCTATATATGTCTACATAATTTAAGCTCACCCCTCCGTTCTTGGTGTCGGTTAGTTCTTTTTGTAGATTCTCCTGGCGCATGCGTCGTAGGACTTCCGGATCAGGAATACCACTGGAAACACAAAAACACATAATACATAATCATAGTGATGATTTTAAATCAGAAAGCACGTGGAACTTTGAAAGCTGAAGTTCTCTCCCGTTGCGTGGTTTGACGAGGTCGAGAGGGTCATCTACTTTCGAATGATATCTTATGAAAATAATCTTTTTTTTATTTGAACATAAAGTATTTTCGATTTCAATTTTGGTTTTCAATTTCAAACACAATCACATATTTAAATAGCTCTTATATCGGTTTTTTTGTATACGATTATTTGAAAATAGAACTGGTAATCTTTAAGTTTCAAATAATTCAAATATTCAGATATCAAGCTCGGCTCCATGATATAGATGATAGAAACATGTTAAAACACAGTAACAGTAGGACTGAACTGATCTAGTAGGTATGGGAGATGCCTGGATTTGTAATGTCGTTTTAATTTCTAAAAAGATTTTTCTTTAAAATGTCATGCTGGAGACGAACTGTAAAAACTCGTCAACTTGAGGCAAGCGTTGTGTTTGGCATGTGATTGACAGACGGAAACACAGTGTAATGCTGTAATTGTGAATTTCCTACATACGAACAGGATGTTTCCAGCAAATCTCGACGTGAGGCCCAGTAAACTGCAGCTTATATACTAGACTAATGCACAGTCCCTTTAAAGTTTGAAAACAATAAACGAATCTTTTCTAAAGATATAATTTGTTATACTAAAAAAATGACTTATGATATACTGAACGCTAAAATTGGTTCAACATTGATGTTTAGCTTGAATTGCTTCTTCGTTTAAATGTTTCTATTGACAAGACTGTATCACGAGTAGATAGTTTTTCTGTAGAAAGGTCAGAAAAATTGACATAAGAAAATACACACCACGAACGCATGAAGCGATTAAACTGGAGATTTATCTAGACAGCAAATAGACTTGACTACGAGCAAAAGCTTAAATAGATTAGACGTGGTTTGTAAGAACCATCACAAACAAAATGTCTAGACAATTTACGAAATATTAATATAGTATTGACGCCGATTATTATTTTTTCAAGAGTTATTTAAGAATGATTTATTGAAAAGTATTGGCTATTATTAGTATTAGTAGAAGTAAAGTACAACTAGATGGTTGATTTCGATTTCTTATCGCCTTTGCTGCCACAGGTTGTAGACATGCTGGCCCTTACTCCATTGAAACTTTGAGTTTTGCCATATTTTGATTATAAAGAATACTTATATAACCTTTATTAATTTTTATATTAACATGTGTTGTTACCGATAGCGCGTTTTAAAAAAAATGTCATTATTTCGAAATTCACTTCATAAATGTAACTTTATACCAAATGTAAGACCGCCAGAGAGTGAAACTATTATGACTTATTCCGTGGTCTTAGAAGACACGATCAAGTATCAAGCAAAAACTGCTGACGGCAATTATTATTCCTTTGAGATTGGTTCGAATAGCTTAACCGACAATGGTATGATTCTTTTTAGAAATGCTCAACATTGTCTTGCAATTTGCAACAATTATTGATTTACGTGATATCGAAATATTTGCCTGAAAAGCGTGCTACACTCCCTTTAAGAAATGATTATTTATCTAATTTATACACGTCCGGTGCGATTGGGAAAATATCAAAAAACGAAAGTCGTTTGCCCTAAATGCCACCTAACTACAAAAACATTTGCATTATCATACATCTTAGATACTTAAACTAGGAGTGGGTTATTGTTTAACCCCGCTTGGGCAATATTTCAGCCATTAGCGGCGATTAAAGCTATGAGTAGCAACATATAATGTTGCACCAAACTTGCAATACGCATCACTGAATATCTCTTCTAATTGTTAAATCGCAAATCTTCTTTTAAATGTAACAATATACTCAGTAGTGACAACATGCAAGAGATACCATGAAGTTCCCGTCGCCCGTCTAGGTAAACCCTCGTCTTTCATTCGAAGCAAAATATATTATTAGTTAAGTACAGAGCGCATCTCAATAATCCTTGAATTTAATTGCCAATCGTTATTTTATTTTTCTTCTATCGTAAATTTGTGTTCTGTTGAGTAGATATACTTTTGGTATCGCATTTGTGTTCACAGTTAGGGTCTTTCATGATTATGCATCGGCGTCTATTCGTTAAATATAGCGCTACTCTATATTTCATCCGAGCATAATGATTGGTTGCATGTCATGAAGAGATAAATCTCCTGCTACTGCATTCATGTTTATTTTATCATGCAACAATGCATGCAGTTTCACCGCGGCTACTCGTTGAATTCAATTGCTACTTAGTGTACTGCATACACATTTATATGCTTGGCTGCCAATTATTGGCAATACGGGAGAGACAGATGTTCGCGTACCCTGTAAATGAATCTTTCTGCAGAGAACAGCGTTATATGACACCATTAATCGCATTTACAGCTCTGAATATAGCTCGTTGAATATATCTACAAGTTATGTACTGTATAATTCGCTACTAACTCTTAACTATAAACTTATACATAAACTTTATAGACTGGTGTATATATTGGCCATTATTATCTTGATACAAAGTGGTGTTTACTATTATCGGTATTTTCATGTTGTCTTCTAAAACGTCGCTACGTATTCTTACCGTTGGAAATATCGGGTCACATATTTCGTTACCTTTCAATATACAAAGTGTCCCTTACTGTTACACATGTTATGACATATAACATTTTCGCTGCTACTCCTTGAAATGATATAATCACTTTTCCATATTTTCCTCATTTTCCTACGCAAAGCCTAAAACGCCAGTTTCCGAACTGTCAGTTTTATGCCTTGCTGCAGGCCCTTTAATTTTCTGTGATTGTTCTCAAGCTTACTATGAGAGAAAGCAATGGTCCAATCAGAAACTAACCGGGAATCGCTAACAATCGCCTGTAGGGGCGCTGATATCAGCAGAGAAAAAACAATGATCGGCAGCAAGGCATAAACCTGACAGTTCGGAAACTGGCGTTTTAGGCTTTGCGTAGGAAGATGTGTTTCCTGTAAAGGTCATTGCTTTTTGGAGACGAGGCTAATGATCTATAACCTGAATAAACGTTATCTATTCTTTGCTATTTATATGTGGTGTTATTACATCAGTGATGCAGTTTTATCGTTGTTACTCGCTGGGTATTATTTCTTCCTCAATTTGATACAGCATCGGTAATACGCTAGTCACTTTTTATGGAAACTGAGGTAGAGGCTTATAACATAGTCTTACGCTTGGCTAAATATTCGAGAAAGCTTAAGTGCTTCCATACATATACAAAATCACATCTCTGTTCCTTCAATATCACCACTCTGCCATTTACAGGTTCTCTCTATAGACAATTTCTATTTGCTATATCACAATATCCGTTATTCTTCAAAATCGCTATTCTCTGCGATATTACCGCTTCTCTCTAAGATAACAGCTATTTGCTATATCACAATCTCCGCGAATACAATGTTGCTACTTACTCCTGACAATACTCCAGGGAGAGGCTGATGTTCTCGTCCGCTGTGTAGATAAATCTCTCCGCCATCTCATCTCCTCTCGCCTCGCTCGGCGCCTTGGGGGCGTCTGGTAATGAACATAGTACATCATACATAGTACATCAGTGGACATAGATTGTACATCATAGATGGACAACTAATTCAATACATAAAGAGCATAGGGAAGCTAATTAAATATACTCCTCACAAAAAATAAACAACATATAAAATGTGTAACACAAGCATTTTGTTCATTTTTTAAGGATGGCTGTGTCAATCCAATGGCATCAATTTACTGAATTGGGCTTATTTACCCTAAAGATATTTTTCACAATGCATGGCTACTTATATGATAAAAATATTTTCCTGACAAAAATTCCTGTTGCTTAATGGTTTTTTTGAGGAGTATACATAAAGGTTTGATAACGACACATGTATTACTTAAAGGTAATACGACAACCAAACATCAAATTACATACATAGAGGTAATACGACAACCAATTGAATACAAAGAGGTTATACGACAACCAAACACCAAATTACATACATAGAGGTAATACGACAACCAGTTTGAATTCAATACATAATGGTTATCTGACAACCACAAATTAATTCAATATATAGATAATACGACACGACAACCAATTCAACACATAGAGTTATATGACAACCAATTAAATAGATAGAGTTAATACGACAACCAATAATGAATTTAATACATAATGGTAATGTGACAACCAAAAGTGAATTCAATATATAGAGATAATACGACACGACAACCAATTAAATATATAGAGGTCATACGACAACCAATTAAATACATAGATGTCATACGACAACCAATTAAATACATAGAGGTAAAACGACAACCAGTTTGAATTCAATATATAATGGTAATCTGACAACCAAAAATGAATTCAATATATAGAGATAATACGACACGACAACCAATTAAATACATAGCTGTAATACGACAACCGATAATGAATTCAATATATAATGGTAATCTCACAACCAAAAGTGAATTCAATATATAGAGATAATACGACACGACAACCAATTCAATACATAGAGGTCATTCGAGCACCAATGTCGACATAAAAGTAGAAGTGGTTCTTTCGTTTATGAGGTTTATTCAAAGAAGATAAATAACAGTCTCTACATCTATGATTCAATAATATAAATATCAAAAGATAAGCTCACCTTTGGTCGGGCTGGTGGTATAGAATATTCGCCTCCTTTTCATTTCGTCTACAAATGAAACAAATATCAAATATGTTGGTTAACATAGAAAAATTTGAACGGATTTTTCAATCACATTTTTCATAATATTTCGATCACTTAGAATCGAAAGATCTTTGTATGGTGATCTTGACACTCAATCTTATACCATATTTTCTATTAGAATAGAACAAATGAATATCTTAAGAGTTCCTTTGTAATATAAAATATTTCAATTCATTTAGTATATAAAATTTTGTAATTATATATACAATGACTATTTTAGAAAGACATGTCATTTGAGACGTAGAACATCAATTAATAAATTTTTCATGCAATAACTATATCGGAATCATTGCGGGTATCAAGTCAACCACTTATATCTAGAACTCGAAAACTTACTCTTGTACAATCCTGGGACCAGTTTGAAGACAAGATCTTGTAAGGTTTTGTCAGCTCTGTAAAATAACAATTGTTACATTTAAAAGACGTAAAGAGGATAAAAAAATTCTCCAACATTGTAATATAACCGAAATTGTAGTGGTAAGCATGTCATTCACAATGAAAGGAATTGACAAAATCGTTTTAAGGTTCGTGCTATGAACGATTTCCTTTATTTAATTTTAATATGTAAACAAGCTCCATTGAAACCTGACACGGAATAATACAGAAAACATTTCTTGCTACGATTGATACGTTTTCACTTTTAAGGTAATGGAGCATGGTTTTGGATATGATAAATGTTAAGATTTAATTATTAAAATCCAAGCAAACAGGAAAAGCCTTGAACTAGCCAAACCAAATACCCGAATTTGTATTAAAATGTGCCGAGTATAAAGCAAATACTATTAGTGCGGCCAATTGATGTGAACGCTTTTAATATTTCCAGAGCAAAATGAAATAAGGTTACTTTGCCCTACTTTTATGTTCGATTAATAAACACGTTTAATTTCATTAAAATTCGATAATTTCAAACGGGATGCATCTAACAATTATCTTATGTGACGTTATAATTTACCCTTACCTGATATTCTGATGTGGGCGTGTCTTATGAACCATGACGTCACAGATAGGACACAGCTTGCTTGTCTCCAAGTACCTCAAGATGCATGTCTTGCAAACTGAAACAAGAATATATTTATCAATCGAATACAAAACTAATATGTCACATTAGAATATTTCAAAACTTTCAATTTTTTTTTATAAAGATCATGACGTTCAGCGGTGTATCAAAACTGAAACAAAAATTCTCAAAATCGGAATTCTAAATCCAATGGTACAATCTCAAGTGTCCAATTAGTTTGCTCAATAATTGAATTTTTTTTTTTTTTAACCCTGCCAAAGAGAGAACAAAACCAGGAGAAATTCGCATGGTCAAACAAAAATGAGAATTATTTTCAAAGAAGATCATTATTTCGTGCTCACAAATAATCGGAGACCCTTAGATAAATTAGAAATTATCAAAAGGGACCGTTACACCCTTATAATCTTCTTCGTAAAAAGCTTTAGTACATTTGACCTCACTTGAATTAAACATTGAAGAACTATGAACTCAAGAAACAGACCACTCAGTGAAGATTTACACCACGACCAGACACAAATACGATGTAAGTGGCAACATTACTTCCCTTAAACGAGACCTGTTACGTTCCATGGTGCCCTGGTCGTCTTAAAACTCAGACGGAGAATAATTCTTTATATACAAACCCCAGCCAAGTTAAACACGTCTTCCTCTGCCGGTGCACTCTCGAAACTACCCTAGCCAACAATTTCAACACTTTCTCTGTACAGACGAGAAGAAAAATCGAACCGTGGCTAAATTTAGCATTAAGGAAAGAATTGGGATTGTTAGATTAGGATGAACGGGGATTTCTGTTGATGCGGTGTGTACGAGGAAGATAGGGGATTTGCCGAGGGAGATTGGGGTTGGAAGAGGGGACATAACATTCAAACGCAGGTTGGGAAACTAACATGGGAGAGTTTTTGACAAGCAGTGGAGGTTGGAAAAAGGCTGTGAGGTGGGGGTGTATCCGATAAACTCTGCGATATTGATAAAGAGAGCTCTCGAAAACAAATATGGTTTCAACAAATTACTAGGATCTTTGGATTGATTTTGACATTTGCCCGAAGAGATGGGATCTCCTTTTGGAAATAAATGCATTGGATGACATGACTGTCGTGATTGGCAAATCCTATGCGGGTAAGGTCTAAATTATCAGAAAGATTAGGAAATCAGTAATGTGGGTGGTATGGAATGAAGGGTTCGAGGTTGGGGTTAAGGTAATTTATCAGACGTTTGTATGAGGCGTTAAAATGCGGGTTTGTTGTGTAAAGGAAATGAGTATGACATCAGGATAGCTAAGCGTGGAAGATCAATGAGGGAGGGTCGCGGACGAAAGCATGACAGAGGCGACCATGAAATCCTATATAATCCAATATTTGAGCCAAATTGTGTTGTGAACGAGACAGGAAACTTGCCATGCAAGTAAGTAATTACATGATTGCATGATGATGGTAGGTGAGTAATAATAAAGTTATAAAGAAGGGGTTTTAAAGTTCAAATGAATATTATGAAATGGGGACCGGTGTTAAGATTGCAACAAGTCGAAAAGAGATTGAATAGAATTGGTCCCAGGAATGAAGTTGGGGGGTGTAACTTCACTAGGTAAATAGAATAGTCAAGATATGCAGTCAGAAGCGGTGAAGTCTGTTTTCTAGAGTAAAAGTATGATACGTCAATTGCTAAAAGAGCAAGGAAGCGAACTCACAAAGCTATATATTTCGCTGAAAGGAACATACAGCTTCTGAGAGAACTGTTAGAGACGAACAGCCTACTACATTTCATGGACCGAAATATTCCGGTAGGAATCAAACACAGATCCGGACAGAGCTATCAACCAAGGCACTCCCAATGAAAACCCAATGAGATTGAGTTTCCCAATTAGAGAAAAGTTATTTTGGGGTGAGATTGTTAATTTCAAGTACAACATCACATATTGACAGAAATGCAACTCATTCCTGGCCAGATTCAAACATAATAACTCAGTATTTAAACCACTTAGTCGCCCCTCCTGTGAGAGTGAATCCCCCGAAGGAGGGGCGAGTTAGATGAGAGATGAGGGACTTACAGGAGTGGAGACACTCTATGATGGTGGAGGCGTCTACGAAGTATCCCCCGCAGAGAACGCATATC
This sequence comes from Steromphala cineraria, assembly GCA_916613615.1. Classification (NCBI taxonomy): domain Eukaryota; kingdom Metazoa; phylum Mollusca; class Gastropoda; order Trochida; family Trochidae; genus Steromphala; species Steromphala cineraria. The sequence continues at coordinate 48,798,422 of OU744733.1, forward strand.
ACATGCGGATTTAGATCCGTTATCTTCAGTCGCGTCGTCCGATGCATCTGTAACAGAGAAAACTCGATTAAATTTATTGTTGGAGTGAGAAGGGGCAATTGTAAGTTTTCTTTGCCTTTGTTCAAAGTTTCAACTTATCATTCTTATATTTAGAGTTTTTTCCAATTTGCTTTTCTCTTCGTTATGCCTTTGTTGTATTCACTCAACGTTTATCTGCTTTGGCTTCTGTTAGTTTCCCCCTCTAATTTTACCCATACAGATTTTTCAGACGTTTCGTTCATTTTGTCACCCCTACAGTATTTGTTCTTTGATATTTTTACTTGATGTCATCTTTAATTTTTGCTTTGGCGTTTGACTGTTACTATAAGCACGTATTCGTTTTCTGAAAATTTAATGTTATACTTAAATTAAAGTTAATCCTATCGTTAAAAAAAAATAGAAATGTTATGAAAGAAAAAACATTAAATCACATATTGGCTCATGTGGTAGAATATATTAGATTCAATTTCAATAGATACCCGATATCAGTTCATAGAATACCGAATTATCGAGCTTTATTTGACGAGAGAATGTCGATATTGCATTATTTTCATTACTGATGTCGTATACATATCTATACTTAAAACAAACATCAAGAGTGTAAAATAATAGGAATGCCTATTACGAAATCTGATTTACGTATCTTAAAATCATATTGAATTTCATATCTTTGAAATGTGAGTGGAATACATTCTATGACACAGTATGTAGATTGTCAAAGTCGTTTTATGAATAATTGATACTGTTATACCGGTAAACAAAGAAGGCTCTTGTCTTACTTTGATTTTAATAATCTCTCGTTACATATGTGTGAAAACGTATTATCAACGTACGTTTCTATCTGCCCTGAAAAGTACGATAAACAGGGAGGAACTTGTACAACAGATCACTGGGAGTTAACCAAGAACATTACAAACACATGTAACGTTTTTATTGAGAAAAAGTATTAAGAAAATCTAATTACAAACTCAAACATTTAAAACAGTCCCTATTACGGTTACACAAACACTGCACGATGTCATGCCCCGATAAAAACATTTAACAGCCCCAGGAAACTTGATGTCAAAGGTCGGCCCCTAATAAGCCCTTACCATGCAAGAGAAATTGAATTGAGCGGCCCCGAATGGGGTTGTTAAGGCATTGGTTATGTTTTATAGCTTTGAACTGCTTTCCAAGTGTGACGTTATTACAGTCTTACATTATTAATTCAAAGTCTCAAGAACTTGAATTATGCTTTTCGTTTATGCATGTGAAATTGTATACGTTTAAAAAGTTTCAAAATTACATTTGGTACAAATGAACTCTAATTAAAGATATATCCATTTTCAAAAAAATTTCTTCCACTTAAGTTCGTCATGAACAAAATAACATTTATTAGGTTTTGGGCAAATATGAATTGTCTTTTTCAAGGCTCAGATTAACTAACCAGTCGTTAAAATTCATAAATCGAAAGATAAAACATTTTGATAATTCTTACAAGTATATATTGAAATTGAGATAGAGGAGTTGATTTTATTTTCTACCATAAAAGTTTGTCGTTTTAATTCCAGAGACAAAAGGGTTGAACAGGGATGGAACTAAAGAACAACCGATTCCTCAAGCACTGACAAGACAATATTTCATGAAAACTACAATTTGTTTTGGACATGGGTGGCGCTACAAGAAATAATTTATCACGTGACAAGACGGAATCCTTAACAAAACAGACCAAACGCATAAATCACGATAAAAGGATGTTTTATTTCGTCTTTATTGACTCAAATTACAAGCGTCGGTATTTTGTTCAAGGACAAAGTGTCAAAGAAATCAAACCGTCAAATGGATGTTTTATCACTTTTCGTTACAACACAAACAGCGGCGAGGGCAGGTTTAATTGGAAAGTGTTGTATAAATAATGTCATGTGATTATGATAATGTACGAACGTATTTTTTGTAGAATCTGTATTGAAGTTTTGAAAGAAGATCTATAGACTGAATACATATTTACCTTGTAGTTTTTGTTTGTTCAATAAATAGTTTTCTTTATATATTATATAATTTACTTTAAGTGATCATGTCTTCGATTGATAAGTTAATTGTAAAGCATTATGCCAGGTTTGAGTTAAGCAAAGATCTGTTTAAAAAATAGGGGCAATATACATATATCAAAGATAACACGATAAAATATGTTGTTAAATATTCAAAAACACTTTACTCTAAATTAGAAGGAAACAACGGTTATAAAATATTGAATTCTTTTTATAAATAAGCTTTGAAAAATTAATTAATTTCAATCGCGTGTCCATGAACAATGGAAGATAAAAGCAATAAAAAGTTAAGATTCAAACAAAAACAAGTTCAGTTACTCCTTGACATTTCAACGAAAATTTTCTTTTAACAGAGCATCATATTCTTGAGAAATAACACACGGTTAAAGTTAATACATACTCAGCTGACATCTTGCCTACGAATCCAAGTTATAGCCCGCTGTTAATAATAAATGGCTTCTTAAATGTCACTATGTTAACTATGTTCCAATCCTCAAAGAGGAAGCTATTGATTTCTGAAAGGAGAGCAGACGACACTGACTTGGACAGACGACATCTTGAGCAGACGATACCACGAGCAGACGGGAGTAAATTTTGGAGATTTTTGGTTTATAAAGGAAAGAAATGATAAACTAGGGCATTTGTGTGAAGGAGTCCATAAAGAAATTGGGAGTTACGTATGCATTTTAAAGCAGGCGTCGTTGACTTGGTCAGGCGATAATCTTTAGCAGACGATATTGCAAGCAGACGATGGATAATTACTTGAGATTTTTGTTATAAAAGGTATGAAGGAAAACAGGAGGTGTGGCATTATGAATATTGACGTGAAAATGTTTTTACAAGCTGGGAGATAATATTGTATAATAATTGAAGACGATATTGGCCAGACGATATTCGAAGCAGAGAGCCTAACTTTTTTAAGGATTTTGATCTGTTGTATTTTAGAAAAAATCAATTTCTCAATGATTTCAGGTTTGGCAAATTGATTTGTATTGTTTTCGGAAAAATATTCCAGTAACGTTTCGAATTAATTGTGAATCAGACAATAATGGAGTTTAATCGGCGACAACATCACAACAATCTTGTTTACATGTTTACGTATCCTGACAATACCTTAAAGCACGAAATTACCATATGGACACAGGAGAAATTTGATTTCAAATAATGATAAAGTCAGTCTTTAATGAAATTCTAGCTAACATCATTTGCCCCCAGACGAGCGCAATCGTTTGATATGACGCTTGCAATTTATTTCGGAAGTCATTATGGCAGCTTATAAGACAGATCATTCGTTGAATAACCAATATCCAGAACTAATTTCGTAAATGGAAGTATTTTGTAAATTAACGGATAATGGCAATCTGGACATGCCAGTCGGGACATAATGTCCAAATAGCCACGTTGCACGAACACTGTCTCGCCAGAAGACAAATTGGAGAGATTGTGTCTTCATAAGGAAAACGGTGGACAAAAACGTAAACTAATATCCGAGAATGTCTCAATCAAAACCGATGGAGCCTATTCCCGACGGGATATTGTCTCCATAGGACAATTGGTCAACAATAAATACCATACATTCTGATATTTGCGTTGTTAGATTTTCAGAAGAAACGAAATGTGAGGAGAAGTCCAGGGTGTTTGAGTACCCTATGATCATTTTCGATTCCATTCCAGTATTGTTCGTTAAACAATGCATGTCTGCACTTACGATTTGAATATAATTCGAACATTTTGACGAAGATAACATCAACTAATTAGTATGATTACGTCTTTTTTGTTAGTGGGATATTCCAATCATGTCAAGTGGTTTGAACGCGTCACTTTTCCCCCTAACGTTTTCACATATGCATGTGATACAAAAAAATGTTATCAAAAACTTGTGTATTTTCATTGTTTTGTGTCTTGTTCACCATTATTTATTTTGTTAGTTGGTGCTACGCTCTGCCCAGATCAGATTTGCGTTATAGATTGACAACCAAGTCTAGACATGTTTATGATTATAATTCATTACGTTTTGGATACATAGTTTTTATTACATGTAGTCGCACTGTGTATGTGATCGTTTAAAAGTATGCACGACAATTTCTAGAACTCACTTAGAGTTCACAGATTAACTAAGCTATTAATTATGACATAAATATATATCAAATGTGCATTTGTTGAGACGTGAGATGTTGGTATACGGCGATCTTGATTACCAAAAATATCGACCAAGTATGGTATTCTCATTGTTCAATTCATTCTTTAACTTCAAGATCATCAAAGACCAATCGTTTTGTATAAATAGTGACTCAAAACTAGAAATATCATCTATCATTAATTATTTCGTTTCTTAAAAATCCTCAATTTCAATCAAGGGAATATCAGAACAGTTCTAAGTATATCATATAGCAAAATTCATCTTTCCACACACGCTAAACAGTTCCAGGCACCTCAAATTTTCAAAAGACTAATCTTTTCGCAACGATTGCACTGTGAGAAGCAAAGTTGGTGTCCTTGAAATTTCAAGGTCACGGTTGAATGAAGACCTACAATCGGGTCGTTGTATGAGACAAAGCGTATTTGCCTCATTTTTCAAAGGCATGACTGATGGATGAAATGTAGAGACGACTTAACAGTCCCTGTTCGTCCCACAGTCCCTCGATTCATTACTATTCATTCATTGTGACCCCGGCAGCATACTGATCAGCGAGAAGTCGTGTCCCCGTGTGGCCACAGCCAGTCGTTCCACAGAATAAGTAGTCGTTATTAGGGACATTTGAGCGAATACAACTCGGTGTCTTTGAAATATCGGGGACACAACTTATAGGTGGTCTTGAAGGTCTAAACTCGATAGTCATAATAATTATTTTTTTTAATGTGACATCACGTTTGGTAATTCTTGATTCTGATTTGAGAATTCGGAGCTGTCATAAGAGCCAGTCATTCGTCAGATGTGTCCAATCGAAAAATTCGAAACACAACGACGCAGAAGGTTTGAGACGACCAATATTAATATTGCTTCAAAGAGTTGCTTAATCAAGACAGCAAGTTTGTGCAGGGAGAGTCCGTGATGCCGGTGTGGTAAGATGGAAGCGTTTGAAATATTGAATTTATATTTATATATATGGGGTTTTAAATCTGGGTGAAACAAATGTTATCTGTGGCAGTAGCAGAACCAGTTGCATTGTTTGAACCACTGACAATTTTCCGCTAGTAAATTTGCTGACTCCAGTTCAACCCAACACAACTATTTCCATAGCTAAGATTGTGTGAGAAAAGCCTTTGCTTCTTTGAGTAGCGGGAAATAACGAAGAACTGAGACGCCGACTACCTATTCCTCATGGAGAATGACCTTGAGAAGCTTCAGAACTCTCTGGGCTACGGATTAGTGGACATCAAGGACTTCCGGTTTCTCACAGACGAAGACCGCTAATAATATTTGGACCCTCTCAGAAGGGAGGGCAAGAGTGTTATAATCCTCTCTTAAACCAGAACAATAGCCATGGAATGTAGAGCTGAGGAGATTTTCAGTTCCCGTGAGTCTGAGGGAAGTTATGGCTCTTCTTTTCACCGGCTGTGAGGTAAAATAGGGACGATAATCCTTTTCAGAGTTCATTTTATTTTAACCACGATATGTAAAATGACGAACTCGCGAAGCAAGTATAAATGTGTTAGTGAGATTTAGACGAAAATCGGAACAGACTCTTGAAGGAGCAAGTTTCAATGTCATTTTCCCATGACTTTTGGTATCTTCATTTGACACTTTTGAAAAAGTTGATATCGATTCTAAATGATGATTACAGTAACAAGATCATTAAGACTTCATTATCCGGTATCAATATCTGTCTTCTCATATAAATCTCTCAGACTGTGGACATGGACAAGATCTCATTGAAATGGAGTTAGATCTTTTCTCTAAATCCGCTAGTCAGAAAAGAAAACGAATTTGACTTGTACAGTCTCTGAGAAAAATGTTTCTCTGAAGAAAAATACTTGTCATCAACAGAGCATTGCTTTCAATCGTTAACCTTGATAAAGGGGGACAAGACTCTACGGTACATCAAAGTATTCGTGACATCTGAGAGAATGCGAAGACGAACAACATGAACAAGAACACATAGACTCGATATCGCTCGTACCACGTCTTAATTAGCTATTGGAGCGATGGAATACTGTACCCAACAGTGGAATATACACTCGGATTAAGTGAGAATATTACTGAGAAGACAAGGATTATAAGTATCCTTCGCGCCATGACTTCGGAGCCATTGCACAAAAGATTTTATGCTAAGGTTGACCTTAGTGCCATCCTTTTCCAATGCGGTAAGGATTATAAAACACAGCATAGATGGGAACTTTGAGCGAAAGACTGCTGTCCCCGATTTCCAGCGGACAAGACATTAGGAACAACCTTCGATTGAGCGGAACAACCTTTCATTGAGCGGAACAACCTTCGATTGAGCGGAACAACCTTTCATTGAGGGGAACAACCTTCCATTGAGCGGACAGAGCAAATGATAAGTATCCGTCTTGCCTTCACAGTTTAGGAGCTATGAGAGCAAAGACTGCTGTCCCTACCCTTCAAGAACGGATAATACACTCTGATCAAGTGAGAACATTATATTGAGAAGACAAATGATAAGTATCCTCTCCTCATGACCTGGACAATAACACAGAGCACTGACGCCTCTGGGAGCTTCTTGGAGCCAAGTCCCACAGAGGTGAACCACGCTGAGCGATCTCTTCAGTTCCGAGGGAAGCAGTAGAGCAGCTTCTGAAAGATGAATCGATAAGATTCTGTCTTAACGGTCCTCCCATTTCTTGGACCGAGGGCGAGATAAAGTAATCTTGGGTTTGATTCAATGGCGGTGAATAGTGCTCCGATGGGGCCGGGTCGGAGCCAGAGCTCTCAAGTGTATAATTAATGAAACAGGGGACGACTTTCATGGGGGATCTCAACCCTCGCCTCGGGGCGAGTCAAAAATATCTCCATCAGGAAAACAAATGGGATCGTGCTAATCCCTCGTGCAACTATCTAATCTTCGAGAGGTCACGGAAAGTGCCGAGATGGCGCGAACCCCTACGATTCCTTCCGACCTTCGCGACGGATCGTGTCAAACCTCTCGGTCGGTAATGTCTTCTCGGCGACCGAGTGATTGAGTAAAATGAGTTGCTACGTATGACGTCACCTTAGCAACGAGAATTGATCATGTGCCCCCCTCCCTCTTTGCCAATAGCAATGGGCATTTTCTCATAAGGGACACAGCATGCGTTGAATGCAGAAAATTACAGTATGGTTAACTTTCCTTTCCATCTCCCGTTTCTAGCTTTTGTTTCAGCAGGGGCGTAATTTTACAAATTCCGAATGGAAATTCGTCTCATCGTAATTACACAAGTCGGGGTTCCGTACTTTCCCCATTTGTTATAGTTATATTCGCTAGTCTGGTCAGAGATATGGCAGTTACAAACCGGCGCCTTTTACTTACAACTCTTTCTTTCGGATACAACTAGATTTATGAAGAGGTTACTATAAAAGAAATCTGAAAAAGGTACAAAAATCCTATTCATGATATGAGCTTATTTCCCAGATTATATATCTTGAGTCACCATAAACATAAAGTGAGTGAGTTATTGTTTTACGCCGCTTCGGAAATTAGCGGCGTCATAAACATAGATAAACATATAAATTAAACATACATTTAGGTATGATGATACAATGTTCTATAAGATTATATTAAAATATATAATCCATTATAAACTATCCAAGTATTCAAGACAAAACCAGGGAAGTCTACTTATGTAACTAGGTTTTTTGGTATTTCTTAAACAGACAATTTTACGAAAATGAAGGTTTAAATTTATTATCAATAGAAATGGGACAACTGGCAGGATTTTTCCATATATCTTCTTCCAATTTCAAGTCAACGAACACAAAAGTCGTTTGTCGACTGGAGTAATTTGGCATTAACAACGCACGCGCTACGCCGGCTGTAATTTCACAAGGAGCACGTGACAATATTGTCACGTGACTAATCAGCACGTGCCAGCTGCGGCATTCCATAACGGAAGTGTACTCAATTACAATTCTAGTTCTTAACTTTTTACGTTTTATGTTTTACTACAGTAAAATCATTTCAACATATATAAATTCAAAATAGTAGTATGCAGAATTTTTTCTATTTACTCTACATAGTACATTTACATGTGTAACTACCAAAACAAGCTTTGTTCGTACTCCTTACCTCTTTTCGAAATAATTGATTTGGTTAAGGTGTTGATAAAGTTTATGTTCTTATACATATTTTATTATAAAACAATTTTAGTGAAAAATCACGTATCATATAATTCTTAAATTTCCCTACAAACGATCCACAAAAGGACTCGTTACACTCGTATAAACAATTTTTAGAAACTAGAAACAACATATTTCACATTTTTATTACGAATATTAAAACTTTCATTTTTTTATTTTAAAATTTAACATTAATACCGCCATTTTTATAGGAACATCAAAATGGATATTAATTACAGTTATAAATCCGTTAATGTAGCTAATTAAATATAATGCGCCTGCTCTAGATGTCGTTGAAAACAGATTTAAGTGGTATTATTTCCACCTGCTACACAGTAACATAATGAGGACTAGCACTAAATTCAATACTCGATTTCACGTTAAGATAATTGAAATCATGTTTCATTTGTTCATTTTATGGTTAAATCGTAATATCTAGACAAACTTATCGTTATATTTTCATGTTAAGTGTCAGGTTTTGGTAAGGCTAGATTTAAGAACTGCACATATATTCATTTTGATACGATCGGGCTCTGATACGCTTTTTCAATTCAGTTTTTACATAAAAATTGTTATAGATCAGTTTTGAAAAATATTGACGATCTCTCTCTCTTTTCTTTAATACAAAACGTTTCAATTATTTCTGGTAGTATCGAAGCCAGAAGAAAACATAATGTATGAAAGGAAAAATACGTCCTATTTATTTATATTTGTTATTTTTTTGACAAAAGGGACTCATTTCGACAACGAATATTTGTAATGCATGTTGACGTCATAGTACGTCACATTAAAGAAAGCAAAAATTTTAATACACGACATGAATGATGATAATGATAAATTATGTAGTATACGAATATGAACGTGTTTCATTTTAAATACTACATTTATTAACAAATTTTGAACTTTTTTATGTGAGCTTGAATGGCATTCCGACGAGGTCAGTAAACGAAATAAGACAATCCCTTATTCAAAACGTAGGTCTGCTTATGTTCATCTTCTATTGTCCAATGGGACAGCAGTATGTAATTGGCAATGAAAATCTTTCCAGAGAGCTTCTCTTGAATGTTCAGTTCCATCACTAACAACAGTGCATGGCTTACAATATCAGAGAACAGCTGGGTAGTTTTAACTCTTAAGCAAATTCAAATTGGAAAAGTCCGTTCGATAAGCAATTGCGGTCATAGGCTTGGTTTCTTAATCAATTCTGATTGGTTATTCGTTAAAGAAACTTGGTTCTAAATCTACTTAAGGATATATTTGTTGTCAATACAGGTTATTCTTTCGTCTGATTTTGGATTTATACAAACGTCTGTATGTTTTCCTTCATCATTTCTAGTGGAACCTATGTAACTTAATCGATTATCAAATATTCTGATAAGAGTTAACGTTCCCAAATATATTTAATAAGTTATTTAATCTAATTTCTGGTTCTTAACGAGATTCGAACATATATGGTCCCGAAACCATTTTTTATGTACCTGTCCTTCGACGTATTATGATAACATTGGTCAACCTAAGTCGTGTACATTTCAGCACAACAACCCCTTGTCTAATTCATAAACAGGTACATCTAAATAAAACATGTAGGATAATACAATCGTACATGAGCACAATGAAAATGAGTCCTTGAAATTGTTTTGTGGAGAAACCTACAGTTCAAACGGCCAGGCAAAATATATTTCCCCTGTATTGTATAGCCTTGAAGTTTTAATTAAAAAATACTTAGGAACACAATTAGATTCGTCAAATGCATTAAACTTTCTATTGCATCGGATGTCAAGTGTTTAATGCTGCATATCAGTTGTTCGTTAAAATGGATAATCATCCTAAAATTATAAGTATATATTGTAAGTATGTGAACGGATTTGTTAAAGCGTTATATCAAACACTATATGACCTGTTTTCATTAGAGCATTATCAGGGTTGAAATTAAAGCATATTAGCCTAGGAATATGAAACGGAAACTGTCGAGTAAGTGGATCACTTGTATCAATTTTCAAAGGTTGAGTGATTGAGACAGTGATATATACAAGAAGTATTTCCAAATATCATACCCCGATAAGTAAATCAAATAACTCTTTTCTCTCAACAAACCTTGACATTGCAAGAACAGTAATAACAACCCTTGCAAACAGCAAAAAAATCCGCCGTGGTGTTCTTATAAACACTGTAAACACGGCAACAATGCCCGCGTGCTTTCGTTCACGTTATCACCATGACGACGCTTCCTGCTAATACTGCAAGTCTATCATCATTTACGTCTGCACGACTAAGATTTCTATGAAAGAGCGACGTCGCCAGCTTAGAAAACGTCGCTCGCCGAAGCCTTGTGACATCGAATACTGCTCAACGCGAATCCAATAGCGCCGACTCGTGCTTTTACACGATTGAAGTATGTCGTTAGCCAAGTAGTATCGTTGATGAGCGACTGATAGGCTCGTGTTCCATAGCCAATGGTTTTATCGGGAAGCCCGTGCATCTAACATTGCACAAGCCCCAAGCACTGGACCCGTTTTGTACTAATGATACCTTCCCAACTACCAATTATCATGCCTCGGGTCAAAGCAGAACTTCTAAAGGGTCAAATGTGCCACTGAGGGGTTTCTTTGCAAAGACAAGGATAAAAGTATTTCACTGAAAGAGAGATACCAGTGCAGATGAACCAAAAGGTATATAGGTAATATGTCACTGTTTCGAAAATACTAATTACGATTGCCGTTTGATCGTCCACAGGTTAGGATATAAACTCAATTGACGTTTTCAGAAAATTATTACTGAGACAACAGACTTTTTCAAATATTTTAAATCCATCGTAAGGTTGTCTAATACGTGAATTGTGAAAATATGGAATGTTATTAGATTATCTTTCCCGATTTGGTCTTAACGAATCATAACAGGTAATCACTTTCATGCGAACGATTTTCAATGTGGAAGTGTCGTTGTATGCTTAGCATAATTTATGTTATTCGAATCGTCTCAGTAGACTGGTACATAAATATCAGTGAATTGGATACGCAAATTTGATAAAATATGTCAAGTCAAACGAAGGATGATTAAAAACGTAATGACGAGACGTGTCCATTTGTGGTGGAGGTATACCATTTCCCCAAAATGCGGTGTCTACTCAATCTTCTTTAATCTCAGTAAGTTCGTTTTTGACATTATTATCATAGTTCGCAGTCAATTTATCATTTGAAGTGACTTTTGCGAGACAGACGAATTAATCAAAGGTAAGTAACTCGGAAACAATAATTTCGATATTTTCACTTTGAATTAGTCGTAAGACTTTTATGGAGAAACCTATCAATCGATTATCACTTCTCCAACAAACTTTCAAAATAGTTCACGAAAACCCTTTAACATTTAATGAAACACATGATCAATTTATATTTTAGTATAACATTTTGTAATCACGATTGTACGTTTTTAAAACAAATATCGTGGTTTGAAAAGCTTATAAAGGCGATTCAAGTTAGCATTGAGGTATTCGGCGAGTACACAGACACCGTTATTAGGCCATGAAGGCTAAACTTCACAGGTTTAGGCACGAAATTGAACACAATACATTGACAAGAAACAACGAATTTCTAACACGGGCGCAAGACGAATGTAATATATGGACAATTTAACCATATCTATTATGTCGTAAAGGCTCGTTATAAAGTAATCGTATGACTTTCGTTATTATGAGAAATTTATTTGTTCATCTTAATTTTGACATTTGATTTCCTTTTCCCAACCCATTTCCGATACACAAATTGTTCGTAATATGACGTGAGCTGCCATTTATCATCATAACATAGATTTACTTACGATTCTCTAGATGCCAGTATATCATAATGTATAAGCACGCGAAGAAAGGAGAGAGTTTTATTAGAGGGCACATTTATGAAATGGGATTTATCTGGAAATTCTCAGCTGTCACAAAGCAAAATAAATACTCAATGTAATGCCATCATTACGTCATTCAGGTGAACAATACCAAACCCCTCTTTCGGTGTCATCGCTGTACAGTGAAAGGCCAATCAGCGAGCTGATAAAAAGGTCACGGGGTCAGCCATTCATTTTCGGTAATCTAATTGCCCATCTTGCGAAGTACTTTCACAGCTTTCTATCGACCGGTGAACTAGTAAAAAAATCATTTCAAGGACAGGTCTAAATGGAAACAATTCGTTTCGCGTTTTAACTCTCGGGGGAGATTTCCATGTCACGTGATATTTGGTTAAGGTCATGGGTCAGCGAGCGCTGTTTGGCTGTGTGGGTCCTGCAATCTGTGGCCGTATGCACGCTGTTCCAATATCAAGTTCAAACCCATTGCTAATGTACATAGCCACTGCTGCTTCTTTTATTAGTTGACGTTAATTAATGAATATGTACTCCCTCCTATATCTTGTTGATTGACAGACTGTCGAGTCGACCTAGGGTAATTTATATCTCTCTTTGATCTAGAAGCCAAAATATTTTCTTAGCAGATGACAGCGTTGTGAACTAGCTTAATTAGGAAATATTGACGAAATTACAAATATGTGAATCAGTGAAAGCTCGTCTTGAGTCAATTGGAATGAGAATAGATTTTTTTTCAAATAATCACGTTTTTTCAAAAAGAGTGAAAAATCGATGTTTTTATTGAAAGCACTAAATGTCCTTAAAGATTAATGAATTAATGCGTGAAAATCATATAAATCATGAAATTACACAGTTCATTTTTTTCATAATGACACCACATCACAAAGTCCAATTAAATATCATAATTTATTATTACCTACATTATCATAATTTCGCCATGTGTAACAAAAAGGGAAAATGGTCTTAATCTCATTGAATATTACTCCCACTGAGAAGCACTTGCAATAAAGTTCTGTTATCTTTAACCGTAAACTACAGCTGTCAGTGAAACGTAAATAACGCATATAGGCGCAATTACAGACCCCCTTATGGAGCCTCACGTGTATTTAATTGCGTTTCCCAGACAATTCGGACAGGTCCCCGACACAACAATTGATACAAATGACCGATGTCTGCTATTATGATAGTTTGCAATATAACACTGTACGGTATTTGAAAAACGATTTGCAGATTCGACAGTGGATTGTTTCTTCATGTGAACAACACATCTATGTTAAAATTCGATCTCCACGATAACATTGAATACTTGTAGTAAACAGCTTGCATTGGTTTGTTTTGAATTGTAAATGGTGTCAATTTCATATGACTGAAATCGTATGCATTTTGACAGCTTTCAGAGAATCGTTTTGAAAGAATGTTAAGAAAATACAAAGAAAAATCGAAGAAATCGCCAAAAAGGTCGTTCGGGCATGAAATTCACAACAATGGGCTTCATTAAATTTCGATTGCGTCATAACTAAAAAATCTCAAAATATTGATTTTAACAAAGAGATTTAAACTCCGTTGAACTAATACGTTCGTCCTCAGTCTATTTATTATGTAAGAGCAAGTTGTAAAGGGCTAATTCTGTAAGAGGTGTGCCCTTAGTTAATTAAAAGCTCATAAATCATAAATGTCTTTGAAGTCGCATTAAGGGGGAAAACAAAGACAATGGGTAGATTACGACATCTAAGCATACGACGCAGCAGTAGTAATTCCCAAAGCAGCGACAAGGGCAAATTAACTTGGGGAACAGCCGTGAAATATAATGACAACAAAAGCCTGGCGACTCGCGATTTGCTATCGCTGTAAACCACTGCCAGCCAAGATATCTTGCATGGGGCAAAGACAGTGAATATGACACGGATTTTAAACCATTAAGAAGACCGAGTAAGGACATGAAATATATAAAGGTGCCTTAGACAGGGAAATCTTGTGACTCCTGACCATTTGTTCATAGGTGCTAAATTTGGCAATCAGTCAAATCCATTTTGTTAATGAAATTACGATATCAACAAACGTTAGAAATAATGACAGACAACCAAACAGGCTAGGGTGACTTGAGCAATGATTAAGACATGAAGCACAAATTTCAGATTTGAAAATGCACCATTCAACGTGAATGTCATGAAACCCAAACGGGGCTACGGTTTAGTTGGCAAAATCTAAATGATGCTATTCTGCGGTAGGTCATTTCTGTACACACAAATTCAAAATCATGTCCAGTCCTAAATATAGATGGACGTCAGCGATGACCGCATCCCAAAAGCACATGACCATCGCAAATATCTTTCGTTTGTGTAGCCGCTTGCACGCCGCTAAATATCGTGGACCACATCAGCTCGCCCGGTCGTCTGCCGAAGCAAGAACGACGCCATTTTGGATATTCTGTTGTGAGCCGAACGAGGCAGTTGAGAAATTATCGCGCCGCCCAGAGCGCTAAACCCAATGTGAAATATTACGATTTTACGAATTATTGTTAGTAAGGGTACGAACTTTAAAATCTACTTACTGTGCCTTTTGCTCGAATCTTCTTTTATCCAAAAACACGGAAAATATCCAACTCAACTGGCGACCCCCAACACAGCAAATCGCCTTTGTCACGTGACCTGTCACACAGCCAGCCGGTATTATTTACTTTGGTTTGTTATTTATAGACTCATCAAAATTCAGCCAATGGGCGCTCTAGAGGCCAATCGCTTCTTGCTTTTGGTGGTTTCTGATTGGACGGCAGTGCAAGGGAGCAAATACATCTCTAGCAGAGAGATTAGAAGCGAACAATGAGCGAAAACGTTGGCTCTAGGTCGCGTGTTGCAAAGTACAGGGGGTTTTGATGGGGGAGATAAATTTTTAATCAAAGTGAATAAATGGCATGGGCCAAAAATATGGTGGGCAGCGAATTTTAGGCTATATTTTACAACAATTATACCACAGTCTCGCTTAGGGAGAATTTACAAGCCACGCCTTTTTGTCTTGTTTTCAAGCCTATTACATTTAGATCGCTTGCCTTCAACAAAGGACGATGTTTATTTGACATAAAGATTGATTAAACCAATTTATTTTTTTATCAGTGAAAAATGAGAAAATCCTTGTGGTAATTTTGATTTAAATTCCAAATTAAATTGATAAATTGCTTTAACAGTATTTCGTAGGGAAACAAAGCAAATTTTTATTTACTCCATTTGGTTTATTTTATCATAAATACCTAGTTTCAAATATCCTCGTCAAATGTTCATAGTCTCTATACTTGCAAATATAATATCGTCTGGAAATATAATATTGTTTGTAAGAATGCAATTGTAACCAAGTAAAACAAGTAAATTTGAATTGATAAATGCCTGAATTTTTCTTTTTGTAGGAGGTTCCGTTTACAATAGAAAACACTTCAAAAATAAGGATAACGTTATATTTTAAGTGTAATTAATAATCACATAGTGGTATTATAATTTTGGGATCGTAGTAATTTACTTCGAGATTTTTGGTCTCAATATGTTAGGAAAAAGTGAACAATTTATCTTTGTTATTTACGAAT
This sequence comes from Steromphala cineraria, assembly GCA_916613615.1. NCBI lineage: Eukaryota > Metazoa > Mollusca > Gastropoda > Trochida > Trochidae > Steromphala > Steromphala cineraria. The sequence continues at coordinate 48,814,179 of OU744733.1, forward strand.
TATAGTCAATATCAATGTTACCCAAAACTTTGTTTCTGGAAAGTAATGAGAACATGAAACGTCAGATTTCACATCGTAAATAAAACTATTTTTCATTGTATTAACAACATTTTTTCATACCTATTAAGTATGTTTCATTAAATGGATTCGAATAATGATTTATTATTTTTAGCTTTAGAGTTGCATGTATAACGTTTATCTGAAACTACAGGTAAAAGGTACTATTCGATTTACTGTACATAACTATGAATTTCTAGATAAAGTTTCTGGATTTCTGTCATATGCCTGTTCGAATTTTTCTGAATATTATTGTAAAGTTTTATTTTATTTATGTTTTAAAATAATATTGAAAATAAAGAATCAAACATGAAATCAATGTTTTCATATAGTTCATCTATGATTTCAGACATGAATTATAACTTGATTTTATCAAGTTTTGATTTTGGAAAATAAGTAAATAAATAAATCAACAATAAAGAAAGCGTGACAAAAAATGATTTAATTTTCGCTGAAAGAAAATTATTATTTTCGACTTTAGTTGTAGGTGGCAAGAGAATATTCAACCTTGATAGATCTTATATTTAATTTAATAATGAGATTTGTGTGATTGCATTAAGTGTTTGATATCCAAATCAATGAATTATGAAGATATGTTGTTAATGATCTGTTTTCGTTTTCGGATTGTTTTTTGTTTCTTATATGCACATTGCTTCTCGTAATCTCGCCCCATTTCGCTTACTAATTATGTACTCGTTTGTATATATCATTACCCAGACATTGCATATTTGAGTCTTTAATATCAAGTTATACATTCTTTTCGTTTAAATGTTTAAAGATGTAAATGTAAATCGTAATTGTTTAAAGTTTCAAAACAATTCGTTTATGGTTGTAAATGATCCAGATTAAACTGAAAGGATGCGATAAACCTTTTATTAAAAAAGTTTGACGAAAAGACGTTTTTGTCAACACTTGTTAATATAGATTTATTGTTGTTATTTTAAATAATTCCATAACCTCGATAATTTAATGCATGAAATACAGTGTCTTTTTACTAGAATCAAAAAAGTATAATTTCTTCATACATACATATATTGTCAACTGATGCTTTTTAATGCGTTTGACGGAGTTTTGATCGTATGTTTTTCCTTTATGTATATTTGATTAAATCTCTTAAATCAACTAAAATGTTTATAATTTACATTTGAGAAAATGTTATATTTAATTCAGTGAATACAAGTTTTATCGTCAAATGAATGAAATGAAAATAATATCATATGAAAATAATTGTTTGTTCATTCTTTTGTGAGGATTGAAATGATACGTGGGAAATGATGGTGTCACACGTGATAGAGTTTATGTTGTTTTAAATTTTCTCATTCTCGAGTTTCATAACGATAGTTAAATAACTTTGTTTCATATTCGCTTCCAACATAAAATATGTTTTGAAATTGGAACCATATGGAATATCCTAACCCTCTTTTCGCCAGCATTATTAGTCCAAAACGCTTCATATTAGCAGAAGAAGAACAGAACAGAGCAGAAGTTTATTTTTAGACTTTTGTTCTTCTTCTTAGCATCGCAGTGATATTATTATCGTTTTCTCATATAATCCTTGAACTATGATGATTGCCACTAAACTTCTGTACAGCTGCATTAAGTTTGTTCACCTACCTGCGTATCGTAGTGCAAATGTCGTGTAATTTACCGTGACTTTAAGGCAACGTAGCATTGCGAAAAATAAATGATTTATCACGAAATTTCACAATATTAGTTGGGATTTATTGTATGTAAACATATTTGCATTTCATACGTAACCGTGACCAGTAACAGTTTTGGCAAGTCATTAGAGAGACCAGGTTCGAAATTTTAAAATCTTTATTATATATTTTTTGTCTATAAAATCCTTCAAAACGTCAAGTTTTAAACACAATTCATGTTTTTTCCTTTGCACTACTGCAATGTAATCAAGCTGATGTTTCTCTCAGAGATGTTAAATGGAATATTTCAATCGAAATTTTAAAAAAAAATGGAATTTGAAAAATATGACCCCATTTATTTTTAATTCTTTTTGTCAAAATAAGACACTTGGTACTAGAGACCTAAGGACCCGAATATAAAATTTAAGAATTATTATTTTACACATAGATAATGGTTGATCCTTTGCCAGATTTGCTGAAGTATTTATTGGATCTCCAAGTGAAACCCCAATTACATGATATTTGCTCTAAGGTTAGCCAGCAAGTGAACAAATTTAAGGTACGCAGCTGTAGGTAAGATACGTATTTCGAAAGGACAACGATTTTTAAGGTCGATCAACTACTTTATTGTAGAATGAGTGACAGAGTTATTTTTATACGCCGCATGGGCAATATTTCAGTCATTAGCGACGTTTATTGTAGAGCATATCATATTTCTACAACAAAGAAGTTGATCATCCATAAAACTCCTTTTTGTGGATAATAATTTTTTTATTGTAGAGAATAGCTACTTTTTTCAATAAAGAAGTTGATCATCCATAAAACTCCTTGTCTTCTTGACATTCCCAACTTCTAAAATGCCTCTCAAACAACTAAAGAAATGTGTATATAAAAATGAATTTTATTGTGGTCGATATTTTATACGTATGCCAAGAGTAATCAAATCACTATTCACGATATGAATTATTACAAAAATTAAGATAAATGTCAGTTTATTTCCAACAGTATTACGGATCAACAAGGGAAACTTGTTTATCATATTTTGTAAACTTTTGTACAAATATTTTTTTTAGAGAGAATTTTCAGATGTGATTTATTTGTGTGAAAATATAATTTTTATTTGTCATCTACTAGTAATTTCCATGGTTGAAGAAATATGTGCTTATTAAAGCCACTTATGTTGTGACATGTTTATCGTCTAGATGGTCGACATTGCGTTATGTCAGTGGCATAGATTAGAGATGATGCAGGTAAAGAAATAATAAATGTTGTCCTGTGATTTCTTTATAAAGAAGTTGTCGTTATTGAGGAAATCTTACTGTTAGTTAATTCATCTTTTATTTCGATAGCATTAATCATATTCTAACGACAACCTTCATTCTAAACTAAAAGCAGCAGTACCTTTTATAAAAAAATACCGTTATATTTTGTAATCTTTATGGTTTTTGATTATGATTTATCAACTAATGTGTCCGATAAGAACATATGACAAAATATAAGTGTTGCATTACAGAGAAAGTTATTATGTAGAAGATGACAAATTCACGAATGAACAATTTCTGTATCGCCACAACAGTTAGGTTTTCCTATAGATGTCCATTCCGTTTTTAAGCATATCTATGCCAGGATGTCGCACAAAGACGTTGATCAGCCGAAAAAAGGGTGCCACTTGAACATAACGTTCATTTATTCCCCAAACAATGAAGTTAATAACTAGTTCTATCTAAGATTGTAAAGAACTTTTTACGATATCGCTTTTGCTGTCATTTATAAATGATGAATACTTTTGTTAAGAACGAGGGCTTTTCTACTTACTATATAACGATATTTTTAAAACATATTTTCAAATTATTAAGAACGTGGTGTCTAATTTGCCAAATGATGAAAAAAGTGACGAAATAACCAAAGAAGAATTTAAATTTTTCATCTTTTATCACTGAATTTTTTGTGTAAATCCTCATGGTTCAATAAAGGATTATTTTTATTGTAAATCTACTTTTAAAGACAATCTAATAATTGAAGATATAATTCGTCATTAATGCATATAATTTGTATCATATGAAAATCAAGTATTATCTTCAATATTCTAATATGAACATGATGCTCAACTTGATCATTCATTTTCAAACCATCATCATTGATTTTTATAAACGATTTTGAAATTGAATTCAGTTTACGTTTAAATTGTACTATGGTGTCGGAAATAAAATGTATTTTAGATATATAGGGAAAGTGAAAACGTCAGATTGAAATTTGTTTTTGCTTCAATTCAGGTTTACCTCGAAAATTCTTTTTTTATTTATTTTTCCGCCTCGAAAATTAGGTTTGGAAAGATAATGTTATAAACAAATTGTTTTATATTTAAACACACATAAGCTTAACAAAACACTCGTAATTATTTTTTAATTTTTAAAATAACGAGGCCCCTTTTCAAAGGTACAGAAAACCACAGAAAATCGTCACCGATGGAGTTTCGCTATTGAATGAATTTGAACGTAATTACACTCGATTACTTTGATTTGTCGACAAATCACGTACATTTCTTTAAATAAACAGTATGAGAGACTTGCTTTTGTTGACCTCTGCATAACCAGAGCTTTTCAGACAGGCAGACAGATAGACAGACAGGCGGACAGACAGACAAACAGACAGATAATTTTTTAATGAGTTTATTCAATCCCACAAGAAGAAGGACAGGTTGTGTAAATTTTACAATATCACTTCTGAAAGCATCAAAATAACCAAAATAAATATTTGTTCATGTAGATTATTTTATCCCCATAAGGCGAAACACGTCACTCAATCCAACTATCCGTAGTCGTAGCAGAAATTAAGCGAAAACTACTGGCGGCCAATTGAGTGTGAACACTATTTAATCATTTGCGTGAGGAATCTTATTACCCAAACCAATCATCCATAGTCAGAGAACTTTGCAATATAAATTGGATTTATTACTGCTTAATGAAGTTCAATTGGAATAATTTAGTTTTATTTTCCTGACATTATCTTATATTCCCCCTAAAAAGTGCTACTGTCCATGTAAGCCAATGACAATATTGAAAGTATTTTTGCAATGCAATATCTACAAAGTTACGTTTAATAATAGAGGTGAAGAAAATATATAATTGTTTCTTTTTTTCACTTTTCAAAATCTTGTTTGGTTTTCAGCACAATTCACAAAGTAACAAAATGCTTAATTTTGATATTCAGACAATTTCCTCATTTTTGTTTCCTTTGCCACGTGATCTATCTTAAAGCCCAGGGTTTACGAACATTCGCTTGATATATTTGTACGTACCTAGGTTCATGTGTACCAAAACGGTTATATACAGGTATTTGTCATTTTGCGCCGAAACGTAAACGACCGTTTACCTCTCAATTATACAAGTAGCAAATTTCAAAAACAACATAAAAATATGGTGATGTAATGTGCAAATGTGTCCATTTAAAACATTGCAAATATGTATGCTATCACTTTTATAGGAATAAGAATTGAGCTTTCTGAAAGTTTGTTTTTTCTTAAAAAATATTTCTCAATTATGTGTAAGCGACGCTTTATTGTATAAAATACAGTCAAATTGGAACACGGGACGAACAGTATATAATATAATTGAAACAAACATGAATTTCAACTTAGATATTTTTCCTCAACTATACATTTCGATGTTAATGTTTATCTAACGAAAACTGTAAGCCCAAAATGATGCATGATGGTAGTTTTTGTCGGGCGTCGTCAAAGACGTTGACCTTAGATATTTTCAGTGTCAGAATGATTGGGTTACTGGGTCAAGTTCGTCTCGGCGTGGGTAAGAGTAATCACGTGAAGTAAGGGAAAAGCATAGACTGCATGCAGATAACACAAACAACGATGTCGATTACGTAAACTCGACGAAGAAGAAACACGTGATGCACGGGCGAAGCACGGATGTGATACGAAACAACTTTAGGTGAAATGTATTAGGAATCACGGTATACACGGGCATTTTGGAAAACCAGAATAACGTGGTAACTGACTCGGTGAACGGACATAGCATCGAAGTTACATGCAAAAGAAAAACGTTGTATCTTTCGAATTCGTTCATTGTACTTTCTCAACTTGCAAGATGAATGAAATAAATATCTTCTTGGACAGATAAAACTCTAGATAATGTTGAACCCCTGTACTAACATTGACAGTCATTTATTTGAACTCTGGGGTTACTGTTGGAATCGATTGTGTAGATAATCAAAAAAGTCTAAATAAGTCTCCCGTAGGGGCGTAACTAAGAAAATATAAGATAAAAAATATGATGATAATACCATACCTTATAGATTAATAGAAATAAAATCATACTGTTTATAACTGACAACTGTCCTTTATATAACGCTTCTAAGGCAACAATAGTTGGAATCAGGATGACTTCATTTAAAAAGTATACATGTACTTACATTCCCCTATCCCTAATGTACCGAATATTGAATGCACTTTTATTGTACTTATTGCAAAATAACACATGGTAAGCAAATAAAGAATATCTTAGCAAATCATTTTATCATTTTTGATATTTTTTAAAGGATATTGTATTTTTAAAGGCGTTTTTCCCTTGCCAATAAATGAAAACATATTTTGCACATTACATGATATCGGGTACGTTTGTTTTAGAAAGTACTGTGCTTTATCTGAGTACTAAATTAATATCCTCGCTTTCATATCTATATATATGGATTTTGTTGTTGTGCAAGTACACGATTTTAGTAATTGTAAGAAACGACTCTGATCCATAATGAAATAAGTTACAGATAGTGTATTTCGTGAATGGAATTTAAACAGAAGCAGAAACTAATGTTTCTTAATTGAATTAATTAAACTTAGGAGAAAGGGAAACGTCAACAACAATAATGCAATGTTGTTAAATCCACGAAGGATAAATCCGACTAACAAAATTGAAATTTTGATTTGAAAGCATTATCCACTAGCAATCATCTTCAAGAAAACACTCCTTGAAGTCCGTTTTGAGTCTTCTTAACAAGTCAACATAGGATAGCGAAATGAAAAGCCCATAAGAGACATTTAAAATCATTTTTATTTTGCAACAGTGTCTAATCGCTCTTGAATATGTACAGAAGAACACGGCTATAGCGAACTCGGATATAGCAAACATTCGGATATATAGCGAACAAATTTCTAGGTTCCGTCAAATTGCCTATATAATATCATTAAATTATATGCGTATAGCGAACTCGGATAAAGGGAGTAATCAGATATAATGAACTGAATTGTATTAAATATTGATTAGTCATTCAGACTTTCATGTATACAAAATCGTCAAGATGGAAATAATAAGACAATTCATTATATGAAATTCATTGAAAAAGTAAAAGTATTTTATGTGATATGTATGGTTTTTTTAAATAGTCTAAAATAACTCATTCTTGATATCAATGTTCTTTATCCTTTCCTTTCATTTAATTATGTGACATGAGACGATTTCATAGTTTTTTCCAAAAGTGAATATCATTTTGTCACGACAACAAGTGATTCAAAGATATCAAAATAAAATTCGCATCCTTGTCTGTAATTTCATATTTTTTATCACTTTATATCTTTTTGAACTGAGTACATCACGTCCATACATGTAAAACTAATTTGTTAAATACACAACTTTTGACAACAGACGAAGACGAAGACATTTCTCAAATATATAAGTTGTGGCAGAAAAAGAGTAAGTTGTTTAAACTTTCAAGAAAATAAGCTGTGGCAGGACGACCAAATTGAGATGAAAGTATCATATTTACACTCTGTGTAGGTGTTTGCTTTGCGTATCTGATAAATATAATTTAACTAAGGTTTCAGTTCTGCGAGAGTAGGTAACCTCTCTGCAAGTTTTCTGGAGTAAATATATTCCTTTGTTAAGATAAATAGGAAATTGAGAACATCGTTTCTTCTTTTCTTGAATCCCAGAATTATTGTTTGTATATTAAGATCCAAGTTGTCGGCAGTTTATTTTTATATCCATTGTAGTAGATCCTGCCACAGCTTTTTGAAGTAAATGGATTATAGATTATACTTCAACCTTGCAAAATGTGCACAGTGGTGAATTTATAATCTATATCTATATAAATCGATATTTGTAATCAAGATTTTATGGGTAATTTCAGATTTGTTTCAACTTTTAAAAAAATCAAAGAAAACTACAACTATAATTTCAATTGCTTCTTTTAGAGGTAATAAAGAAACATTTATGGATATGCTTATCATGAATAAAGAAGTTGTCATCCATTTCAAATTCAAAATTGTTATTATTTGACTTTTCAACAATTTTCAACTTCTCGAATCATCTGATTTCCTCCTGCTTGGTTCAATGTATTAATACAAGGAGAGCAGAGGCATCTAAACTATTCAAAATTTTCTGCTCTTGTTGAAATTGTCCATTAACCGCCAAGATGATTTGGTTGTTATAACGACTTCACGATAAGGAAGATTAACTGTCTTTAAAGGAGGCAACACGACAATGTCTACATTTAACCTGATGATAAACCTGCCTAACTAATGCATTCTTAAATGACATAATGTAGGCTGTGCAGACTATCCTACACAGAATATTCAACTGTCTTCTTGGTCTTTCACTTAAGCTGTGACGGCAGTTTACTACTGAAACTGTACTCAGGTTTTCATATTCTGATACTCTCTGTGTTAAATACTATGTATGACTCAAATTCCCGAAATTTACGTATTCCCAGAGCGATAGCAAGGGGTAAACAGCAGTTTACGACTGAAACTTTACTCCAGTTGTCGTATTCTGATGATAAACTCCTCATTTCATGAAAGTATTCTGTGTTAAATACGGTACATTACTCAAGTCTCGAAATTTTCGTATATCCAGAGCGATAGCGAGGGGTAAACAGCAGTTTGCCACTGTTACTGTACTCCAGTTTTCATATTGTGATGATAACTCCTCGTATATGGTATATCATGAAAGTACTCAGTGATAAAAATACTGTGTATGACTCAAGTCTCGACATTTTCGTATATCCAGAGCGATAGCGAGGGTAAACAGCAGTGTACCACTGTAACTATACTTCATTTTTCATATTCTGATGATACAATCCTCACATATGGTATATAATGAAGGTACCTTGTGTTAAATACTCTGTATGACTCAAGTGCCGAAGTTTTGCGATTTCTAGAGCGATAGCGAGGGGTAAACTGGTATTTAATTAACATTTGTTTGCCATGTATTCCTTTTAAGTCTAGTTTCCTTGCAAGATCGTAATACAGAGTATATTTCATTTTTTTTCCAAATAGTTTTATTCTTGAAACATCGATATATCACAACTTTTTTAATCGGGACCTCATATCTTCATAATGTCTGTGTACAAACGACTTGCTACAATAATTTAGCAAAATGTCGATACCAGAAATATAAGAAATAACGCCATAGGTAAAGTTTGGCATTTTTACTCCAACCGCAAGCATTCATTACCATGGCAATTTATGGAGAGTTTGAACATCACCTTATTATCTGTATGTCTATATGTAATTTTGATTTATACTATTTCGTGCTTGCTTGTCTTGCATTGTACCGTTTCCAATCTATAGTTCTCATTACAAGAATGTTTTTACAAATAATTTCCATATTCAAATCGTATAAAATGACAAAATAAGAAAGTCACTATATCATTCTTAGAAAATTATCAACGTTTAATATTGTTGAACACGTGTTGATATTTTTACAATAATAATGGAAAAATAAAATGGCTAAAAAATTTTCGTTTTCAGTGATAAATTGATTGGATGTTATAACCATTTAATGATGATGATGATGATGACGATGACGATGACGATGACGATGACGATGACGTTGACGTTGACGATGACGATGACGATGACGATGACGATGATGAGGAAGATGACGATGACGACGATGGTGATGATGATGATAATGATAATGATAATGATAATGATAATGATAATGATGATGATGATGTACACTAACATGGAAGGTCGACAAGAGTGTCATGTAAATGCAACAAATCCGTACAAAATCATCCGTGTTGTAGCTTCTATTCAACAAATTGAAAATAAACGGTTTCCATGACAACCGCAATAAAGCCACAAAACATACCGGAACATTATCGGTTAATGTCATATGGATAACCCTAAATATATCATATGTATGCATAAACTGATTCATTTACAACAACACGGAAACTGACGATCTATTCCGGAAAGTTACGATCAATTTATATAGTATATAGCTCAACGATATTAAACGATCGCTAATCCTCAAACACATTTAAGGCGATTATCTTGGTAATAATTCACTCGGACATTCCGCGGACTTACACTGGTACAGGACTTCATGTCTGGGCATTCAGTAGAGCCAAAAGCCCCCCATTATCAGGCCGGGCTCATAAATATGTCCCTTTGGTCAAATACGCACCCCATAAACTAGTCCAGAGCTAATAAAATGGCCTACGTAGTTAGAAGGTTGATACAGTAGTATTTCAATTTTGAAAGATATCATTTTAGACACGCATTAATTATTTGTTGATTTACTTGAAATACAAAATTCGGAATAATTAACCGGCTTGTGATTCGTTATTCAGTATTAGTAGTCAATGCAAGCTGTAAAATAATCTACATAAACGAGTACTATTCTTCTTGACAGCATACAACATTATCGGTTGTATCTGAGAATCAAGTAGTTTGAAAAGACGTTAGGACTAGTTATTCCGATCATAAAGGTTACAGACATAACGTTTTATAGCGCTTTTTTTGTTCTTTTTACTAAATCTATAACGCTTTTAGAAAAAATCATTGTGTGGGTAAACAAAAGGCCAAGATACTTATATTGATTACTGAAGTCTTACATCGTTTAATACCCACTTTTCATTTGATGATTACGGCCCACCCCTTCTAAATATATCAATATTTGTCTGTTAATAGTTAACAGATAGTTTCCATTCTTTGGTGTTATGTTCAAATATATTAAGTTGATTTTCTAATCCCATAACTGTGTCTGATACTAAGATGACATTATTAGCAATAATTAACATCAATATTTCAATAATATCCGGGAATATTTGAATGCAATGCTTTCAATTATTAGAAATCTCATAGTACAATTCATTGATGAAAAATGTAAATAACATTGGACTTAACATACATCCTTGTCTTAATCCAACTGGACAATCAAAATAGTCTGTGAGATCATCGCCACATCGCACACATGATTTGATGTTTGCGTACATTGATTTTAAAACATGGTACAGCTGCGTATCTTAAGTTTGTTCACTTATCTTCGTATTCGAGTGCAAATATCATGTAATTTGTAACTTGTTTGAGACATCTTAGTGTTGTGAAAACGAAATCAGTAGTAATGAAATTTCACTGCATAAGTTATGATTCAATTTGCGTTAACATATTAGTATGTCATACCTAACAGACAGCTCTAACAAATTTGGCACGTCATTGAAGTGACCAGGGGTCAAAATTTCGAAAACACTGATTTCTATTTTGCTCTACAAAATTCTTCATAAGTGATCAGCAGCTTTAGATCTTATTCATATGTGTTCCTTTGCGCTAAAGCAATGTAACTGTGATGTTTTTTTCGCTACAAAGTTTACATGGATGATTTTAATCAAAATGTAAGAAAATCCGAATTTTACAAATATGACCCCATCTGTCTATTTAACAATGCCAAATATTGACATTCAGCACCAGTGACGAGACGATCCCGAAATATGGTTTGGAAATGGTTATTTTACACATTAACAATTGATGATCTATTGTAAGTGGTCCTGGAGTTATTTATGAACGTCAAAACGACACCTAAATTACATGATATTTGCGCTAAGATTACAAACAAGTGAACAAACTTTTGGTATGCAGCTGTATATTTTCCCCCTAAATCCGGCCCCTAGTAAACAATACCATAATTTAGAATGGTCTACAGAATCAAATGCTTTTCGAAAATCGAGAAACGTCACGTAAAATTTGTGTTTTCGTCGCGATAGACATTTTTGTATGATGGCATGTAATGTAAAGATGTGATCTGGAGTGGAATATCCTTTTCGAAAACCGGCCTGAGCTTCTGGTATTAAATCCCGCATATTTGTCCAATTGGTCATTCTATTATTCAGTATGGTTGTGAATATTTTTCTCCTAAAATGCTCATATATGAAATTACTCTATGGTAATAGAATACGTCATCAAACACTCGAGATATTTGCAATTGAAAATCTTGCATATGATAAATTCAACTGAAGTGTGTTCATTCTTTTGCCTGGCAGTTTTTTAACCTCATTACACAAGTTTATTCCACGTATGTGAACAGGATAGTGTTTGTATTCACACTTTGCTTAATAAAGTATGTTTTCTGTGGATATTTTTATATATTTATTAAAATTGTTCTAAATATAAACGCACATGTATATCAGTGTGTTTTTCTTGTCATTATGTGTACGTTTAATTAACAAGTCTTCATTTGATATCTCCAATCGTGGCAAAAAGATTGCAATCTTCAAAACATGCACTGAAACTAAGATTCAGGCTTTGTTATGCAAAAAGGATGACATTTTGGTCTTCATTTCGTCACAAACAAACACGTTGGAAATAGATGAGTAGCATAATTAAGAATCTTTTGTAATCAAATGAATATTTTAAGAACATTTCAGACACGATGCTGTTATGGAATTTTAATCTTTTGAAATTCGCACTACATTGGTGTATTATGGAATAGATTTTTTTTTTTCTCCATATTTCCGATATTACACATTGAAATGTCCACGATCAGAGAAACATCCTATTTCAAACACCATTAGAACATCTTTCGGAAAATAGAGAACTTTATTGCAATTGGAAAGTATTAAAACAAATTTCAGGTTTCACAACATACGGTAGAATATCATTTAGAAAACGTTTTACGTCAGTAAAGTGCATTAATTTATCTATTCTTTAACTTGTTGTAGCAGGACAGTTCATATTATTTGAACGTTTTCAAGAGCTGAACTGTTCGTAGACTAGACTAACATTTAGTCTCAGAAGTATTTTTTTTAATATTGACAATATTTTTAACAAATCATATATTATAACAAAATGGAGCCCAGAAGATACTTTAACTTCAGAAAGGTGAGCGATCTAGACTTGCTATACTTTTCTAGACTGGGTTGGTCATCAATCAAATATTTTTGCTTTAGGGTCGTTTAACAATATTTTTAAATAGTTTACTGAAATAGGTTAGACAGAGGAAGGATTGATAACTAGAAATGTAAAAAATTAGTCGAAAAGAAATTATTACAAATTACATTATTACCTCAAAACCGGGTATCTTTTCGAAATCTTTGGTTTAAGAATGGGGCTAAATATTTGATACGTTGAAGATCAGATTTAAATGGAACAAGAAAGAAACTGGAAACAATTAAAAAGAAAGCTACATATCTAATCATAGACTTAAGTTATATATGATAAGTCGTCAACTACGTCTGTGTAATTGTGCAAAAATACGCATCGTGTCATAGTTAACTCAATTTATGGTATACCTATACAGTTTTCTTATAATTTTATTTCTGTAAAGATACATTGACATCTACAACATAATTCATACATACTGTAGATATTTTCAATATAAACACAAACAAATATAGGTACAACTGCAATAACATAGTTTGATGATGAAGCATAATAAATAGTGATTTTGAACCTGGCATTTTTATAGAAGAGAAGAAGATGAACTTGAACTACAGAGTTCCGCGTTCATAGGATGTGGCAGATATGATTTACATATTCATGATCTTTGGACAACAAGAGGATGGACATTATATATTGACTCTTAAATCTTCTTAAATTCTTCAATCGTTTGAAAAATTTTTACACTTTGCTATATTTATACATTCAGGGAAGTGTAAGTTAGTCATCAAAAAGGAAATGACATACAGACTAGTATTTCATGAATTAAGAGCGGTCGCAGTCTGAGTAACAGGTAAGTTTATCAGCTTCATTTTTTAAATTTTGTTTTATGAGGTCAAATTTCGGTAGGGATCCTTTTAGTTTTGAAATGAATATTTTATACATGACTGTTGTTATTGTTAGGTTTAGAATCATATTTCGTCAAGGTATATCTTGACCAAGCTCCATAATAACGGATTTAATATCATAAGTAAAAATGTAATGTTATACACACTTATCTGTAAAACCGTAAAAAGTTAAGTAGCTCGTAGCCAAAGGCTCAACTTCGAACGATCATATTGGTATCATGTAAATACTCTTGAATTAAAGTTCAACGAAATGTAGGATAAAGCTGGATTTGTATTTCTAAGTATAAGAGTTCAAGAGAGTATATATGTGACAAACTTCTTTTGTAGATTTATAATCAAATGAAATTCAAGGAAACTTGGATAAATATGTGTATAATAAAAAAACAGAAGGAAAATGGTGATGAAGACAGTCTATTTCGGGGGAAAATTACAGATTGTGAATAAAAGAAAATGAAGAGGATAAAAAAGAATGGATTTTGAAGAATTTTGATAAATACAAACAAAGTTAGAAGAAAAGATAGGAGTGAATTGAATTCATACAAATGAATGAAACGGTTGGTGACAGTTAAAAGACAAGAATCAAGATGTATAAAGACAGAAAAGAAAAATTGAAGAGGAAAAGCAAAAACGCATAAGAAAACAAAAGAAACGCATATTATACGAAGGTATGAGGAAAGTATACCAAATAAAGAAATGTGAATCAAAATATACCCTAAAAGTTACGAAAGGCCGAGAGAACCGAAAAAATGAAAAAGTTATAGACATTGGACATGGAGGACGAAAACATAGGTGAGAAATAACGAAAGTCAAAAGAAATTGAAGCTATAGCTTCAATCGTTGAATGACATTTAAGTGAAATGCATATGTTAATATGTCCATAAGAAAACGAAGAATTATGGACCTTTATCCATGTAGACACATTTATGTACGCATGCAGTCTTATTCCTTCCTCAGCTGCAGAAAGGGTTTAAACACTTTTATTCACTTGGAACAGGCCTACCAAACAAAACTGCCATACTGCGCAGACAAACGTTGAAAAGTCCACATTAAACGTGGAAAAGGATTGGTTACAAGTTGTTCAACTTAAAATACCTACTCCTTAAAATGTACATAATTAATTTACAGTTGTATACAGATGCGTACCTAAAGTTTGTTCACTTGCCAGTGTGTCTTACTGCAACTATCCGTGATGTAATTGGGAATGTCTTTGAGGAACCCTAGCATTGCACGACATAAGTCAACATTCATTTGCATTAACATATTGGTATGTCAAACCTAACAGTTAGCTGTAACAATTTTGGCAGGTCATTGAAGTGACCAGGCGTTGAAATTTCGAAAGGACTATTTTATATCTTTCTCTACAGCATCCTTCATAAGTGATCAACAGAAAGTCATTTTTTTCCTTTGTATTAAGGCAAGACAATGGTGCTGAATTCTTTCTCAGATAGTCTATATGGATTTTAAATCGAAAATTAAGAAAATCTGAATTTCTAAAATAAAAACCCATGTGTTTATATTTCCGTACCAATTTTTTCAATTCTGGAGCAGTGACCAGACAGTGCCAAACTGTGGTTTGAGAATGATGCTTCAACACATAAACAATTGTTTTTCTTGTCATTATGTGTACATTTGATTTACAAATCTTCATTAATATCTTCATTCGTGACAAAAAAACTTTCATAATTCAAAACATGCACTGAAATTGAATTTTAAGCTTTGTTATGCAAAAAGGTTTTGTTATGCCAAAACTGATGGTATTTTGGTTTTCATTACGTCAAAAACATGCACTGAAATTAAGATTTAAGCTTTGTTATGCCAAACCTATGATATTTTGGTCTTCATGTCGTCACAAACAAACACGTTAAAAATAGACAGGTGGTGAACAAGACCAAAGTGTGAGAGATAAGAAAAGGAGAAAACTGCAGGATTATAAGAAAATTACCCAAATTGTATCTTTCAAAATGAATTTGTAATCCCGATATTTTGAAGGCGGGAACATAATAAGTTCACTATTTCAGGTGATCCCCCATTCTCTCACCAAAGAGCAGCCTCTGTTCGGAGAGAAAAGTGATCCTCTAGTGAAAACATAATTTACAAAAGAAATATTGATCTATATAATGTTGTTTTAAATGTTATATATTTGTTTCATCATACGAACAACTCAAAAAATACCAAGAAACGCTGAACTAAATACAATTTTACACTTCAACCAGATGTTTCTCCATATTCAAAAAAACTTCATTTTATAAAAATTGATACAAAATTTAATTATGATTTTATAACGATATTGCTTAAAGGAAACTAACTGGAGCGGAAATGCAACCATAACTAGCTTTCATAATTTCTCAACTTCGTAATGTTCATGACAAATTAACACACTGCTAGCATTTAAAGGACTTAAGGAGGTCCAACACTGCCGACAAAGCTTTTAAGGGGGGCTTACATTCATAATGTTTGTGTCAAATATTTTCTTTCCAAATTTGCCCCCATTTTCTTAATAATAACAGCCCTCGGTGCGTTTGATCAATATTCCGTAACAACGGTCACGTGATCTCAACAATAGGTCGTGGTGACTCATTGTGTCTTACACGAATGCATGAGTAATGTGAGTTGCACGCTTTTCACGGGTTCTCTTTCTGATTGGGCATTACGCGCATGTGCAGAGAAGGGTATTATTCAGGCCACGTGGATCTGTCTATGATTTCTTATTGAAAAGATGGATTGGAAAAACGCACGAAACGAAAGGGTGAGGGGGGTATTTGAAGTGCTTTGTGTAAATTGACCCACTGATTTTTGAAGGGAGCAATCGCCGTCTCAAAAATCAATGACTTCAAACGAAAAGGCGGTTTTTGAAATTTGGCTAATTTAAGATCTAAAAGGATTTGATCATGCAAGCGGAGATGTCATTTTATTTACTACTGTTTTAAACGCATTAATTAAAGAGCGAAAATATCGCCTTAACTAAATAAATTTAATCATTTTATTATTAGATTCATTTTCCTTTATATTTAAAGTAGAAACCTTGATAAATCCGGCGAGATTGTAACGCCCTTAAAGGGGCAGTGGCACGTTTTTTGATAATTTTATATTTTGAATTTGTCACTGATAATTGTTAGTTAATGTTAAATGTATCATTTTGACAGTGTCAAAAATCTCATTACACAAGTCAATAATCCATAGTCAGAGGACAAAGTATGAAGATTCACCTAAACTCCATTGGCGGCCATTTTTTGTGAACACCTTTAATTCATTTTGTGTAAGAAAAAGGAATCGCATGGCTAAAATTTACGTTATATGTTTGAATTATTACTGCTCCACTTAGTTTAAATGCATTGTCT
The DNA here is from genome assembly GCA_916613615.1 of Steromphala cineraria. Taxonomy (NCBI): domain Eukaryota; kingdom Metazoa; phylum Mollusca; class Gastropoda; order Trochida; family Trochidae; genus Steromphala; species Steromphala cineraria. Next base: position 48,831,232 of record OU744733.1, read on the forward strand.
TTCAATTGGAACCATCAATTTTCATTTTCGTGACATCACCCTATATACCCCCTAAAAACGTGCTACTGCCCCTTTAAGTATTATAAGTCCCCATGCATATACATGCGTTCGGAGTTTGGTTTTTCACGCTTTTAACGTCAGAAACTAATGTCGAATACGTATAGCCTGTTGTTGTATCAAATATGACACAACATTAGAACAATTATTATTGATTGCTAGAATATAAATATCATTATTTATCAGACTGAAATAAAGGATGTTAATGTTAAAAGGAGGTTCATTTCAATATCTGAGCACATGTACGATGCTTAGAATGAGTTATTGTGTTACTCCTCTTGGGCAATATTTCAGCCATTAGCGGCGTACGATGCTTAGAAAAGGGCATGTTATTCTCTTACCAACCATACACAAATATTAAGTTATGAATTCATACTACACAAGTACAAATAATTTCAAATTGTCATAATATTTCAAGTTCCCATAACCAAGTTACACTTTAGTGAGTTTGACGGGTCTTTTCATTGACGTCACTTGCATTTTCCTTTGTTTCGGCATTTATCTAGAAATATGAAAAAATATATACATGTGTGAAAATTGAACATATGACATAGATCTTACGATCTTGACTAACCATGTGTATTCAAATAATCAATTTTGAGACATCTAGACACTTGCACTTAACAAGAAATGCAAACGCTGATAGGCAGAAGCGGAGTAGAAAACAAAAAAGAAATTGTTTTATATCAGTGTCACGAGCTGTACATACAAGAAGTAAAACCAAATCAGATAATCAATTAAAAACAGCTTCCGGCCCGGTGGTCTACGAGACACTAGTTTCCTAAAATATACACATTAAATATAAAAAGATAACATCATTGTTACCTTTCATTCAACCAAGATGTACATACGTACATCCAAACACTGACACGTACGCGGTTACAAACATTCACATGATACAAACATACATATATCCATCCGTACAGGAAAATACACATAAGCATAGTATTACCTACATCTGCATACATACAAACACATACATACATGCATTCCGCATATAAACAGCCGATTTATCACTCATACTTACATGTATTTACTAGGTATAAGGGAGTGAGCAATTGAGAACACCTAAAAGCGATAAACTTGAAAAGGGCAACCGTATATAGAATAGATCTAGATGGCATTCAATGTGATTAGATTTGGTGTGAACCTAAATATGACAATGTCATTGTGATGTGATGGATTCGTTGATGATGTACCTAATGCAAAGCACGCGTTGTCAATCAAGTCAGATGTGTATAGGTGATTTATTTTCTATGTATATCACATTTGTCATTCTCTCGGATATGACTGAGCAGTGTCTTGTGGAGAGAATACATATTTGCATTCTCATGTCGCCGTTGCTGGTTTTCGAGAAATAATTTGAAATAGAAAATTTAAGTACTTTTGCCTACATTCATATGACATTTGCGCCCCAAAACGCACTTTTGCGCACCAAGTTTGATATCTATTGCGCCCAATGGGAGAAACTGATAACTGGTAGTTGATAGTTAGACCATCATTTGTCTTTACTCACTCACATACTCACACACACTGATGCAACACATCTAACAAATCTATAAAAAAAATATAAAAAATCTCACAACTGAACAATCCTGACCCAGTGTCAATGAAGAATGAAGGTTTCGTCTTTCTTTTTCTTTGTTATTTAGGATTTTATTTTCATAATGAGTTTGTCTACACGGTTATATCCTGTTGGAACTCGTAAGTCAAACTTGTTTATCTGTTATGATATAGTCCTTCTTGTTTCGCCCAATCTGCAACCTGGATTTTGCTAACGCCTAAATGCGAGGGTTATTTTGTATAACCTCCACTTTGGGTTCATTGAAATGCATACCGGTCACATGACTTTCACTTCAAAGTCAGAATTATCTTCTTATCGCTTGAAAACTCCGTGTATAATTTATTTCAACGTTAGCATTGCGAGAAAACAAATGTGCTGTATTATGCTTAATCATTAACAAACTTAAGAAATAACTACTTGATTGATAGAAGAGGAGCATATTTACAAATAATTCATAATATTCAGTTGCGACAGCATTTTATCGTAGTAATGCATTTCACGATCGTAGCTTCGATGATTAGCTTCCTTACACTATGTTTTTATTTTTTGAGACCTAGAATCTACACTTTATTCTTTGTCAAATTGTTAAATCTTTAACAACTGAAATGCTAACCTCACAAACATATTTGAAATTAAGCGTGAGGTTATAATGTAAAAATCCTTTATAATTGTAAACAGGATAGTCCTCCTGAATTTCGTTTCCACAAAAAAATACCCCGCTCGATTGGTCCCTTTAAATCAAACACCAGGAATAACACTAACCGAGATCCAACACAAAGACTTTTACACTTTTGAACACTTACTAGGGTCATCATTAAGTGTTATAAACCAAATACATATCGATAACACTAATAGAGGATACTGATCGACCTTCCATTTAATACTATTTTATCAAACGATTAATGATTTTGTATAATACGAGCGAAAGCGAGTTTGATGCTAAATCATTCACGAGTGAAACATAGCATTAAAAGGATAGTAGTTAAGTATTCTGTTTATTACTTGCCCTTAAAATCAAACAAACTTGCCGAAAAATTGCTAAAACTAACATTCGTCACTCGGCAGTCATTGTGACATTGATTCTTCATTTATTATACTATTGTGACGTCATACTTGCACATGATATTACACTAGTTTAATATTGCCGTATAAATATTACACTGCGGTATCTTACACGGGCGAGTAATAATCTGTATTACCAAAGCAAACACTGATAAGTAAAGATATATATATGTATAATTAATAGCCCTCACCCAGGTCGTAACTAAGTATTATTCACCAAATACATATTAATAACACTAACTGTATTATCAAAGCTAACACTTATAGGTACAGGGGAAATATATTAAGCCAGCATCAATAATAGGGATATTTATATTGCGCCTTATCCATGTTCTAACATATGCGCAAAGCGCTCCTACATCACTACCCTGAAGAATTGTGATTTCACAACTGCTACTTAGCGCTAGTCGCGACCATTTAGGTCAGTACATCCTGTTTTCAGGTACCCATTTCAACGGCTGGGTGGACTGAGTGCAATGTGGATAAAGTGCCTTGCCTAGCTAGGACACAACACAGGTAAGACCCAGGTCTAGTGTCTCTACCGGGATTCGAACCATGACCTCTGACGTGAGAAGCCAGCATGCTCACCACTACACCACTGTGCTCCATAATTATTATTATTTTATTCATTATCATTATGACAGCATTCACTCAGGTGAGTACTAATCTCGGTTACACCTGAATTCAGACGGTAATCTCTTCTACCTGTGAGGCTATTGCAGGTGGCTTGACAAAGACCGTTAGCCTTGACACCGCGTTAATGACATTTAAAAGCCGATGAAATACTAGTAATATCTATGTGGGATATACAACGTGTTATTCAGACATGGGCGTAAAGTCTTAACCGCGTCATCGGGCTTAAAGACGACCCCCGTCTGACGCATGCTTAACACGTGATTGATCAGCACAGAGATTTGAAACGGCTTTGAGAAATTGTGTAGGTAATTCGGAATATGTTAACAAAATTTTGCTTACATCGTATAATGAATTGTGATGGAGTATTTGTGTTTTTGTGAATTGTTAATTATCTTGTTGTGTCTTGATAAGGTTGAATCATCATGTTAATTCAAAATGGCTTAGGTTATTGATTATATGAACTTGCATTTCATTAGGATACTACGTATTTCAGGTAGCACGGGTATATGACCAATTAATTTTACTTTGATTGTTATTTAAGTTATGATAAATCAAAAGGGCGTAATATTCTATCGGTTTATGTTACAGCTAGGCTTTTCAATTGATATCAATCTTTTTTTATTTACATAGACAGGAAAACATAATTTTAGAACCATTATTACAGAAGTAGTACTTAGATGTAATCATTATGATCAGATTTTAGCATTAAATAACCTTAGCAAACGTATTTGCATTTCTATGTATACTCATTTACAAATTGAATTATGAAAATAATTATTCACATGTCTAATGAAAATATATGATAAATTAAAGTTTAATTCTTAAAGGGGCAGTAGCACGTTTTAGGGGGAATATAAGGTGATGTCAGGAAAATTTAAATAAATGGTTTCAATTGAAGACCAATTGCAGTAATAAATCAAATATGTATAATGTTGCACAAAATGAATTATAGGTGTTCACACAAAAATGGCAGCAATGGACTTTATGTGAATTTTTATAATTAATTTTGTTTTCTGACTATGGATGATTGGTTTGTTAAATGAGATTTTTGACACTTTCAAAATAATACATTTAGCATTAACTTACAATTTTCAGTAAAAATTGTGAAAAAGCGTGCTACTGCCCCTGTAAAGTATCAAATTTATCTTTTTAAAATATTTCACTTTTTGTTCCACAGGCAAAACACAAAAAGTAAACAATTTAAGTCATATAACTATCACGTAAGTGCATCGTGAGAATTTATAGTTTGGCAAGATTTGTGACGTGAACTCTTAATCAAGGTAAGTATTTAGAATTCTTAAGATAACTCACGAGAAAGCAACATAACCCAAAGCAACATTATCATAATTTGTAGGATAACTTATGGATATGAATCAAAATAACAGAATTATCATGTTCCGGGTGCATTTTTCAAATAATTTTTTTCACAGTCGATGTGTTTTCTTCCATTAATATGGATGGCCTCGTTAAGCACCATATATCAGTTAAACGTTATATCAAAATTTAAGAATTATGATTCTACATTACGCCATATTGGTCATATTAAAGTAATGTACAGTTTTAGAAAACTTTTAACAGGGCACAAAATTGTGAATTATACAATAATGTAATGTACATATATAGGGAAAATTGATGATAGTTCTTGTTTAATCATAGGTTTCATACACCCATCTGATTAATAAAATTGAAACCATTATATACAACATGCAATCTTGTCACTTTTTTTCGTTTGTCTTATGAAATTTGTTTCAAATCACACGTAATATTACTTGTGGTGTTTTTCTTTGATAGATCAAATCACATGGTAATATGAAAATAAAAGCTTAAAATGTAGGATCTGTTTTGTGAGCAATTTTACAATGTTATCCCAGCAGTCATCTTATTCCAAAGCAAAATGCTTATATTATATAAATGCTCTTTGTCAAGATATCAATATATAACCAATAAGGATATTATCCAATATTCAAAGATGAGATATAACATTTCGTTTATTCTATTTCAAGTGTGATTGTTGTATCAGGAACACTTTTACATATTCATCATACGATGAAAACAAATAGCAGTATATCGTAAATACGTCGATGATCGATATCACGTAAATATATATACACACACGAAAAGACAGGTTTTGCTATAAGAAATGGATATGTCTTAATTAAAACATTTCATTAAAACATGAAACGGAACATTGAACTCTCGTGCATCTATAGTATTCGTATCACGCATTTATTGCCTAATGAAATTTGTAATTACTTGATTTAATAATTATTTGTGATGAACATTTCGAATGCTACCCTCAATGGGGAAAAGCCAGGGGGAGCGCTTTGCCCCGCGTGACATTATCTAAGATGTATCTTTTTTGTAAACGTATTGGTGTAAACGTTATTATTTTGTATTTCTTAAGCAAATAAGAGAACTATCATTCCCATACCTTTATTCTTTTGTATTCAATAAAAATGAAATATACCAATTTCCCTCAGGTCTTTTGTTTTGGTATCACAAAAGCATTTTTTTTCTGTTGTTTTTTTGTAAACCCGATTTTAATAATAACTGTATATCATCTTTCAACCCCAAAGGACCAAAAACGCGTGCCGACAGAGTTAAATTTATTGAAATGTTACGTCTTTTTAACCAATCCAATTTTATGTGATCTTTCATATTACTGTTTATGATAGTCAATGACCTACATTGTCAAAATCGTCTTAGTTTTTTAAGAATGTGTATGTACCAAGCATAATGATATTGTGTCTTTGAGTATGACGAAAGTTCATGACATTTTAAAGAATTCTTTTGTACATCCTTGCATATATTGCCTAGAATTTCAATCCCTCAAATGGGGTCATAAGTTGCCTTGCATTATCAAGATGATAGCTTTTGATTAGTGTTGGCTGATTATACGTGTGTACACGGGGCAAAGCGCAAAGAGGATGGGATGAGACTCTGCGCTGTAAAACTACGTATTACATGTATTATCATATATATCCTATATGTTAATCGAAAACTATACACTCAGAGGCAAAAGAAACGATACTTTATAAATGCAAGATAGTTTAAGTAACGGTTGATTATTACGACGGAGACATGGTAACTTCATATTTTCATCAACAATCTGAACTAAGTTATGATTTTATAAGCAAAACTAGGTCTTTTTTTTAAATACGCCTTCAAAATTTGTTATCTTAAAATCTCCTAGACATGATAGAATAGTGATAACTGGCTTTGATGCTTGTTTTCTAACGTTATACAGTTGATTTCGTTGGCGGTTATTTATATTGATAACATCTTATATTTATGAAATAATTCATATTGAGTAAATTTTGAAAAGTCAATTTTCATACATTCTGGTCATATTGAAAAACCTGTGTTAGGAACCAAAGTGAATTTAAACCGTCATACATAAAAGTATCATACTCTGATGAATGAAATTCTTCACAACTCATTAGCCTATCGCAGGGGTTCGCATTTCAATAGTAAGAGGAATTTGTAATTTACCCTCTTGAAAAGTTGGTATCGCTTATTTCCCCACTGAGGGAAATTGTAGAAATCATAACTTTTTACGTTCATTTGATATGGTTTTAAAACGTTTCAATCATTCAACAAAGGAGTTGGCTATACTCACTTATTCTTTTCCATCATACTAGCTTGTAAAATGCTTTTAGACGCAAAAGACGATACCAACTTTAGTTTACAAATAGTACAAAACGAAATTATGTGGTAAATAATTTGCGACTACGAGTCCACATGAAGGGCGCATAAGTTGTAAAGAAGTACTCACAATTTCAAACATCAGTGTATGATAAATTTACATTGTATGATTGTTCCAATACACGAGGGGTACGAAAACAGCTTTTTCAATATTATGTTTATACATAATCTTGGAATAGGAATGACCTACATTGTCAAAATCGTCTTAGTTTTTTAAGAATGTGTATGTACCAAGCATAATGATATTGTGTCTTTGAGTATGACGAAAGTTCATGACATTTTAAAGAATTCTTTTGTACATCCTTGCATATATTGCCTAGAATTTCAATCCCTCAAATGGGGTCATAAGTTGCCTTGCATTATCAAGATGATAGCTTTTGATTAGTGTTGGCTGATTATACGTGTGTACACGGGGCAAAGCGCAAAGAGGATGGGATGAGACTCTGCGCTGTAAAACTACGTATTACATGTATTATCATATATATCCTATATGTTAATCGAAAACTATACACTCAGAGGCAAAAGAAACGATACTTTATAAATGCAAGATAGTTTAAGTAACGGTTGATTATTACGACGGAGACATGGTAACTTCATATTTTCATCAATGTTTATGTTTATACATAATCTTGGAATAGGAATAAAAAAAATTGAAATGTATGAATTGATAACATTAAGATGTTATCAATATAGATAACCTTGATATAATTTGTTTACGCATTTTGTCTGTATGAGTTTTCCTCATAGTTGCTGAAACTTTCCTTTTCTTGCATTCTATTTCGGGAGCAATATTCCGATATGTTGCTTTGAATACAGAAACACAAACAGCTTAATAGAGACAAAAATGTACAACTTTCGGTAAGAAGTTGTTGTTCGTTATTTCGATAGATTATAGTAATTCACGTGCAAACATGTTCACGTGCATGTGCAAACCCTGCATCTTACATGTTATTCATGTATCCCTTAAAAGAACATTTACATTTAGATAATCAATTTGGGAAGCGACTTATTCTATTAAAGCTTATTGACATAAATATTAATACGTATAAAGGTGTTTAAAACTGTATAAATAACCCTATTGTATGATTTTACCCGGTAAGTTTTGATATTCATCTTAATATTAATATTTCATTAATATTAAACACTTATCACAGCTGGTGTGAAGTTATGTTATTAGAAAGGCTATAGACGCGTACAAGAAATAAAGCTGTCTTCAGCCATCCAACACAGATTGAACATGAAGTGTGTACGAAACTGAGGCTATAAAAAGCTTCGCCTCATTTGCATAAATATGTTCCCTTTGTTTTCGCATCCGTAAACACTTATCATGAGAAGAGCCCTTAGGGGTGTTTGCGCATGCCCAATACCACCTCCGAAGAATTGATAGGGTCTTTTGTTGTCATCAATTGATGAAAGAATTTCTATTGTTGGAATTCTCTTGCCAAGGAGGTAGCTAAACCGCCCGAGGCGTTTTGCCCAACCGAACGTCGAGCTACGTTTTCTGTGTTATAGCCCAATTCAGTTTGCTCCGTAAGGGCCGCTGTAGTCTGTCAGCCAGACCCTTAAATAAAATAAAAGCCTAAGCAAGTCTTGTTAAGGCTTGAGAGCTCAATTTCTGAAAATGAAGAAATCTCTGTCTCCTTTTCATTATGTTTATTCATCATTCATCTTCTCAAACTTTAGTTTTATTGAAATAAATTTCAGGGCCTCATTGTTAGACTAGGGCGGCTGGAGCTTGAACTGCATGCCGGGTAATATTGAATACCAGGGCGGATGGATCGTCCTGTTTATTTATGTGTATATACGAACCTGCGTAAACGGACAAGCTTAAGAGTCGACTGGTAGTCGTAAAAGTGTGGTGGGCTGTTAAAATGCTACTCCGTGATATGCATCACATATTGCTTTGCGTTGATAAAATTCTGACTGATGGAATGAATACACCCATTTTAGACACATTCATCCCCAATTCGAGAATATATGATAAATGTATGTTTCTTATGGAATATAAAAACAGTCTTGTATATTCGCAGAAGCCAAAATCACATCTTCAATTCACATGAAAAGTAGTTAAAATAACTATCAACAAAAAAAGTGATCGTTGCTCACTAATAACCTCGACCGTGCATCTAAAGCACTGCTTACATTCCAAAACTTAGACATCCCATCATCCAGATCATTAATATACATCTATTACACAGAATTTGACAATTGGTTAGAAAAATTCTGATCTTGGAAAATGACTAAATACAAAACAGAAATTTGTAAAAAAAAAAATTAAAAATCAACGAAATCGGTTGTAGTATGGCACTGCACCCCTCATAGTATGTTAGAAGCCACGTGCAAAATTTGAAATGAATCAGATGAATAGTTTTCCTGCAATTGGGCGGACATATCTAATGTTGGAAAACTACTACGTACAAACATAGACACAAAATATTATCGAAATGGTCTGTAATTTGGCACTGGACCCCTCAACGTAGGGTAGAAGACATGTGCAGAATTAGTTAACAATCCGATGAAAGGATTTTCTTAATAGGTCGGACAAAGGACGGACGAACGGACGGAATCGTAGGTATAACTACATAACCTCGATTGTTGGTCGGGGGTATAAAAATAATCAAGTCGTAAATAATATTCTAACGGCTTTTAATAAGTTTCAAAATTACGTTTGACTGATTGACGGGCGCCATTGTCCGTTTTTCGATCACAAATCGCGACTTCAACCCTTCCTGTTTTCAAAATACGACGTCGATATAAACTTTGGAATGATACATTCCTGAAAGAGGTGGTACTTCTTAGTCAGATGACACTTTTGGTAAAGTTTGGCATATAAGACCCCCGACAACTCACGGAGTGGCTAGCGGCCAGTCAAATGTAAAAAATGTTTTCCCTATTTTTGGCGTTTTTTATTTGTATTGATGGCAAGGGCATTTTCCACAGCACTGAGAGTACTTAATTATAAAAGGTCTTAATTTCAAGCATACTTCACTAGATATTATCTTTTATGTGATAAGATATAACTCGTACTTCTTGATGTAATCTGTAAAAACGCGTTTTCCCCTGCAGTGAAGAGATTAAATAAATTCAACGACTTATTTCGGATATTATATCTCATCAAATATCTCAAGGATAAAATGCAGGGGTGGTTTTATTGCATGATATTTATTAATATCGTGAATAAGCGCAAAATATCATATTGAATAGCTGAATTGTAACACAAACCATATTCTTCATATAACAGTTTTGTTTAGAAACGGGTTTCATTACAATTTGCTTTTGTTCAACAAGTTATAGTTTAAAAAACCCTTTTATTGATTTTTTTCTAGACGAATTTACGCCTTCATGTTAAATGTTGGTGAAGTTTGAGACAGTCTGATTAAAATCGACCGTACTCCGAGGAATAAAATATCAAAAATATTGTCTCTAGCGGGGCTCGAACCAGCCAGAACATCCTCTGTGAATGAGAGGAAAGCCGGGCTGGTTGAAGTTCAAACATTTTTACACTTTTTTTCCTCGAATCACAGTCGATTTTAATCAGACTGAGTTTGAGATTACTTCAAACGATGATTTAACATGTTTAAAATGTTTTACAGAGGTAATGAAGTTGGACTCATTCTCTCAGAAACCCTTATTTCGTTACCACATAAAATGTGTTGTAACTGATGATGTCTTCAAACCAATTTTCTAATGCAACATTATACTTTGTTAGACTCAGTTGCAACCATTATCTATTACTAAGATGTTTACCTTTTTTGAAGAAAACTACTCATCTGCTACATAAAAAAAAAAATTCATAAGGAAGTATGTCATATGACTTTACGGAACGAGTGGGAATGTTTGTATTACCCGAGCGAGAGCGAAACTTGCAGTTTCGTAAAAGTCATATGACACACTTCTGAGGATAATACTTTCTTTATTACCGATTATATTCCATCTTATTTTCTTATACCCAGAAAACGGTCTGCTTCACTCGCGATGGCCGTCAACAGTGACGTCACGAACAATGGTTTGATGACGTCACAGACGTAAATATACGGAGAGTCGCGCTACAACAGTCCATGCTAGTCATATGTGCACATGTGCTCATATTATTAATATGTCACTACTTATCTTTAACATATGGATAATAAAGTTATATACAGCTTGCTTGCTTGTGTATCTTAGTGCTAATATCATGTAAATTGGGTTTCATTTTGACGTCCATAAAATAACTCCAGGAGCACCTACAAATGACAACCAGTTATCCATTAGCAACATTATCATTTTCAAACCATATTTCGGGATCGTCTTGTCACTGGTACTGAATTTAGATATTTGGCATGATAAGATAAACAGATGGGGTTATATTTGTGAAATTCAGATTTTCTTAAATTTCGATTAAAATATTTCATATAAACTTTGTAAGAAAGAAATCAGTATAATAACATTGCATTAATGCAAAGGAACAAATATAACTTATGTCTAAAGCTATTAATCACTTATAAAGGATTTTGTAGAGAATAATACAAAATAGTGTTTTCGACATTTTCTATGTCCTGCCAAATTAGTGGCGGTTATCTTTAAGGTGTGACATACAAATATGTTAACGCAAACTGAATGTTGATTTATGTTCTCAAATTTCAACATTATTCGTTTCGTTTTCGCAATGCTAGGATGCCCATAAGACATTCCAAATTACATGATATTTGCACTAAAAATGCAGGTAAGTGAACAAACTTAAGATACGCAGCTGTATGGACTACACAGTCTGTTTCCACGAAGAAGGCACAATACTTTATTATAAACAACAATATTCCTGACGCATTTTATCTAGAAAAAATTAACGGTCCAACGGTAAACTGAAATTCAAAATTCTTTACTAAGACAAAATATGCCGAGTAAGCGTATTTACGTCACAAAGGCAATAAACACTTCTCTAACAATAAAAACATCAATTTTTTCTTATTATTACATGTCCTTTTACTTAACCGTGTAACCTCGAATAGATATATGAGTGTGTATATCCATGAGATGTAAAGTTTTACAGCAGTTAAGAGGTATGGGATGGGTAAACCGAACTGTCATTTAACAGGGGTCAAGAAAACTTACTTGCTTTGTTATGTAGCTCATAAATCACTTTAACTTGCATGTGTGTGTTTATGTGAAGATGAATGTTAAGATGGATGTGAAGATGAATGTGTTCATAGCAGATAATTGTGCGGAATACTGCTTGGAATTTAAAATAATGTACAGTTTTTGCGTATTTTAAAACGAATTTCTGAAAGACACTTTTTGGATAATCTCAATACTGATATGTCTATGTAGAGTTTCCTTTCGACTAACCGTTCGCACATAAGGAAAACTGGTTGCTTTCATTATCAGTGCGCAAACGCTAAACTTGGACTAACAAGCAGTTTTTTATATATGGATTCTTATCACTTATGGAAAATGTTTAACAGTTTAATATTTGTATTGTAATTGTCAATTTGTTAATGCTTAAAGAAAAAATCATAACAGTTACATATTTTTATTGGTAATGTTAACGAATTAGAGTAAATTTTTTCGTTCAAATTGGCTTATTTTATAGTGCATTCACTCATTTTAGCTTTTCATTGACGCAATGCAGTACGATCCCCCATTCAATAATGAAAAGTTAAGATTGACGAAGTCACTCAGAGATATAAAAAGGTAAGTGCACAAGCTGGTTGTGCACAAAATGAGTAATGTTGGTTTTGGTCAAGTCAAAGTCAAAGATGTTTATTGTATGAAAGGCCTCTGGCCCATATACAAAAGAGTTACAGTATGGTACATGAAAGTTAACTAATACATAGTTACGTAAACAACATTCTACTACAATACCTAAGGTTTTACTAATTGCTTTATGAGAAGATCTCTCTTTTCTAATGCATGTTTTATATATAATGCTAATTGAACAATAATAGCTTCGTTATTAGTTTGCAATAAAGAAGTATAAGCATCCTTTGGTTGTTTATCTAAAAAGTGGAGTGGTATATATTTCTGTCTTAATTCAAAATAACAAGGGCATGAACATGTAAAATGCATTTCATTTTCTACTCCTTGGTTGCATAAAGGACAAAATCTTTTTTCTTTATCGATAGCTGTTTTCCTCCCCTCATTGATCATTAAACTTAGCAAACCCAAGCGATATTTTACAAATATTTTTCTTAAATGATATGAAGTTATTATCGATAAGTATTTTTCTGGCTGAAGTAAGGCTTTGAAGGTCCTGTAATATTCATATCGTGAACTTGAATCTAATCTAATCTAATGTTGGTTTTGGTGAAGAGTAATGTTTGATTTTGGTGAAGAGTAATGTGGGTTTTGCTGAAGAGTAATGTGGGTTTTAGTGAAGAGTAATGTGGGTTTTGCTGAAGAGTAATGTGGTTTTTGCTGAAGAGTAAAGTGGATTTTGCTGAAGAGTAATGTGGGTTTTGCTGAACGTTTCAATGGAAATTGATGTACATGTACTATTTTGACATTTCTGAGAACAGAGGTTGATATCTGTCTCTTGTCGTTCCCTATACACATTTAAGCATTGAAATTATTTTGAACATTACAGCTGTTTTTATGCCTCAGTTTGATGCACCTTTTAAAGAGGCAGTAGCACGTTATTAGGGGGAATAAAAGGTGATGTCAGGAAAATGAAAATAAAAGGTTCCAAATGAAAGACGTTGTATTTAAACTAAATGAAGCAGTAATAAATCAAATATATATTTAAAGTTCAGCCATGCAGTTCCTTTTTCTTACAAATAATGAATCAAAAGTGTTCATACAAAATAATTTTTAATCATTTGTACTCTGACCGTGGATGATTGGTTTGTGTAATGAGATTTTTGACATTATCAAACTAATATTTAGCATTAACGTACAATCATCAGTTATAAATTACAAAAAACGTGCTGCTGCCCCTTTGAATATTGCCGACGTTGTAAAAACGGATTAAATGCAACGCTGCATTTATTCCTTCCGGAATTTGACAATTATCTTCGTAACCTGAATACCGTATGTACATATTTTGAAAAAGGTATATGGTAGATTACCCGAGTGGGTATTGTGAGTATAATGACGATTCATATGTATGATGTGTATTATTTATTTACAAAATATTGTGTTTTTAAGAATCTGTTTACAAATATTTCACAGTAACTGACACAATAGTCTCCATACTTAGTCATACACCAAATTCAGGATTACTGTCCGAGTAAGATATATTAGTCATATGAGGTTTTTCAAAATAACTTTGAACTTATCAAATATAAAATGATCATTGAACGCATGTAATTTAAAAGCCGGTGTGGAACAATCTAGAATAAAATACACTTTATGTTAACGTTCTTTTCCGTAAATATTCTGCAGCAAACATAAACACACAAACATAACAAACAATCAAATAACAAGAAGGACAGCCTTTTTCAGTGACGTCAACTATATTTCTTATGATGTCACAGACGATCAAATACCGTAAATGAAACAATAAGTATATAAGGAGGCAGGTAGTCTGTCATCCAGACCCTAAAGCAAAAATATTTAATTGATGACCAACCCAGTCTAGAAAAAGTATAGCAAGTCTAGATCGCTCAGCTTTAGTTTAAGCATCCTCTTGGCTCTATTTTGATATAATACATGAATTGTTGAAAAATATTGTCAATATTGAAAAAAATTATGATTTAAAAGATTTAGGATATTTAATAAACGTGTTTAACGCCTTCTCACGTGTCCTACCTCATCCCCCCTACCCCTACCCTCTCTCCCCCTCAGATCTAACCGCAGCCACAAACAGCTGGTCCGAATTTCACGTGTTTCCACAAATATAGAATATTTGAAAGCCTATATGGACGGTGCGTATATTTGATACCGCACACAAGCTATATAAATAGGCTGGAGATCGCTGACACATGTTAACGCTTTAGGGGGAATTCCTGTGGCCTCTCTCCCCATACCCCCTCCCGCGTCTGGGCTACACCACAGGCTATGTAAACAATAGAGTAAATCTTGTGACATGGATCTTGATTCCATGTGCTTTTCGTTCAGTCTCAAATAGACTTATCGCGCTGTGGCTTTTGCCGTGATATTGACACGCGAGTTACGACCTTTAACCTACGTAGCCACGCCCAGAGTTAAACGGGAATAGACGTTTCAATAGAGGGTTTTCTTTTAGAGTTGAAGTCTGTCATCCAGACCCTAAAGCATCTTCTGGGCTCCATGTTGTCATAATACACGATTTGTTTAAACATATTTTCAATATAGAAAACAATACTTCTGAGACTAAATGTTAGTCTATTAGGGTTGTTTATGAGGACAAACATATATCACAATATTTATGATATTAACTTTCAACATTTATGTTATATGTTTTAGGTTCATATGTAAGGGTAACTGTACATTAAATTACAATTGTCATTTTAATACTTTCCAAAATCATGTATACGTTAACCTTTCTTACCCTAAAGGGATGGCTCATTTTGTTTTCATTTAAGAAGAATATTTATGTGTATATTATATAAGGTAATACTCAGATAAATTACAAGTCTCTACCGAATAATGTAGTTGTTTTCCACGTGTTATTACTTTTTACGAATAAAAAGATGACATATCGAAAAGTAAAATGGCAATGTTTGTCTATACTATTCTGTAAGCTGTTTAACAGCCGTTTTTTTATAGGTGTTTACTTTTTTGTACAGAAGACGTGAATAGAACCAAGATGTGTATTGAGTAATGATAACAGTTTTTCAAATTATGATAACAGTTTATCTTGAATTCAGTGCAATAAAACTTGTGTTCCTATGACACTTGTTTATGATAACAGTTAGTTTTGGGATGTTAAACTTTTTAGGATCTTACAAATTTGAACTAAAATAGTAAACATATTCTCACCGCAATTACTCACTTTGTTTTCTTGGTAAATAAAATCGAATTATAGGTTTGCCTTATTGCAAATTTTATATTAATTTTTTGTGATTTGGATAAACAACTATGCTATTTTGTTTTAATTGCAAATTTGTGTTTGTTTTCAAATAAAATAGTGAAATAAATATGTTTACTGTTATGTACATTGATTATGATAATCGCAAAGTCATTTTCTGCAACGGATTGTTATCGAAAGCACAATTATGAAAGAAACCATAACCTAATTGAAAGTTTTTTGTATCATTAAATGT